>OX457045.1:14793826-15003826 GCA_949752735.1 Lumbricus terrestris | reverse complement strand
TTATTGTAAACTATTTATTCATTCTTCCGTTCATTCTATGGATTTTTATAGCGCCCCTTCAAGAGACGATCACTTAGGAATTAACGCTCCAAGTCCAACCGCGGCTAAAGCAAGAAGACTTGAGTGATTTATAAAACTAGGTCTCATTTGTCAGAGGAAATCTTCATCATACGCGGGTTCGAATGGAGGTTAATCCAGATGGTGGGCTGCAACGGAGAAAACTCGATGCTACCTAATCTAACTGTCGTTATTTCTGTTGAAAATAGTTAGCATTGGGTCTACTCCATTTGTTTTGTCTTACCTCCAGTAGGGGCGCCAATAGATGCGCCAATAGATGCGCCCGTAGAAACGAGAGCAGAGCCGATCATAGAAACGACAACAGTGCCGATCATAGAAACGACAACAGTGCCGTCGACAACAAGTTTGTAGCATAATTTCTTTATAGGCCTATATTTATGCAATTAATTATCTTCCCTCTGACTCATAATTTCGAATTCTGCTTAGCCAATGAAATCAAAAGTTTGTTTCGTCTAGACTTATATCCAGGAGCTTATGACACACTATAAAAACGTTGCACAAAAATAATTTAATTATTGTAAACTATTTATTCATTCTTCCGTTCATTCTATGGATTTTTATAGCGCCCCTTCAAGAGATGATCACTTAGGAATTAACGCTCCAAGTACAACCGCGGCTAAAGCAAGAAGACTTGAGTGATTTATAAAACTAGGTCTCATTTGTCAGAGGAAATCTTCATCATACGCGGGTTCGAATGGAGGTTAATCCAGATGGTGGGCTGCAACGGAGAAAACTCGATGTTACCTAATCTAACTGTCGTTATTTCTGTTGAAAATAGTTAGCATTGGGTCTACTCCATTTGTTTTGTCTTACCTCCAGTAGGGGCGCCAATAGATGCGCCAATAGATGCGCCCGTAGAAACGGCAGCAGGACCGATCATAGAAACGACAACAGTGCCGATCATAGAAACGACAACAGTGCCGTCGACAACAGGTTTGTAGCATAATTTCTTTATTGGCCTATATTTAGGCGATTAATTATCTTCCCTCTGAGTCATAATTCCGATTAGTGATTTATAAAACTAGGTTTCATTTTGTCAGAGGACATTTTCATCATACGGAGGTTCGTAGGAGGCTAATCCAGATGGTGAGGGCTGGAACTGATAAAACTCGAAGTTACCTAATCTAACCGTCGCTATTTCTGTCGAAAATAGTTAGCATTGGGCCTACTCCATTTGTTTTGTCTTACCTCCAGTAGGGGCGCCAATAGATGCGCCCATAGAAACGACAGCAGATACGACCATAGAAACGACAACAGTGCCGCCGACAACAACAACCTTATGTGTAGGCCTACCCCCGTCGTGCAAACAAAACTGCTTCTTGGACACATATTCCGGTGGATGTCCGACGCAGTGTATCTGTGGTGGCGTGTCCTTGGACAATACCGCCCCAGAGGTCAAATCTGTCCACTTCCCGAAAAATATATCTGAACCACTTTGCGCCGTCCATAAAGTACGTCACGCTATTTTTGACCATTTTTAACCCCCCTCCCCCTGTCACAAACTGTCACAAATCTCGGACCCCCCCTAAAGTGCGTCACACTTTGGAAATTTAAAAAAATTAACACCTAATTAAAATTTAATCTAAAACACACTTCACTATTAAACTGTATTAAAATATAAAATTTTCACTTAAAAGAACTATCACATTATTAAAATGACTTTAATGGTAGAATAGTTAATTGTCAACAGTTGTCACAGTTATTCATTGAAGCAGTTAAACTCAATCTAGATTGAATTTGAAAACAAACATTGCAAAAATTAGACTAGACAATTATATAATACACATCATTTATCTGCTGCTTTTTCATTTACAATAGGTGAGGTCAAGTTTTAGACAATCTTCCGATTTTGCAATCTTTTTACACAGGATAAGAAGTAGATTAGCGAAACTTGACCTCACCCAGTGATTAAATAATAAAAAGGAAACAAAACAATCTGACTAAAAAAAGACTAGATTGACAAATTTATATGTGACAAACTCTTGTGCTATATTGAATATGTTTATTATGGGCCTGAGAATTATGTTTAATTCAAAAATATTCACTGGACATCATAAATTAGAAATAAAATAAATAAATAAATGTGTGACGTCACACATGGCCTGACCCCTCCTCCCTGTCGCAAACTGTCACACTTTCCTACACCCCCTACGTGACGTACTTTATGGACGGCCCCTTTTTTCAGTCATTTCTTTATTTAAATTAAATGTACACATATTTAACCTTCGCCATACGTTTGGGGGTCAAATAGACCCCCAGGGGTATATTTTCATCTGTAACTTTCTAAAATGTGGGCACCAAAAAGTTTCCTTTGGCGACTTTTCCTAAAAATTCCTCCTCGTCAAATTGGTATGAGTGACGTCATACGTTGACGCTTAGTTCTGACGCTGTGACGTCATTTTGGTGAGATCTTAGAATGAAATTCATGTCCATATCATTAGTGCCCATACAATGAGGTGTATCTCTGCTTCTACGCAATGTATCTTGAAGATTATTTTTTTGTTTCCAATGTTTTAGGGGTCAGGGAATTCACTCCAGCTGCTGACAAATGCGTGACCTTGACGGAAGACCTTGAAATTCAAGGTCACATGATTTTTTACATGACCATACCTATCTCTGCTACTATACCTGTTAGAACAACGAAGTTTTTTGGTTTCTATGGTTATTAGGTACAAGGAACTCAACAAAATATAAGCAAGACACAACTGGAATATGTTATGTTACATCTTATGTTACATCGTTTCACTTCTCATAATTTGTTTATGACTTGTTGCCAGTGTATCTAACTACATTCGGTACAGGTAAATAATTGTGTGGAATGGTTACCACAACAAATTGACCACACGTGCCGCATCTGTGATTCGTCTTGGTGTCATTCTTTCGATCGCACATGTGACCGTCCTCTCTGAGGAGTGATGACTGTGTCGTTTTGTGTTGTCGTAGGAACAGGCAGATTCACGTATTCCAAAGCCCGCTTTATCGATTTTCTGCCGCTTACGCAGGGCGTGCTTCTTCTGCTGTCGATCCATGGAAGACACATACTTTTCCCCATTTCCAATATGAATGCTCTCCTTCTGTCCTTCTGATTAGTGTTTGCAGAATCCACCCATTCAGGATGTTGATGAAACCAAATCACGGATGCGTTGTGTGCAGCTATATCCAGAAGGGTGAAGAAAAGTGTGAATGGCCATCGTCTGGTAGAACGTTTCACTGTATATTGTCTGCACATTTTGTCCAAAGTGTCAACTGCACCTTTAGTGCTATTGTAGGTAAGGATGACCTCTGGTTTCTTGTGACATTCGGACGAGATCACATTGTCGTGATGAGTTGACAATAAGGTGACAGCCTTATTTTTCTTTGGCACGTATGACACTATTGTCATCTTATCGGAAAATCCAAACACTGATGACAACAATTCTCGTTTAGCATTTGGTAGCATTTCTCTAGGTATGCATCCTTTCGACTTTCTCAATGTTCCGACTAGGGTCAGAGAATTATCTAACAGATGTTGAGCTAGTGTAACATCGGTGAAGAAGTTGTCCGTTGTCACAAAACAAATATTCAAGATAGCATGCGAAGAAGCAGAGATACACCTGAAAAATCATGTGACCTTGAATTTCAAGGTCATCCGTGAAGGTCACGCATTTGGCAGTAGCTGCAATGAATTCCTTGACCCATAAAACATTAGAAACGATTTTTTTTATCAAATTCCATGCCCAGGAACAGGTATACCTTGGGGGTCATTTGGACCCCCAAGCATAGAAGACGTAGTTTTTTTGTTCGCGTATGGCGAAGGTTAAGTGATGACCAAAAATACCATTTCTCTCAGGTTACGCGTCCTGCTTTCACCTTTGCAGCCGCCGTTCAATTCTCAATTAGCTATTGAAACTTTAGAGTTCGTTGCCAAGCGATGTCACTCTCCTTGCGAAGATTATTCATTCATCGTGTACAGTTGCGGCGCCAGGATTTCAGTTTTCGGGGGTCTGAATCCCCACGGAGGGAAATTTTTCATTTCACTCGCAAAAATTTCTGACGACCTTTTTAGTCATTTCGTTTGGTCGAAATCTCATGCATATATATTTTTTAATCTAAAATATCCTTACACTAGACAAAACTAATACGTATTATTTCATTTTGAACTTAGATGACTCCCGCTGCTTATGTTACCAGTTTCCACCTATATTTATACAGGTATATAGGTGGCCCTGCTAGCGGGACTTTGGTCCCTTTAGGTCTTCCCTTTGTGCCCCAACCTATAGAGTACTGCTTTGAAATTGTATCATGTTATGTTTTCTTGGGAGCAATAAAAAAAACCTATGTTATGTTATATTATGTTAATTATTTAATGGGCTGATCATGGAAATATTTCATTTATACATGTAAAAAACCGTATGGCCTTTTATAGGAGGGGCCTAGCCCCCTAGCGCCCCTGGCCCCGATCCTGATCGTATAATACAATAATTGTTGATAATTGTTCTGAAAGAACAGAAAGATGCTGAAATCTGGTTCATTCTATAAATGATTCTTGCCGTTACATCTGCAGAAACGACTATCGAGCCGACGACCACCGAACCGACCACAGAAACTGATTATTGGGACTCCGTTTGCGAGGTGAGAAGCCCTACAAATACAATGATAATTATTGGACCTTAATATCATCTTTCTCGTGATCGTCGTCCTCGCATTCAAATGATTCATTCATTGATATGTGAACGTAGAGTGGTGTGGGGCCCAACCGAGGGTCTCCAATGAGGCAGCTTTGAGGTCGTACCCAAAACATTCAGATGGCAATTATCGCCTGCCCATCATGTTGACCCACTCACTTAAATGCAAGTTTGTGAAAGTGTATACATAGAAAGTACAGGGTGGGCCATAAAGAGATCCATACTGTTTTAGTCAGCATCTTGGCTAGAAGCTAGAATTTCTAAATCAAATTCTCCAGGCTTAATGGTAGATGCGTAGCAACGTACAAAGGCCAAATTTCAAACAGTACAAGAGTCATACCTCTTTCGGTGAGTCCACCGACTGCCTTTTGACGATTCAAAAAGAACGCCGAAAAAAGTAGCAAAAAGCGATTTTTATTAAGTCTCAGCTCACATAAGTTTTAGGGCCTATCAAATAGCCTTCATAATTACCAGATAATCATTATTATTATTATTGATTATAAAAGAAACAGGGTAGGCCTACCAGCGTAGCTGCGCGTCACTGTGAAGTCACTATAGCAAGATAAGGATCAGTTGTTAAATATATAATCTTTCACATTAATAATTTTGCTTCTAAAACAATAGAATTTGAATATTAAAAAATAAAATTTCCAATGTGTCAATGACAGGCAAAATGTGTATGCAGACACTTCATGAGCAGGATTCCGGAGTTAAAGCTATAGTCGCCGTTTATTCTGGTAAACAGTGAGAGCGCAGAAATTAAGAGTTAAATTGAGAGTTATGGAATATGACATTGAAAGGAGATCGGCAAAACGTCAAATCGTCGTCAATATTATTGTTCTGGTTTCATTAAGAAAAGCCAATGGCCCCAAATCTCCGGATTTGAACCCGATAGATTATCGAGTGTGGGGTGCTGTGCTGTGCTGAAGAAATTCCACAATCTGCAACCAAATTCAAGAGCGATAAGAGAACTGATGGTCGCAATGAAGTTGATATGGGAAGATTTACCTCTGAAACACATCAACATGGTCATCAAGAGCTTTACAAAGAGATCCATAGCCAGTTAGTGCACTGGAGACACGTTGAGAATATATTGTGAAGCACTATCAAATTCATTTGATAACAATTATTTTAGGTGTGACTTAATCAAATGATTTTTTTCATTATCTGCGTTATGTTTCTAAATCGCCACAAATGGGTGGATTCACTAAAAGTTATATAACTTTTGTTCTGCTTGAAATAGTTTGGTTAAATTGGGTCATTGTACGCAGATTAGAATTTTTTAAGCCTGTGAAATTTTATTTAGAATTTTCTACTTCTAGCCAAGATATTGGCGTCTTTTTTATGGCCCACCCTGTATTATTGATGAATTTGAGGATGGTGCTTGGCCGCAGCATTTCTGCCTAGCGTACAGTACGCAATTTCCTTTGTCGCTGAGCCTAGATTTTGTAAGTTTATACCTACGTCTGTTTCTTCCTAACACTCGCTTATGTATATGCGTTCAGAATAGATCTAAGATCAAATTGATTTTCCAACTTCATGTGACTCCCTAATTTAAAACATGCATGCACGGACACAACATACTATATATTTTCTTTTAATTTACTGTGAGTTTCTTGATGAAGTGCAGCTGATTATATGCGAAAGTGAACAAATATAAACAGAGATTATTGATCAACGCATCTGAAAAACTCATTCTTAGATTGTCATTCTTAGAAAGGCTCTGAAACATTTCTTTGTGCTTTTGTAGGACGCTTCGTGCGAGCCCGAGGAAGACTGTGTCCCGTACGACGATTATTCCTATGATTATACATGCGTTCCAAGAGATGGTAAATTCTACTTCAGAAGAACATCTTAGTTATAAAGTTATGTCATAAAGGCCTACCAACAACGCTCCGGTTTAGACAACGATAGAGTATATTTATGAAGTTAATTAATTGGGCCTACATAAGCATTTTGCTTTTGCATGATTAAAGGTCTCAATATCCACGATCTGACGATACTGGCGAATCAGCCTATGTGTTTTTAATTCTAGAGAAGAAGGTGAGAAGTTTACGTAACACTAGCTGCTTTTATTTTTGTGCATTTCCTTTCACACGGACATCTCCAGAGACATCCACTTATCCGCCCACATGTCACCCATCGCGTGTGACGATCCAAACTGCTTCCTGGAAAACGGGCCAGATGGGTGTCCAGAGCAGTGCATCTGTGGGAATTCGATCTTACAAAATTTACTCTGTGTTTAACGTTCATTAGTCATGGCCGGACAACAGTTATTGTCCGACAACATATTTCTGGCTTCACACTTGTTCTTATTGGACGATGAGCGCTTGACAACTGCTCTGCCACCTCTGACAGTTTTGTGGTCGGACTACGATCTCCTTCAGACTACTCTTTGGTCAACCCTTCTGACTAGACACAGCGCTCGTGAATAAGCTGGTGTTCTGGTGAAACTTGTGATGAAACGAATTTTCCCGTACCAGTCATCGATTTTTTCAGACATAGCAACTTGAATCGTTTTTTATTACTATGCGCCTGTGACGGAAAATGCTATTTTGACGGGGTGCCCTGAACAACTCTGTATTAAGTTGCAGTAGGCTAGTCATCTGGAAATAGTTTAGTCAATAACACAACTAAAACTGTTCATTTTCAGTATTTCTGAATGTGTGTGGAAATTTATTTGACGCTATGTGAATGAAGAGTTTGAATGTCTTGCAGATGCAGATGCAGGTGCAGATGCAGATGCAGATGCAGATGCAGATGCAGATGCAGATGCAGTTGCAGATCCCTGTCCCCCTCAGGATCCGTGTGGCATACGGTGCATGTACGGTTTGAAGACGGATGAAGCCGGATGTCAACTCTGCGAATGTCTGGAGGAACCAACTCCTTGAAGCTAAAGCACTGCAGATGATCAGTGAAATTGACGATCGTTCTTAATGTAACTCGAATATTTTAGACGCATTAAAAATCGTTGCTTGCAAACGGCAGTCTGGGTTTGAGTAGAATTGTTGTTTATTCCATAAAACAAGTAGACCTATTCCAGTTGCAGTCATAAATTAGCAAGTCCAGTGCAACAGAAGCCAAGGAACCAATGGCTTATACTAACCTTGGCCTCTCTTTCTTGGCTATTTTTATATAGGCTATGCTTTAATTTTTTTTATTTTTTTATTTTTTGCAACATAAGTGATAGTATTATTAAAATACTAGGGCCTAGCACTGGCGAATACATTAGCGGGATCGATATGCCGTGTGCGCATGCGCATTTGGTTGGGTCAAGTCTACTCCAGAATTGTAAACATAGATCTATAACACGCGTGGCTCAAGTTCAAATTGTTTATATATTCCGGCCAAATTTTCTTAATGTATCAACGATCCAACGTTTTAAACCACTTAGAGTATTAATACATGCGCTCTCCATGCTCGATCCAGCAACACCAAGACCACTCTCGGCAGACGTGACCTGGCCTATTTCGATTAATGAGATGTCTAAACGGCCAATCATGGCAGCAGTCCAGCATCTCAATATGACCAATATAAAAATATAGCATTTTTTTAAAATAATAAGCCTAATGACAATAAGCCTTATAATAACATGGTCAGTGGATGCAGGCCTCACTGCCCATCAAAGCTGGTGGACTGGGAATCCGATTGGCTGCCTCGCTTGCACTTCCAGCCTTTTTGGCTTCGGCTGCGGGCACTCTCTCGCTCCAGCCCGCCATGCTCGGCGACAAATTCCCTGTCGACCCACGATTCGAGATCATGCTGGTCCACTGGCAGGGTTTAAGCTCAGTTCAGCAAGTGGACAGCAATCTTATCCACAAGCAGTCATACTGGGATAAGCCACTTGTTAACAAGGTCACCTCAGATATGAAAGCCACACTTACGGACCGCTACCATCAGGCGCGCTTTGGAGCAATCTCCGCCCCGCTTTGGAGCAGTCTCTGCCCCGCACTCGAGCGATTGGCTATTCGATCTCCCCATCACCTCGTGCGGGTTGAGACTCGATGATGGGGCCGTCAGAGTCGCGGTTGGCTTGCGCCTTGGAGCGCCTGTCTGCGAGTCGCACAGCTGCGTCTGTGGCTCTCTTGTTTCGGCAGAGGGCTCGCACGGATTATCCTGCTACTTATTTTGCTGCTTTCTGCTGCGTTTCGTTTTTGAATGGTCAAAAAACGATGGGTGGCCTCACTAAAAGTGGTATGACTTTTGTTCTGTTTGAAATATTTTGATGAAATCTGGCCATCATGTGTAAATAGGAATTGCCTATAAGCCTGTAAAATTTCATTTCGAAATTCTTACTTCGGGCCAGGATATTGGCAAAAGCCTAGGGGGGTCATTTTGGCGCACCCTGTGTATATATAATTATAGGCATGCACACTGATAAATCTTACAGCCTGGTTGTAATTGGAATCATACAAGGACCTAGTAAAGCCTAGTCGCTCACGTTTGCGAATCAATTCAGATCCGAGTACCGAAGAGCAGAATATGACAAGATTGAGTGCAGCCCTTGTTGGAAAATATATTACCCAATCTCCCATTGAATAAGGCATTCATTTAGGAAAGTTAGACTTTTTGGCAGAAGAGTTTGGCTGTCATACCGTGTGAGAATTCCATGTGACGGAGGTCTAATTTGGAAGTCTGGGAGGTGAGTTAGCTGAAAATATGACATGGTTTTACACTGAATCTATCAGTTAGTGGATTATGTGCAGTTCGTGCGCATTAGCTGTTGTGCGGCGCTGTGGTGTAGTGGTGTAGTGGTGGCGTCGTTGCCTTGTGGCCGGAAGGTTCGGAGTTCGAATCCACCTCGCCGCGTAAGGAACTTGGGCAAGTCCTTCACTCACAATTGCTCAGCGCTTCGGTGTGAAACTCCGATGCAGTGTCCGCTCTGCATTGGGAGCGCCTCTGAGTAGAGGGAGCTTGAAGGGGCGCTATAACAAGTCCACATACAAACAAACAAACAATACAAACAAACAATACGTCCATCACATTCTGTCATCCACATAAAATCGGTTTTCACCACTCTGGACAAGAATCACAGGATGACTTTTGACCTCATGTCTGGATGGACTCGATAATATAGGCCTACATGTAATTCAGTGATGTCCAACGTGCGGCCCACGGGCCGCATGCGGCCCGCGAGGCGATTTCAAGTGGCCCGCTCGGGCTCGCTATATTTTTGCACTTTAATTGTGTAAAATGAAGTAAAGGGTAAAGTCACCCGTTCGACTTGAGCGTTTATTTTTTTTAATGACTTTGTGACAATTGCCGATTTGGAATGCTATCACATTTTGGTGCTCAACTATTGCGAAGCATGAAAATCGTGGTTTGTGTAGTCTACGTGCTTTCACTCATTAGTAGGCCTATTATTCCTGTGGGACTAGTCGAACTCTTTCGATTAACTGTACAAGACTTTTTTCTTTGGCCAATAAATTTGTAGGTCGGGATCATCTCTGAATAGTTAATCTTGAACCGGTGGTATATAAATTTCATAACAGATAGCTATAGATTGTTGGATAGGTTATAAACATTGCACATTAAATTTCAATGGCCTACTCGTTTCAATGTTAATAATTTATATGAATAAATTTTAATTTTACTGTTGCGGCCCTCGGTTTCAAAAATCTTGCTTTTGCGGCCCGTGGTACCAAAAAGGTTGGACAGCACTGATGTATATAGATCTAATAGATATGGATATCCTCATGCCTGTGTGCCATCCTGGTACCCTTAAAAACATCAGTTTCTACGAAAACAGTATAAGTGGGCGTATGACGTACAGCCACTATAACTTAAGCGTCGTTTATTGGCCTCTTTTTCTAAACCACGAGTAGCCTAGTCCGTTTCTATAGGTACAATCGTATATGTCCAGTACTGTTATCACACAAAGAAGTCTGGTAGATATGTTTGGGTGCTGATATCAATCCTATAGGCAACCAGCGAGTGTGTTGATAGCCTAAGTTATAAATGCAGACCTATGATTTTGCGCATTGATTATAAATACATAGCCTACATGTAGGCCTACACACAGTAAAATATATATTTGTACATGTATGTATGCACACAGATAAATCTTACATAGTCTCATAAGTATATATCGACCTAATCGACCTATGCACATATCGTATTGACGCATTGCCTAACATCTGGTTCACATTCGAAGAAATTGTTGACTCTGACGCAGCTTTTTTAGAGACTGAAATTTGAGACGTCAGCGGAGCAGCAATAATATTATAATTATAGCACGCATCATATCGGTCGTATAGGTATTCAGTCGAACAGTATATTTCAGAGATTTGCTAACGGTTCGGCACCTTTACTTCGTACAGATGTTAGTGCAATGGTAGAAAAAGGGTTCGCGGACGTTTCGTCAACGGTTTTTTGTGGTGCGTCCCGGTGTCCCGAAGACTTAGGCAAAAGAGAGAAATTGTCCCGGATTTTGACAAGAAGGAAACTTAGGTCTAGATATTGAAAACGTTGAAACGTTTTATGTAAATGACAGGCAAAGTATAGTTTGCCAGCCAAAAATAAGTCGTATCAATAAGAAGCTGTCAATTTACATGTATATGCAGAAGGCCCTACTGTAATTATTATTTACATCTTTAGTATTATAGGCTTAGTTTATAGATGTTAAGGATTGTCAAGGCGTATAGAGAGAGCTTTCATAATACAATTTAAGTAGCGGCATCAAACTATAATATATTGATTTCAGCAGGCTGCGTCAGAGTGGTTATTTTGAATCAGACAACATGCCGATCAGCACTGAGATAGTAGAGCAGTTTCTTTCAAATGATAACTTAAAATGCTGCCATTGTAATGTTGAAACTTTAATAGACCTATTTGTAATGGTAAGATGCACATACCCTCCTCAAACCCCTTTTCCTGCTCGTTTGCCCCGGGAAACCTTATGTCTGTTTGTTTGTTTGTATGTGCACTTGTTTTAGCGCCCCTTCAAGCTCCCTATCTGCTCAGAGGCGCTCCCGACTGCAGAGCGGACGCTGCAACGCAGTTTCACGCCGAAGCGCTGAGCAATTGCGAGTGAAGGACTTGCCCAAGGTACCTACGCGGCGACGTGAGGTGGATTCGAACCTCGAACCTTCCGGCTTCAAGGCAGCGACGCCACCACTACACCACCACGCCCCACTTTTACCTTCCTCTGTACTAGATTACACACTGAGCTGCGACTGAGAGAGTTTTCTCTATTATGAAAGGGAGCGGGACTCAGTGTAGCCTACTGAAGACTAGAGCTAGTTGTAGATTTCTACACTGAAGTAAATCTATACCTGTGATCACACCGGCATCAATAGGCTATGTTCAACAAACGTTTGGAGAACAAAATTTAACTTTAAAAAATCGCTCTTCCTTGAAATATCAGTGACTGAACTTCGTAAAAGAGTGCAGTATACTATGAGCAACAATAGTCAGGGCTTAGAGTGTGGCTGGACGGTCATGGACGGCGTCCATGCACTTATTTTCATGTCTGAACGCCGTCCTGCACCTTATTTCAAGGTCTTTGCTTATTTAACCAGCACACACTGGAAAGTTCGTTAGCGTCAGTCACTTCTTTTTGTACACTTTAAGCGGTGACAGGAAATTACTCCTGACAATGACACCCGGACAATTACCACCGGACAATTACCCCCGGGACAATTACTCCCCGGACAATTACCTTCGGACAGCTACTCACCCGTGCCAATAACCCCCGGACAATTAGCCCCGTGTCAGTAAACCCCCGCGGTGGTGTAGTATGTATGTAGATCTATGTTCGTTGACTTGCAGCCGGAGGTTTGCAGGTTCGAATCCACCTCAAGCCGCCCGAAATCAAATCCTTGCTTCAGTCTTCAGGTTAAATCCGCATAAAGATTACTTCAAATGATTTTCTTACATTGTAATCGTAATCGTAATCTTCACACACAAAACCCAATTGCAGGGCACCATCTTATTCAAGAGCGTTGATGACTCCAGCACGTGGCTCATGCGTATTCTTTCCGTCGACACCAGAGGTCACAAATGGCTCATTTGCTGCTGGTCACGTCTTTTGGAGAACATGAACGTGGCAGCTCCTCACAAAGTTGTAACATTCAGAATAATTATGACTTAAGCCATTGTTGTATTCGCGTATTTCTGCTTCATTTGTGTTATTTAGATTGTTCACTATTGATAATGTAAGTGACGCGTGTTTTTAAATTACCAGAATAAATTTTCAGCGGATGATAAGACTTAAAAGCATTTCGGACGAAGTTTCCCGAACCTTTTTTACCACGTTCGACATGACAGCAGATCCACTGATTGACAGAAAAGATTTTTTACAAATTCATTTAATATGATCGTCGGGTCACTCTGAAATTTCAATGATTGGTTGAGTGTCATGTACTTTGAGATGGCTACTAACGTAGGCTAACCAGCTCTCCACATCCACCATTTTCAACAAGTAGGCCTATAATTAGCTTACGTCAACAGAACTGATGTCCGTGATATAGGCTCTACGCGCTAAATATTATTGAACTCGGTTCATCAGTTTTTAACAGTCAGTAAACAGAACCTTGCTTAGTAAATTGCGCCTGAAAGGTGCATCTTCAATATGATAGGATTCGGTCTATAGCTCTTGTGGGAAAATAAATTTGCCCAATGTCCCGGAAAGAGCATTATTTCGTGAAGGTTAAACTTCTTCGGTTTGACAGAAAACATGGCATGACTTTATATAATTATAGCCTAAGCTTGCTGAATTTAGAATCTGTCAGTTGGTGGGTATGTGCAGAAGTTCATGCACGTAAGGCCATTTGTCGCCCTTATAAAATTGGTTTTCAGCACTATGTACAAGAATCACAAGATGATCTCTGGATCGGTTCGACAATATAATAGATATGGAGAGCATCGTGCCTATGTGGCCAACCTGACGCCATTTGAATCATAAGTTTCTACGAAAACAGTAGGTGGGCAAAATGTTATGACGTACAGCCCGATAGCTTAAGCGTTGGTACAATAATTGATCTCTGCTTTCAGGTCACAAGCATTCCATATCCACGTGTCCAATTATCACCCACGGGAGTCTGGAATTGTTTGGATGTTGATATCGATGCCAGCTGCTGTTGACAACTTTTCAATGCAAACATAGAATTTTACTCTTGGATATAGTCTAAATATATACATACTAATACTCAATAATACTCAATATATACAGCATGATATATGATATATATCATGCTGTATATATAGGGTGACACGAAAGTTCGTTCACCGTTTTCAAAATGCGCTATCTCAGTAGCGGTTTTACATTTCTTTACAATATTTTGTCAGTGTATACATCAGTCAAATGAAATATACTGGTACAAATTTTTAAAGCAAGAAGACTTGAGTGATTTATAAAACTAGGTTTCATTAATTTTGTCAGAGGAAATTTTCATCATACGCAGGTTCGAAGGGAGGTTAATCCAGATGGTGGGCTGCAACGGAGAAAACTCGATGTTACCTAATCTAACTGTCGTTATTTCTGTGGTAAATAGTTAGCATTGGGCCTACTCCATTTGTTTTGTCTTACCTCCAGTAGGGGCGCCAATAGATGCGCCCATAGAAACGACAGCAGTGCCGATCATAGAAACCACAACAGTGCCGATCATAGAAACGACAACAGTGCCGATCATAGAAACGACAACAGTGCCGATCATAGAAACGACAACAGTGCCGATCATAGAAACGACAACAGTGCCGATCATAGAAACGACAACAGTACCGATCATAGAAACGACAACAGTGCCGATCATAGAAACGACAACAGTGCCGATCATAGAAACGACAACAGTGCCGTTGACAACAAGTTTGTAGCATAATTTGTTTATAGGCCTATATTTAGGCGATTAATTTTCTTCCCTCTGAGTCCTAATTCCGAATTCTGCTTAGCCAATGAAATAAAAAGTTTGTTGCGTCTCTGTCTATGAGCTTATGACACTATAAAAAAGCTGCACAATAATAATTTAATTATTGTAAACTATTTATTCATTCTTCCGTTCATTTATTGTCTCCATCGTGTACAGTTGCTGCGCCAAGATTTCAGTTTTCGGGGGCTGAATCCTCACGGAGGGAATTTTTTTTATTTCACTCGCAAAAATTTCTGACGACCGTTTTTAGTCATTTCATTTGGTCGAAATCTCATGCATATATTTTTTTTGTTTATCTAAAATATCCTTACACTAGACAAAACTAATACGTATTATTTCATTTTGAATTTAGATGACTCCCGCTGCTTATGTTACCAATTTCCACCTATATTTATACAGGTACATAGGTGGCCCTGCTAGCGGGACTTTGGTCCCTTTAGGTCTTCCCTTTGTATTCCAACCTATATAGTACTGGTTTGAAATTGTATCATGTTATGTTTTTCTTGGGAGCAATAATAAACCTATGTTATGTTATGTTATGTTAAGTATTTAATGGGCTGATCATGGAAATATTTCATTTTCACATGTAAAAAACTGAATGGCCTTTTTAGTAGGGGCCTAGCCCTCTAGCGCCTGATCGTATAATACAATAATTGTTGATAATCGTGCTGAAAGAACAGAAAGATGCTGAAATCTGGTTCATTCAATAAATGATTCTTGCCGTTACATCTGCAGAAACGACCATCGAGCCGACGACCACCGAGCCGACCACAGAAACTCCGACACCTTGTGAAGACTTGTCGTGGTGTACAGGATCGTGCTTCGTAGATGACAGTTACTACGGATGTCCGTCTTGTATCTGTGGTGATTATTGGGGCCCCGCCTGCGATGTGAGAAGCCCTACAAATACAATGATAATAATTATTATTGGACCTTAACATCATCTTCCTCCTGATCGTCGTCCTCGCATTTTTGGCCACGGTGACCATTCAAATTATTCATTAACGGATGCATGTACCCAGAGCGGTGTTGGTTCCAACGAGGCAGCTTTGAGGCCGTACCCAAAACATTCAGATGGCAATTATCGCCTGCCCATCATTTTGACCCAATCATTTAAATGCGAGCTTGTGAAAGTGTATACATAGAAAGTGCAGGGTGGGCCATAAAGAGACCCCTACGGTTTTAGTCAGTATCTTGTCTAGAAGTTTGAATTTCTAAATCAAATTCTCCAGGCTTAAGGGTAAATTCGTAGCTACGTACAAAAGCCAAATTTCAAACAGCACAAAGGTCATGCCTCTTTCGGTGAGTCAACCGACTGCTTTTTGACGATTCAAAAACATAACGCCGAAAAAAGTGGCAAAAGGCAATTTTTATCACGTCTCATCTCACATAAGTTTTAGGGCCTATCAAATAGCCTTCATATTACCAGATAATCATTATTATTATTATTGATTAGAATAGAAACAGGGTAGGCCTACCAACGTAGCTGCGCGTCACTGTGAAGTCACTTAGCAAGATGAGGATCAAGTTGGTAAATATATGATCTTTCACATTAATAATTTTGCTTTTAAAACAATAGAATTTGAATATTAAAAAATAAAATTTCCAATGTGTCAATGACAGACAAAATGTGTATTCAGAGACTTCATGAGCAGGGTTCCGGAGCCAAAAGCTATAATCGCCGTTTATTCTGGTAAACAGTGAGAGCTCAGAAATTAAGAGTTAAATTGAGAGTTATGGAATATGACATTGAAAGGAGATCGGCAAAACGTCAATATTATTGTTCTGTTTTAATTAATTAAAGCCAATGGCCCCAAATCTCCGGATTTGAACACGATGGATTATCCAGTGTGGGGTGCTGTGCTGGAGAAATTCCACAATCTGTAACCAATCCAAGAGCGATAAGAGAATTGTTGGTCGCATTGAAGTTGATATGGGGAGATTTACCTCTGAAACACATCAACAGGGTCATAAAGTGCTTTACAAAGAAACCAATAGCCAGTTTGGGCAGTGGGGTGGACACGTTGAACACATACTTTGAAGCACTATCAAGTTCATTATTTTCATAACAATTATTTTAGATGTGACTTAATAAAATCAAATTTTTTTCATTTTGCTGCGCTGTTTCCGAATCGTCAAAAAATCAATGGGTGGACTCGCTCAAATTATATCACTTTGTTCTAGTTGAAATATTTTGGTTAAATTGGGCCATTGTACGCAGATAGAATTGTCTTTAAGCCTGTGAATTTTTATTTAAAAAATTCTACTTCTGATCAAGATATTTGGGTCTTTTTATGGCCCACCCTGTACTATCAATGAATTTGGGGATGATGCTTGGCCGCACTATTTGTGCCAGGCGTAGACCTACAGTTCGCGAGTTCCTTTGTCGCTGAGCGTAGATTTTGTAAGTTTATACCTATGTCCGTTTCTTCCTAGCACTCGCTTTTGTATATGCGTTCAGAGCATAGATCTAAGATTAGGCTACCCCTTTCAAATTGGTTGTCCAACTTCATCTGATTCCCTGTGAAAACATGCATGCACACATTGCACAGACACAACATACTATTTGCTTTTAATTTATTGTGAGTTTCTTGATGAAGTGCAGCGTGCTGATTATATGCAAAAGCGAACAAATATAAACAGAGATTGATCAACGCATCAGAAAACTCAGTATTAGAAAGGTTCTGAAACATTTTCTTTGTGCTTTTGTATATAGGACGCTTCGTGCAGTCCCGATGAAGACTGTGTCTCGTACGACGATTATAATTCCTATGATTGCGTTCCAAGATACGGTAAATTCTACTTCCGAACAGCATCTTATAGTTATAAAGTTATGTCATATATCAACAACGCTCCGGTTTAGACACCGATAGAGTATATTTATGAAGTTAATTAATTGAGCCTAGCCTACATAAAAATTTTGCTTTTGCATGATTAAAGGTCTCAATATCCACGATCTGACGACAATGGCGAATCAGTCTACATGTATGTGCTTTTAATTCTGTTGAAGAAAGCGTGGGAAGTTTACGTAACACTGCTTTTATTTTCAAGGCTGTTTTAAAGGAATATTTAGAACTGCACAACCCTTTCTTTTCATTCCCATCCTCCATGGTAAATTACTTCCAATCGGATGACAATGTCCTTTTTTGCTAGTTTTAACTGCACAGGACTTGTGACAGAAGTGCCTCTACAGCTGCACAAATCCATTTAGAACTGCACGTTTTGTGTACAACTGCACGTTAAAAAAGGCCCTGTTTATTTTGTGCATTTCCTTTCACACGGACATCCATGCACTTATGCGCCCACATGTCCACCCATCGCGTGTGACGATCCAAACTGCTTCCTGGAAAACGGGCCAGATGGGTGTCCGGAGCAGTGCATCTGTGGGAATTCGATCTTACAAAATTTACTCTGTGTTTAGAGTTCATTAGTCATGGTCGGACAACATTATGGGCCTCACACTTTATTTTACAGGACGATAAGAATACATTTAAGCTACGTAGAAAACTTTACTCTATTAATAATCGTAGGAAGCTAATCAAACAATTTAAAGGAACCGTCTACATCCTTTCTTTTCACGACCGCTCCATCAGCTTACAAAGAGTAAGTTGATTTTCACGACAGCTCCATTAGACCATCGCGCTCTTCCCTTTTATAGTTACCAAGTGATGAAGCATTTATGGTCCGAGAATAATTCTTTTATGACGTGCCAACAATCGATTTGGCCTAAACCAGACCCCTGGCGGCCTGTGAATCGTTTCATCACTATGTGCCTGTGAAGATTCTCCACAGGCACGGTGGCGTAGTGGTGGCGTCGTTGCCTTGAAGTCCGAAGGTTCGAGGTTCGATTCCACCTCAAGTCGCCGCGTAGGGACCTTGGGCAAGTCCTTCACTAGCAATTATTGCTCAGCGCTTCGACGTGAAACTCCGATGCAGTGTCCGCTCTGCAGTCGGGAGCGCCTCTGAATAGAGAGCTTGAAGGGGCGCCATAACAAGTACGCATACAAACAAACAAACAAACACCTGTTTAAGCGCTATAAAATCTAGAAATTGCAATTTAATCAGGTTTATTCACTCGATTATTGAAAACTGCTGAAGAATCATCGCCACTCAATCAAGCTACCATCCATTTCCTGCGTCTACTGCATTCTTCAGTCGCAATGTTTCAAATTATGCCCTGCTCAGGGCCGGATTAAGGCATGTTCAACATGTTCCGTAGCCCCCACACTTTCGGGGGCCCACACATGCGTGAAAAGATTTGTTAAAGAAAAAATTGGTATATTCTTAGGAAATTTCGACTAAAAACAGGTCATTAGCTATTATTGTCAGAGGAAAATCGGTATGTTCTAAAGAAATTTCGACCAAACGACTAAAACAGTCATCGGAACAAAATTTTCCGAACAGGGTCCCCACATTTCTTTATTTCTTAGGCATGGTTTATATTTGGATTCCATTTTTCATGATGCTGTTTGGGGATGTTGAGATGGTAGGTCCCCCCAGTTCCTTTCCATCTCGCAGTAAGGAAGCCATGCTCCGGGTGTGCCAGGTGTGCCCTCCATTCGCTGTAGACCTGCCGTTGTCCTTCAACTGGATCCTCCGTCAGATCTACTGAAGTCTCGCTGCCGCCCGAGACCTGCCGCTCACGTTGGCCAATCTTTTTTCAGAGTTCCTGCTGAGCCTGTCCAACACGGGTAGCGCCCTAGGTGGTACTTCGGTCAAGACCTTCACCACTGTTGGCATAGCCCCAGCAGGCAATCTCCTACTTGATTGCAAAACGTTGCTCGGGAGATGTCGATTTTTTTTACCAAGATGCAGACTCTAATTGCATGTGTTCTCACCAGTCATCTGTGTTGTCTCAAAATTGCATATTCATTTCCGCAGCACGCATTTGTTTGCCCAACTGTTTAAAAAAATCTCAGATCGGTGACTGGTTGATGAGTTTGCTGGTCCTCTACGGCTAATCAGTTTTCCAATCGATAATTTTTGCTAGCCACTGGTCGGCTTAGGCCTAGAAGTAGGCTAACTTCGCTTATTATCCTTATCTGCCCCTTACCTGTTATTTTTATTCAGATAATCATTAGATCCTAGCTATCGATGTTGCCATTGGAACCTCTGAATCGATTTCCAATTAATCGCTTTTGCACCGATTTCTTTGACATTACCGTACATCTTTACGAAAATCGTGTGCTCTTCCACCACTTTGTCGGTCCCGACAAAATGGCCACGGGCTGTTTTGATGGGCTATTTTGACAGGGCTATTGGGCCGCTGAGCGATTTTGACGAAGCTATTGTGTTAGTGAACGATTATGACGGGGCTGTTTTGTCGGTGGGCGATTATGACGGGGTTGTTTTGACGTGGCTGTTTTGACGGGGCTATTTTGACCGGGCTATTTTGACGGGGTGCTTGACCAATTCTCAAGACCGTAGCCAGGATTTCATTTCGGGGGGTGTTTCCTTCCCGACAGAAAAACTGATGACCTTTTTTAGTCATTCGGCAAAAAAATTGTCAGAAAATGTCACCAATTAATTCAATTTTCCATTTCGGGGGTGTTTTCATGATTTTATTTCATGGTTTTTACATCATGTGCTCATAAATGCATTCAATTATTTTTTTACATTTTTCATTTCGGGGGGGGGGGGGTGTTCAAACACCCAAAACACCCCCTAGCTACGGCCTTGCCAACTCTGTATCAAGTTGTAGCAGTCATCTGGAAATAGTTTAGTCAATAACACCACTCAAACTGTTCATTTTCAGTAGTTGCGAATGTGTGTGGGAAGTTATTTGGCGCTATATGAATGAAGAGTTTGAATGTCTTGCAGATGCAGATGCAGATGCAGATGCAGATGCAGATGCTGATGCAGATACCTGTCCCCCTCAGGATCCATGTGGCATACGGTGCATGTACGGTTTGAAGACGGATAAAGCCGGATGTCAACTCTGCGAATGTCTGGAGGAACCAACTCCTTGAAACTAAAGCACTCACTTCCGCTGATCAGTGAAATTGACGATCGTTCTTAATGTAACTCGAATATTTTAGACGCATTAAAAATCGTTGCTTGTAGACAGCATTCTGAATTTGAGTTGAATTGTTGTTTATTGTATAAAACAAGTATAGGCCTATTCCAGTTGCAGTCATGAATTAGCAAGTCCAGTGCAACAGAAGCCAAGGAACCAACGGCCAAGGCCTATACTAACCTTGACCTCTCTTTCTTGGCTATTTTATATAGGCTATGCATTTTTAATTCTTTACGACATCAGAAATCTTCACGTTCTCTGCCCTCAGGCAGGTTCTTATGTCCAATAAAGCCATGCTCTGTTCTGTGCTTATCTCTTCAGTCCACTGTATCCATCCTCTGTTAGCATCCAGTCCAACAACATTGTTCTTGGTCTACCTCGCATCTTTTCCCCTCCATTCTTCCCTCAAAGATGTCTCTTAGTTGGGTGTCGCTCCTTAAGATGCGTCCTATCCATTTCTTCTGCCGCCCGCGTATAGTTACCATCAGTGATCTCTTTTCTTCCACCAGCTGTAAGATTTCCTCATTAGTTCTGCGCTCAACCTAGCTGATTCTCTCCATTCTGCGCCAGATCAACATCTCGAAGGCATCTAGTCGTTTTATGTCTTCTTGGCAAGACATATTAAGTAATAGTATTATTAAAATACTAGGGTCTAGCACTGGCGAATACATTAGCGGGATCGATATGCCGTGTGCGCATGCGCATTTGGCCGGGTCAAGTCTTCTCCAGAATTGTAAACATATAACATGCGTGGCTCAAGTTCAAATTATTTTAATATTCCGGCCAAATTTTCTTAATGTATCAACGATCCAACGTTTTAAACCACTTCGAGTATTAATACATGTAGGCCTACTCTCCATGCTCGATCCAGCAACACCAAGACTACTCTCGGCAAACGTGACCTGACCTATTTCGATTAATGAGATGTCTAAACGGCCAATAATAGCAGCAGTCTAGCATCTCAATATGATCAATATGACCAATAAAAAAAATTCCACCAGTTATAGCATTTTTTAAATAATAGGCCTAATGATAATAAGCCTTGCAATAATAATTATGGTCAGTGGTTGCAGGCCTCACTGCCCATCAAAGCTGGTGGTCTGGGAATTCGATTAGATGCCTCGCTTGCACTTCCAGCCTTTTTGGCTTCGGCTGCGGGCACTCATTCGCTCCAGTCCACCATGCTCGGCGACAAATTCCCTGCCGCCCCACGATACGAGATCATGCTGGTCCAATGGCAGGATTTAAGCTCAGTTCAGCAAGTGGACAGCAACCTTATCCACAAGCAGTCATAGGTCTACTGGGATAAGACAGTCTTGTTGACAAGGTCACCTCAGATCTGAAAGCCACACTTACGGATCACTAGAATCAGGCACGCTTTGGATCAGTCTCTGCCAGAGGCGTAGCGACCGCCCTCCGTACCCTCCGACCGGAGGGGCCCCCGCAAGAAAGGGGGCCCCCGAAAGTGGCAAAAATGTTAGGTGTAGCTATAGTGACATTTATTGATGCTGTTGCACAATCCACGTTGGAAAGCACTGTTAGAAAGACTTCGGCAGCAGTATACAATATGAGTACGGAATACATGTACACTGTAGCAGTGTAGCCCCTTGTAGCCTATACATAATATGAATACCCATTATAATTTTATTGTATGCAATATAAGTACCGCATTCCAATTTCTGCATTGTATGGCCCCTCAGACCCACATTTTAAACGCTGAAAATGCAACGGATTTTCAGATATGCAGTACTGGATCAGGACACTTAGATGTCAATTCTAGAAAATTTTATAGAGTATAATAATATCAGTAGCGGCGCTATGGGGGGGCCCTAAGCCCCCCAAAATCCATCCGTTTTTTACATGTGAAAATGGAAAATTTCCATTATCAGCCCTCTAAAAACTGAAACCAAATGCACGAAATTTCGACTAAAAAAATATCGCTTTGGCGGGTGAAAATGTAAAATTTTCATGAGATTTCGACCAAATGACTAAAAAAGAAGGTCGTCAGAAATTTTTGCGGCTGAAAATGTAAAATTTCCTCCGTTAGAATTCAGCCCCCGAAAAACTGAAATTCTGGAGTCGCCACTGATAATATCAGATTTAGAGCTTAGGCCTAACAATAATTATCAAAGGAAATTACTTAGAATAAGCACGGTACCGGGTATACGGAATTACGTAGCCTACATCGCATACCAGTTTCTGCATGGTAAGGGGCCCCGCCACCCTAGTCATAATTATGTTCGGAGGGGCCACGTTCATTGTTGCTACGGCCCTTGTCTCTGCCATCACTCGAGCGATTGGCTATTCGCTCTCCTCATCACCTCGTGCGGGTTGAGACTCGATGAAGAGGCCGTTAGAGTCGCGGTTGGCTTGCACCTTGGAGCGCCTCTCTGCGAGTCGCACAGCTGCGTCTGTGACTCTCTTGTTTCGGCAGAGGGCTCGCACGAATTATCCTGCTACTTATTTTTGCTACTTTCTGCTGCGTTTCGTTTTTGAATGGTAAAAAACGATGGATGGGTGGCCTCCCTAAAAGTGGTATAACTTTTGTTCTGTTTGAACTATTTTGATGAAACCTGGCCATCATGTGTAGATTTGAATTGTCTATAAGCCTGTAAAATTTCATTTCGAAATTCTTACTTCGGGCCAAGATATTGGCCCTAAACCTAGGGGTCTTTTTGGCCCACCCTGTATATATAGGCCTAAACACTGATAAAGCTTACAGCCTGGTTGTAATTGAAATAATACAAGGGCCTAGTAAAGCTTATAGTCGCTCACGTTTGAGAATCAATTCAGATCCAAGGACCGAAGAGCAGAATTCGGTCAGATTGAGTGCAGCCCTTGTTGGAAAATAAATTAGATCTGCCCAATCTCCAATCTCCATGGAATAAAACATTCATTTAGGAAAGTTAAACTTTTTGGCAGAAGCGTGTGAGAATTCCACGTGAAGGAGTCTTAATTTGGACGTCTGGGAGGTGAGTTAGCAGAAAATATGACATGGTTTTATACTAGGGCGCGGTGGTTACAGTAGTGGTGGCGTCGTTGCCTTGAAGTCGGACGGTTCGAGGTTCGAATCCACCTCAAGTCGCCGCGTATGGACCTTGGACTAGTCCTTCACTCGGAATTGCTCAGCGCTTCGGCGTGAAACTCAGATGCAGTGTCCGCTCTGCAGTCGGGAGCGCCTCTGAGTAGGGTGCTTGAAGGGGCGCCATAACAAGTGCACATACAAACAAACTGAATAGATCTATGTAAGTTAGTGGATTATGTGCAGTTCGTGCGCACAAGTCCATCAGATTCTGTCATCCACATAAAAATCGGTTTTCACCATTCTGGACAAGAATCACAGGATGACATTTTACTTCATGTCTGAATGGACCCTATAATATACATGTAGACCTTATTGATATGGATATCCTCATGCCTGTGTGCCAGCATGACGCCCTTAAAAACATCAGTTTCTACGAAAGCAGTAGGCTATAAGTGGGCGTATGACGTACGTCGTACAGCCGCTATAACCTAAACGTCGTTTATTGGCTCTTATTCTAAACCATGAGTAGCCTAGTCCGTGTCTAAAGACACAGTCGTATATGTCAGTAACTGTTATCACCTAAAGAAGTCTGGTAGATATGTTTGGCTGCTGATAATCAATCCTGGGCAACCAGCGAGTGTGTTGATAAGTTATAAATGCAGACCTAGGATTTTGCGCATTGATTATAAATAAATAGGCCTACGCACAATATAATATATGCTATATTTGTAATGTACACTAGGGTGGCCCTTAGCATACAGACAAAAAATAAAAATCGTAAAATTTTGTCTGGCACCCTTTCAATCCATGCCAATTATAGAAATAACATTATGTTGAAAAGGATTTTGGAATTGCAAAACATTTAGGGGTGCCCCTCGAGCGCCGAAATTTATTCTGCAATACGAATTTGATCAATTGAATCATACAATTTCAACCAAACTTTATTCAACACACTGTCACTCAGAATTTTACAGAGATGACTAAAATACACTCTAGTGATGCAACAATGCCAATGAAACAAGTGTCTACTGTTCAATTATAATTCAGTTATTGTTCACTGTTCAGCTGGTCACAGAAGTAAATGATCAGTAAAGGACAATAAAATGCATGAATCACTGCTTTCTGCTAATTTGACACGAGATTTCTTTTCGTACAGTCAGGGAACTGTCGTCGATGTTCACTGACAACCTGCAGGAGAAATTGAAGCTGATCCTCATTTTTTGTTAGCTTTTTATTTAAGTCCTGGATGAGTGCCACACCTCGTTCAGCTCTATCATTGACGACAGCCAACCCTTTGAGTACTGCTTGTGCTTCTCGAAATGTTTCATGCTCTTCCCAAAAAGCAGGATCTTTGGAAAGCATCGTCTCAGATAGTCCATGCAGACCAAGCACCTGGAACAGTTTCTTGGATTTGGTTGTACAGAATTGTTCCAGACCGCTGGTGCCAAGAAATGCATCTGACTTCACACTGGGTCGTTTAGGCGGATGATCTGGGGCTACTTCTTCCATGGCAGCTTCTTGGAGTCATTGGATACCCTTGAATCAGAAAGAGCAAGTCCAATAAGCTCTTCAGACAAATACCATAGATGAAGACCTAGCTTCTTGCTTGTAGCAGAAGAAATTGTAGTATTTGGATATGTGAGAAGGTTTTCCATGAGAGTGAAGTCATTCAGAGGAGCCTCCACAGCATTTGGCGCAGTTATCTAGGTTTTCAGGTAGACAACAACTGAAAAGATGGCAATATCACGAATACTGCGTTCTTCTGCAGCAGTCTTCTTGAACTGAGCACGAAAGAGCCACATCTTTATGGTATAGATGACTTTTGCCATCCATCGTGCCCGGTGCATAGCGCCAGGTATTCGAAACCGAATTCCACAAGTAGGAACACCTCCAAGAAAGACAACTGAGAGCTCGAGAAATTCCCTGTAATCGTCTCGTGGCTGTGCAGTTGCTAAATGTCTATGAGCAAACACCAAGAATTCAGAACGGTGTGGGGGCCACCAATGATTCCACCAAAGGATCTCATTGTGAGAGCGTCTGCATGGGCAATATCAAACAGGTCATCTAGTATCTCAATAAATTTCTCCTCCTTAATCTTGTGAGCTGTAGCTGTTCGGTGTCTATGCTTTTGAAGTCCTTTCCATTCCACGAACACCGACTCCAACTTAATAGGAACGTGTTAATACAATTGTCAATACAATGCTTTTACCTCTTACAGGTATACCAGCTCGGTTCCAA
Source organism: Lumbricus terrestris (assembly GCA_949752735.1). Lineage (NCBI taxonomy): Eukaryota > Metazoa > Annelida > Clitellata > Crassiclitellata > Lumbricidae > Lumbricus > Lumbricus terrestris. Next base: position 14,977,939 of record OX457045.1, on the reverse strand, counting down.
AATAGAGTGGCTTTTTCTACAGCCTGTTGACTGGAATAACGGACTGTCTGCTTGCCCACTTTGAGTTGTTGCATGAAATATCCAAAAGTTTGACGATACGATGGCAACTTTGCTCCAAGAATTTTAGGCTCACAAGAGCCAAGTAGATAGACACTTGTTTTCCCTCGCGTTTGCATAATTAATTATGAATAATTATTTGTAATATTTCGTATTTACTATGTCTGACAATGTAGGCCTTTGTTTCCAATAGTAGATTAAAATCAAATGTCTGTCCTTGTACTAAACAACTCTTCATAAAATATTGCCACCTTTTTTCAACCAGACAACAAACGTTAATCAAACATATATTTGAAATTGTACAGTTACTAAAATTTTAGTGCTCACGTAATTTTAATAAGTAAGTAAGTACTAAATATTAAATGTTGATGCATTGCAAACTTTAGTAGGCCGACATAATGCATTAAAGCACTGCAAATTTCAGTTTGCGATTCCAATTATAATTTGGAAGTTTACTCGTACATTATTGAAACTTGAGAACTCGGGGGGGCACCCCTAAATATTGCCCTAGTGCAAAGATTTTTTGGAAAAATTATTTTCTTCATAATTGAAATAGATTGGAGGGGTGCCAGTAGATTATTTTTGACTTTCATTTTTAAGGGCCACCCTAATGTACACCGTGACTAAAAAAGACTGTGCAAAATTGTTTTTGTCAGAACTTCGTTAAATTTCCACCAATCTTAATAACTTTTTGTAGGTAGACGGCAAAGTGGCTGAAATTTCATGTTATATATAAATTGTCCACCTCACCTGACTCATTTCACCGCACTACCTTGCTAAACACAGATGTACCGATGTTTCGTACAACGCTTAAATTTTATTACCTGCAACAAACTATCTGACGACTGAATTAGCACGCAGTAAAGTAAAATATGTTTTACTTAGCAGAGTGTTTTAATAGCCATGATAGACCTGCTTAAAAGTGTTAGAATTGGTGCTGGAAATGTGCCCCGAATAAACGGACAAAAGCTCTTAGAGGCGACGCAACTGGCCGATAGCAGCATCAACGATCGACTGGTCAAAGCGCGCCCACTCGTCAAGCAAGAGCGTTTTGAGTTCGTAGACGTTGGCTGTTCTGGGCCGGTAAACCTCCTGCAGCACACTCCATTATGCTATAGTCGACTGGGTTAAGAACCAGTGAATTCGGTGGCCACAGTGTTGAAGGGATGAAGTCGGGCGTCTCTCGCTCCAGGAAAGAGACAAGTGTCGTGCGCTTGATGCGCCGGGCGCCATCCTGTTGAAAGACAGTAAAATCGCCCTAGGATATCCGGCGTATGTCTGACGGTATCTTCTGGGCAAGAAGGCTGTCGTGATAGTATACGCCTGTGCGCCATTCACTTTGACATCCGGCTCGATGCAATGGATTTCAATGCAGCCACGCCTCAAGACGCCGTTGTATGAAAAATTGGTACATCTGTGTTTAACAAGGCAGTGCGGTGATATGAATCAGGTGAGGTGGAAAATGTATATATAGCATAAAATTTCAGCCATTTTGCCATCTACCTACCAAAAGTTATTAAGATTGGTGGAAATTTGACGAAGTTCTGACAAAAACAATTCTGCACAGTTTTTTTAGACACGGTGTATACACTGTGTCCCAATAAATCGGGCACCCTTTTTATAATGTGAATAAAACAGGCAAATCTTAATCGATTTTCAAAATTTCAAAACTGTTTTTATCCTGAGATAATTATCTTACGCTGATTCAAATTGAACACTAAAGGCACTAGAAATAATAGAGCCTACATAAGTGTCTTTGCAAAAACGAACACTAGAAAGTTTTCTATTAAGTATCAGGGTCCTCTTTTATGGAATAACATACCGGAAAGTATTCGTGCAACCAGCAGTCTCGCTCAGTTTAAAATTCAAATCCGTGCATACACATTAAAAAATGTAAAATGAACTCCCTTATTTAACCTATGTTCATGTTTATTTATTATTATGTTTTGATATATGTTTTGAGGGAAAGTATCCCGTTGCTACTGTTCACTTGCTTTCAAAAGCACCGCCATTAATTAATATTGCATCTGCTTTTTATATTCTATTGTTACCACAATGATTTTTTTGGTAAATAGGCCCCACTAGCGGGATCATTCCCTTCGGGTAGCCTATTGGTTCTGCCTCACTCAGTATTGGTTGCTCACCTGTCCATAACATCGCAAATGTTAACTCGCAATCAATCAGTGTGTGTACTATCCTGTAAGCAAAATTGTCTGCTTGTCTTTGTTTGTTTTTGGTGGATCAATAAACCAATTGAATTGAATTGAATTGAATTGAAAAACATGAAGTTTCTGGCATGAATATTGACGTCACAATTACGTCATTTGCATAAGAGAATTCAAATGTTAAGTACCGAACACAACTTTTTCTTTAAACAAATCTACGTTACCTTAAATATTATTTCACAATTATAAATTTTAGTTGAATCTTTTTCAGATAAACTTTTTGCGCCGTAATGTTTATTTTTTCGTAAGAATTTTATCACAATTTTGTCTTCTTGGCTGAACGCCATTCTCTAACGATTTTTGTTGACATTTGGTTTCGATATGTAAATTAACGATGCCATTAGGTCCTATGACGAAATATTTTTTAGTGAGGGCCGTTCATAAATTACCAATTTGTAGATAATTATCTCAGGATCAAGCCTGTTTTGAAATTTTGACAATCGATGAATATTTACAAATTTTATTCACATTATAAAAAAGGGTGCCCGATTTATTGGGACACAGTGTATATGCACACACAGATAAATCTTACATAGTCTGATAGGTATATATCGACCTAATCGACCTATGCACATATATTGACGCATTGCCTAACATCTGGTTCACATTCGAACAATTTGTTGACTCTGACACTGCTTTTACAGAGACTGAAATTTGAGACGTCAGCGGAGCAGCAATAATAATAAAAATATTATAGCACGCATCATTTCGGTCGTATGTCTACAGGTATTCAGTCGAACAGTGTATTTCAGAGCTTTGCTAACGGTTCGGCACCTTTGCTTCGTACAGATGTAAGTATAATGATAGAAAAAGGGTTTGCAGACGTTTCGTCAACGGACAATTCGTCATGGACAATTCGTTTAAGGACTAAAATTCCTCAGTGGACGATTCGCCCCATGACCGATTTTAAAACCACAGCGAACGAATCGTATGAGCTGTCGCGTGCCAACACCGGCCGAGACGAAAAGATCTGTCGATCCATCTCGGTATTGCTATCTCTCCCTCCGTCTGCATGTGACAATCGCGAATGCATTTGACTATATATAGTGCGAAACTTGAGGGTGACCGAGTGGAAATTCTTCCCGATGTCTTACGAAGTAGCCGACTCCATTGTCAAAGGCGATCAACAGATGTCGCCCTGATCGCTCTGTGGGGCGCGGTGGTGTAGTGGTGGCGTCGTTGCATTGAAACCGGAAGGATCGAGATTCGAATCATCCTCAAGTCGCCGCGTAAGGACCTTGGGCAAGTCCTTCACTCGCAATTGCTCAGCGCTTCGGCGTGAAACTCCGCTGCAGTGTCCGCTCAGCAGTCGGGAGCGCCTCTGAGTAGCGTGCTTGAAGGGGTGTTATAACAAGTGCACAAACAAACAAACAATGTGACCGCTTGAGGTCACTCCCTTCATCGATAAAAATGGCAGATCCCATATGGCGTCCGGAAGCCGTAACGTCAAGTAATACGCAGGCGTTACAGCTGTATATATTATTATTATATGAGTAATATTTGAGTATTTGAATTTTTACAGCTGATCGACTACTGAGTTACCAATATTTTCTTTTTAGTGACATCTTGAACCAGTCACGATGAGATCAGTTGGTATATCAGCGGTGGTTGTTCTGGTTGTACTTCAAACAGTCAGGCTATCAGGTCAGTGGTCAAATGGCCTCAAAGAACTTGTGTGCTCCAACAGGACTCATGAGTGTTGTCTTTTCTCTACAGTTTTCATGAGTGCATGACTGCATGTTCAATTACTTTGAACAACAGGTGTTCCCAAACTCCCATGACGATGGAGTCCTATCCAGTGCCGTAGACAAGGGGGTTTTGGGGGGTTAAACCCCCCCCATTGACCTAGGAAAAAGTTTTTTAAGGGTTACTTATCCACTTTAATAAGAAAAACAAAACAATTGCTTGTAGTGACAATTGCTTTTCTTACTTTATTCCCTTTGATACTTTATTCCCTTTTTATATGCTGTAATACTGTTGAGTTGGCGTCAGAAAGGGCATCCGGCCAGGCAAAAAACCATCATAAATTCCTGGCTACGCCACTGGTCCTATCTAGTGATGAGCGAACCATTCTTATGAGAACTATGATAGTCATAAGCAATCTTAAATTTCATGTGACATGTAGACCTACCGGGAAGCGATATGAAAACTCGACGTTGACTAATCAAGTTGCAGTTATTTCTGCAGAAAATAACTAACATCATTTCATTTGCTTTGTCTTACTTCCATTAGGAGCGCCAATAGATACGACCATAGAAACGACACCAGAGACGGCCATAGAAACGACAACAGTACCGCCGACAACGACAACCTTCTGTCTACCCCCGACGTGCGAACAAAACTGCTTCTTGGACACATATTCCGGTGGATGTCCGACGCAGTGTATCTGTGGTGATCCGATATGTATGGTTAGGAAAACAGAACTAAGACAACACATAAACAAATACATTTAATAAATTAAAAGATCTAAGGACGCAAAATAAAAGATTGGTTATTATCATGATCACCGTCGGGTAAGCCTCTATCACAACGATCGCTCAAATCATTATTTATTCATCATTTAGGTTAAATACCACGACTCTCAGGCTCTCAGCGCATCTTAAATGCAACCGTTCGCTAAAATATAGACCTAGGTCATTTGAAAACATCAAGCTCATCTACTGCATTGACGTTCAATGCTCATATTTATAGCTATCACTGTGCTCATGCTTGGTAGGAGGCAATAAAAGAACCGAGACAACTGATTAGGTATTGGAGTGCCTAAGAGGTCAGATGATTGAAAGAGGCTTTGCCTCAAAATGGTGTTCGAGGTTTATAATTCATTATTGCAGTATTGAATTCGTTCACCTACAACGCTGAAATTCAGCATAATTCCACTGAAGCATAGTAATTCTATAATACATGTAGTTATGATTATGCAACCAGTCACATGCATTATAGCTCTAAAAGTACATTGCCATGCTGAACAAGTTATTGTTGGTTACTGGCGCTAGCCTACAATTATCTTGTCAATTTCTGCATCCCTCTGCATGTTCGTCGTACATGTAGTATGTAGGGCTGCCAACCGTCCCGGATTCGCCGGGACAGTCCCGGAATCGGCCCTGTGCGTCCCTTGTCCCGGATTGATTCCAAATTGTCCCGGAATTTGTGGTAGAGATGCACTTGACAAAATATTTCTACTTTGCACACCAAACTCGTCAAGCTGTGTGATGATTTTGCGTTCTGTGCAGACTGCGCTCTATTAAACCTAACGTTGTTGACTGAACATCGAATGTTGGACAGCGCTGGGTTCAAGTCTTGAAAACTTTACAAACCACTGACACTCAGTAGCATATTGTATCCTATGTAGGCCTACTATTAGTCCACTCTAAAGCTTTTTAAGAGATGGCGTGCTGATCTCCATGCCTACGCAATAATAATTATATGTGGACAGTATAAATTGGCATGAATGCCTATAGTGACTGCAGTCGTCCCGGAATGGCAATATCAAGAGTTGGCAGCCCTAGTAGTATGCCTATCTGATGCAATTTCGTTAACAACGTATGAATAGATCTACATCATAAAAATGTATTGTCCATCATAGACCGTCTCCTAATCTAAGTGATTTAGCTTACTGATCTCGTCGTCTGATCAGGGCTTGGCTTTGCTTCGCCAGCCGCTATTGCTCTATGCATTTGGAGACCGACGCTATACAAATTACTAATCAATGAAGACACGCAGACGAGCAAGCGACTGTAGCCTTTAAAATGTCTTCTGTAGCTTGTCTGGTGTGGTCCTGATGAAGACTGTGTTCCGAACAACGATTATTCTTCATCGGGTTATGATTGCGTTCCAAGATATGGTAAAGTCTGCGACAGAAAATGTTACCTCAGTAATAGAATCGCAACTGCGTTACATAATCGAGTAATGCCTAATAATATTCAGAACTTAGCGTACTAATCAAGCTACTTAGCAAAAACAAAATTGCCATTATTAACGATCCAAGATAAAACTACGATGAAGTAAAGGAATTACGCATAGGCCTATGGTTACGCATAGGGTTAAGCAATAGAATATTAAGATCAACGCGTCTTTAGGTTGTGCACTCTAACCATGCAGTCCAGTTTGTCCCACACAAATTTAAATATATGCCGCGATCTTGATTACATTGCCACAGCTCACGTGAGCAGTAGCATTTCCAAAATTGCAGCTGATTAATGCGAGATTAAGTCAATCCTGGATTAATTGCATCAACAAAATCAACTCTAGAGTCTAGAGCAGAATGATGGCGTGGTAATCAGAGCCCTGTCATCTGGAGTCGTGAGCGAGCAAAGCCAGTGGCGTAGCCAAGGGGGTTTCGGGGGTTAAAGCCCCCATTGGCCTAGGAAAAAAGTTTTTTAAATGTTATTTATCCACCTAAATAAGAAAAACTAAACAATTACTGCTTGTAGTAGCAATTGTTTTTCTTACTTTATTCCCTTTGTTAGCCTGCTGCATTCCCTTTATATTTACTCTAATACCGTTATTCGCTAAAAAAAGAGGCTACCATTTTTAACAATTGCCCAGCGTAATTAATTGTTGTAAAAAAAACTACGATGTATTATGTCTTCTTTGGTATTCGGCAAAGCTTACAACGAAAACTATTTGAATGAGAATTCATAAAAATAAGTGGGCCTATATTTGACATAAATTCAAACCATGACTATAATTGGGTGCGTTTCTTGTTTAACACAGATAAGGCATTGCCATTTGAGTTATGAAAGCTGATTGATTTTACAATATTGCATAGGCTACGTACTACTTAGGCAACGATGAGAATTAGCCTATATTGCTGATCATTATTATAGGCATGATCAAATGCATGTTATAAATTATATCATAAATGCATCATATAATAATAATAGGCCTATAATTATTATTTAACAATAATAATAATATCAATGATGATAATGATAATAATAATAATAATAATAATGATAATAATGATAATAATAATAATAATAATAATAATAATAATAATAATAATAATAATAATAATAATAATAATAATAATAATAATAATAATAATAATTAAATGACGCACCTTACGCATTTCGAAATAGGCGCGAGAATATATGAAAACATATTTTAGAATCCTTTTACATCAACTACTTAAGACAGTTTATTCTTGTTCTCAAGTAATTTGAGTAGCTAAAATTTTCAACAGCAGACGTGTCCTTGGACAAAACCGCTCAAAAGGCCAAATCTGTTCACTTCCCGCAAAATATATATATCTGAACCACTTTTTCAGTCATTTCTCCATTTAAATTAAATGCTCGCATAGTTATGTGATGACCAAAAAATATCATTTCCCTCAGGTTACGCGTCTTACTTTCACCTTTGCAGCCGTGGTTCGAGTCTCAGTTAGCTTCTGAAACTTGAGAGTTCGTGGCCAAGCGATGTCATTCCCCTTGCGAAGATTATTCATTCATTATCTCCATCGTGAACTGTGGCGGCGCAAGGATTTCAGTTTCGGGGACTGAATCCTCGCGGAGTAAATTTTTCATTTCACTCGCAAAAATTTCTGGCGACCTTTTTTAGTCATGTGGTCGAAATCTCATGCATATATTTAAGTATTTAAATCATGGAAATATTTCATTTTTACATGTAAAAAACCGGATGACCTTTTTAGAAGGGGCTTAGCCTCCTAGCCCTCCTGGCATGGGCGCCCGCAGAAATTTTTGCAGGGGGGGCAAAAGTTTTAATATGGTCACGGTTAAATTTCTTAGTCGCAAGAGCTTAAAAATTGCAAAGATGGGAAGTGAGAACACGTACGGGTGTTTTTCAAAGAGGTTTCTTAATGCATATTTCTCAGTTTCACTTTGTGTAGGCCTATAATTTTCAATATGAATAGTTTTCTTAGTACGAAGAAATTTATTAAAAAATCAAAAGTAGAATGTTAAAAAGCAGGTTTTTGAAGGGGCACTATAATTATAATGAATGAATGAATAAACGAACGAAAAACAGGTATCAGTTTTAAAGGGGCAAGTGCTCCATCAAGTTACTTCTATATTTTAATCATAATTTCTAAGTGCAACTCCAAAGTCAATTGTAGGGCACCAGCTTATTCAGAAGCGCTGCATCGAATCAGCAGGTTGTTCAAAGGGTAGTCAAGTAAGAGGTCCGAATCTGGTAGTCAGTGGGTCAGGTGTTAATGCAGGTGTCGTTTAGGAAGGTGGAGGATCTCTAGGATAAGAAGAATGAGGTATCAATTCTTTTGAACAGACGAGACGTTGGTTTTGGGAGAAAATCTCAAGGTGTGATAACCAGAGCCAATTATTCAAGTTTCTCTACAGCAGTGCTGTCCAACGTGCGGCCCGCGGGCCGCATGCGGCCCGCGAGGTGATTTCGAGTGGCCCGCAAGGGCTCACTAAATTTGTGCACTTTAATTGTTTAAAATGAAGTAAAGGTTAAAGTCACTGATCGACTTTAGCTTTTATTATTTTCTTGATTTTGTGACAGTTACCGATTTGGACAGCTACCAGGAAGGTCAATCCGAAAACTAAAATTACTCTCTTGAATTCTTTCTTTTCCTGGGGTTAGGTTCCTGTAGGCATAGTCTACTTGGAGATTGACTGGGCGACGTAATGAAGAACTGAGCGGGCCAAACTGTGTCTGGACGACGAAACTGAGCGCAAGGCGGGGTTAAACGCCACCTTGCACGTTTTGGTGCTCAACTATTGTGAAGCATGACAATCATAGTCGTTTGTGTAGCCTACATGACGTACATCATTCATTAATATTATTCCTGTGGCGATTGTCGAACTCTTTCGATAAACTGCTCAAGACTTTCCTCTTTGGTCATTCCTGGGTCGGGAGCATCTCTGAATAGTTATCTTAAACCGGCGGTATATAAATTTCATAACAGATAGCTATAGGCTAGATTGGTAGATAGGTTAGAATCATTCCATATTAAATTCAATAGGCATACTCGTTTCAATGTTAACATATCAATAAATTTTGAGTTTACTGTTGCGGCCCTCAGCTTCAAGAATCTTGCTTTTGCGGCTCGTGGTACCAAAAAGGTTGGACAGCACTGCTCTACAGCTTTACCTACCTAAATTCTGTATGGCAGCATGCAAAATGGACAAAATGCAACCTGACTTAAAGCAGGCTTGATTCCATAACGCTGGTGAATATGTAGATCTCTCTAATTTAATTTCAATGGGCTGTTGATAAATTTCAAATTTTTACATTCGTGTAATTTTATTGATAATTATTTTTTGTGCAGTTGTGAAAAATTGCGTTAGTCTATAGCGAGACTCCAGACAAGTAGGCCATAATCGATAGGAATACTATTTGAATGGGCACCTGCACGAGGGTTAAAAGTTATTGTTAGCATTTTCAGCAAGAGCTTGAAAAGATGCAAGGCAGAAAATTAAGAGCTTTTTAGTTTCTAGAGAGATTTCTATACTTAAATTTGAGACTTTCACTGAAGTGTATCATTCGTAACATTAGTATTTCAATGGAAAGAAATTTCTTTAACCCCAAAAGTAGTAATTAAAAAATAGGCGTCAATTTTCCAGGGGGCAAGTGCCCCCCTCCCTTGCCCCTATGTGCGGGCGCCCATGCCTCCTGGCGCCGCTCCTGATCGTGTAATACAAAAACAATTGTTGATAATCGTGCTGAAAGAACAGAAAGATGCTGAAATCTGGTTCATTCAATAAATGATTCTTGCCGTTACATCTGCAGAAACGACTATCGAGCCGACGACCATAGAAACTTATCCACCTTGTGAAGACATGTCGTGGTGTCCAGGATCGTGCTCCTTAGTTTACGACCAGCTTTACTCCGGGTGTCCGCTTTGTTTTTGCGGTGGTTATCGTAACTTCGCCTGCAAGGTTAGAAGCACTGCAAAACACAATGATAATTATTGAACCTAGAAAATCATCTTCCTCGTGATCGTCATCTGCGCATTGGTTTGCCACAGTGTCCGTTCAAATGATTCATTCATTGATGTTTGAACGTAGAGTGGTATGGGGTTCTGCCGAGTTTGAGGTCGTACCCAAAACATTCAGATGGCAATTATCGCCTGCTCATAATTTTCACCCAATCATTTAAATGCAAGCTTGTCGAAGTGTATAATAGAAAGTACAGGGTGGGCCATAAAAAGACATCTATGGCTTTGCCAGTATTTTAGAAATCAAATTCTGCATGCTTAAGGGCAATTCATAGCTGCGAGCAATAGCCAAGCACAAAAGTGAGTCCACCGACTGCCTTTTGATGGTTCAAAAACATAACACCGCAAAAGTAGCAAAAATCGATTTTTATTAAGTCTCATCTCACATAAATTTTAGGGCCTATCAAATGGCCTTCATATTACTAGATAATCATTATTCTTATTATTAATTAGAAAAGAAACAGGGTAGGCCTACCAAACTAGCTGCGCGTCACTGTGAAGTCCCTTAGCAAGATGAGGATCAAGTTGGTAAATATATGATCTTTCACATTAATAATTTTGCTTTTAAACCAATAGAATTTGAATATTAAAAAATAAAATTTCCCATGTGTCAATGACAGACAAAATGTGTATTCAGACACTTCATGAGCAGGGTTCCGAAGCTAAAGCTATAGTCGCCGTTTATTCTGGTAAACAGTTAGAGCGCAGAAATTAAGAGTTAAATTGAGAGTTATGGAATATGACATTGAAAGGAGATCGGCAAAACGTCAATATTATTGTTCTGGTTTCATTGAGAAAAACCAATGGCCACAAATCTCCGGATTTGAACACGATGGATTATCAAGTGTGGGGTGCTGTGCTGGGCTGAAGAAATTTCACAATCTGCAACCAATTTCAAGAGCGATAAGAGAACTGATGGTCGCATTGAAGTTGATATGGGAAGATTTACCTCTGAAACACACCAACAGGGTCATCAAGAGCTTTACAAAGAGACCCATAGACAGTTTGGGCACTGGGGTGGACACGTTGAACACATAATTATTGTGAAACAATAATATTTAAGATGTGACTTAATCAAATGATTTTTTTCATTTTGCTGTGTTATGTTTCTGAATCGCCAAAAATGGGTGAATTCACTAAAAGTTATGTAACTTTTGTTCTGCTTGAAACATCTTGGTTAAATTGGGCCATTTTACATAGATTAGAATTGTCTTTAAGCCTGTAAAATTTGATTTGGAATTTCTCACTTCTGGTCAAGATATTCTCGTCTTTTATGGCCCACACTGTACTATCGATAAATTTGGGGATGATGCTTGGCCGCATCATTTGTGCCTGGCGCACAGTACGCGAGTTCCTTTGTCGCTGAGCCTAGATTTGGTAAGTTTATACCTACGTCCGTTTCTTCAGTGGCGTAGCTACCATGTGTGCAATGTGTGCAAAGCACACGGGCCCACGACCTCTAGGGGCCCACAAAAATTGTTAAATAATAATTAATCTAGGCCTATCCTAATTTGTAATTCAACTTATTTTTTAACATTTACAGATGTAGCTTTTGTGAACACACTTGCATTGTTTATTTATTTATTTCTCGCATTTGCTATTGCACCCCTTCAGGCTAAGAGACACCGTTGCTTAACTGACACTTGCAAACCGCCGTGCTATTGGCAGGCAAAATAGCCTACTGAACGCTTTTGAATTTTTGTCTGAAGTCATGTGGCGGTCAAATTATTCCCAAGTGACGTTGGTGTGTGAACGATAATAAAGAATATCATTAGGGGCAATACAGTTTTAAATTGAGAACATGTTGCGAATCATACCGGCATAAGATTTTCATTTCGATTGTTCTTTTTCCTGTGCAGAGGGTGAGAGCGGGCCTGCCAGTTTTCTTAATGCTATCGTTTAGATAGGTGTGAAACTTCAAACTAGTCACAGGCATGCTCAAGCATTCCGGTAGTTTGATGGATAGGCCTATGGTAACGATAGGGAACTGACATTTCCCAACAACCAGAATGAGAATGAGAATTTTTTTAAAATCCCTAGTCTTTCGTAGGGCCGCATAGTTTAGTCTTATTTTTTTATTTTTCATACCCAAACTCCACGTGAATCATGGTCTGAACCCAGGTCTTTTTCCACAATTCTAATAGGCCTACTGCTCTCGACTCCTCTCAGCTATCGCCTCAAAATCAAGGACAAACAAAATTGAGCAGAGGTGGATAGCCTAAGGGTCCTAGGAAACCATGGATTTGCCTCTATTTTTCACTTGTCGGGAATATGACTAAACTTAACTTTAAGTAGGCCTTCTACGAAAAATCGCAGATTGTGTCTTTTTGAAGTGCAAATTGCAGATCATGGACAGGACTTGGTAGATGATTGACAAATTTGCTAGAAAAGAAACTATAATGCCATGACATTAGGCCTATCTAAGTAGGTCTACTACAGTGTATAGTGCTATAAATAATAAGTCTACAACGTAGCCTAATAGATTTTTAATTTATTGGGAAATCACTGCAGGTAGCCTAAGCCAAATAACACTGTAGGCCACTCAGATCCCCTCAGTTCACTCATAAAAGCATCCACAGTCGACCATCATCTATATGCTGACGACACCCAATTATTCATCTCTTTCTCTCCAAGCAGCTTCTCTGACTCCATAGATAATCTTCTCTGTGTTGTCACCCAAATCACCCCTTGGATGACCTCAAATCTCCTCTGCCTTAACCCCTCCAAGACGGAATTTATACTAATAGGCCTCAGTGAACAACTCAAGAAAATTCCAGATCCCTCTATTTCCTTCAACAATGACTCTTATTCCAACCACACTTTCTCCGCAAATTCTCCTGTCCGAAACCTAGGTGTAGGCTAATCTATGACCAGCATCTTAGCTTCTCCGACCACATAACCCAACTTTTCCGCACTTGTTTCATGCACATACGAGATCTCCGCAGACTCCGACCTATGCTCGACTTTAAAACTGCATCAACAATAGCCACATCCATAGTTCATGCGAAACTTGATTACTGCAACTCTCTCTTCCTAAACATTGATATAACCCAAATTAACCGCCTCCAAGCTATCCAGAATGCCCTCGCCCGTGCAGTGACGAAAACCCCCAAACGTCACCACATCACTCCTGTCCTGAAATCACTTCACTGGCTCAAAATACCTGAACGCATCGAATACAAAGTCCTCTCACTCACTTACAATACACTTCAATCATCCCAGCCGTTCTACCTTCGTCAGTTGTTCACCATCCAGCCACCTCGTTCAACACGCTCCTCATCCTCCATTACACTGCTTCGCCCTCCCATCACCTCATCACTGAAATTTGCAAACCGCTCCATAGCCATTGCCGTTCCACTCCTCTGGAACAAACTTCCGCCAGCACTTCGGCAAACTTCCGACCCATCATACGAACTCACCAAAACTCCACCTCTCGCTATCTCCCCACAGGTCTGTAACTCAAAACTGAAAACATTGCTCTTTCAAAAATCCTATCCTGATTCTTCCTCTTCTCCTCACATCCCTCGCCATTTCAACTCTAAACATCACCCACCTTAGCCGTCCATCTATCTGCCTGCCTGCCTGACTCTCCGGACTTGACCAGCTGCCTATCGATTTTGTTTTTGATTGAGCGCCTGCGAATAAGCTGGTTCCCGTGACTTGGCTTTTGTGGGCGCTGTAGAGGTCTCGAAATTGCGATTACGATTAGGCCTATAATTGATCCATCTCATTCTTCAGTGGCGGCGCTAGGGGGGGCTGGGAGGGCTAAGCCCCCCCTACAAGAGGCTCAGCCCCCCTAAAAAAAGAGCCATCGGAATTTTTTCATTCAAATATCCACGATTTTCGGCTGACGACTAAAAAAAAAGTCAGAAATCTAGACGGATGAAAATGTGAAATTTTTGCCGCGAGGCTTCAGCCCCCCGAAACTGAAATCCTGGCGCCGCCACTGTCATTCTTACAGTAATTCTGTTTAGACCTATTCTGTGAGTGCGTTGTTACGGCCTATTGCGTGTGTTAATATCAAATGTCATTGCTTAGTTTTGGTGATTTTGATTAGGTTATTACTATAAGTATTAAGTAATGCCAAGAATGGAATGATACCGACCTTACCAAGTCAAACAGGGGCCATGTGGGATGTCTGCACACGGGTCCATGAAAAGCTAGCTACGCCACTGCGTTTCTTCCTAGCAGTCGCTTATGTATTATGCGTTCAGAATATTGATCTAAGATTTTGCTATCCATTTCAAATTGATTATCCAACTTCGTCTGACTCCCTATGAAAACATGCATGTACGGACACAACATACTATTTGTTTTTAATTTATTGTGAGTTTCTTGATGAAGTGCAGCGTGCTGATTATATGCGAAAATGAACAAATATAAACAGAGACTATTGGTCAGCGCATCTGAAAAACTCAGTCTTAGAAAGGTTCTGAAACATTTCTTTGTGCTTTTGTAGTACGCTTCGTGCGGTCCCGATGAAGACTGTGTCCCGTACGCCGATTATAGTTATTCCTATGAGTATACATGCGTTCCAAGATATGGTAAATTCTACTTCCGAATACATGTAACATCCTAGTTATAAAATTATGTAATTCATCAACAGCACTCCGATTTAGACACCGATAGAGTATATTTTATGAAGTTAATTAATTAGGCCTACTTACAAACTTTGCTCTGCCATTAGAGGTCCGAATCTCCACGGTCTGCAGAAACTATTGTAAAATACTGGGTTCATTCTCGATCTTCAGTCTTCATCATCCGCAACCGCTGAATTAAGTTTTCTGCTAAGTAAAGTCGACAACAATTTCCTGAAACTGCTGCATTTTTCTCGCGCAATTTAATAGGCAGTGCTCTACTTTTCTTGTGGCTTAATTCAGGACTTTTTAAAGGCATTTTTTAATTGCACGGCTAGCAATTTTAACCTCATGTGCCCTTTGACGGAAAATGAAAAATTTGGCCTTTCGACGTAGACCTATTTATCCAGATTGCGTTTGCAACACTCGTAGCTTTTTCTACCTAGGTCTAGGTTTTTCGGCCCTGTCTAGGTTTCTAGGTTTTCTCAGGATCTAGCTTTTTATTTCTCACGTGGTTCTTCAACCATTTCCAGGTAAAAAATATACATTTTAAGGAAAAAATAGAAGGAAGACGAGAAAAAGGTCGCAAGATTTCAGATTTTGTACTGAATGACTAAAAAAAGCCATAAAAATGTTTTGCGCGAAAACGTTGATTTAATTTTAGCGCGAGAAGTTAAAATCTTTGGACTGAAAGACTAAACAAAAGTGATAAGAAATTTCAAGCGCAAAAATGAACATTTTAAGGTATTTCTCAGAGAAATTATCAATCTAGTTTTTTCTAGCTTTTTTCGGTCAGATCTGACTTTTTTGAAAATTCAAAGTGGCATCCATGACCAGTGTTACCGCTCCTTGGCTTTTTCCCCAAGATCTTGGCTTTTTCAATCATCTTGGGATATTGGCTTTTTTTCAAAGGACCTTGGATTTTTTACTTGGCTTTTTCTCTGCCCACTAAATAACAATAATCTCAGCAATAATCCACTAAATAACAATAATCTTAGCAATAAGATAAATCTGGCTCCATCTACTGGCTAGTATAATATCCGACTTATTATTATTCTCTGAACTGTTTGCTTTCTGCATCGGCCTGTTAGTTATTTGTGACGTCACGTGCAATTTTGAGAGATTCTGCGCAATATCGCAAATAACTTGATAAAGATAAATGATAAGTTGATCACATATAGGCTACTTATATTAATAACAATAGGGCCTAGACATTAATCATAGAAATGCAAACAACTTGAAACAAGTAAGCTTTAATGGCTCACAAGATCACACAAAAACACCAAAAAAATTTGAATTCAAGACAACAACAACTAAAGTGAAGATGACGTTTATTTCTCAAAACTAGCGCACTATGTTCCAAAATGTTGTTCGTATGTTAGAAAAAGCAGCGAACAGAACCAATTATTAACAATTTAACATACATTAATTTCAAGATTATTTATACATAATTCCATAAACATCACAATATTTATCGGATAAAATAGCTTCTGTTGAAATAAAATAGGTGACATAGTCCATAATTATTAACTTGGCTTTTCTTGGCTTTTTTTGATACCCCATCTTGGCATTTCTTAAATTTTGGAGCGGTTTCACATTTTGCGTTCAACTGCACGTTTAAAAAAGCCCTGGCAAAATTTCTATAAAGTTTACCGGTACGTACCACGTGAAAGCATAATTATAGAGAGTAAATGGAATAGGGCTACTAGGCTACAAACTATCAAATTAATATTGCGTAGGAATTCTGTCAATGCCTATGCCCGTCGCCTCGCTGAGCTGTTCTGCGGCTCTTCCTTTAGTAGGCCTAAAAAGCAGGACTTTTTTAACGTGCAGTTGGATATAAAATGTGCCGTTCTAAATGGATTTGTGCAGCTGTAGATGCACTTCTGTCACAAGTTCTGGGCAGTTAAAACAAGCAAAAAGGTCATTGTCATCCGATTGGAAGTAATTTACCATGGAGGATGGGAAGGGAAAGAAGGGGCTGTGCAGTTCTAAAAATTCGTTATAAACAGCCCTGCTAAAAAGTTAGGGAGACGACTGTGTTCAGGACTCAGGACTTATCGCCTAATTCCACTGTCCAACGTTTGACCATGAAACTATAGCAAAACAGACAATAATTCTGTATTTGAAAGATAGAATTGCTTATCGCATATCCTATTTGCTTTTCCTATCATCGGCTCGGATTCAAATCTGAAATAGCCATTCCAGAAATTTGAATTCGTTGTCAGAATGTAGGCTATCCTTCTGAACCTAGGACCGTACATTTATAGTTTATTTCTTTTTAATTCCGTTGAAGAAGGCGTGCAAAGTTTACGTAGCACTGCTTTTATTTTTTGTTGTTGTACATTTTCTTTTACATGGACATCTCCAGAGACAACCACATGTCCACCCATCGAGTGTGACGTTCCAAGCTGCATGGTGGAAAACGGGCCAGATGGGTGTCCAGAGAAGTGCTTCTGTGGTAATCCGATCTTTAAAAATGTACTCTGAGTTTAGAGTCCATTAGTCTTGGTCAGACAACATTATTATATGCCTCACACTTTATTAATATAGGACGATAAGAATACATTTTAGCAAACTTTAGCTAATAATCGCAGGCAACTAATTCAAAAATTTAAAAGAGCCTTCTTCATCTTTTCTTCACACCATCACTCCATTAGACCATCGCGATCTTTACTATTAGTTACCAAGTGATGAAGCTTGGTCTGAAAAATTCGAATTCGTTTATGATGCGCCAGCAATCGATTTGGCCTAAATCAGACGTCTGGCGGCCTGTGAATAGACCTGGGAGTCGACCCCAATAAGTCGACCCAGTCGACTTGGGCATCCCGAGTCGAGTCGAGTCATTAATGTGCTTGCCGCAACTGACCCCAAGTCGAATTTCGTAAAGAGAAGTCACTTGAAATTGTTTCCTTCTCAAGTCGACTTAAACCGGCTTGTGACACGAACAAACCTAACCTTTTGTTTGAAAACAATGATTTTGAGACCGAATAGCATTTATGCATTTCAGAACTATTATGTCGACGGTTGACTGCCACCACAGGCGACCCTTTAGATACCACATAATTATAGGAACTATCTATTCCAGCGTCGTGTTCATTAAGTGACACAACGCTACAATGCAATAGCGTTCAGCACTGGGGGACAAGAACCAAGAACCACAGTAGCGATAATTATTCGTCGGAATTGCATTTAGAAGCCTAGCTGAGACCATCGGCGCCCCCAGGATTTTTTTTTGTACACACAGCCAAGGACGGCAAAATTTTCGATGGGGGGCCAACAGGGAAAACTTTTCGTCAGGGTCGCCGAAAAAACTGATGACCTTTTTTGTCATCAGCCTCGAATTTCCCAAAAAACATAGCCTACCTTTTCCATCCGCCGAAAAAACTGATGACCTTATTTCTTTTAATCATCAGCCATTATTTTTTTAGCCTTTCGGCGCTGTACGCACTTGCATAAGTGCGTACGCCTGCGGGCGCCGCTGGCTGAG
This sequence comes from Lumbricus terrestris, assembly GCA_949752735.1. Taxonomy (NCBI): domain Eukaryota; kingdom Metazoa; phylum Annelida; class Clitellata; order Crassiclitellata; family Lumbricidae; genus Lumbricus; species Lumbricus terrestris. Next base: position 14,959,672 of record OX457045.1, on the reverse strand, counting down.
GCATTATTCCTACCTCGGGTAAAGAAAAAATTATATTGGGTGAAATCTGACAATGGACAAGTAAAAAAACTCATAGGCTGATAATCTGCTGCCACATTGTCAGCTGCATTGTTATGGCTGTTAGGCATATGCAGGCTATGCTAGAATAAGTTACTAAGCCTAGGTAGCCCAGAGTATCACAAAACTGTTCAAACTCGAACACACAAAAAAGAGCATAAATTAGGCTGAGCCTAATAAACTTTGAACAATTCCATTCATCAAGGGTTGAGGTCTTGATCGTTACTCGTCGGTAGACGAAATTAGGTCTAGGCCTAATGCTTGCCAGGCAGAGTTGGCATGACTTCTTACACTATTAACCTACGTACCCCTAGGCCCTGGACTGTATATAATGGCTATTGCAATGTCAGAAGTCGACTTCAAGTCGGAAGTCGGTCATTTTTCTACCAAGTCGGGTCATGTCGTTTTAGCTCCAAGTCGTCGACTTCAAGTCGACCTCAAGTCATTTTAGGGTCAAGTGAGGTCGGATTGGCCGACCAAAGTCACTCCCAGGACTACCTGCGAATAGTTTTATCACTATGTGCCTGTGATGAATCTGGCTCTTGTTTGTATTGCAATTTAATATAACAGCACTGCCATGCCATGCCCGGTTGGTTCACTCGACTATTAAAACCTGCTGAAGAATTATCGCCGCTCAGTCAAGATACCAACCATTTCCAGCATCTACTGCACTCTCCAGTCGCAATATTGTAAATAATTGTGCCCTGGTTTGTTTAGGCTATGTAGATTCATTTTTAACGAGCGCGGGCAATACGCACAGCGCGGTAGCACATTGCTGCTATAATTACACACTGGTCAACAAGCATTTTGCTACTGGCATTCCTTGAACGGTACCTTACTAAATTTTGTACGCTGATTCCATATCAGAAATCCGTTTTTGTTCATCACTTCCAGATTTTTAGTTATGAGGCTGTTCATGTTTTCGGAATTGTAATTAATTGAATTGTGCTGTAGTCAATCATTTGTTTTTAGTTGCTGCAGTTTAACTCAACTCGCTGAATAGTTCAAATTAACCCATTTTTGCAGGTTTGTTTCTGACACAACTTCACAAAAGGACTTACTAACTTTAGACAATTATAATTATGCGCCGAAGAAGTTGTGTTAATGACCCTGGCAATTTCTGTCATGTTTGCGGTCGGGTCAATTCAGTAGGCCCTTCACATGACCAGCGAAAGAATCTTACTCAAAGGTTCAAAGCTGCATACAAGCATTACTTTGGCTGTCAGGTCGGTGACCAGGATAAGTCATGGACCCCTCATGTGTGCTGTACTATTTGCTATTCAGGACTAGCACAGTGGTTGAACGAAAAAAGAAAAAAATGCCATTTGCTGTACCTATGGTGTGACGTGAACCATCGAGTCACTATTCAGACCGTTATTTTTATATGACAGCCATTCGCGGATTCTCAAAGCAGAATAAATCAAAAATTGTGTATATATATCCTGATTGCCCCTCTGCTATGAAACCAGTTCCATATGATTTGGAGAATCCTGCACCGATTCCTCCTTCCACATCCGCTTTGCAAAGTGACTAACATTCAGGTGAAGAGTGTGCCACCGGTGATCTGGATGAGTCCTTTCACCCTGAAGTGAATAAAGACCCTCACCTGTTGACTCAGGGAGACCTGAACGATATTATGAGAGACTTGCCATTGTCAAAGGAAAAAGCAGAGGTGTTAGGTTCAAGACAAACAATGGAATCTGCTACAGACACGACAAAAAATTCTGTGTTTCGTGAATGTCATTGGCTGCCAATCTGGCTTTCTTTTACTGAATGGAAAGTGGAGAAATAAGTTTGGTCTTCAGAAAAAGCAAAGCCGAACTTAAAGAGGGTGTGTTTATTGTTCCAGAAATACGTGAACTTATGCGCGGCAATGAGTTCACAAGTAAGCTATAGCCGGATGAGTTAGCAGCTTGGGAAGCATTCGTGTTTGTTGTCAATAACTTTCTTGGCAATCAAAGAGAAGAAAATTATGCCGAACTTGTAGTTGTAGGTAGAGAAAATGCTTATAGCATATGCGTTTATGGGTACATTCTCATCTCGCTTATAGCATATGCGTTTATGGGTACATTCTCATCTCGATTTCTTTCCACCCAATCTGGGTGATGTCAGTGATGAGCATGGGGAAAGGTTCCATCAAGATATCAAGGTAATGGAAAGCAGATATCAGAGGAAGTTAAATCCCAGCATGATGGGAGACTGTTGTTGGTTCCTGCAACGAGAGACAGATTTTGTCTTGCAAGCCCAAAAGTAAATGCCTGAAGCATTTCTGAATAAATTGCTTTTGCTAATTAATTAGAGGAGAATTAGTGTAGATTTGAAAAAATCAGTGTTCCTAAACATGTATTTTGTAATAATTAATTACTTATTTTTGTTCTAACAGTAAATACATTGATCAGAGACTCTCTTGACATTAATGCAAAAATTAAATCAGTGACAGTTTCGTTTTGAAAAGTCTGTAATTGTTTTGAAATGTCCATAATTATTATAATTTTTAAAAGGTGTGCATTGCAAAATGTATGCCAAAACTAAATATTTCGGTTTTCTCAAAAACCTGACGTGAAAGGCTGAACCTAACTAAGGTCTTACGTAAATTTTGTAGTCAACTTTTTTAGTTCTGTGTATCTGTGGTGATCCGATCTGTATGGTTAGAAAAACTAATAAAACAACATTAAACCAAATGAACGCCATCATCTTAATCATCAACGTCTCGTATTTAATACCCAAACTTTTGCTCAAAATATTTATTCGGGCATTTATCAACGTGCCGTTGCCTTAACAGTTTACGACTTGAAACATTCTTAAAAGCGAGACTCCATCATAGACTGTCTTTCGCTCTTGGTAGACTGATATTCTTGAAATTGCCCGTCTTGATTCGAACCTGTGGGGGTTTCTGTTCGTAAGAGGTTTGATGCTTTGCGCATTCGAAACTATCGCAAAATAAGTTATTAGCTAATTACAAATATTCACATGATTGCGTGCACGCCGTAACGTAGGCCTACAAATGGTTCCTAATTAAAATCATATTTATTGTGAGTGTTGGAGTAGGCCTAAATTAATTAAGCGCATGTTAGCGAAAGAGCTCCATTCCAAAATAGGATCAAGCAGCCCATCAGGAAGTCGCTCTGGATGAAAAGTTCTGATGGCGGCACATCTGTTTTGTTTCTTTTAGATGGTGTCTTGTGGTCTTGATGAGCAATGTGTTCCGAGCGAGTATAATTCTTTTGATTATACCTGCGTTTCAACATCTGGTACCACTGGTAAGGCTTGCTTCCATTAAGAAATTTTATCAAAATTAGGTATACGATTCATATAAAATATTTTTAAAGTTCATCGGACAGGTCTAGTGCAATGCTTTCTCTGAGATTAGACTTTCGTCAGTTATTGTCCGACGACAAAATATTTCTGGCTTCACACTTATTCTTATTGGACGATGAGCGCTTGACAACTGCTCTGCCACCTCTGATAAGTTTGTAGTCGGACTACCATCTCCGACTACCATTTCATTCTACTCTTTGGTCTTTAGACAACCCTTCTGACTAGACACAGCGCTCGTGAATAAGCTGATGAAGCTTGCCCTGAAATGAATTTTCCCGTCCCAGCCATCTATTTGTTTCAGACAAAGCGACTTGATTCGTGTTTTCATACTTTGGGCCTGCCTGTGACGAAACAGGCTTTTGTGAATAGCCTATAGACACATGCTTTAGTCCGGTAGAAACCTCGTGAATCTTGCAATCACTCTTATGCAACTTCTGTGTCATGTGCGCTTCATTCTTTTGGTCATCCAAAACCACTGAAGAATTATTGCCGTTCAATGAAGCAGCCAACAATCTTCTGCATCTGCTGCACTTTTCTTTCGCGATTTCCTAAATAGTTCAGCTCTCCTTGTTTTTTTTGTAGTTTCAATGTTTCATATTTTAACAAACGCAGGCAATATTCACAATGCGTACACAAGTTGGCCTAATTGTCAGAATTGAACGCTACACACTTGAAATATTGTGACGTTTTGTGTCTGGGTGGCACTGTCAATCGGATACTTATCGCCTTGCTGAAGTTTCCCGAGGACCAGCCCTGCGTTAGAAAAAGCCTCGCCTAATATCAAAACTCCACATTATTTCTGTCTTGAAAATTACTATGGGTTTCAATTGTGTTGTTGATTTTCCACTCGGATATTCAAATATCGAGAAAGTTATGATCTTATATGGGCCTACTAGAAAGATGATCAATTGAATTGGGAAGAAAGTGGCGGGAAGCGGAATAGAAAAGAGACATAAGGGGGGTTTGAATCTAAGATTATTGCATTCGTCATCCTGATGGTCATGCCAACTATAAAACCTATGCTGTGACTGTAGTTTCCACTTGGTTAATGGTTGATGTCAAATCCATGAACCTTTTCTGTCTTCTCACTCATGTAGACCTAGTATAAGGCTGATAATTATGAACTCTTACCTGCATGAATATTGTCATTAAAAGTTTGATGACAAATAAGCTGCTGTTAAATCAACTGTTAGGCATCTAATCTACTCTGCATCAAGTTGTAGCCTATAGTAGTCATCTGGAAATAGTTTAGTCAATAACACCACTCAAGCAGTTCATTATTTCTGAATGTGAGTGGGAACTAGTTTGGCGCAATATGAATGAAGAGTTTGAATGTCTTGCAGTTGCAGATCCCTGACCCCTCAGGATCCGTGTGGCAAGCGGTGCATGTACGGTTTGAAGACGGATAAAGCCGGATGTCAACTCTGCGAATGTCTGGAAGAACCAACTCCTTGAAAACTAAAGCACTGCAGATGATCAGTGAAATTGAGATCGTTCTTAATGTAACTCGAATATTTTAGACGCATTAAAAATCGTTGCTTGCAGACAGCATTCTGTGTCTGAGTTGAGTTGCTGTTTATCGTACAAAACAAGTATTTCAGTTACAATCATAAATAAGAAAATCCGGCTGAGCAGAAGCCAAGGAGGTTATGCTAACCTTAATGCCTCTTTCTTGATTACAGCTTTGTATAGGTTATGCATTCTTTAACTTCATTACTACATAAGTGATAATAATTATATTATTATTATTATTAAAATACTAGCACATGTGAATACAATAAGCGGGATCGATATGCCGTGTGCGCAGGAGCATTTGGTCGGGTCGAGTCTACTCCAGAATTGTGTAGCCTACATATGACACGCGTGCATGGGCGGAGTTTATCAGGGAATGGGAGGGGCTATAGCCCCCCCCAAGAAGATCCAGTTTCAGTTTTTTTACCTTGTAAACGGTTTCTTTTCCCGGGCTTAGCCCCCCCTCCGCAAGAAAGCGCAGACTCATAAGTTAGCCCCTCCAAGAACGGAAACCAAACTCCGCCCATGCACGCGTGTCTAAAGTTTACAAAGTTGCAAGATTCCGGTCAAATTTTCTTGATACATCCGCGACCCAACGTGTTAGACCACCTAGAGCGTTAATACTCTCCAATCCATTGATCCAGCAACACCAAGACCACTCTTAGCTGACGCGACCTGGCCTATGTCAATTATTATTGAGATGTCTAAACGGCTTAAAATAGCAGCGGTCCAGCATCTCAATAAATTATTACCAATATAAGCAAATTTGCACCAGTCATAGATTTTTATGATAAGCCTAGCCTAATAATAAGCCTAATAATAAACCCACAAGAAACTTTTTCTATCTTTTTTCAGAGGATATCTGTCACAGTAGGCTACAGCGATTCAACGGTATCGCGTGCCTAGGCACAAGGCCGTAGAACACAAGATTTTAATTAAATGCATCCTATAGCTTAGGACGTTTAAGGTTTGCCAGATGGATGGTGATACGCTGGCAGTAAAAGACCAAGACGATTGAAATCCGCAAAAAGCACGACACTAGTGACATAGCGACCCAGATGCTTCAAGGTGTCATGATGTGAAGCTGACATGCACAGGCCGGTCAGGACAGACCGTTGGAGAGTGTCGGGGGACAGCATGGGACACATACGGGCATTGACCCAGGTTGTCCTTCATGCCTCTCTCCCAATATTCTCTTCATTGAGACAAGGTGGTCTAGCTGCTCTAAGATGTTAATGGTATGGAGCAGACCTCCTGACCGGACCTGTTGAAGCTGGGCAGCATGACGCGACATAGACTCAGACAGAGAGTGGCGTCGGACTCTTACGGGCATTGAACCCAATGATATTGAAGATGATGATAGCTTAGGTCCTAACTGTAATAATTGTATGTAATTGGAATCATACAAGGGCCTCGTAGAGCCTAGTCGCTCACGTTTGCGAATCAATTCAGATTCAAGGACCGAAGAACAGATCATGGGTGCCTCTTTCCTGGATGAACATTTTGAACAGAGAAGATTATGTCACATAGGCTATTTCATTTATTATCGTCAGGTTGTAGGTCTAAGTGTTTGTTTGAATATCATACACATAGAGATTTATAGTAACGTAACCAACTCGCAAAATACTCCACATTACACAAATATAATGATGAACCTTAGCGGATGTCCGTGGTAGCACTTAAATTATGAATATTAAAAATAGTTCATTGAGTCCTTAGCTGTCAGCGCCGTCGGGAAACAGAGCTAGCCTATAGCCTAATTGTAAAATAAATCGGGTGCCTGAAAGATGAATCTTCAATTCGATAAGATTGAATGTAGCTCTTGTTGGAATATGTATTACCCAATCTCCCATGGAATAGGGCATTCGTTTAGGAAAGTTAGACTTTTTGGCTCAAGCGTTTAGCTGTCATACCGTGGGAGTATTCCATGTGATGGGGGTCTAATTTGGAAGTCTGGGAGGTGAGTTAGCTGAAACTATGACATGGTTTTATACTCAATCTGTCAGTTAGTGGATTATGTGCAGTTCGTGCGCATAAGTCCATCAGATTCTGTCATCCACATAAAATCGGTTTTCACCACTCTGGACAAGAATCACAAGATGACTTCTTACCTCCCTCATGCCTGTATGGATTTGATAATATAATCGATATGGAATAAATTTGAATTTGAATTTGATATGGAAAGCCTTATGTCTAGGCCTATTACTAGCCTGGCGCCCTTAAAAATATAAGTTTCTACGAAAACAGCATAGGTGGGTTATGACGATAGCTTAAGCGTCGTTTTTGGCTTCTGCGCTCAAGCCACGGGTATCCCAGTCCAGATCTAGGCCAATTATCACCCAAAGAAGTCTGGGAGATATATTTGGGTATTGATATCGATCCTGGTCAACCAACGAGGGTGTTGATAATTTATAAATGCAGGTCAGTGATCTTTTCAGATGATTTTAGCGGTGTGTCACCCTGATTTGTCTAATTAAACGAAGATTAATTACCTAGGATTTTGTGCATTGATCATAAATACATACACGCAGTATAATATATATATATATATTTATATTAGGCCTATATAATTATATTCTGTATGTACAGGCTAGGCCTATATATGCTCACACGGGTAAATCTTACATAGTCTCATAAGTATAATTATATCGATCTATGCAGGGGCGCCGTTAGGCGTACGCACTTACGCAAGTGCGTAGGCTACAACGCGGAAAGGCAAAAAAAATAACAAATTGTAAATTAAAGCGTGAAATATTATAAGCGATGAAATTCTATTGAATCTACTTTAGTAGTGGACCACGTACACTTCTCACTCACTGCATTCCCATTAAAGATCGTCAAAACAGTTCATAACTTCATTTCGCGTATTCTTGTTTTGTGCAAGTTGTGCGTACAGAAAAAAGTGCGTACAGAAAAAAATCCTGGCGGCGCCGCTGGATCTATGAGCATATATTGACGCATTGCAAAGGCTGCCATCTGGTTCACATTCGATGAAATCAAATTGTTGACCCTGCCACTGCTTTTATAGAGACTGAAATTTGAGACGGCAGTGAAGCAGCAAATCATATTATAGCACGCATAAGTTCGGTCGTAGGTCTACAGGTATTCCATTCGAAGAGTATAATTATTTCAGAGCTTTGCTAACGGTTCGGCACCTTTGATTCATACAGATGTAAGTACAATGATATAAAAAGGGTTTGCGGACGTTTCGACAACGAACGATTCGTCATGGACTGTTCGTCAGGGACTGTTCGTCAAGCGGATGACTCGTTAATGGACGATTCGTTTAAGGACGATTCGCTAATGGACGATTCGTCTACGGACGATTCGTCACATGGACGATTTTAAGACCACAGCGGTCGAATCGTATGAGCTGTCGCGCGTCAACACCGGCCGAGACGAAAATATCTGTCGAGCTATCTCTCACTCCGTCTGCCTCTGACAATCGCCAATGCATTTGACTAGAGTGCGAAACTTGAGGGTGACCCCGAGTTGAAATTCTTGCCGATGTCTTACGAAGTAGCCGACTCCATTGTCAAAGACTCGGTCGTCCACCACGCACACTGTTACAACAGGGTGACCCCGAGAAGGCGGCGCGGTGGGCAATTGAGTAGCATAGGCTTTTAGTGACGCTTGCTACCCCATTTCCAACCGGAAGCCGTAACGTCAAGTAATACGCAGGCGTTACAGCTGTAGTTATAATTGTTTGTATGTTTGTTTGTATGTGCACTTGTTATAGCGCCCCTTCAAGCTCTCTTTCTACTCAGAGGCGCTCCCGAATGCAGAGCGGACACTGCATCGGAGTTTCACGCCGAAGCGCTGAGCAAATGTGAGTGAAGGACTTGCCCAGGGTCCTTACGCGGCGAGGTGGATTCGAACTTCGAACCTTCCGGCTTCAAGGCAACGACGCCACCACTACACCACCGCGCCCCACAATAATATGAGTATTTGAATTACTACAGCTGATCGACTACTGAGTGACTAATGTATTTTTCTTTTTAGTGACATCTTGAACCAGTCACGATGAGATCAGTTGGTATATCAGCGGTGGTTGTTCTGGTTGTACTTCAAACAGTCAGGATATCAGGTCAGTGGTCGGATGGCCTCAAAGAACTTGTGTGCTCCAACACGACTAAGGCCTAGTCTATGAGTTTTGTCTTTTCATGAGTGCGTGACTGCATGTCCTTAGGACTACTAAGCTAATAACTAAAATATCAGTTGGACTATTTAGTTATTAACTAAATTTATTAGTTGAACTTTCGTTTTAAGTAGGCTATGAGATTTGTTTTCATTTGAACTTTTGCTTCAGCTAAGAATTTGCAGCTCGACTAAAAGTTTGAGACTTTTTACTTAACTTTAAGCTTTGTCCATCACTGGTCCTAGGCTACTCCTAGCAGCCTCAGTTCTATATGCAGCTCTAGCCTGGTGGTGCTTCTCTAGAGCCAAACAGCGTCGCAGGATTGAGCTGTTCTACAGGAAAATGCGGAGAATCGGACACCTACCATTAGGAACCAAGACATCGAGGAGATGATTGGTGAAGCAGGGAGGAAGCTTTTGCAGGCGGTGAACAGAAAGAAGAATCATGTACTCCGGGGTTTAATTCCGGGAGTAATACAGAAACACTCCAATTTTCACCCTATAGGCCGTATAGTTTTAAGCTCCCAACCAAGGACGATAAAAGCTATAGGCTAGTTGTAGGAGCTTTATATAGAGAATAACAAGCGAACCATTCTTATGAGAACTATGATAGTCATAAGCAATCTTAAATTTCATGTGACATGGACAGTATGTCTACCTGGAAGCGATATGAAGACTCGATATTGACTAATCAAGTTGCAGTTATTTATGCTGAAAATAACTAGCATTATTCCATTTGCTTTGTCTTACTTCCAATAGGAGCGCCAATAGATACGACCATAGAAACGACAACAGAGACGACCACAGAGCCGCCTATTGAAACGACTGTGCCGCCAGCAGCTTGTGGTGACATATCGTGGTGTGATACACCGTGCCGCTTAGACTACTATGACACTGCCAATGGATGTCCGAATTGTATCTGTGAGGAGCATCATCGAAACCCCGCCTGCGAGGTTAGAAGCACTGCAAAAACACTGGATTTATTGGACCTAAGTATCATCTACCTCGTGATCGTCGTCCTCGCATTTTTTGCCACAGTGACCATTCAAATGATTCATTCATTGGTGTATGAACGTAGAGCGGTGCAAGGGCGAATACAGAAATTTTCAAACGGAAGGGCAAAAACTTTCGGTGATCTTTGCCTGAAAAATTCTGATGACCTTTTTTTAGCCATTTGGTCGAAATGTCTGGAAAATATACCCAATTTTCTCTGCCAAAATAACTGATGACCTGTTTTAGTCATCAGTCATCTGGTCGACGTCTATGCATATATGCAAGCCATTGATTTAGTGCTTGTTGAAACCAAATGGGGGATCACGTCCCAAGCACGCCCCCTGGATCCGCCTCTGGTGTGGTGTGGGGTTCTGCCGAGTTTCTCCAATGAGCCAGCTTTGAGGCTGTACCCAAAACATTCAGATGGCAATTATCGCATGCCCATAATTTTTATCCACTCATTTAGGCAAGCTTGTGGAAGTGTATAGATAGTAAGTACAGGGTGGGCTATAAAAGACCTCTGTGGTTTTTGTCAATATCTTGGCTATAGAAGTTTGAATTTCTAAATCAAATTCTAGAGGCTTAAGGGCAATTCATAGGCACGTAGGCCTACAATAGCCAGATTTCGAACAACACAAAAGTTATACCACTTTTAGTAAGTCCATCCACTGATTTTTGACGATTCGGAAACATAACCAGCAAAAAGTAGCAAAGGGTGATCGATTTTATTGTGTCTCATCTCAAAATAAATGTTATCAAATAGCGTTCATATTACAAGATAATCATTGTTTATTATTATTTAAAAAGAAACAGGGTACCAGCGTAGCTGCACGTCACTGTGAAGTCACTTAGCATGATGAGGATCAAGTTGGTAAATAAGTAAACTGTCAGATTAATGATTTTGTTACTAAAACCATGGCATTTAAAAAATAAAATGAAATTCCCAAGGTGTCAATTACATACAAAATGTGTATTCAGACACTTCAAGAGTAGGGTCCTATAGCTAAAACTGTAATCGCCTTTATTCTGATAAACAGTAATTGCGCAGAAATTAAAAGTTGAATTGAGAGTTATGAAACATGCCATTGATGCAAGAAGATCGGTTCAATGGCAATGGTTCTGGAAAAGCCAATGTCCGAATTTGAACCCGATGGATTGTCAACTGTGGGGAACTAGGCATGAGAAGTAAGTTACCACAATCTGCAACCAAGACCAGAAGCCATAAGAGACTTGATGGTCGCATTGAAGTTGATAGATCTATGGGAATATTTACCTTTGAAACATATGATCAACATCAAGAATTTTACAAAGAGACCCATATCAAGTTTGGGCACTGAAGGTGGACACGTTGAACACAATCATGTTGCAAAGCACTATCAAGTTGAATTGATAACAATTATTTTAGATGTGACTTAATCAGTGCAGGCGCTAGGGTACCTGAGGCCCCCAAAAAATTTGAGACCCCCATACCTTGAGCTGTCATCTCAGCAAAATTTCTCGCAATATAAGTGCTGAAAGACATAGTGTAAGACTTTAATAAATGTCCCCTCCCAATTGTTAATTTTTTTGGAATTTCCATGCTGTAATGGTAGATTTGTAAGCTGTCATCTTTACAAAAAAATTGCTCATTTTTCAATGCTGTTAGTCGTGATTTAGGACTTCAAAGTGTCCCCTCTCCATTGTTTAAATTTGTCCGATTTGCCAACTGTAATGGTAGCATTTATAGGTTGTCATCTTAACAAAATTGATCATTAATTATTGATGGGCAGTGGATGATACTTACGAAATATTTCTGAAATATTGGGGATACAAGGATTCCGTCCCAACCCCAAATTGTGGGACCGTGCCCCTGTCCACACCCACCCTAAAGTCTCCTCTTTGGTTGAAGGACAGTGCTCTATTGGTTTTCGTAATATTATTTTGTATGCTTTGCGTTAAAACAACTTGAGATCAGACACACACCAAGGACTTCTGGGACCCTACACAGGCTTTAATGTTTGGGCCTCACGCAGGTTTTATTTTGAGGCCTCATCCAATTAGCAATTAGATTAAGTTACAATTGATAAATGTTGTGTTTAAGAAAGTGAACGAAACTGCCTGAGTTAGTTTAAAAACCAGTATATTTGCATTAGGTCTGCTATGGCAGTGCCATATGGTTAGTTGAGGCATGCACCAGACCGGATCTGTACAGTCACAACTAGGCATAGTGACCAGCCAAATTGGGGCCCCTTTCAAACTCTAATGGCTTTATACTTACGCTCAAAATCAGTATGATTATTTGCATTAGGTCTGCTTTGGCAGTGCCATATGATTAGTTGAGGCATGCACCAGACCGGATCAGTACAATAGGCGTAATGACCAGCTAAATTTGGGGGCCCTTTCTAACGTGGGGCCCCCGCCCGGGAGGTACGGGGGGTGCTAGCCCCGGCACTGGACTTAATCAAATGTTTTTGCTTCATTTCGTTGCGTTATGTTTCTGAATCGTCAAAAAAGTGGGTGGACTCACTCAAAGTTATATAACTTTTGTTCTGTTTGAAATATTATGGTTAGAATGGGTCATTCTTCGAAAATTTGAATTGCCGTTAAGCCTGTAAAATTGGATTTAGAACTTCATACTTCTGGCCAATATGCTATATTGAGAAAATCTTTTTTAATCTCTTTTATAACCCACCCTGGTACTATGGAGGAACATTTTGGGGATGATGCTTGCTCGTACGGTCCGTACCATTTGCTACGTCTACTTCATGGGATTATTACTGAAACATTTTTTAAAAATAAACTCAAAACTGTCCTTTTTGCCGTGCTAGAGTCTGGAGCGCTTCTGAGTAGTCCCCTTTAAGAAGCGCTATATAGATTCTTGAATGAATGAATGAATGAATGAATGAATGAATGAATGAATTTGTGCCTGGCGTAAACTACGCGAGTTCCTTTGTCGCTGAGCCCAGATTTTGTGACTCCGTTTCTGCCTAGCAGTCGGTGATGTCAGTGCGTTCAGAATAAAAATTATAGATCCAAGATTATTCGATTTCATCTGACTCCCTATAGAAGACAGAACCGATATCGGGGAGTAGCAGGCTAATGTCTGATTGCAGTTTGGTTTTGACGCGTCAGCCGTCAAAGTTTAAGTAAACCGGCGCCTGAGAATTCACTGATTAATGAAAACATGTATGCACGAACCCAGGGGCGGATGCAAAAATTTTCGAAGGGGGCCAAAATTTAGTTTCAAAGGGGGCCAAAATTTTGGGAAAATTTGTTGATCTAGCCCCCGAAAAAACTGATGACAAAGTTAAAGTTAACCGGCGCGTGAGAAATCACTGATTAATGAAAACATTTATGCACGGACCCAGGGGCGGAAGCAGAAATTTTCGAAGAGGGGCTAATTTTTTATAAAAATTGTTGATCTTTCGCCAAAAAAATACTGATGACTTTTTCTTTTTTTGTCGCTTGGTCCAACTTGCCTTTAAATATATACATATACTGTTTTCCATGCCAAAAAACCTGATGACAAGCATAGTCATTTAGCCGAATTGTCGGGAAAATAATTATGCCATTGAAACCTACTGTTGAAAGCTTGTTGAAACCAAATGGGGACCACGTTCTATGGGCGTTTCTCAATGGGGACCATGGTCGGATTTTCCCCCTGGATCCGCCCCTGCACGGACCCAACATACAATTTGCTCTTAATAGTGAGTTTCTTGATGAAGTGCTCGGTGCTGAATACGAGCGAAAGCGAACAAAATATAAACAGAGATTGATCAACGCATCAGAAACTCAGTCTTAGAAAGGTTCTGAAACATCTCTTTGTGCTTTTGTAGTCCTATCCTTGCGGTCCCGATGAAGACTGTGTCCAGAACGGCTATATTTGGGATTATACATGCGTTTCAAGATATGGTAAATTCTACTTTCGAACAACATCTTAGTTGCAAAGTTATGTCATTATATACACCAACAACGCTCCGATTTAAACACCGTAGAGAAAATTTAAAGTTAATTAATTGGGTGTAGTTACAAATTTCGCTCTGACTTTAAAGGTCTCATCCGCCACGGTCTGACGAACCTACTGTAGAATGCTGGTTCATTCGCTTGAGTTTTGATCATAGGCAACCGCTGAATAAAGTTTTCTGTTAAGTAAAGTCGACAACAATTTCCTGAAGCTGCTGCATTTTTCTCGCGCAATTTAATAGGCTGTGCTCTACTTTTTCTTGTGGCTTAATTCAGGAAATTTTTAAGCAATTATTTTAACTGCACAGCCAGCAATTTTAACCTGATGTGCCCTTTGACGGAAAATGAAAAAATTGTCCCTTCGACGTATTTCCAAAGATTGCTCTTACAACACTCATAGCCTTTTCCACCTAGATCTAGGTTTTTCGGCCTGTCTAGGTTTCTAGGTTTTTCTCACGATATAGCTTTTTTCTCACGTGGTTCTTCGAACATTTCAGGGTAAAAATATACATTTTGTAGGAAAAATAGACGGAAGACGAAAAAAGGTCGCAAGATTTCAGATTTTGTACTGAATGGCTACAAAAAAGCCATAAATTTTTTTTGGCGCGAACACGTTGAATTAATTTTAGCGCGAGAAGTTAAAATTTGGGACTGAAAGACCAAACAAAAGTGATAAGAAATTTCAAGCGCCAAAAAATGAACATTTTAAGGTATTTCTCAGACAAATTCTCAATGTTGTTTTTTCTAGCCTTTTTTCAGTCCGATCTGACTTTTTTGAAAATTCAAAGTGGCATCTATGACAACTGCACATTTTGTGTTCAACTGCACGTTTAAAAAAAACCTGGCATGATTTCTATAAAGTTTACGTTCAACGTGAAAGCATAATATCTATAGGGAGTAAATAGAGTAGGCCTATTATACTAGGCTACAAACTATCAAATTAATATTGCGTAGGAATTCTGCCACTGCCTATGCCCGTCGCCTCGCTGAATTTTTCTGCCAGATTGACTCTTCCTTTAGTAAAAAGTTAGGGAGACGACTGTCTTCAGGGCTCAGGTTGTATCGCCTAATTTCGCAGTCCAACGTTTTTACCATGAAACTATAGCAAAACAGACAATAATTCTGTATTTGAAAGATAGAATTGCTTATCACAGACCCTGTTTGCTTTTTCCATCATCGGCTGGGATTCAAATCTGAAATAGCCATTCGAGAAATCTGAATTCGTTGTCAGAAAATAGGCTATCCTCCTGAACCTAGGATCGTACATTTATAATTTAGGCCCCTATTTGTTTTTAATTCTGTTGAAGAAGGTGTGCAAAGTTACGTTAAACTGCTTTTATTTTTTGTATATTTTCTTTTACATGGACCTCTCCAGAGACAACCACATGTCCACCCATCGAGTGTGACGTTTCGAACTGCAATGTGGAATACGGGCCAGATGGATGTCCAGCGCAGTGTATCTGTGGTAATCCGATCTTACAAAATTTGCTCTGAGTTTAGAGTCCATTAGTCATGGCCAGACAACATTATTATAGGCCTCACACTTTATTAATATAGGACGATAAGAATACATTTTTGCAAACTTTAGCTAATAATCATAGGCAAATAATTCAAAAATTTCAAAGAGCCATCACTCCATTAGACCATCGCGCTCTTCACTATTAGTTACCAAGTGATGAAGCTTGTTCTAAAACGAATAAGTTTATGATGTGTCAGCAATCGATTTGGCCTAAATCAGACGTCTGGCGGCCTGTGAATAGCTCTATCACTATGTGCCTGTGAAGAATCTAGCCCTTGTTTATATTGCAATTTAATCTAACAGCACTGTCATACCATGCCAAGTTTGTTCACTCAACTATTAAAACCTGCTGAAGAATTAGCGCCACATACAGTGGCGGCGCTAGAGGGGTTAGGGGGCTAAGCCCCCTATAAGAAGCTAAGCCCCTAAAAATAAGGCCATCCGGTTTTTTACATGCCAAATTGAACTATTTCCAGGATTTTCGACCGGATGACTAAAACATAAAGGTCATCAGAAATATTTTGGCGGCTGAAATGGAAAATTTTCATGAGATTTCGTCCAGATGACAGAATAGGTCATCAGAAATTTTGGCGGATGAACATGTAAAATTTCCTCCGGGAGGCTTCAGTCCCCCCAAAACTGAAATCCTGGCGCCGCCACTTGCCACTTGGTCAAGATACCAACCATTTCCAGCATCTACTGCACTCTCCAGTACTGCACCATCCAGTCGCAATGTTGCGAGTAAGCACATTGCTGCTATAATTACACACTCAGTCTGGTCTTCAAGCATTTTGCTACTGGGATTCCTTGAGCTGTACCTTATTAAATTTGGTGTGCTGATTCGAAATCAGAAATCAGTTTTTGTTTATCTCGTCTAGATGTTTAGCTATGAGGTTGTTCATGTTTTCGGAATTGTAATTAATTGAATTATGCTTTAGTCAGTCATTTGTTTTTAGGTGTTGCTTAACACGACACTGTAGTTCGACTCAACTCGTTGAATAATTCAAATTAAACCATTTTGCAGGTTTGTTTCTGACAAAAGCAGTGGCGGCGATACGCCAGGGCATTGCAGGGCAAATGCCCTGGTTAAAAAGTCTTTGCCCTGGTCGTTTCCCTGTCTTTTGCCCTGCCAAAATTTGTTCGAGCATAATTATTGCTTCTTACTGTCCACGTCCGTCCGTCCGCTCTCTGGCATGGCAAAAATTCTGGCAGGGCAAAATTTCTGACAGGGTAAAATTTTGGCAGGACAAAAATTCTGGCAGAGCAAAGGTTCTGGCGAAGAAAAATTGTCGCCGAGCAAAGTTTCTGACAGGGCAAATCTTTGGCAGAGAAAAGTTCTTGCAGGGAAAAATTGTGGCATGGCAAATTCTGTCACGACAAAAGTTCTTGCAGGGTAAAATTCTGTGGCTATCTATCCACATTACCCTATAAACTAACAGCATAGGCATAACTGTCGCTTTATTGTTGTTCAAATGAAGCGTAAGCGGTTGCGTAGACGCCGTAGACAATAGACCTAGGATATATACGCGGTGTCCCAATTGAACTGATACCCTTTTTTATTTTGGCGCTATACTTGTCAATTCTAAATGAAACTCTATACAATTTACGAGAATGTAAGAGGGATAAAATTTATCAATGTTTTCGGAAAATTTTATCCAATTCTACGAACAGAGTCCGAAGTTATGCACATTCAAATTTGGGCAAAGAAAATTTTAAGTTTCCAACATCTAAAAGATAAGAAATTATTGTTTTCAGCAATTGCCGTTCTTCAAAACTGATGTTCAAAATGTCCTCCATTTGCTCGAATGCATGCTGTAAGGCGCTTTGAATTACCCAGCCCTAGCTATAAGTTAGATAGAAAATACCTAGGATCCACGGCCACCACGGTCCCATGTGAACGTCTCTTTTCTGTATCTGGCTATGTTGTGAATAAAAAAGAGCCCCGCTTGAACCGCCAACGTAAAAAAACTTGTTTGATTAAGCCTTAAGCAATTGGCAAAATCATTAATTTAAGAATCGAATTTGTGTTAGTTTCACCTTTATCATTATGTGTTAGTTGAACCCTTAGTTTCACGTTATGCAAGTTGATGTTGTTTTAAAGGTAGGCCTAGCTAGAACTGAAAGGAAAGTAGAAAACTTTTGGCAGCACTGGCTGATTTGAATTGTTTTCTGTTTAATGTTTAATCGATTTTTTCTGTTACACAGAACTGTTATGAAATTTAGAGGAATAACAATTAACAATCATTATAAATAAAAAATCATTATTTTACTTTTAGACTTATGGTTAACTGAACTGTGTTTTTAAATAAGCTTAGCAGGTAAACAGCTATGTCAGGCAATGTGAAAAATGTCGATTAATATCCCGTTAATTTCGAATAAAAATTTTAATCATGCGATTAATCGCGATTAAATTTTTTAATCGAACAACAGCTCTAATTATAATATAAGAAGAGGGTGAATATGTGATGTGGGGCGTGGTGGTGTACTGGGTATGTTCATTGCCTTGCAGCCAGAGGGTTGCAGGTTCGAATCAACCTCAAATCGCCGAGTAGGGACCTTGAGCAAGTCCTTCGCTCACAATTGCTCAGCGCTTCGGCGTGAAACTCCGATGCAGTGTCCGCGCTTTAATCGGGAGCGCCTCTGAGAAGAGAACTTGAAAGACCGCGCTCTAACAAGTGCACATACAAACAATATGCTGCTTCATCGCATGTTAATTTGACATGTTTCTTATCTCATCGCATGTTATTTTGATATGTTTCTGTCGATTTGCATTTCAGCAACGACAACCACAACCCAAACGACAACCACATCATGTCCACCCTACCCGCTGTGGGCACGTTTACCGGGATGCGCCGCATCTTCTGATTCAAACGGGTGTATCACAGTTCAGTGCTTTACATGCGATGCAAGTATTTACTGAATTACGCAATCTGGCACTTACGAAAAATGCACACGAAGTGCATGAATGTAGAGGACTGAGGCTAATTTAACAGTGCTATAAATAGGCCAGTGGCGTAGACAAGGAGGGAATTTCGGGGTTAAAACCCCTTTTGGCATAGGAAAAAGTTTTTTGAAGGTTATATAATATCCACTTAAATAAGAAAAACAAAGCAATTGCGGTAGCAATTATACGATTGTTTGTAGTTACAATATTATTGCTTTTATCACTTTCTTATATTTTTTACTTTATTCCCTTATTATTTACTGTTGTTTACTGTAATAATGTTAGGCTAGTGTCAGGAAGGGTATCCGGTCAGGCCATAACCAACCCCCCCATCATAAATTCCTGGCTACGCCACTGATAGGCCTATAGGCTATCCGTGGGCGTAGGCTATACATTGTGTAATCGTTACCGCAATCGCAAACTCTGAACCTATACACAGCATCAACAGTGTAAAAATAAATCATAAATGTAATCGGATTTTATATAGCGGCCGTCAATAGCCTCGACCCTGTTCATTTTTCAATGAATTTGATCGGGTGAAATCCTTCCCCACCGCTCGAACAATAGCGAAGCACGATAACCAGAGTAGTCCAGACGCTCAATCATAGCAAAGTCGAGATGAAGATCCGGAAAGTCAGACACGCTTCCGCAAGCAGTTAGACGAATGGTTACGGTGGAAGATGCTTAGAGTAGAAACGGCGTGGGAGTTGGAGGAAGTGAAGTAATCGGAATTATGTGACAAAAATAATGTTTTCAGTTTCGAATGAAATAGCTGTGGGGATATAGCGAGAGTCGGAGTTTTGGTGAGCGTCGTTATGCAGGGTCAGAAGTCTGTCGCGGTGCTGAGAGAAATTATTTTGCTCCAAAGAAAGGAACAGTGAAGGCTATAATAACCGATTTGCAAATTTTGGTGATGTGGTGATGGAAGGGAGGAGTGTTATAGAGGGGTAGAGGCACAAAGAGGAGGAGGATGACGATGACGAGGAGGAGGAGGAGGAACATGTTGAAAGAAGTGGCTGGATGGTGAATGACGGAGATACATGTAAGTCGGCTGGGATGATTGACGTGTAGGCCTATTGTAAGAGAGTGCCTTTGCATTCTATACGGTCAGGCATTTTGAGCCAGAAGTAATTACAGTGATATAATAGACAGAAGTGATGCAATGTAATGTAATATAATGCAAATTTCCGAGAATTTCTCTGCGCCCACAAAAGCCACGTCACGGAGACCAGCTTAATCACCAGCGCTATGTAAAATCAAGTCCGAATTAGACAGAAGTCAGAACAGCCATTTTTCGTTCCGGTGACAGGTCAAAATCCGGGTGTTACGTTGGTAGTCGGGGATGATGGTGGTCGTGCCGTGGAAATTGATTAGAATCGTGAAGTGATGGAGATTCTGGATTTTGGTGACACACGGGCGAGTGCATTCTCAACACATGCTCTCGACGAGAGAGTGAAAGGCGTTTAATCAGATCAATTCAATTCTGAGTGTAGGGAAGAAATCATAGGTTTCTTAGCTTAAAGTTCTTTCGGCGTAGACCCTATACTCATATGGATCAATTGGCCTTCTACAACCGTTTGAGCAATTTCAGAGACGATGCAAACAAATTTTCAGCTGATGGCAAAGATTATAAGGAATGGGTTCCAAATTATGGAATTCTATTGACCATACAATTAATGCCATCCATTTATTTCCTTCGCCCTTTAAATATACTTTCGATTCTTTTCTGATTTCTCAATACAATTGAAATCACTCCATTGCGTAACATGCCACTAGATCAATAATGTTGACATTTGGTATATCCTATTCTCCGATGCAACAATAACCATTATTTGGTTCTCCCTACCCATCTTATTATCTAGTTTTTATTGTAGCCCATGTGACTTGATTAACCGATTCTTCTTCTCTTGAGTTGCTATGTTTAAGTGTCAGTGGCGGCGCCAGGATTTCAGTTTTTCTGGCTGAAGCCGGAGAAAATATCCATGTTCATCCGCCAAAATTTCAAACGACTTTTTTTAGTCATCCGGTCGAAAATAGTGCAAATATTTGTATTTTGCATGTAAAAGACCCGGATGGCTTTATAAAAGGGGGCTTAGCCTTTTATGGGGTTAACCCCCCTAAACCCTAGCGCCGCCACTGTTAAGTGTACATATGAACTGATGTTTCTTAGTTTGGATGAGGCACTATCAGGTGGCTCCCAGAGATTGCAAGTGGCGTAGTGGCTAAACACCAAACAGATTAAAGATAAATCCATCTGTTGTAGGATATATCGTGTGGCGAGGGAACAACATGCGAGCTACAAACTTGCTGGGATTTTCTATGTCCGTTTCCGGTTACATGCGTTCCTACAACAGGTTAGCCATACTACTATTCTAGATATCATATCCACTGAAAACCACATGTGCAACCATAGGCGTAACTTTGGGCTTGGGTAGGAAAATTTTTCGTTGATCTTTGGCTGAAAAATCTGATGACCTTTTTTAGTCGTCTGGCCGAAACCAGAGTTTAATTTAGTTTCCTCCTCTAGAGGGGGATTGAGGTTTCTGGACGGGTAGATTATTGACCGTTTGGAGGACAATCATGAGGCGCGTAGCGCCGAGAGTGGTGAGGGAGGTGTATGGGGAGGGGATATGCCCCTGCCCACCAGAAACTTTTTTAATTTTCACATTGCAATGGTAGCATTTTAAGCTGTTATCTTAACAAAATAGATGTACGTTTCAGTGCTTATAAGAATGCCATAAGATCTCAATAAATATAGACTATACTTAATTTTTTAAAGTTTCCAGACTGCAACAGTGGCCTTGTGAGATGCCATTTTAGCAAAATTACTCAATTTGATCAGTGCTGATAATATATATATATATATATATATATATATATATAATTGCAATATTAATAATAGGTTATCTGTAAGCATCGAATTCAGCAGCTCAGTTCTGCTGTTGCTTGGTTATTATTATAGTGAATAACTTCAGACATGAGTATAATTATATTACATAAGCTGACTTTTCAGCACTAGAATCAGTTTATTTCTGTTTCCTAAGATGGTCCTGAATTGGTGACCAGGACACACTTTGCAATTAATTAATAACAAATGGTATACAAACGGTAACAAACCAGCCAAGAACTAACAAATTGCGGGGGCCGAAATCTGAAAGTCATGTAGTAACGATGTTGTTTTTACTAGGTGTGCAGTTGTTCAAATAGCAGAACCAAAAATTTCGAAATTTGACACTTCCAAATTTGAAAGATAGCGCTTGAGAGAAGCTATTCAGTTGAACAAAAATAGTTTTTGCGCAAATAATTTTATTAAGAGTAAGTTACACTCATTTTAACAGGATTGTATCAGATTGCTAAAAACAATTCAGTATGCGCATTACGCAGTATAGTCTACAAGGAATGCACTCTTATAGGCATGGGCGGAGTTGATCAGGGCTAGGGGCTAAGCCCCCCAAGAACGCAGAGATTTAAAAATTGGCCGTGCATTTTCAGGGGCTAGAGGAGCTTGCAATCAAAGTTTTTCTATTTATTGCATATTTTATTTAACTCTGGCTAAGGGGTTTAATTCTTGCGCAAATGTCTAAATCTAATAATGTATAAGCCTAGGCCTAGGCCTACATGTAATTTGGCAGGAAAAGCTCTAGCCTTATCCTGAAGTCCTTAATGGTCAGGATTTTGCAACAGAAATTGAACATTTACCATCGGTAGACCTATAAAAGGCAAATGTTGGATGTGCCTATTGAACCTGTTGAACTTTTAACATATATAAAAAATCTTTCAGAGTTATTTCCAAATGTGTGTCAGGTAACGCATGGGCTTACTGTTGACAATTCCATCAGCGGTAGCTTCTGCAAACATTTAGCAAACACAAAATTATAGATTGAAATGTTTGAAGGCCTACAATATCTCATTCACATCTTGTGGATTTGGCCAGGTTGACTTTTGAAGACTTTGAGTATAGGCCTAATGTTGCTAGAACAATCGATTTTGAAACTGTCACAAGAAAATTTGCAGAAAAAGGGGCCAGGAATGCTCTTTTCTTGAGCAAATTGCTACGATACAATACATAGCTAGCCTTCCTAGGACTAGGCCTGCATACAGATAAATATAGGCTAGCCTATACATAAATAGGGGAAGGTTGCCAAAGATGGACCAGCGCCTAAGATGGACCACTCCGTGATTGGCCACAAGGATTGAAACTGTATCGTAATTTGATGCTGTCGTATCTAGCAGGTCACAAGATAGATTGAATGAAATAATTAGACAACCGCTACACAGAAACACCTTCGAGAAAACAGACAAAACGTTAATTGACATTGCTTGATCTAATAATAGTTTGGGGGTAAAATGAATATAAAATCGAGGCCGGACCTGCTGAAAAGTTTTGAATTCGTCTATGAACTAAGTTTTTCAATTCTTTTCAAGATATCATAACCAGAAAATCCAATATCAGAACTGTTTAAAAAGTTAAATGAGTTGGAAGTGGGTGTGTGCAAGTTGCCTAAGATGAACCATGTGTGGTCCATGTTAGGCGACTATCTATGAACACGGGCCAATCATCATTGATGCCCATTATTACTAATGCAATTAGCTGCTATAAATTATATTAAGCTAGCATTTGTAATTTATTATAGACAGCGATGTGGTCGATGTTGAACTGTGAAAAAAATTAGAAAATTCTTTATTTATATTTTTAAGAAATATTTCAAAGTTTTTTAAATAAAAAACATTACAATTTAATATTTTTCTTATTTAGTATTTATTGAAATATATTCTACTAAGCTAGCATTTGTAATTTAATATAGACAGCGATGAGGTCGATGTTGAACTGTGAGAAAAATTAGAAAATTCTTTGTTTATATTTTTTTAAAATATTTTAAAGTTTTTTAAATAAAAAAATTAGAATTTAATATTTTTCTTTTTTATTATTTATTGAAATATATTCTACTAAGCTAGCAATTGTAATTTATTATTGACAGAGACGTGGACAATGTTGAACTGTGACAAAAATTAGAAAATTCTTTGTTTATATTAAAAAAAAATATTTTTTAGTCTTTAAATTATAAAAAATTACAATTTAATTTTTTAATTTTTTATTACTTATTGAAAAATTGCATAATATGTACTGTTTAATGTAAGTTCATTTTAGCAGAAGTGGTTTATGAATTAAGACTGTTTATCAGCCTTTAACAATACATTTTTTCCATGGTCCATCTTTGGCGCCCCTGCTCCTAAGATGGACCACTTAAGCGATTTTTATTTTATTTTATTTTTTTCATTCTATTTATTTAAATGAAATTTTTAGTGCATCCAATGGTGTCTCAATACCTAATCTATGTAACAACCGTGTTGCATAATTATTTGCTCATAATTTGTGGCGAAAACGGACGATCATCCTTACGTGGTCCATCTTTGGCAACCTTCCCCTACATATGAAATACATATGTAGACTACATACATTCATGAATAGACTGTTGCGTACATACATACATAGTACATACACACAATACACAGACATAGCCATAGCCTACTATGCCTACATTTTACAATTAAATCCAATTGTTTTCCGTACCATGACATTTTAGTACTGAGCTACCGGAGGTTTCTTGGCAGCTTTGGCGAGTTTCGTGGATGTAGATTTATGCAACTTGTATTTTATATAGAAACATTTAAGAGTTCAAACACGTAATTTCCCACTTTCTAACATGTTTTGTTATGCAAATTTGTATAATTATTGATAAGTTCAGACTTTATGGCTATGCTCGTTAGGCGTACTGCTACCAATAGTAGGCTAATACAGGAGCTCATTGGGATTCATCGTCTGGCCGTCTGACGGGCGCCGACCTTTTAGCAGGTCTTTTCGCCGACGCTGCTGTACTTTGATAGCTTTCTGCATCACTATACTGGCACCATCAAAGTCGCTAATTTCACTGGAAGGCTCTATGTCACTACTAGAAGGCTCCAGCAACAATTTTACACCATCTTCTCTGCTGAACGGTTTAGGCGACATCATGGGCGGAGTTTGGCTTCCGTTCTTGGGTGGCTAAGAAAATAACTTGGGCTTTGCTGGGGCGGAGATTTGGTACAGAACGAGCGGCGCCGACAATATTTTCTCGGCCCAAAAAGTGATGACCTTTTTTAGTCATTCGGTTCAAATCTAGTGAAAAGAGCCATTTTATAGAAACAAATTAAGAGTCTGGACCGTCTTGGGGGGGGGGACTAAGCCCGTGAAAGATAACTTTTTCACAGTAAAAAGCTGAATCTGGGCCTTCTTGGGAAGCTTTGCCACTCCCCTAGCCTCTGACAAACTTCGCCCATGCGCGACATCGGATCTACACGCTATACTATCGACCTTGAATATGCAATAAACGCGTCACATTTGTCAGTATAGAATAATATGCAGAAAAATAATATGCAGAGAATAATATTTTATGCAGAGAATAATATGCAGAGAATAATTTCTCTCTTGTTTTTACATTCAGTAGGTGTCAAAACTCAAACACGAAGTACACCCTATCAACCTAGCACGAAGCAGGTTTCTATAATATTCCATGACGTACGCCGTACGTCATAAGGTATCACGGGCTTAAAATCCATGACGTACGACGTACGTCATAGGGAACAGAAGGGGTTAAGTTTTTTTAGAAGCATGATCAAACTCTTGTTCGTGAAAGTGGTTTCCAAAGTTTTTATTTCACAATGCAATCGTGCGAGAGGCTTACATTAATTTTGAGTCAAAGATTAAAGTGAAGGCACACGCTGACAGGGGACAGTTGTTTGACAAAGTTGCATTGCAAATGTTGCTTGGTAGACTGCATATTAATTATATATATATATATATATATTATATTTATATATATATATATCCAAAAGCCGCTTTCGCCAGTCATTGATTGCATTGTCAACAATCCCTTGATCATTCTTCCACAATTCGCTGTTTGAAGTGGTCAACGTCACGTAGGCCTATGCGAGTTTGATAAACGCGTTCTTGATGGACGCTCCATATCTTGTAGTCCAGTGGATTAAGATCAGGGCTTGAGGGGGGGGCAAAGAGTTGTTGAAATGAACTCTGGCGTTTCTCTTTAATGCAGACCATCAGTTTCTTATGAGGTCTACCACTACCATAACGTTATTCTGCAAATCCAGTAGCGTCCATTTTTGCAATCAGTCGATTCAAGGCTGCGATGGACCAGTTTCTGTTAGGAAATTTCTTTAAACCTTTAAACACTTTTTGCACAGTGATCTTTTTCTTCTCTTAAATTTTTTTATTACACTCAAATCATCTTTGCTGAAAACCATTTTTATTATTGCCCCCTAACATGGAAATGACGGAAATAAATTACGACGTCATATTATTAATTTAGAAAGTAAGGTGTGCAGTTGTAATTATATCTGAGAAATTTACTAAATTGCGAGTGAAAGACTTGCACAATAAACCTTCACGGCGGCTTGAAGTAGGTTCAAACATGGAGCCCTTGGCTACAAGACACCGAACCCACCACTACACCCCCACATCCCACATATTCACCTGAACCTAACTAAGGTCGTACGCAAATTTTGTAGTCAAATTGTTTTTAGATCTGTTGAAGGAGGCGTGCGAAGTTTACGTAGCACTGCTTTTATTTTTTCCTTTTACGTGGACTTTTCCAGAGACATCCACATGTGCACCCATCCAGTGTGACTATCCAGACTGCTTCGTTCAAAACGGTCCAGATGGATGTCCAGCACAGTGTATCTGTGGTGCTCCGATCTGTCTGGTTAGAAAAACTTATAAAACAACATTAAACCAAATGAACAAAAATCATCATCTTGGTCATCGATGTCCTTGTACTTAATACTCAAACTTCTGCTCAAAATATTTATTCGTGTCGCCTATTTGTCAACGTGCTATTGCCATAACAGTATACGACTTAAAACATTCTTAAAACCGAGACTCCATCATAGACTGTCTTTCGCTCTTGGTAAATTGATATTCCCGAAATTGCCCGTCTTGATTAGAAGCTGTGGGATGGTTTCTATTCGTCAGAGGTTTGATGCTTTGCCCATTCGAAACCAGCGCAAAAATAGGTTAATAGTTAATTAAAAGCATTCACATGATTGTGTACACGCCATAACGTAGGCCTACAAAATTTAATGGTTCTTAATTAATATCATATTTGTTTGTGAGTGTTTGGGGTAGACCTAAATTAATTAAGCGCATGTTAGCGAAAGCACTCCATTCCAAAATAGGATCAAGCAGCCTATCAGGAAGTCGCTATGGGTGAAAAGTTCTGATGGCGGTACAAATAGGTTTTGTTTCTTATAGATCATGTCTTGTGGTCTTGATGAGCAATGTGTTCCGAGCGAGTATAATTCTAGGGATTATACCTGCGTTTCAACATCTGGTACCACTGGTAAGGCTTGCTTCCATTAAGAAATTTTATCACAATTAGGCCTACGATTTGTAAGCTTATATAAGATATTTTAAAAGTTCATCGGACAGGTCTAGTGCAATGTTTTCTGTGAGATTAGACTTCGTCAGTTAGGGGCCGTCCATAAAGTACGTCACGCTATTTTTGACCATTTTTGACCCCCCTCCCCCCTGTCACAAACTGTCACAAATCTCGGACCCCCCCCTTAAAGTACGTCACACTTTCGAACAATTTTTTTTTAAACATAACCATTTACCTAACCCTCTAAACCCTAGGGTACTATCCCTAATCCCTCTGATAGTGACGCGTGTCCCTAAATGCTTTGATAGTGACGGGAAATCAACTTTTATCCCGCCAGGCCGGGTTTTAGACACGCCTGGCCAGGCGGGTCGGATTTTAGGTACTAGGAACAAAAAATATAATAAAGAATTTAAAAAATAAAGGTGTGACGTCACACATGGCCTGACCCCCCTCCTTCTGTCACAAACTGTCACACTTTCTTACACCCCCTCCCCCCCTGGAGCGTGACGTACTTTATGGACGGCCCCTTATTGTCCGATGACAGCATATTTCTGGCTTCACACTTATTCTTTTTGGACGATGAGCGCTTGACCACTGCTCTGCCACCTCTGATAATTTTGTGGTAGGACTACGATCTCCTTCAGACTACTCTTTGAATAACCTTCTGACTAGACACAGCGCTTGTTAATAAGCTTATGTTCTGATGAAACTTGTCCTGAAAATTTGTTCCGTACCAGCCATCTATTTTTTCAGACAAAGCGACTTGAATCGATTTTTTATACTATGCGCCTGTGACGAAACAGGCTTGTGTGAATTCACATGCCTGAGTCCGATAGAAATCTCGTGAATCTTGCAATCACTCTTACGGAATTGCTATGTCATGTGCGCTTCACTCCCTTGGTCATCCAACACCACTGAAGAATTAATTTCGCTCAATTGAATACACCAACAATTTTCTGCGTCTTCTGCACTTTTCTTTCGCGATTTCCTAAATAGTTCAGCTCTCCCTGTTTTTTTTGTAGCTTCAATGCATCATATTTTAACAAACGCAGGCAATATTCACAGTGAGAACACGTTGGCCTAATTGTCAGAATTGAACGCTAAACACCTGAAATATTGTGACGTTTTGTGACTGAGTGGCACTGTCAATAGGCTACTTATCGCCTTGCCGATGTTCCCCGAGGACCAGTATTGCGCTACGAAAAGTCTCGCCTAATATCAGAATTCCACATTATTTTTGTCTTGAAATTTACTATGGGTGTGAATTGTATTGTTGAACTATGGATTTTCCACTCGCTCGAATATTCAAATATCGAGGAAGTTAAGATCAGACAAAGGCCTACTAGAAAGATGATCAACTGAATTGGGAAGAAAGTGACAGGAAGCTGAAGAGAGAAAAGAGACATAAGGAGGGGGTTGAATCTAACATTGTTACATTATTCATCCTGATGGTCATGCCAACTATAAAACCTATGTTGTGTCTGTAATCTCCACTTGATTAATGGTTGATGTCAAATCCATGAACCTTTTCTGTCTTCTCACTCATGTAGACCTAGTATAAGGCTGATAATAATTATGAACTGTTACCTGCATGAATATTGTCGTTAAAAGTTTGATGACAAATAAACTGCTGTTAAATCAACTGTTGGGTGTCTAACCTACTCTGCATCAAGTTGTATAGTAGTCATCTGTAAATAGTTTAGTCAATAACACTACTAAAACGGTTCATTATTTCTGAATGTGAGTGGAAATTTATTTGGGGCTATATGAATGAAGAGTTTGAATGTTTTGCAGTTGCAGATCCCTGACCCTTCGGGATCCGTGTGGCAAGCGGTGCATGTACGGTTTAAAGACGGATGAAGCCGGATGTCAACTTTGCGAATGTCTGGAAGAACCAAATCCTTTAACCAACCAAAGCACTGCAGATGATCAGTGAAATTGACGATCGTTCTTAATGTAACTCGAATATTTTAAACGCATTAAAAATCGTTGCTTGCAGACGGCAGTCTGGGTCTGAGTTGAATTGTCGTTTATTGCACAAAACAAGTAGGCCTATTTCAGTTACAATCATAAAATTAAAAAAACCGGCTGAACAGAAGCAGCCAAGGAAGTTATGCTAACCTTGATGCCTCTTTCTTGAATACTGCTTTGTATAGGTTATGCATTCTTTAACTTCATTACTACATAAGTGATAATAATAACATTATTATTATTATTATTAAAATAATAGCACATGTGAATACAATAAGCGGGATCGATATGTCCATGTGCGCATGCGCATTTGGTCGGGTCGAGTCTACTCCAGAATTGTAAACGCATGACACGCGTGTCTAAAGTTTACAAAGTTGCAAGATTCCGGTCAAATGTTCTTGCTACATCTGCGGCCCAACGTTTTAGACCACGTAGAGCATTAATAGGCCCACTCTCCAATCCATTGATCCAGCAAAACCAAAACCATACTCGGCTGACGCGACCTGGCCTATGTCAATTATTGAGATGTAAACGGCTTAAAATAGCAGCAGTCCAGCATCTCAATAAATTATTACCAATATAAACAAATTTGCACCAGTCATAGATTTTTTGATAAGCCTAGCCTAGTAATAAGCCTAGTAATAAACCCACAATTAAGAAACTTTCTAACTTTGTCAGAAGATGGCTGTCACAGTACAGCGATTCAACGGCATCGCGTGCATATAGGCACAAGGCCGTAGAACACAGGATTTTAATTAAATGCATCCTATAGCTTAGGCCCTAACTATAACAATCATTGTCTGTAACTGAAATCTTATAAGGGCCTCGTTGAACCTAGTCGCCCACGTCGGCGAATCAATTCAGATTCAAGGACCGAAGAGCAGAACATGAGTGCAGCAGTCCTGCATCTCAATATTACCAATAATATATTATAAACAAACTTGCACCAATCATAGATTTTTTACGATAAGCCTAGTCTAATAATAAGCCTAATAATAAACCCGCAAGAAACTTTCTACCTTTTTCAGAAGATAGGCTATCTGTCACAGTACAGCGATTCAACGCCATCGCGTGCATATAGGCACAAGGCCGTAGAACACAGGATTTTAATTAAATGCATCCTATAGTTTAGGTCCTAACTATAGCCTAATAATAATTATTGTCTGTAATTGGAATCATACAATGGCCTCGCAGAGCCTAGTCGCTCACATCAGCGAATCAATTAAGATTCAAGGACCGAAAAGCAGAACATGAGTGCCTCCAGTTTCCTGGATGAACATTTTGAACAGAGAAGATTATGTTACACAGGCTATTTCAATATTTATGATCGTCACGTCCTTCTGAGTTGTAAGCTTAGGTCAAAGCGTTTGTTTGAATATCATGCACATAGAGATTCATATTAACGTATACATAACCAACCCGCAAAATACACAAATATAATTATGAACCTTAGCAGATGTCCGTGGTAGCACTTAAATAATAAATATTAAGAATAGTTCCTTGTGTCCTTAGCTGTCAGGGCCACCGGGGAACAAAGCTAGCCTATAATTGTAAAATAAATCGAGTGCCTGAAAGATGAATCTTCAATACGATAAGATTGAGTGTAACTCTTGTTGGAAAATATATTACCAAATCTCCCATGGAATAATGCATTCATTTAGGAAAGTTAGACTTTTTGGCAGAAGTGTTTGGCTGTCATTCCATGTGAGTAGCCTATTCCATGTAATGGAGGCCTAATTTGGAAGTCTGGGAGGTGAGTTAGCTGAAAATATGACATGGTTTTATAAGTTACTGAATCTGTCAGTTAGTGGATTATGTGCAGTTCGTGCGCATAGATCTATGTCCATCAGATTCTGTCATCCACATAAAATCGGTTTTCACCACTCTGGACAAGAATCACAAGATGACTTCTGACCTCATGCCTGTATGGATTTGATAACATAATCGATATCGAAAGCCTTAATATGTCTATTACCAGCCTGGCAAAACATCAGTTTCTACGAAAACAGCATAGGTGGGCTATGACGTAAACTTACAGCCCCGATAGCTCAAGCGCCGCATTTGGCTTCTGCGCTCAAGCCACGAGTAGCCTAGTTCAGGTCTAGGCCTACATGTCCAATTATCACCCAAAGGAGTCTGGGATATATATTTGGGTAGTGATATCGATCCTGGGGAACCAACGAGTGTGTTGATAATTGATAAATGCAGACCTAGCGTTTCGTGCATTGATCATAAATACATACACGCAGTATAATATATATAATATATATTCTGTATGCACAGGCTAGGCCTATATGCTCACACGGGTAAATCTTACATAGTCTCATAAGTAGTCTATAATTATATCGATCTATGAGCATATTATATTGACGCATTGCACAGGCTACCATCTGGTTCACATTCGATTAAATCAAATTGTTGACTCTGCCACTGCTTTTACAGAGTCTGAAATTTGTGATGGCAGCGGAGCAGCAAATCATATTATATCACGCATCATTTCGGTCCTATAGTATATTTCAGAGCTTTGCTAACGGTTCGGCACCTTTGCTTCGTACAGATGTAAGTATAGCCTAATGATAGAAAAAGGGTTTGCGGACGTTTCGTCAACGGACGATTCTTCACATGACGATTCGTTTAAGGACTATGCGTCAGTTCTCAGTATTGCGCTACCTACGTCTCCGTAACAATCGCCAATGCATTTGACTAGATTGCGAAACTCGAGGGTGACCGAGTTTAAATTCTTGCCGATGTCTTACGAAGTAGCCGACTCCATTGTCAAAGGCGATCAACAGATGTTGCCCTGGTCGACAATGCGACCGCTTGAGGTCATACCCTCGTCGATAAAAATGGCAGATCCAATATGGCGTCCGGAAGCCGTAACGTCAAGTAATACGCAGGCGTTACAGCTGTAGTTATAATAATTATGAGTATTTGAATTGCTACAGCTAATCTACTGAGCGGCCAATATATTTTTCTTTTCAGTGAAATCTTGGATCAGTCACGATGAGATCAGTTGGTATATCAGCGGTGGTTATTCTGGTTGTACTTCAAACAGTCAGGCTATCAGGTAAGTGGTCGAATGGCCTCAAAGAACTTGTGTGCTCCAACAGGACTCATGAGTTTTGTCTTTTCTCTACACTTTTCATGAGTGCATGACTGCATGTTCAATTACTTTGAACAACAGGTGTTCCCAACCTCCCATGACGATGGAGTCCTATCCAGTGCCGTAGACAAGGGGGTTTCGGGAGGTTAAACCCCCCATTGGCCTAGGAAAAAGTTTTTTAAAGGTTATTTATCCACTTTAATAAGAAAAACAAAACAATTGTTTGTAGTGACAATTGCTTTTCTTACTTGATTCCATTTGATACTTTATTCCCTTTTTATTTGCTGTAATACTGTTGAGTTGGCGTCAGAAAGGGCATCCGGCCAGGCAAAAAACCATCATAAATTCCTGGCTACGCCATTGGTCCTATCTAGTGATGAGCGAACCATTCTTATGAGAACTATGATAGTCATAAGCAATCTTAAATTTCATGTGACATGTAGACCTACCGGGAAGCGATATGAAAACTCGACGTTGACTAATCAAGTTGCAGTTATTTCTGCAGAAAATAACTAACATTATTTCATTTGCTTTGTCTTACTTCCATTAGGAGCGCCAATAGATACGACCATAGAAACGACACCAGAGACGGCCATAGAAACGACAACAGTACCGCCGACAACGACAACCTTCTGTCTACCCCCGACGTGCGAACAAAACTGCTTCTTGGACACATATTCCGGTGGATGTCCGACGCAGTGTATCTGTGGTGATCCGATATGTATGGTTAGGAAAACAGAACTAAGACAACACATAAACAAATACAATTTTAATAAATTAAAAGATCTAAGGACGCAAAATAAAAGATTGGTTATTATCATGATCACCGTCGGGTAAGCCTCTATCACAACGATCGCTCAAATCATTATTTATTCATCATTTAGGTTAAATACCACGACTCTCAGGCTCTCAGCGCATCTTAAATGCAACCGTTCGCTAAAATATAGACCTAGGTCATTTGAAAACATCAAGCTCATCTACTGCATTGACGTTCAATGCTCATATTTATAGCTATCACTGTGCTCATGCTTGGTAGGAGGCAATAAAAGAACCGAGACAACTGATTAGGTATTGGAGTGCCTAAGAGGTCAGATGATTGAAAGAGGCTTTGCTTCAAAATGGTGTTCGAGGTTTATAATTCATTATTGCAGTATTGAATTCGTTCACCTACAACGCTGAAATTCAGCATAATTCCACTGAAGCATAGTAATTCTATAATACATGTAGTTATGATTATGCAACCAGTCACATGCATTATAGCTCTAAAAGTACATTGCCATGCTGAACAAGTTATTGTTGGTTACTGGCGCTAGCCTACAATTATCTTGTCAATTTCTGCATCCCTCTGCATGTTCGTCGTACATGTAGTATGTAGGGCTGCCAACCGTCCCGGATTCGCCGGGACAGTCCCGGAATCGGCCCTGTGCGTCCCTTGTCCCGGATTTATTCGAAATTGTCCCGGAATTTGTGGTAGAGATGCACTTGACAAAATATTTCTACTTTGCACACCAAACTCGTCAAGCTGTGTGATGATTTTGCGTTCTGTGCAGACTGCGCTCTATTAAACCTAACGTTGTTGACTGAACATCGAATGTTGGACAGCGCTGGGTTCAAGTCTTGAAAACTTTACAAACCACTGACACTCAGTAGCATATTGTATCCTATGTAGGCCTACTATTAGTCCACTCTAAAGCTTTTTAAGAGATGGCGTGCTGATCTCCATGCCTACGCAATAATAATTATATGTGGACAGTATAAATTGGCATGAATGCCTATAGTGACTGCAGTCGTCCCGGAATGGCAATATCAAGAGTTGGCAGCCCTAGTAGTATGCCTATCTGATGCAATTTCGTTAACAACGTATGAATAGATCTACATCATAAAAATGTATTGTCCATCATAGGCCGTCTCCTAATCTAAGTGATTTAGCTTACTGATCTCGTCGTCTGATCAGGGCTTGGCTTTGCTTCGCCAGCCGCTATTGCTCTATGCATTTGGAGACCGACGCTATACAAATTACTAATCAATGAAGACACGCAGACGAGCAAGCGACTGTAGCCTTTAAAAATGTCTTCTGTAGCTTGTCTGGTGTGGTCCTGATGAAGACTGTGTTCCGAACAACGATTATTCTTCATCGGGTTATGATTGCGTTCCAAGATATGGTAAAGTCTGCGACAGAAAATGTTACCTCAGTAATAGAATCGCAACTGCGTTACATAATCGAGTAATGCCTAATAATATTCAGAACTTAGCGTACTAATCAAGCTACTTAGCAAAAACAAAATTGCCATTATTAACGATCCAAGATAAAACTACGATGAAGTAAAGGAATTACGCATAGGCCTATGGTTACGCATAGGGTTAAGCAATAGAATATTAAGATCAACGCGTCTTTAGGTTGTGCACTCTCACCATGCAGTCCAGTTTGTCCCACACAAATTTAAATATATGCCGCGATCATGATTATGTTGCCACAGCTCACGTGAGCAGTAGCATTTCCAAAAGTGCAGCTGATTAATGCGAGATTAAGTCAATCCTGGATTAATTGCATGAACAAAATCAACTCTAGAGCAAAATGATGGCGTTGTAGACTAATAATGTCATCTGGAGTCGTGAGCGAGCAAAGCTAGTGGCGTAGCCAAGGGGGTTTCGGGGGTTAAAGCCCCCATTGGCCTAGGGAAAAAGTTTTTTTAATGGTTATTTATCCACCTAAATAAGAACAAACAAAACAATTGCTTGTAGTAGCAATTGTTTTTCTTACTTTTGTCCCTTTGTTACTGTATTGCCTTTTTATTTACTGTAATACTGTTGGGTTGGTTTCAGAAAGGGTATCCGGCCAGGCAAAAAAAACATGAAAAATTCCTGGCTACGCCACTGAGCAAAGCAAGCCTATAGCCTATTCTCCAAATCTGACGCTGATGGTAGAAGAATATTCGAAGCAGACCCAACGTTATTCGCAAAAAGAGGCAATTTTGCTACCATTTTTTTAAATTGCCCAGCGTAATTAATTGTTGTAAAAAAACTGCCATGTATTATGTCTTCTTTGGTATTCGGCATAACTTAAAACGAAAACCATTTGAATGAGAACTCATAATAATAAGTTAGCCTATATTTGACATAAATTCAAACCATGACTATAATTGGGTGCGTGTCTTGTTTAATACCGATAAGGCATTGTCATTTGAGTTATGAAGGCTGATTGATTTTACAATATTGTTTAGGCTACGTACTACTTAGGCAACGATAAGAATTAGCCTATATTGCTGATCATTATTATAGGCATGATCAAATGCATGTTATAGATTATATCATAAATGTATCACATAATAAAAATAGGCCTATAATTGTTATTTAACAATAATAAAAATGTCAATGATGATAATGATAATAATAATGATAATAATGATAATAATAATAATAATAATAATAATAATAATAATAATAATAATAATAATAATAATGATAGGCTAATAATAATGATAATACTAATAATAATGATAATAATAATAATAATAATAATAATAATAATAATAATAATAATAATAATAATAACGTTTAGCGTTTAGGGGCACTTTCGCCAGCCAAGAAATCGATGATTAGGGCCATTCTGGACTGGTTTTTAAACAAGTAGTTAGTAATAAGTCCCCGAGGGATCCTAAATACCTCGGGGCAAAAAAAAATTATAATAATAATAATAATAATTGATATTCTGGAACGGCCCTAGTCGAAGATGGCTGCCTTGTTTATCGCTGTCGTCATTTCTTGGTTTTAAATCGATTTTAGAGAGGTTTTCGGCCTGGTTTTTCGCCGAATGCCAGGTTTTAGGTTCAGGAAGAGGCAGGTTTGCAAATTATCTCGCTTTGCACGAATATACGCAAGTTTTGGCCGTTCTTTGGCGACGGCATTTGGCCGCCTGCCACACCCTCGTCTGGTGACCTACTTTGACAGGCCTCGCGCTTAGCATAATTTATGCAGTGTACACGAAGACATGGATAGTCAATCACTTTCACTTTCACCGACGCAGGCATCACAGAAGGCTACGGGCACATGTGCGATATGCCGAATGAATAGAAAGCTGCATCACAAAAATGGCTTTGTGCATCGGCCTGGCCCTCGGGATAAACCTTGTCCAGGTTCTCACAAACCACCTTTAGAAGCACAGCCTCCCGTCGGGTTCGTTGATCAGGGGTCACCCGGGGGCTCCTCGGACGTGCCTGCTGCCTCGGCGTCTGTCCATATGGGTTCCTCCATGCCCCCATCGGATTCACTACCTCACCCTATTCTTCAGAATAGGCTCCTAAAGCATATACCTAAGGCTGCTAGGCACAGTCTGGGCGGTTTGTTGACATCGATCATCAATCGCATCCTTTCAGACCCACTCTCCGTCACGCCATGGCAGCTCCTCATGTCATTTGGGGCCTTCACGCTGGCAAAGCCGATCAGAGGTGGCAAACGCCATAATCTTACATCTAAGATCAAGGGACGCGTGGATGAATTTTTCTCTACTGCGCCTTTAAGGAGCATGGATTTATTCGCTCCTCAGAGCGGTCAGGATTCGGGTGGAGCCCGGCGATTGGGTCCGGGCAGGGAGCAGATGAGGGCAGCAGCTGTTGCCGCCAAGCTGGAAGACGGCAACATTAGGGCGGCCGCAAGGATCCTATGCTCTGACGACAGTCCGGCCCTCATCAATGAAGTGACGTTGGAGGAACTTCGTCTGAAGCACCCCGCTGCCCCTCCGGACCGCCCAGTGATCCATCTGCCCACAGTCAGCACTCCTTTTCAAGCAACAGAAGTGGAGGTGATGGCCTGCATTCGGAATTTCCCGGCAGGTTCATCGGGGGGTCCTGATGGTCTTCGCCCCCAGCATGTCTTAGAACTGGTCAGCAGTGCACAATCTGGACCTGAGTTACTCTCAGCAATTACAGCACTGGTCAATCTGCTCTTGGCCGGAACTTGCCCTGAACAGGTTCGCGCTTCACTCTTCGGTGGAACCCTGTTTGCCCTCCGCAAAAGCTCAGGTGGTCTGCGCCCGATAGTGATCGGATATTTTTGGCGCAGATTAGCTGCTAAATGCGCCAACGCCTTTGCCGTTCCCAGGGTCGTGGAACATCTGTCACCTCGGCAGGTAGGGGTGGGCGTGCCGGGTGGATGTGAAGCAGCGGCGCATGCAGCTAGACGCTTTCTCGGAGACATGCCTGAGGGTTCAATCCTGGTCAAATTGGATTTTTCCAACGCATTTAACTCCCTCTACAGGGATCGAATGCTACAATCCATTTACACGCTGCTTCCGGAACTGGCACTGTTCTGCCATCTTGCCTACTCCGAACCATCAAATCTCAAATATGGAGAATTCAGCCTTCTCTCTCAGGTCGGTCCACAGCAGGG
Organism: Lumbricus terrestris; assembly: GCA_949752735.1. Lineage (NCBI taxonomy): Eukaryota > Metazoa > Annelida > Clitellata > Crassiclitellata > Lumbricidae > Lumbricus > Lumbricus terrestris. The sequence goes on along the minus strand of OX457045.1, from coordinate 14,922,359 downwards.
AGATCCGTTGGGCCCTTTGTTATTTTGCCTTCCACTCCAGCCCATTCTGGCTGATCTTTCGTCCTCCCTGGCTCTTGGTTATTTGGATGACCTCACCCTGGGCGGATGCGCACAGACAGTCGCAGATGATGTAGAAATGCTGGAGGGCAAATGCAAAGAACTGGGCCTACAATTGAACCGATCAAAGTGTGAAGTTATCAGCCACGATGCAGGACTCGTGAATGAACACAGTTCTCTTAAGTCATTCTCATACATCGAACCCGAAATGGCCACACTTCTTGGTGCTCCTCTTTCTGAGTTGGGGGCGCTGGGGAGTGTATTGGAAGCACGCACTCGTGAGCTCTCTAGAGCCATGGACAGACTGGAAAGCATCGCTAGGCACGACGCTCTAGTGCTTCTAAGATACTCACTGAGCTCTTGCAGACTTCTCCACACCTTGCGATGCTTCCCGTGCGCTGGTCACCCGGGTCTTGAGGGAGGGCCTTTGCAGAGTCCTCAATTTGTCTTTGTCGGATGGTCAGTGGATGCAGGCCTCACTGCCCATCAAAGCTGGTGGTCTGGGAATTCGATTAGCTGCCTCGCTTGCACTTCCCGCCTTTTTGGCTTCAGCTGCAGGCACGCTTTCGCTCCAGTCCACCATGCTCGGCGACAAATTCCCCGCCGACCCACGATACGAGACCATGCTGGTCCAATGGCAGGGTTTAAGTCCAGTTAAGCAACTGGACAGCATCCTTATCCACAAGCAAACATACTGGGATAAGCCACTTGTTGACAAGGTCACCTCAGATCTGAAAGCCACACTTACAGACCCCTACCATCAGGCACGCTTTGAAGCAGTCTCTGCCCCGCACTCGAGCGACTGGCTATTCGCTCTCCCCATCACATCGTGCGGGTTGAGACTTGATGATGAGGCCATCAGAGTCGCGGTTGGCTTGCGCCTTGGGGCGACTCTCTGCGAGCCGCACAGCTGCGTCTGTGGCTCTCTTGTTTCGGCAGAGGGCTCGCACGGATTATCCTGCGCGTTGGGTCCGGGACGTTCATCCCGACATGCGTCCCTGAACGATCTGATTTTCCGCAGCTTGATTCGAGCCGGTTACCCCTCGGCCAAAGAGCCGGTTGGCCTCCTGAGAACTGACGGCAAGAGACCTGACGGTCTTACTCTCATCCCTTGGCGTGCGGGCGCAATCTGGTCTGGGATGTGACGGTCACAGACACCCTGGCAGCTTCATATCTCCAAAACACCTCTCGGACTGCCGGAGCAGCGGCCGAGATGGCAGCTACTCGGAAAAATACCAAATACAGGCAGATCGCAACGGTCCATCACTTTGTCCCTCTGGCCTTCGAAACCATGGGCCCAGTGAATGCTGAGGGCTTGGTCTTTATCTCAGCATTGGGACAGGCACTCAGCACAATGAATGATGATGCACGCGAGACCTCCTACCTACATCAGCGCCTCAGTATTATGATCCAACGATTCAATGCGGTTGCATTCCGCGGTGCCTTTCCAGCGCAGGATCTCTACGACGATTAGGTGCCGTTCCAGATGTTTTTATTCTGTTCTTAATTAATATTTAAGTCCCTGAGGGATCCTAAATACCTCGGGGCAAAAAAAAAAAATAATAATAATAATAATAATAATAATAATATTGATAATAATAATATTAATGACAATAATAATTAAATGACGAACCTTACGCATTTCGAAATAGGCGCGAGAATATAGGAAAACATATTTTAGAATCCTTTTATATCAACTACTTAAGACAGTTTATTCTTGCTCTCGAGTAATTTGAGTAGCTAAAATTTTCAACAGCAGACAATACCGCCCAAAAGGCCAAATCTGTCCACTTCCCGCAAAATATATATCTGAACCACTTTTTCAGTCATTTCTCCATTTAAATTAAATGCTCGCATAATTATGTGATGACCAAAAAATATCATTTCCCTCAGGTTACGCGTCTTACTTTCACCTTTGCAGCCGTGGTTCGATTCTCAGTTAGCTACTGAAACTTGAGAGTTCGTTGCCAAGCGATGTCATTCCCCTTGCGAAGATTATTCTCCATCGTGAACTGTGGCGGCGCAAGGATTTCAGTTTCGGGGACTGAATCCTCACGGAGTAAATTTCTCATTTGACTCGCAAAAATTTCTGGCGACCTTTTTTTAGTCATTTGGTCGAAATCTCATGCATATATTTAAGTATTTAAGGGGCTGATCATGGAAATATTTCATTTTTACATGTAAAAAACCAGATGGTTTTTTTAGGAGGGGGGCTTAGCCTCCTAGCCCTCCTGGCGCCGCTCCTGATCGTGTAATACAATAACAATTGTTGATAATCGTGCTGAAAGAACAGAAAGATGCTGAAATCTGGTTCATTCAATAAATGATTCTTGCCGTTACATCTGCAGAAACGACCATCGAGCCGACGACCACCGAGTCGACCCCAGAAACTTATCCACCTTGTCAAGACATGTCGTGGTGTCCAGGATCGTGCTACTTAACTTACACCCAGCTTTACTCCGGATGTCCGCTTTGTTTTTGCGGTGGTTATCTTAACTTCGCATGCAAGGTTAGAAGAACTGCAAAAACACAATGATAATTATTGGACCTAAAAAATCATCTTCCTCGTGATCGTCATCCCCGCATTGGTTTGCCACAGTGTCCGTTCAAATGATTCATTCATTGATGTATGAACGCTGCCGAGTTTGAGGTCGTACCCAAAACATTCAGATGGCAATTATCGCCTGCTCATAATTTTCACCCAATCATTTAAACGCAAGCTTGTGGAAGTGTATAATATAAAGTACAGGGTGGGCCATAAAAAGACATCTATGGCTTTTTCAGTATTTTTTAAATCAAATTCTGCATGCTTAAGAGCAATTCATAGCTGCGACCAATAACCAAGCACAAAAGTAATACCACTTGAAGTGAGTCCACCGACTGCCTTTTGATGGTTCAAAACATAACACCGCAAAAGTAGCAAAAAGCGATTGTTATTAAGTTTCATCTCACATAATTTTTAGGGCCTATCAAATGGCCTTCATATTACTAGATAATCATTATTATTATTAATAATTTGAAAAGAAACAGGGTAGGCCTACCAAACTAGCTGCGCGTCACTGTGAAGTCACTTAGCAAGATGAGGATCAAGTTGGTGGTAAATATATGATCTTTCACATTAATAATTTTGCTTTTAAACCAATAGAATTTGAATATTAAAAAATAAAATTTCCCATGTGCCAATGACAGACAAAATGTGTATTCAGACACTTCATGAGCAGGGTTCCGGAGCTAAAGCTATAGTCGCCGTTTATTCTGGTAAACAGTGAGAGCGCAGAAATTAAGAGTTAAATTGAGAATTATGGAATATGACATTGCAAGGAGATCGGCAAAACGTCAATATTATTGTTCTGGTTTCATTGAGAAAAGCCAATGGCTACAAATCTCCGGATTTGAACACGATGGATTATCAAGTGTGGGGTGCTGTGCTGGAGAAATTTCACAATCTGCAACCAAATCCAAGAGCGAGAAGGGAACTGATGGTCGCATTGAAGTTGATAGATTTACCTCTGAAACACACCAACAGGGTCATCAAGAGCTTTACAAAGAGACCCATAGCCAGTTTGGGCACTGGGGTGGACACGTTGAACACATAATTATTGTGAAACAATTATTTAAGATGTTACTTAATCAAATGATTTTTTCATTTTGCTGCGTTATGTTTCTGAATCGCCAAAAATGGGTGGATTCACTAAAAGTTATGTAACTTTTGTTCTGCTTGAAATGTTTTGGTTAAATTGGGCCATTTTACATAGATTAGAATTGTCTTTAAGCCTGTAAAATTTGATTTGGAATTTCTCACTTCTGGTCAAGATATTCTCGTCTTTTATGGCCCACACTGTACTATCGATAAATTTGGGGATGATGCTTGGCCGCATCATTTGTGTCTGGCGTACAGTACGCGAGTTCCTTTGTCGCTGAGCCTAGATTTAGTAAGTTTATGCCTACGTCCGTTTCTTCAGTGGCGTAGCTACCATGTGTGCAATGTGTGCAAAGCACACTGGCCCCAGGGCCCCACAAAAATTGTTAAATAATAATTAATCTAGGCCTATCCTAATTTGTAATTCAACTTATTTTTTAACATTTACAGATGTAGTTTTTGTGAACACACTTGCATTGTTTATTTATTTATTTCTCGCATTTGCTATTGCACCCCTTCAAGCTAAGAGACATTTCGTTGCTTAACTGACACTTGCAAACCGCCGTGCTGTTGGCAGGCAAAATAGCCTACTGAACGCTTTTGAATTTTCGTCTGAAGTCATGGCGGTCAAATTATTCCAAAGTGACGTTGGTGCGTGAACGATAACAAAGAATATAATTAGGGGCAATACAGTTTTAAATTGAGAACATGTTGCGAATCATACCGGCATAAGATTTTCATTTCGATTGTTCTTTTTCCTGTGCAGAGGGTGAGAGCGGGCCTGCCAGTTTTCTTAATGCTATCGTTTAGATAGGTGTGAAACTTCAAACTAGTCACAGGCATGCTCAAGCATTCCGGTCGTTTGATGGATAGGCCTATGGTAACGATAGGGAACTGACATTTCCCTCAACCAGAATGAGAATGAGAATTTTTTAAATCCCTAGACTTTTGTAGAGCCGCATAGTTTAGTCTTCTTTTTTAACTTTTCACACCCAAACTCCACGTGAATCATGGTCTGAACCCAGGTCTTTTTCACAATTCCAATAGGCCTACTGCTCTCGACTCCTCTCAGCTCTCGCCTCAAAATCAAGGACAAACAAAAATGAGCGGAGGTGGATAGCCTAAGGGTCCTAGGAAACCATGTATTTGCCTCTATTTTTCACTTGTCGGGAATAGGCTATGACTAAACTTAACTTTAAGTAGGCTTTCTACGAAAAATCGCAGATTGTGTCTTTTTGAAGTGCAAATTGCAGATCATGGACAGGACTTGGTAGATGATTGACAAATTTGCTAGAAAAGAAACTATAATGCCATGACATTAGGCCTATCCAGGTAGGTCTACTACAGTGTATAGTACTATAGATAATAAGTCTGCAACGTAATCGATTTTTAATTTATTGAGAAATCACTGTAGGTAAGCCAAATAACATTTTAGGCCTATAATTGATCCATCTCATTCTTACAGTAATTCTGTTTAGACCTATTCTGTGAGTGCGTTGTTACGGCCTATTGCGTGTGTTGATATCAAATGTCATTGCTTAGTTTTGGTGATTTTGATTAGGTCTATAAGTATTAAGTAATGCCAAGAATGGAATGATACCGACCTTACCAAGTCAAACAGGGGCCATGTGGGATGTCTGCACACGGGCCCATGAAAAGCTAGCTACGCCACTGCGTTTCTTCCTAGCACTCTCGCTTATGTATTATGCGTTCAGAATATTGATCTAAGATTGGGCTATCCCTTTCAAATTGATTATCCAACATCATCTGACTCCTTATGAAAACATGCATGTACGGACACAACATACTATTTGGTTTTTAATTTACTGTGAGTTTCTTGATGAAGTGCAGCGTGCTGATTATATGCGAAAGTGAACAAATATAAACAGAGATTATTGATCAACGCATCTGAAAAATGCTTGCTTAGAAAGGCTCTGAAACATTTCTTTGTGCTTTTGTATATAGGACGCTTCGTGCGAGCCCGATGAAGACTGTGTCCCGTACGCCGATTATAATTATTCCTATGAATATTCATGCGTTCCAAGATATGGTAAATTCTACTTCCGAATAACATCCTAGTTATAAAATTATGTCATTCATCAACAGCACTCCGATTTAGACACCGATAGAGTATATCTATGAAGTTAATTAATTAGGCCTACTTACAAACTTTGCTCTGCCATTAGAGGTCCGAATCTCCAAGGTCTGCAGAAACCATTGTAAAATGCTGGGCTCATTCTCTTCAGTCTTCATCATCCGCAACCGCTGAATTAAGTTTTCTGCTAAGTAAAGTCGACAACAATTTCCTGAGACTGCTGCATTTTTCTCGCGCAATTTAATAGGCAGTGCTCTACTTTTTCTTGTGGCTTAATTCAAGACTTTTTAAAAGCATTTTTTTTTAAATGCACAGCCAGAAATTTTAACCTGATGTGCCCTTTGACGGAAAATGAAAAATTGGGCCTTTCGACGTATTTATCAAGATTGCTTTCATAGCTTTTTCTACCTAGGTCTAGATTTTTCGGCCTTGTCTAGGTTTCTAGGTTTTTCTCAGGATCTAGCTTTTTCTCACGTGGTTCTTCAAACATTTTCAGGTAAAAAATATACATTTTAAAGTAAAAAATAGACGGAAGACGAGAAAAAGGTCGCAAGATTTCAGATTTTGTTTACTGAAGGACTACAAAAAAGCCATAAAATTTTTTGCGCGAAAACGTTGATTTAATTTTAGCGCGAGAAGTTAAAATGTTTTGACTGAAAGTCTGAACAAAAGTGATAAGAAATTTCAAGCGCCAAAATGAACATTTTAAGGTATTTCTCAGAGAAATTCTCAATCTAGTTTTTTCTTGCTTTTTTCAGTCAGATCTGACTTTTTGAAAATTCAATGTGGCATCCATGACAACTATATACTTCGTTTATTCAGGAAAAAATTAAGTTAACATACCGCAACTTATTACATGAAAAAAGTATTTCAAGAAAGGGCTAAAATAACGAATGTCCGCAGAATTCAGGTTAGAAGCATGCGAAAGATCGATTTTTGGTTCCTAAAGTTAACACCAAAGATATTATAGTCTACTTTAACAGGTCTTTGTTAACACTGCGAACAGTCTTAAAAAGAACACGAGAGATGAAATTAAAGTCATCTTTTCTAGGCAGTTCAAAGTCATGTGGTCGCGAACGCAGAGCATAAGACCTTTTAACAATAGGTGGAAACAGACTTCGGAGTAGGCCTACATGATGGAAATTCCAGATGACACACTTTAAGAGTCTAACGTCTGCATCGTCAATCAAGCGGTCAAGATCAGGGTAATGAGAAGGGAGGTGTCCCAATCGCTTAACCCTTTGTAGGAAGCGTTGAAGCTTGAGGCGATCAACTGCAGTGGTGTATCCCCACCAAGCAGGGGAGGCATAGAGAAGACGAGAGATGGTTGTTGCACGGGATACCTCGTGGAGAGCAGGAGAGGGGAGACCATGATCTCGTAGGACTCTAAGCGCGAAGAGCGACCCAGAGCAGGTACCTAGAACGGCATTGACATGACATTGTGATGATTGTTGCTCCAAGATCATCATTGATGGTCACGCCGAGTATGAGCATTGAAGTTACTCTCTCGACTCCCAATTCAGGAGGAGCAATTTTTGCTTTGGAACTGCGACGGAAGATAATCATTTCCTTGGATTTTCCTGTATTAAGTCGAAGATTGTTTCGCTCGGTCCAATCGGATACATTGTCAAGTTCCTCTTGAGTTGTATTTCGCATTGAGGCGCCAATGAGTAAATAAGTGCCATCTGCATATTTCTTCATTTTGTTTTGTGCATGTAACTGCACATTTTGTGTTCAACTGCGCGTTTAAAAAGAGCCCTGGCAAAATTTCTATAAAGTTTACCGGTGCGTACAATGTGAAAGCATATAGGGAGCAAATGGAATAGGCCTACGAGGCTACAAACTATCAAATTAATATTGCGTAGGAATTCTGCCAATGCCTATGCCCGTCGCCTCGCTGAGCTGTTCTGCAAGACTGGCTCTTCCTTTAGTAAAAAGTTAGGGAAACGACTGTGTTCAGGGCTCAAGACGTATCGCCAAATTCCACTGGCCTACGTCTGACCATGAAACTATAGCAAAACAGACAATAATTCTGTATTTGAAAGATAGAATTTCTTATCACAGGCCCTATTTGCTTTTCGCATCATCGGTTCGAATTCAAATCTGAAATAGCCATTCGAGAAATTTGAATTCGTTGTCAGAATATAGGCTATCCTTCTGAACCTAGGACCGTACATTTATAGTTTATTTCTTTTTAATTCCGTTGAAGAAGGCGTGCAAAGTTTACGTAGCACTGCTTTTATTTTTGTTGTTGTACATTTTCTTTTACATGGACATCTCCAGAGACAACCACATGTCCACCCATCGAGTGTGACGTTCCAAGCTGCATGGTGGAATACGGGTCAGATGGATGTCCAGAGAAGTGCTTCTGTGGTAATCCGATCTTTAAAAATGTACTCTGAGTTTAGAGTACATTAGTCCTGGTCAGACAACATTATTATATGCCTCACACTTTATTAATATAGGACGATAAGAATACATTTTAGCAAACTTTAGCTAATAATCGCAGGCAACTAATTAAAAAAATTAAAAGAGCTTTCTTCATCTTTTCTTCACACCATCACTCCAGTAGACCATCGCCATCTTCACTATTAGTTACCAAGTGATGATGCTTGGTCTGAAAAAATTCGAATTCGTTTATGATGCGCCAGCAATCGATTTGGCCTAAATCAGACGTCTGGCGGCCTGTGAATAGACCTGGGAGTCGACCCCAATAAGTCGACCCAGTCGACTTGGGCATCCCGAGTCGAGTCGAGTCATTAATGTGCTTGCCGCAACTGACCCCAAGTCGAATTTCGTAAAGAGAAGTCACTTGAAGTTGTTTCCTTCTCAAGTCGACTTAAACCGGCTTGTGACACGAACAAACCTAACTTTTTATTTGAAAACAATGATTTTGAGACTGAATAGCATTTAATCATTTCAGAACTATTATGTCAACGGTTGACTGCTACCACAGGCGACCCTTTAGATACCCGGTACCGTATAATTATAGGAACTATCTATTCCAGCGCGGTGTTCATTAAGTGACACAACGCTGCAATGCAATAGCGTTCAGCACTGGGGGACAAGAACCAAGAACCACAGTAGCGATAATTATTCGTCGGAATTGCTTTTAGAAGCCTAGCTGAGGCATTATTCCTACCTCGGGTAAAGAAAAAATTATATTGGGTGAAATCTGACAATGGGCACGTTAGAAAACTCATAGGCTAATAATCTGCGGTCACATTGTCAACTGCATTGTTATGGCTGTTAGGCCTATGCAGGCTATGCTAGAATAGGTTACTAAGCCTAGGTAGCCCAAAGTATCACAAAACTGTTCAAACTCGAACACAAAAAGAGCATAAATTAGGCTTAGCCTAATAAACTTTGAACAATTTCATTCATCAAGGGTTGAGGTCTTGATCGTTACTCTTTTGAACTCTTGTACAGCGCCCTTTCCTTCGGCCTTGGCTGGGCTACGGCGCTATATAAATCGTCTTATTATTATTATTATTATTATTATTATTATTATTATTATTTATATTATTATTATTATTTTATTTTTTTTACCCGAGGTACCTAGGATCCCTCGGGATTTCAAAAAATTATGCTTGGAGCTGTTGTTCAATGTCTAGAAATTCAGGCCTCGTCCTCCGCAACAATATTAAAAGGACCACGAAAAGCGATGGCATTGTAGCGCTGAATGCAGATGGAAATGCGCTGGAAGAGAAAAGTCGTTTCTCGCGGCTCTCCAGAAACGACCGAGAGACGCTGACCAACCTCGCGGATGAAGCAGACCCCGGCAGAGTTGATGGGCCCCAGTGTTTCCAGGGCAATGGGAACAAAAAGGTGTGATGATGGCAGTCCCGCGTACTTTTCGATTTTACGTACGGCGGCCTGTTCTGCAGCAGCTCCCGCCGCATTCGCTGTGTGAGCGATGTAGGATGCCGCGCAGGTGTGGACCACTGTGGCATCCCAGGCCAGATGTTTGCCTGCTGCCCAGGGGATCAGTGTGGCCCCATCAGGCCTCTTGCCGTCTATGCGAGACAAACCAGAGGGCTCTTTGGCGCTTGGGACATCGGCTCTCTGCAAAGCCCGCCAAACTATATCGTTGATGGCGTGATGACGAAGGGACCGTCCAAAAGCCAGCCTGCATGCGAGGCCGTGTTGGCCATCAGGGCCCACCAGAGCACCGCAGCCATGGGCGCCCGCAGCATAGGTCAAGGGGGGTCGCGTGACCCCCCCTGGAAATCCTGACAAAATATTAATAATAACACTTTCTGGAATAAATGTCAGTGGACAGTGGTAAAACGGGACAGGGTGCCAACCACGCGGTCATTGTGTTCTTTTAGGCTACTTCACTAACTTTGGCACAGGCCAATATATCTTTTGGTTATCTCTACATAGCCTACTGGGTACTAATGGAATTCGTTACTCAGTCATATCAGGGACGTCAGTGGGGTGGGGGGAGGGGCGGATCAGTCTGCCGTCTGAACTAAATTCTGTAGCAAGATCTGTAGCCTGTTGGATATACAATACACAGGGTCACACACGGATGTCTGGCTGCTCTGGCATTGTAATTAGAGACGACTTGAGGTGCTTGGAGATATCTTGGGAAGAGGTCAGAGAAGCTGGCGATGAACTGGGACGAGTGGATGAGATGTGTTGCCCATTGAGCAGACCTGCACGAGAAGGGCTGTACTAAGGCACTGTGTGCCCAGTTAAGCAATGACTTGTCACCTCTGGATTATTAATACTCAAGAGATGTACAGGCTATTTTCACCCTCTCAGTATAATATTTATATATATATATATAATGCACAAGTCAGTATAGTTTAAAGTTATATTTGTATGTATAATATATATATATACATAGATCTATGATCCGTAGCCTATGAAGTATGAACCGTTTACCCGTGGACATCGTAATAGAAGCGCGAACGTCCTTTTACCGCGGGTTAGGTGGGCTACCCCAACCACCGTCTGACATGGAGCAGAGCGCATAAATTACAGGCCCAGTGGAATCGTCTGTCGTTTCCCCAACACCGACGACCTGTGAGGGCGAATGTCGGAAGAAGATGAGAGAAATTCTTAATGGAGGGAGGTGAAAGATGGGAAACACAGCACTGACTGCGACGGATAAGGGGAGGGCATTATGTATTCGAAGAACCTTGGGTCCTTGCTATAAGCTACAGGGCGGCTGCAACTTGAGCCAAGTGAAACACGGGGGGGGGGAGAAATAAGCCAAACTCACTTCGGAGGAGAAGGTCGGCCTGAGAGTGGAAGACCAGCTCATGAGGGTGAGGCGAGGAGTGGGATCGAGTCCGATTGTTTAAGAGAGATATTAGCCTCTGATGAATTATGATGACTAGAGTTCCTTCAGAGCTGGCTGCTGGAGAGTGGATGATGTAAGAGAAAAGATGACCGAGAACATGGAGTCTAGTTCATAGCCGGTCGGAAATCGGAATGTTATTCGTTACGAGGTCCGCATGATCTGACGACAGCGGAGCAGTATAGGCCTACTCGAAATGACACACCGAGTTTACAGACAATATCTTGAACTGCCATTAATGTACTGCAGAATGCTACGCCAGTCGGCGCGCCCTCCAACCGCACACCACTCCGCCACTGTCCCAGGTAGGTCAGAACTAAATTATTGAACTGGAATTCACACTTAGTAATTATTTTTTAATGTAATGATTGGGTAGACGTTACTTGCTGGACATGCATGTCCTAAACTATGACCAATTTTTTTATTTGAACATATGGTTCCTTCCTGGTGGGCGAATGGAGATGGTTCACCCATCATTATCTGCTTGCTTTTTCCAACTCAAGTCTTTTCTGCTTAATATGATTAAATACGGGCCAGATAGGTTGGATATCGACCCATTTCAGTTGAATCTTCATTATTCAAATTCAGTCTCTGATAAAAGTGATGGCGCACAGTGACAATAGACAGTTGGTTGACGAAAGTTACATTTTGTAGCATAACAGTTTACAAATATTGCTTGGCAGACTGTATACTATGCATATATGTATAATGTATATATATATAATGTATATATATATATAATATATAAGCATGCTTATATATATATGGTTAAGTCCATGTTACGGATTATGCTATGCCTGACATAGTTAGGGACCATATAGGGTCTTTCAACATAAATAATAATAATAGCCAAATAATTATTTCACGCGTAATTGTAATTGTAATTGTAATTGAACACTTGCAGCATGCAATGTTGCTCTATTAGCTGTTATTAATGACAGATGAAAAGTTTTTAATATTTTAGTATTAAAATAGTACAGAGTACACAATAGGCCTAGTCAAAAGGATTTGGAGGTTAAAATTATAAATAGGCTTACAGACCACAGTCAATCTAATGTATCATAAATTTATACAAGACAGTATCTATAGGCTTACAAAATACTGTGATAGCATTTAAAATAGTATTTTAAATACTGTAGTGTTTAAAATATTTCCCATAACTGAATCAAACATAGTAAGAAATAAATGAAAACAAGGAGAAAACATGTTTGATCGTTAACCGCAGTTTCTTGCACATGTAGAAATTTTTGTTTAACAAGATAGCCAATTTTTGCCTATTTTTGCCTCCTGAAATATTTTCTGTGCCTTGGAAAAACGAGATGACGTCCTTTAAGCCATATGTTAGTGTTATACCTTTTTACAATGAATGTGTGCATGAATAATATAATAATTTTTGTTTCATTGCAAAAGACTGATAAAAAGTAGAAGGCCTACGCTATATTGAGAGAATTAATGTGATTGTGAGTTGCTTAGTCTTTAATGACATATTTTATATCTTAACTCTACTGGTCATGACTGACCCCCCCTGCAAAAAATCCTGTGGGCGCCCATGACCGCAGCCACATTGGTGTGGGCTGCAGAGACTCAGACCCAGCCGAAGGCCAACTGCCACACGCACTGCCTCATTGCTGAGACAGAGGCCGCAGGATGGGATTGGTATGACTGTCAACCAGTCGCCGGAGTGAGGGGAACTCACAGCCAGCAAGCGTGCTCGGTCAGTTGGGTTATTGCTGTTGCTCCAAACCGCCGATTTATCTGCTTCGATCACTGGCTTGTCCCAAGTTGCCTGTTTAGCCGGCAACGGATCGACACAAGATGGAAGTGTATCCATACGAGCCATCAAGATATCACCCAAATGCGGATCGGACGCTGCCGAGCTGAGACCAAGAATGGCCGACTGGAGTGCAAGGGTTGTCGCAGCTGATGCCATGGGTCTAGGGCAATTACCCCCTGTGCCAATTACCCCCCGGACAATTACCCCCCGTACCAATTACCCCCCCGGACAACTACCCCCCCCCCCCCGTGGCACAGTGTGAGCTTCTTCGTATACGCGTGAGGGAATGAACTTATCATGGTCATGATCTTCGTATTTATCAGACCTTCAGCGCTGCCAAAGCCTACCCTAAAGTAACTTTGTTGTGTAGACATCTTTGGTCATTACCGCACTCTACAATATTTATTGTACACACTTATACCCACTCCTTGCTACTACCATTATTTCTCAGCTATCAGCGTACATCCCTCCTTATAGCACTCCATACCTCTCTGTTCCTGTCTCTGTCTTTCTCTATGTATGTTTGTTTTTCTCTCTCTCTCTCTCTCTCTCTCTGAGGCATACGTTACATGTACGCTCTTGCATAATATTTAGCTGAGCAGTCAATGCAATACACACAGTCTACTTAATTTATCCATATCTAGTCATGATGGAATTTTATAACTCTGAGAGAGGGAAAGATAAACATTTAAAGATTTTATTAGGCAGGCGTTACAACTAGGCCTACATGTAGCTTAGAACCGTTTTTAGATTGGATTTTCTTAATATTTTACAAACTGAATCCAGACATGCGTTTAACACGACATAGACTTCTTTATTGGAACGGGGGGTAATTGTCCGGGGGGTAATTGGTACGGGGGGTAATTGTCCGGGGGGTAATTGGCACGGGGGGTAGTTGTCCGGGGGGTAATTGTCCTGGGGGGTAATTGTCCAGGGGGTAATTGTCGGGGGTAATTGTCCGGGGGGTAATTGTCCAGGGGGTAATTGTCCTGTCACCGATGCCATATAGGCAGAAGAAGCCAGCGATCCAACCCTCCTCACGCCCAGACCGCCATGTCTGATGGGCAGCGTGGCCTGCAGCCATTGGGTGTTGTCTAGCTTGATGTTGATGATGGATTCAAGGCCATCTCTCATGATGTTGTCGAGCCTTTCCAAGGTTGTGTGGTCAGAACAAGGGGAGCAACGGAGCAGATGACTAATTCTAGGGGCACCAAATGAAGATCTTAAAAGTATGAGGGCGCTTTGAGAAGACAGGTGGCGCAGGTTTTTGATGGCATCGCTCAGGAGCCCACATTGTTGCTCAAGAGCAGCGTCTAATGCCTGTCCCTTAAAGAGAGGTGCACCAAGTAGAATCATCGAGTCTCTGTCCAGGCGCTGGAAATCCGACCAGCGGTGATCATCCCCGAAGCCCCCACTCTGGGAGTACCACTCACATTTGCCGCCGTTCAGATGGAGACCCATTGCAGCACCGCGATCGTGAATCAGTTCGACATCCCGAGCTACTGTCTCCTCAGGACCTCCCAAAGAGAGGTCGTCCAAGTAACCTAAACGGAATGTCGACTGCAAAGAGCGAAGAATGGGTTGCAGAGGCAGGCAAAACAGTAGAGTGCCGAGAGGGTCACCTTGCTGGGGCCCCATTTGTGAAGGTATCGAGAATTGGCCAAACCTAAGCAGAGAGGCGGTTCCATAAGCCTGATGGACAAAACGGTAAATCTCTGGTATAGCTTCAAGCGCGGCCTTCAGCATGACATCGCGACGCAGGCTGTTAAACGCGTTTGCGAAGTCAAGCTTGACATAAACATGATCGTCGGGTAGATCAGTAATGAACCTGCGAGCTGCATGTGCCGCCGCTTCGCAACCAGCAGGCGTGGCAATGCCGACCTGCAGCGGGGCAAAAAAGGATGTTAACTTGCCCACTGCAAATTTGTTAGCACATTTGGCTGTGATACGTCTCCAGATGTAACCGATGGCGATGGGCCTAAGGCCACCTGCCTTCTTGGAGAGGGCGATGAGATTGCCCCCAAACAAAATGGGCCTCACCTCCAAGGGGCAGCCGCCGCGCAACAGGAGGTTGACGAAGTCGGTTAGCACACTCAGTAGCTCAGCAGATGACTCACGATGGTTCACAAGATCCAAAAGATGTCCAGGGCGAAATCCATCTGTTTCCCCGCCGAACCCGACGGAAATGAGCGTATTGCTTCCATCACATCGGACTCTGTGATCTGAAGAGGGGTGGTGGCTTTTGGGTCTGACAGATGTAGCAGTTCATCTGGGTGGGTGTCTACAGGGTGTTTCTCAAGTAGAATCTGTAGATTCTCTTCAGTCTGGGGTGCGGGATGGCTTTGATCGCACAAAATACGGACAGCTGCGCGGATGTTACCATCCTCCAGTTTGGAGTTGATGGCTGCGATGAGGACTTCTGAATTGTGCGATGGCATACTGCGACGGGCACCCGAGGTACCCGTAACCTGAACCGAACCCTGACCCTGTGACCATGTCTGAACTCGGCCCTTGATGATATTGGCCATGTTCCGTTTACGACCCGCCCGAGATGGCAGCACCAAAACACATGGAGCAAATTGCAGGAGCGCCCTCCAGTTATCCAGCGAGTCAGGGCTGCTGCAGATGCTGCGCAGGATCCCTGCTAGAGCCTGTGCGCAAACCAAACGCGCCCCTCTGGCAATGTGTTTAAGAAGTGGACCCCCAGGATCTGGGTGCGTGAACAGATCAGGTCGACCGACCAGATCCTGCTGCTGCAACGGGCGTCCATCGGCAACGGCAGAATCATCTGCGCTCTGATCATCCTCGATCACGGCTGAGGCAGAGGGAACCGATGGACCCGCAGTTTGGGAGCTATTCTTGTCAGTTTTTTGCGATGCAGTCAGAGGCGGGAGTTTCGAACCAGGACATGGACTATTCCTAGGACCATGGAGATGAACAGTACCATCGCCCAGATGGAGCTGCCTTGTGGCTAGGCAATGGCTGCAGACGCCGCTTGTTTTGCCAGCGCGCTCAGAAGGCATTTAAATTCGTAACAACTGAAAGTAGGTCACACAGGGTAAACAGATGTTAAATAACCCGACATCATTCTGAAAAGCGCCGAAGGCAGGCCAAGAACTGAATAGGCCTACGTGACGAGCTGATGTTAAATTCTTCTACTGTAACAGCGCTCAACGCTATGTGTTGCTCCGCCCAGAGTGATTATGTAATAAGGGTCACCCGGGTCAAACAGGTGCAACCAACAGCTCCAAAAAAATTGCCACGCAAGACGTATAAAGGGAAAATGTGGAACAACAAACGAGACAACCAAATGGTACAAATGGGCAACTAGTGTCACCCCAATGCGGCTGTTTTATTGCAGCAAACACAGCAAAACGAAACCGGGGCCTAACCACTAAAAGCCTGGCTAGCCCCGTTGAGCTGCAACCTACGAGAAATGCAGGACAGACAAATTATGCAGGAATGACCGCAGCTCTAAAAATAGCTGCACACAGCGTGGACAAAATTCTGAACTTGTGCATACGAACAAGCGATAGAAAGCCGAGAAAAAGCAACCTTGTGATACCTGAACGTAAAAGACGTGGCGAAACGCAAGCTGTGCACCGAAAAATGTGAATAAATGTGAGAAAAACGTTAAAACCAGTTGAGCAAACTCAGACAACATGAAAAACACTGTCACGTGGACGAGGCCATTCCAAACATAATTGGTTGCTGCAGTTTGATTATTATTATTATTATTATTATTATTATTATTATTATTATTATTATTATTATTATTATTATTATCACTCGTCGGTAGACGAAATTAGGCCTAATGCTTGCCAGGCAGAGTTGGCATGACTTCTTACAATATTAACCTACGTACGCCTAGGCACTGGATTGTATATAATGGCTATTACAATGTCAGAAGTCGACTTCAAGTCGGAAGTCGGTCATTTTTCTACCAAGTCGGGTCAAGTCGTTTTAGCTCCAAGTCGTCGATTTCAAGTCGACCTCAAGTCATTTTAGGGTCAAGTGAGGTCGGATTGGCCGACCAAAGTCCCTCCCAGGTCTACCTGTGAATAGTTTTATCACTATGTGCATGTGAAGAATCTGGCTCTTGTTTATATTGCAATTTAATCTAACAGCACTGCCATGCCATGCCGGGTTGGTTCACTCGACTATTAAAACCTGCTGAAGAATTATCGCCGCTCAGTCAAGATAGGCTACCAACCATTTCCAGCATCTACTGCACCCTCCAGTCGCAATGTTGTAAATAATTGTGCCCTGGTTTGTTTAGGCTATGTAGATTAATTTTTAACGAACGCGGGCAATACGCACAGCGCGTTAGCACATTGCTGCTATAATTACACACTGGTCAACAAGCATTTTGCTACTGGGATTCCTTGAACTGTACCTTATTAAATTTTTTACGCTGATTCCAAATCAGAAATCCGTTTTTGTTCATCACGTCTAGATTTTTAGTTATGAGGCTGTTCATGTTTTCGGAATTGTAATCAATTGAATTGTGCTGTAGTCAGTCATTTGTTTTTAGTTGCTGCAGTTTGATTCAACTCGCTGAACAGTTCAAATTAACCCATTTTTGCAGGTTTGTTTCTGAAAAAACTTCACAAAAGGACTTACTAACTCTCGACAATTATAATTATGCGCCGAAGAAGTTGTGTTAATGGCCCTGACAATCTCTGTCATGTTTGCGGTCGGGTCAATTCAGTAGGCCCTTCACATGACCAGCGGAAGAATCTTACTCAAAGGCTCAAAGCTGCATACAAGCATTACTTTAGCTGCCAGGTCAGTGACCAGGATAAGTCATGGACCCCTCATGTGTGCTGTACTATTTGCTATTCAGGACTAGCACAGTGGTTGAACGGTAAAAAAGATGCCATTTGCTGTACCTATGGTGTGACGTGAACCATCGAATCACTACTCAGAATTTCAGACCGTTATTTTTGTATGACAGCCATTCGCGGATTCTCAAAGCAGAATAAATCAAACATTTGTGCATCCTGATTGCCCCTCTGCTATGAAACCAGTTCCATATGATTTGGAGAATCCTGCACCGATTCCTCGTTCCACATCCGCTTTGGAAAGTGATGAACTTTCAGGTGAAGAGTGTGCCATCTGTGACCTGGATGAGTCCTTTCACCCTGAAGTGAATGAAAAAGACCCTCACCTGTTGACTCAGGGAGACCTGAACGATATTGTGAGAGACTTGTCATTGTCAAAGGAAAAAGCAGAGGTGTTAGTTTCAAGACTGAAACAATGGAATCTGCTACAGACAGACAAAACAATTTTGTGTTTCGTGAATGTCATTGGCTACCAATCTGGCTTCCTTTTACTGAATGGACAGTGGAGAAATAAGTTTGGTCTTCAGAAAAGCGAAGCCGAACTTAAAGAGGGTGTGCTTATTGGTCCAGAAATACGTGAACTTAGGCGCGGCAATATGTTCACAAGTAAGCTGTAACCGGATGAGTTAGCAGCCTGGAAAGCATTCGTGTTCGTTGTCAAGAACTTTCTTGGCAATCAAAGAGAAGAAAATTATGCCGAACTTGTAGGTAGAGAAAATGCTTATAGCATATGAGTTTATGGGTACATTCTCATCTCGCTTATAGCATATGCGTTTGTGGGTACATTCTCATCTCTATTTCTTTCCACCCAATCTGGGTGATGTCAGTGATGAGCATGGGGAAAGGTTCCATCAAGATATCAAGGTAATGGAAAGCAGATATCAGAGGAGGTTAAATTCCAGCATGATGGGAGACTATTGTTGGTTCCTGCAACGAGAGACAGATTTTGTCTTGCAAGCACAAAAGTAAATGCCTGAAGCATTTCTGAACAAATTGCTTTTGCTAATTAATTAGAAGTGGAGATTTGAAATAATCAGTGTTCATAAACATGTATTTTGTAATAATTAATTACTTATTTTTGTTCCAACAGTAAATACATTGATCAGAGACTCTCTTGACATCAATACAAAAATAAATCAGTGACAGTTTCGTTTTGAAATGTCTATAATTATTTTTGAAATGTCCATAATTGCAATTTTAATTTTTAAAAGGTGTGCATTGCAAAATGTATGCCAAAACTAAATATTTCGATTTTCGCAAAAACCTGACGTGCTACAAGAAAAACAAAAACACCAATGCGTTCAGGAGGCCATATTCTATAAGAAACAGCTGAAGTTTTTCCAGTAGCAAGAAAAATCTTCAAATTTGTTGGCCAGTGAATTATAATTCGATCTCAGAAGTTTACTAAATTGCGAGTGAAGGACTTGCACAATATCTCTACACGGCGGCTTGAAGTAGGTTCGAACATGTAGCCCTCGGCTACAAAACACCGAACCCAACACTACACCACCACTACACTACCACATCCAACATATCCACCTGAACTTAACTAAGGTCGTACATAAATTTTGTAGTCAACTTTTTTAGTTCTGTTGAAGGAGGCGTGCGAAGTTCGCGTAGCACTGCTTTTATTTATTCCTTTTACATGGACTTTCCAGAGACATCCCTAGCACCGACCACATGTCCACCAATCCAGTGTGACGATCCAAACTGCTTCGTGGAAAACGGGCCAGATGGATGTCCTGCACAGTGTATCTGTGGTGATCCGATCTGTATGGTTAGAAAAACTAATAAACAGCATCAAACCAAAATGAACATCATCAACTTGATCATCGACGTCCTCGTATTTAATGCCACAACTTTTGCTAAACATAGTTATGCATGTATTTGTCAACATGATACGATTATTCCTGGGGTTATACATGCGCTCTAGGATATGGTAAATTCTACTTCCGAACAACATCTTAGTAATAAAGTTATGTCATAATTATGTCAATAATGCTACGGTTTAGACACTAACAGAAATATAGGGTGACACGAAAGTTCGTTCACCGTTTTCAAAATGCGTTGTCTCAGTAACGGCTTCGTATTTCTTTATAATATTTTGTCAGTGCATACATATTAGTCAACCTACTATTGCCATAACAGTTTACGACTTAAAACATTCTTAAAACCGAGACTCCATGAGTCTCCGTCATGGACTGTCTTTTGCTCCTGGTGAACTGATATTCTTGAAATTGCACGCCTTGATTAGAAGCTGTGGGTGGCTTCTGTTCGTCAGAGGTTTGATGCTTTGCGCATTCGAAACTAGCGCAAAATAAGTTAATAGTTAAGTAAAAGTATTCATATGATTGTGTACACCATACACGCCGTAACGTAGGCCTAGAAATGGTTCTTAATTAAAATCATATTTAATAGTGATCGAGTGTTGGGGTAGGTCTAGGCTAAATTAATTAAGCGCATGTTAGGCCTAACGAAAGCGCTCCATTCCAAAATAGGATAAAGCAGCCCATCAGAAAGTCGCTCTGGATCAAAAGTTCTGATGGCGGTACATCTGTTTTGTTTCTTATAGATCGTGTCTTGTGGTCCTGATGCGCAATGTGTTCCGAACCCGTATGATCCTTCGGATTATAAATGCGAGCCTACATCTGGTGACAGTGGTAACAGTGGTAAGGCTTGCTTTCATTAAGAAATTTCATCACAATTAGGCCTACAATTCATATAAGATATTTTAAAAGTTCATCGGACAGGTCTAGTGCAATGTTTTCTGTGAGATTAGACTTCGTCAGTTATTGTCCGACAACATATTCCAGGCTTCATACTAATTCTTATTGGACGATGAGTGCTTGCTAGCTGCTCTGCCACTTCTGATAATTTTGTGGCCGGATTACGATCTCCTTCAGACTACTCTTTGGTCTTTGGACAACCCTTCTGACTAGACACAGCGCTCGTGAATAAGCTGATGAAACTTGTCCTGAAACGAATTTTCCCGTCCCAGTCATCTATTTTTGCAGACAAAACAACTTGAATCGGTTTTTTTCGCCTGTGTCGAAGCTGGCTTTCGTGAATCAACATGCTTGAGTCTTGTAGAAATCTCGTGAATCTTGCAATCACTCTTTAATACGGAACTGCTGTGTCATGTGCGATTCGTTCCCTTGGTATCCAAAATAGCTGAAGAATTCTTGCCGCTCAATGAAGCAATCAACAATCTTCTGCATCTGCTGCACTTTTCTTTCGCAATTTCCTATATGGTTCAGCTCTCCTTGGCTTTTTGTAGCTTCATATTTTAACAAACGCATGCAATATTCGCAATGTGAACACAAGCAATTGTTAGAATTTAACGTTACACACCTGAAATATTGTGAAGTTTTGTGACTAAGTGGAACTGTCAATAGGTTACTTATCGCCTTGCTGAAGTTCCCGCAGGATCAGCTTTGCATTACAAAAAGTCGGTGCGGCTTCATCAAAGTGCGAAATTGGTCGCTCTCGGATCTTGTGTGGTCCTTTTGTAGAGCCGTTATTTGCTAACCTCTCTTCTCGAGTAATAACCTTCCAAAATAACGTAGAAGTAACTTTGCTTATTGTCCTTGCCTGTCCCATACCTGTTATCTTTATTCAGATAATCATTAGATCTTAGCTATCGATGTTGTCATTGGGACCTCTGAATCGATTTCCAATTAACCGCTTTTGCACCGATTTCTTTGACATTACCGTACATCTTTACGAAAATCGTGTGTTCTTCCGCAACTTTGTCGGTCCCGACAAAATAGCCCCGGGCTGTTTTGATGGGCTATTTTGACAGGGCTATTGTGTCGCTGAGCGATTTTGACGGGGCTGTTTTGTCGGTGGGCGATTATGGCGGGGCTGTTTTGACGGGGCTATTTTGACCGGGCTATTTTGACGGGGTGCCTGACCAACTCTCAAGGCCGTAGCCAGGATTTGATTTCGGGGGGTGTTTCTTTCCCGCCAGAAAAACCGATGACCTTTTTTAGTCATTCGGCAAAAAATTGTCAGAAAATGTCACCAATTAATTCAATTTTCCATTTCGGGGGTGTTTTCATGATTTTATTTCATGGTTTTTGCATCATGTGCTCATAAATGCATTCAATTATTTTTTACATTTTCCATTTCGAAGGGTGTTCAAACACCCAAAACACCCCCTAGCTACGGCCTTACCAACTCTGTATCAAGTTGTAGCAGTCACCTGGAAATAGTTTAGTCAATAACACCACTAAAACTGTTCATTTTCAGTAGTTGCGAATGTGTGTGGGAAGTTATTTGGCGCTATATGAATGAAGAGTTTGAATGTCTTGCAGTTGCAGATCCCTGACCCCTCAGGATACGTGTGGCAAACGGTGCATGTACGGTTTGAAGACGGATAAAGCCGGATGTCAACTCTGCGAATGTCTGGAAGAACCAAATCCTTGAAACTAAAGCACTTCCGCTGATCAGTTGAATTGACGATCGTTCTTAATGTAACTCGAATATTTTAGACGCATTAAAAATCGTTGCTTGCAAACGGCAGTCTTGGTTTGAGTTGAATTGTTGTTTATTGCATAAAACAAGTAGACCTATTCCAGTTGCAGTCATAAATTAGCAAGTCCAGTGCAACAGAAGCCAAGGAATACTAACATTGACCTCTCTTTCTTGGCTAGTTTTATATAGGCTATGCATTAATTTTTTTACTTCATTACTACATAAGTGATAGTATTATTAAAATACTATGGCCTAGCACTGGCGAATACATTAACGGGATCGATATGCCGTGTGCGCATGCGCATTTGGTCGGGTCAAGTCTACTCCAGAATTGTAAACATATAACACGCGTGGCTCAAGTTCAATTTTTTAATATTCCGGCCAAATTTTCTTAATATATCAACGATCCAACGTTTTAGACCACTTAGAGTATTAATACATGCGCTCTCCATGCTCGATCCAGCAACACCAAGACCACTCTCGGCAGACGTGACCTGGCCTATTTCGATTAGGATGAGATGTCTAAACGGCCAAATACATGTATAGCAGCAGTCCAGCATCTCAGTATGACTAATATAAAAAAATCCACCAGTCATAGCATTTTTTTTAAATATTAAGCCTAATGATAATAAGCCTTATAATAATTATGGTCGGTGGATGGATGTAGGCCTCACTGCCCATCAAAGCTGGTGGTCTGGGAATTCGATTAGCTGCCTCGCTTGCACTTCCCGCCTTTATGACTTCAGCTGCGGGCACTCTTTCGCTCCAGTTACCATGCTCGGTGACAAATTCCCTGCCGACCCACGAAACGAGATCATGCTGGTCCAATGGCAGGGTTTAAGTCCAGTTCAACAAGTGAACAGCAGCCTTATCCACAAGCAGTCATACTGGGATAAGCCACTTGCTGACAAGGTCACCTCAGATCTGAAAGCCACACTTACGGACCCCTACCATCAGGCACGCTTTGGAGCAGTCTCTGCCCCGCACTCGAGCTCTCCCCATCACCTCGTGCGGGTTGAGACTCGATGATGGGGCCGTCAAGTCGCGGTTGGCTTGCGCCTTGGAGCGCCTGCCTGCGAGCCGGACAGCTGCGTATGTGACTCTCTTGTTTCGGCAGAGGACTTGCACGGATTATCCTCCTACTTATTTTGCTACTTTTTGTTGCGTTTCGTTTTTGAATAGTCAAAGATGGCTGGTGGCCTCACTAAAAGTGGTATAACTTTTGTTCTGTTTGAAATATTTTGATGAAATCTGGCCATCATGTGTAAATATGAATTGCCTATAAGCCTGTAAAATTTCATTTCGAAATTCTTATTTCGGGCCAGGATATTGACAAACAAACCTAGGTTTTTTTACCCACCCTGTATATATAGGCCTACACACTGTTAAATCTTACAGCCTGGTTGTAATTGAAATAATACAAGGGCATAGTAAAGCCTAGTCGCTCACGTTTGCGAATCATTTCAGATACGAGGACCGAAGAGCAGAATACGATAAGATTGAGTGCAGCCCTTGTTGGAAAATAAATTATATCTACCCAACCTCCAATCTCCAATGGAATAAACTTTCAATAAAGCATTCATTTAGGAAATGTAGACTCTTTGGCAGAAGCGTGTGAGCATTCCATGTGAAGGAGTCTTAATTTGGACGTCTTGGAGGTGAGTTAGCTTAAAATATGACATGGTTTTATACTGAATCTGCCAGTTAGTGGATTATGTGCAGTTAATAATAATAATATTATTATTATTATCTTTATTAACAATCTGGTTGACACACCGCAACCGGTTACAATGTAGGCAAACACTTATGCAATTTAAACAATTCACAAGAACGGAGATCACAGAATACACAAACCTTAACTATACTAACTGAGCAGACCACCTGCAATATATAGTTCGTGCGCATAAGTCCATAAGATTCTGTCATCCACATAAAATCGGTTTTTACCACTCTGGACAAGAATCACAGATGGCTTTTGACCTTATGTCTGGATGGACTCGATAATATGGGCCTTATTGATATGGATATCCTCATGCCTGTGTGCCAGCCTGACGCCCTTAAAAACATCAGTTTCTACGAAAGCAGTAGGCTATAAGTGGGCGTATACGACGCACGTCGTACAGCCGCTATAACTTAAACGTCGTTTATTGGCTTTTATTCTAAACCATGAGTAGCCTAGTTAGTGTCTATAGGTACAAATCGTATGTGTCCAGTACTGTAATCACCCAAAGAAGTCTGGTAGATATGTTTGGGTGCTGATATCAATCCTGGGCAACCAGCGAGTGTGTTGATAAGTTATAAATGCAGACCTAGGATTTTGCGCATTGATTATAAATACATAGTCCTACGCACAGTATAATATATGCTACCGGTATATTTGTAATGTACATCATCATCAATGTCATTGGGCTCAATGCCCGTAGGAGTCCAACGCCACTCTCTGTCTGAGTCTGTCTCGTGTCATGCTGCCCAGCTTCAACAGGTCCAGTCAGCAGGTCTGCTCCATACCATTAACATCTTGGAGCAGCTAGACCACCTTGTCTGAATGAAGAGAATACTGGGAGAGAGGCATGAAGGACAACCTGGGTCAATGCCCGTATGTGTCCCACGCTCTCCTCCGACTCTCTCCACCGGTCTGTCCTGACCGACCTGTGCATGTCTGCTCCACATCATGACACCTTGAAGCATCTGGGTCGCTCTGCCACTTGTGTCGTGGTTTTTGCGGATTTCAATCGTCTTGGTCTTTTACTGCCAGCGTATCGCCACCCATCTGGCAAACCTTCCTCCTTTGTCCGGGCTTAGGACCGACATTTGTAATGTACACCGTGACTAAAAAAGACAGTGCAAAATTGTTTTTGTCAGAACTTCGTCAAATTTCCACCAATCTTAATAACTTTTGGTGGGTAGACGGCAAAGTGGCTGACATTTCATGTTATATATAAATTTTCCACCTCACCTGACTCATTTCACCGCACTACCTTGCTAAACACAGATGTACCGATTTTTCATACAACGCTTAAATTTTATTACCTGCAACAAACTATCTGACGACTGAATTAGCACGCAGTAAAGTAAAATATGGTTTACTTAGGCTACTTAGCAGAGTGTTTTAATAGCCATGATAGATCTGCTTAAAAGTGTTAGAATTGGTGCTGGAAATGTGCCCCGAATAAACGGACACAAGCTCTTAGACGGCGACGCAACTGGCCGATAGCAGCATCAACGATCGACTGGTCAAAGCGCGCCCACTCGTCAAGCAAGAGCTTTTTGAGTTCGTAGACGTTGGCTGTTCTGGGCCGGTAAACCTCCTGCAGCACACTCCATTATGCTATAGTCGACTGGGTTAAGAACCAGTGAATTCGGTGGCCACAGTGTTGGAGGGATGAAGTCGGGCGTCTCTCGCCCCAGGAAAGAGACAGTGTCGCGCGCTTGATGCGCCGGGCGCCATCCTGTTGAAAGACAGTAAAATCGCCCTAGGATATCCGGCGTATGTCTGACGGTATCTTCTGGGCAAGAAGGCTGTCGTGATAGTACGCCTGTGCGCCATTCACTTTGACATCCGGCTCGATGCAATGAATTTCAATGCAGCCACGCCTCAAGACGCCGTTGTATGAAATATTGGTACATTTGTGTTTAACAAGGCAGTGCGGTTATATGAATCCGGTGAGGTGGAATATTTACATATAGCATAAAATTTCAGCCATTTTGCCATCAACCTACCAAGAGTTATTAAGATTGGTGGAAATTTGACGAAGTTCTGACAAAAACAATTCTGCACAGTTTTTTTTAGACACGGTGTATACACTGTGTCCCAATAAATCGGGCACCATTTTTATAATGTGAATAAAACAGGCAAATCTTAATCGATTTTCAAAATTTCAAAACTGTTTTTATCCTGAGATAATTATCTTACACTGATTCAAATATGAAGTTTCTGGCAGGAATATTGACGTCACAATTACGTCATTTGCATCAGAGAATTCAAATGTTAAGTACCGAACACAACTTTTTCTTTAAACAAATCTACGCTACCTTAAATATTATTTCACAATTATAAATTTTAGTTAAATTTTTTTCAGATAAACCTTTTTGCGCCGTAATGTTTATTTTTTCGTAAGAATTTTATCACAATTTTGTCTTCTTGGCTGAACGCCATTCTCTAACGATTTTTGTTGACATTTGGTTTCGATATGTAAATTAACAATGCCATTAGGTCCTATGACGTAATTTTTTAGTGAGGGCCGTTCATAAATTACCAATTTGTAGATAATTATCTCAGGATCAAGCCTCTTTTGAAATTTTGACAATCGATGAATATTTACAAATTTTATTCACATTATAAAAAGGGTGCCCGATTTATTGGGACACAGTGTATATGCACACACAGATAAATCTTATATAGTCTGATAGGTATATATCGACCTAATCGACCTATGCACATAAAATATTGACGCATTGCCTACCATCTGGTTCACATTCGAACAATTTGTTGACTCTGACACTGCTTTTACAGAGACTGAAATTTGAGACGGCAGCGGAGCAGCAGTAATAATAAAAATATTATAGCACGCATCATTTCGGTCGTAGGTCTACAGGTGTTCAGTCGAACAGTATATTTCAGAGCTTTGCTAACGGTTCGGCACCTTTGCTTCGTACAGATGTAAGTATAATGATAGAAAAAGGGTTTGCGGACGTTTCGTCAACGGACGATTCGTCATGGACTGTTCGTCACGGACGATTCGTCACATGAACGATTTTAAGACCACAGTGGTCGAATCGTAAGAGCTGTCGCGTGTCAACACCGGCCAAGACGAAAATATATGTCGATCCATCTCAGTAAATGTAAATGTAAATGTAATCGCATATTTATATAGCGGCTGTCTTATGGCCTCGACCCTGAGGGTGAGATCCTTCACCACCGCTACTCCACGTTTATATTGCGACCGAGCCACCCGCAGTAAAGATCCGAGAAATTAATCTCTGATAAACCGACCGACCGGGAATCGAACCCGGGCCGCCGGCGTGGCGAGCGGGCTACCGGCTACCAACCCACTCGGCCACTGAGTGCGAAATTGGTCGGTCTCGGATCTTGTGTGGTCCGTTTGTAGAGCCGTTATTTGCCAATCTCTCTTCTCGAGTAATAACCATTAAAAAAACGTATTGCTATCTCTCACTCCGTCTGCCTGTGACAATCGCCAATGCATTTGACTTGAGTGCGAAACTTGAAGGTGACCGAGTTGAAATTTTGCCGATGTCTTACGAAGTAGCCGACTCCATTGTCAAAGGCGATCAACATATGTCGCCCTGATCGACAATGCGACCGCCTGAGGTCATACCCTCGTCGATAAAAATGGCAGATCCAATATGGCATCCGGAAGCCGTAACGTCAAGTAATACGCAGGCGTTACAGATGTAGTTATAATATGAGTACGGTATTTGAATTGCTACAGCTGATCGACTACTGAGTGGCCAATATATTTTTCTTTTTAGTGAAATCTTGGATCAGTCACGATGAGACCAGTTGGTATAGGCCTATCAGCGGTGGTTATTCTGGTTGTACTTCAAACAGTCAGGCTATCAGGTAAGTGGTCGGATGGCCTCAAAGAACTTGTGTGCTCCAACAGGACTCATGAGTTTTGTCTTTTCTCTACACTTTTCATGAGTGCATGACTGCATGTTCAATTACTTTGAACAACAGGTGTTCCCAACCTCCCATGACGATGGAGTCCAATCCAGTGCCGTAGACAAGGGGGGTTTCGGGAGGTTAAACCCCCCCCCCCATTGGCCTAGGAAAAAAAGTTTTTTAAAGGTTATTTATCCACTTTAATAAGAAAAACAAAACAATTGCTTGTAGTGACAATTGTTTTTCTTACTTTATTCCCTTTGATACTTTATTCCCTTTTTACAATTGTTTTTCTTACTTTATTCCCTTTGATACTTTATTCCCTTTTTATTTGCTGTAATACTGTTGAGTTGGCGTCAGAAAGGGCATCCGGCCAGGCAAAAAGCCATCATAAATTCCTGGCTACGCCACTGGTCCTATCTAGTGATGAGCGAACCATTCTTATGAGAACTATGATAGCCATAAGGAATCTTAAATTTCATGTGACATGTAGACCTACCGGGAAGCGATATGAAAACTCGACGTTGACTAATCAAGTTGCAGTTGTGTCTGCAGAAAATAACTAACATTATTCCATTTGCTTTGTCTTACTTCCATTAGGAGCGCCAATAGATACGACCATAGAAACGACACCAGAGACGACCATAGAAACGACAACAGTGCCGCCGACAACAACAACCTTCTGTCTACCCCCGACGTGCGAACAAAACTGCTTCTTGGACACATATTCCGGTGGATGTCCGACGCAGTGTATCTGTGGTGATCCGATCTGTATGGTTAGGAAAACAGAACTAAGACAACATATAAACAAATACATTTCATATAGATCTATTATTAAAAGATCTAAGGATGCAAAATAAAAGATTGGTTATTATCATGATCACCGTCGAGTAAGCCTCTATCACAACGATCGCTCAAATCATTATTTATTCATCATTTATTTAAATACCACGACTCTCAGGCTCTCAGCTCATCTTAATGCAACCGTTCGCTAAAAATATAGACCTAGGTCATTTGAAAACATCAAGCTCATCTCTACTGCATTGACGTTCAATGCTCATATTTATAGCTATCACTGTGCTCATGCTTGGTAGGAGGCAATAAAAGAACCCAGACAACTGATTAGGTATTGGAGTGCTTATAAGAGGTCAGATGATTGAAAGAGGCTTTGCTTCAAAACGGTGTTCGAGGTTTATAATTCATTTTTGCAGTATTGAATTCGTTCACCTACAACGCTGAAATTCAGCATAATTCCACTGAAGCATAGTAATTCTATAATACATTTTGGCCTAGTTCAAATCAAGTCAAATCAAATAAAATTTATTGGTCCGTATGTAGCAACAACAAGCACATCAAGTCAGGTACAAAAGTTACACAAAGCATCACCAGTATCACCAAGTTGTTAGACACTACTCAATCCAATAACATAATTAGGTAACATAAATTATTCAGACATAATTATAGCCAAGACTGCGATAATCTCAAAGGAGTAGGCTAGGTAAGGATTGCTTAAACCTAGTGGTTCTAAGGTTAAGTGATACCAGTGTGGACAAATATCCCTAGACCTGGAATGCGAGGTTATAGAAAAACTCGTGCAATAGTGGACACAAATGGAGACCCAGAAGGGAGGAAATCCCGCTAGTAGGGTCCCAAACAAACTATTAAATAATTTTGATAGATGCGCACCACGATTTGATGAAAAACCAAAGCAACAGTAGATGAGTAGAGTTAATGACAGTTATCACAACATCACAGTTATGATTATGCAACCAGTCACATGCATTATTGCTCTAAAAGTACATGTACATTGCCATGCTGAACAAGTTATTGTTGGTTACTGGTGCTAGCCTACAATTATCTTGTCAATATCTGCATCCCTCGTCGCACATGTAGTATGCCTATCTGATGCAATTTCGTTAACAACGTATGAATAGATCTACATCATAAAAATGTATTGTCCATCATAGGCCGTCTCCTAATCTAAGTGATTTAGCTTACTGATCTCGTCGTCTGATGGCGGCTTGGCTTTGCTTCGCCAGCCGCTATTGCTTTATGCAATTGGAGACCGACGCTATAGGCCTACAAATTACTAATCAATGAAGACACGCAGACAAGCAAGCGACTGTAGCCTTTAAAAATGTCTTCTGTAGCTCGTCTCGTGTGGTCCTGATGAAGACTGTGTTCCGAACAACGATTATTCTTCATCGGGTTATACCTGCGTTCCAAGATATGGTAAAGTCTGCGGCAGAAAATGTTATCTCAGTAATAGAATCGCAACTGCGTTACATAATCGAGTAATGCCTAATAATATTCAGAACTTATCGTACTAATCAAGCTACTTAACAAAAACAAAATTGCCATTATTAACGATCCAAGATAAAACTACGATGAAGTAAAGGAATTACGCATATGTTAAGCAATAGGATATTAAGATCAACGCGTCTTTAGGTTGTGCACTCTAACCATGCAGTCCAGTTTGTCCCACACAAATTTAAATATATGCCGCGATCTTGATTATATTGCCACAGCTCACGTGAGTAGTAGCATTTCCAAAAGTGCAGCTGATTAATGCGAGATTAAGTCAATCCTGGATTAATTGCATGAACAAAATCAACTCTAGAGCAAAATGATGGCGTTGTAGACTAATAATGTCATCTGGAGTCGTGAGCGAGCAAAGCTAGTGGCGTAGCCAAGTGTGGTTTCGGCGGTTTAAACCCCCCCCCCATTGGCCTAGGGAAAAAGGTTTTTTAAAGGTTATTTATCCACCTAAATAAAAAAAACAATTGCTTGTAGTAGCAATTGTTTTTCTTACTTTAGTCCCTTTGTCACTGTATTCCCTTTTTATTTACTGTAATACTGTTGGGTTGGTTTCAGAAAGGGTATCCGGCCAGGCAAAAAAACATGGAAAATTCCTGGCTACGCCACTGAGCAAAGCAAACCTATATTCTCCAAATCTGACGCTGATGGTAGAAGAATATTCGAAGCAGACCCAACGTTATTCGCAAAAAGAGGCAATTTTGCTACCATTTTTTTAAATTGCCCAGCGTAATTAATTGTTGTTAAAAAAACTTCCATGTAGGGCCTATTATGATTGTCTTTTTGGTATTCGGCAAAACTTAAAACGAAAACCATTTGAATGAGAACTCGTAATAATAAGTTAGCCTATATTTGACATAAATTCAAACCATGACTATAATTGGGTGCGTTTCTTGTTTAACACAGATAAGGCATTGCCATTTGAGCTATGAAAGCTAATTGATTTTACAATATTGTATAGGCTACGTACTACTTAGGCAACGATAAGAATTAGCCTATATTGCTGATCATTTTTATAGGCATGATCAAATGCATGTTATAAATTATATCATAAATGCATCATATAATAATAATAGGCCTATAATTATTATTTAACAATAATAATAATATCAATGATGATGATAATAATAAAAAAATAATAATAATATTATGTACTACGAGGCCGTAGTACACTGTTTTTTGAGAAATATAATGATGATGTTGATAATAATAATAACAATAATAATAATAATAATAATAATAATAATAATAATAATAATAATAATGATAACTTTTATGCACAACACCGGGGACGAGGACCAAGAACCATAGAAGCGATACTTTTCCTTCGGAACTTTTTCTACATTAGGGTCGTGTCTGTTTTGCAATAAAGGAAGTTGTATAATAATAATAATAATAATAATAATAATAATATTAATATTAATATTAATATTAATAATAATTAAATGACGCACCTTACGCATTTCGAAATAGGCGCGAGAATATAGGAAAACATATTTTAGAATTGTATTGTATTGTATTTAAACATTTATAAAGCGCCTCTAGTAGGGTAAACCGTTCAGAGGCGCTCCCAGTGCGCAAGGCCCCGCGAGAAGAAGCAGGTTTTGAGAAGAGACAGAGCAGAGGAGAGACTGACAGACAGAAGAGTTGAGCGAACAGAAGGAGACAGAGAATTCCAGAGAGAAGGACCAATTGAGACAAAAGATCGAGACTGAGCCATAGCAGTTCTAGACCGGGGAACCAATAGGTCAAGTCTGTTGGATGAGCGAAGTGGACGGTGGGAGGAAGCTGAGTGAGGACGAAGTAAGGTTTTAGTCAGATATTTTGGGGCAAGACCCCGTTGAGACTTTAGGATCAGAGTGAGGATCTTGAACTGTGTGCGAGCACGTAGAGGAAGCCAATGAAGTTCATCAAACATAAAGGTAGAGATGTGAGAGTACTTGGGAAGGCGGGCAATTAATCTAGCAGCTGAGTTGAGAACTGACTGAATCGGTGAAAGACGAACTTTAGGAAGACCAATGAGAATCCTTTTACATCAACTACACGTAGCCTACTTAAGACAGTTTATTCTTGTTCTCAAGTAATTTGAGTATCTAAGATTTTCAACAGCAGACGTGTCCTTGTACAATACCGCCCAAAAGGTCAAATCTGTCCACTTCCCGCAAAATATATATCTGAACCACTTTTTCAGTCATTTCTCCATTTAAATTAAATGCTCGCATAATTATGTGATGACCAAAAAATATCATTTTCCTCAGGTTACGCGTCTTACTTTCACCTTTGCAGCCGTGGTTCGATTCTCAGTTAGCTACTGAAACTTGAGAGTTCGTTGCCAAGCGATGTCATTCCCCTTGCGAAGATTATTCTTCATC
Organism: Lumbricus terrestris; assembly: GCA_949752735.1. Lineage (NCBI taxonomy): Eukaryota > Metazoa > Annelida > Clitellata > Crassiclitellata > Lumbricidae > Lumbricus > Lumbricus terrestris. The sequence goes on along the minus strand of OX457045.1, from coordinate 14,889,851 downwards.
GTGAACAGTGGCGGCGCAAGGATTTCAGTTTCGGGGACTGAATCCTCCAGGAGTAAATTTTTCATTTCACTCGCAAAAAGTTCTGGCGACCTTGTTTTTAGTCATTTGGTCGAAATCTCATGCAAATATTTAAGTATTTAAGAGGTTGATCATGGAAATATTTCATTTTTACATGTAAAAAACCGGATGGCCTTTTTAGGAGGGGCTTAGCCTCCTAGCCCTCCTGGCGCCGCTCCTGATCATGTAATACAATAACAATTGTTGATAATCGTGCTGAATGAACAGAAAGATGCTGAAATCTGGTTCATTCAATAAATGATTCTTGCCGTTACAACTGCAGAAACGACCATCGAGCCGACGACCACCGAGTCGACCCCAGAAACTTATCCACCTTGTGAAGACGTGTCGTGGTGTCCAGGATCATGCTCCTTAGCTTACGACCAGCTTTACTCCGGGTGTCCGCTTTGTTTTTGCGGTGGCTATCGTAACTTCGCCTGCAAGGTTAGAAGCACTGCAAAAACACAATGAAAATTATTGGACCTAAAAATCATCTTCCTCGTGATCGTCATCCTCGCATTGGTTTGCCACAGCGTCCGTTCAAATGATTCATTCATTGATGTATGAACGTAGAGTGGTATGGGGTTCTGCCGAGTTTGAGGTCGTACCCAAAACATTCAGATGGCAATTATCGCCTGCTCATAATTTTCACCCAATCATTTAAATGCAAGCTTGTGGAAGTGTATAATAGAAAGTGTAGGGTGGGCCATAAAAAGACATCCATGGTTTTGTCAGTATTTTCTAAATCAAATTCTGCATGCTTAAGGGCAATTCATAGCTGCGACCAATAACCAAGCACAAATGTAATACCACGTACTTGCAGTGAGTCCACCGACTGCCATTTTATGGTTCAAAAACATAGCATCGCAAAAGTAGCAAAAAGCGATTTTTATTAAGTTTCATCTCACATAGGTTGTATCAAATGGCCTTCATATTACTGGATAAGCTTAATCATTATTATTATTATTGATTAGAAAAGAAACAGGGTAGGCCTACCAACGTAGCTGCGCGTCACTGTGAAGTCACTTAGCAAGATGAGGATCAAGTTGGTAAATATAGGATCTTTCACATTAATAATTTTGCTTTTAAAACAATAGAATTTGAATATTAAAAAATAAAATTTCCCATGTCTCAATGACAGACAAAATGTGTATTCAGACACTTCATGAGTAGGGTTCCGGAGCTAAAGCTATAATCGCCGTTTCTTCTGGTAAACAGTGAGAGCGCAGAAATTAAGAGTTAAATTGAGAGTTATGGAATATGACATTGAAAGGAGATCGGCAAAACGTCAATATTGATGTTCTGGTTTCATTGAGAAAAGCCAATGGCCACAAATCTCCGGATTTGAACACGATGGATTATCAAGTGTGGGGTGCTGTGCTGGATAAATTTAACAATTTACAGCCAAATCCAAGAGCGATAAAAGAACTGATGGTCGCATTGAAGTTGATATGGGAAGATTTCCCTCTGAAACACACCAACATCAAGAGCTTTGCAAAGAGACCGATAGCTAATTAGGGCACTGGGGTGGACACGTTGAACACATAATTATTGTGAAACAATTATTTTACATGTAACTTAATCAAATGATTTTATTTTTATTTTGCTGCGTTATGTTTCTGAATCGCCAAAAATGGGCGGATTCACTAAAAGTTATATAGCGTTTGTTCTGCTCGAAATATTTTGGTTAAATTGTGACATTTTACATAGATTAGAATTGTCTTTAAGCCTGTAACATTTTATTTGGAATTTCTCACTTCTGGTCAAGATATTCTCGTCTTTTTATGGCCCACACTGTACTATCGATAAAATTAAGGATGATGCTTGGCCACATCATTTGTGCCTGGCGTAGGCCTACAGTACGCGAGTTCCTTTGTCGCTGAGCCTAGATTTAGTAAGTTTTTGCCTACGTCCGTTTCTTCAGTGGCGTAGCTACCATGTGTGCAATGTGTGCAAAGCACACGGGCCCCAGGGCCCCACAAAAATTGTTAAATAATAATTAATCTAGGCCTATCCTAATTTGTAATTCAACTTATTTTTTAACATTTACAGATGTAGTTTTTGTGAACACACTTGCATTGTTTATTTATTTATTTCTCGCATTTGCTATTGCACCCCTTCAAGCTAAGAGACACTTCGTTGCTTAACTGACACTTGCAAACCGCCGTGCTGTTGGCAACTTGGCAGGCAAAATAGCCTACTGACCGCCTTTGAATTTTCGTCTGAAGTCATGGCGGTCAAATTATTTCAAAGTGACGTTGGTGTGTGAACGAAAATAAAGAATATCATTAGGGGCAATACAGTTTTAAATTGAGAAGATGTTGCGAATCATACCGGCATAAGATTTTCATTTCGATTGTTCTTTTTCCTGTGCAGAGGGTGAGAGCGGGCCTGCCAGTTTTCTTAATGCTATCGTTTAGATAGGTGTGAAACTTCAAACTAGTCACAGGCATGCTCAAGCATTCCGGTCGTTTGATGGATAGGCCTATGGTAACGATAGGGAACTGACATTTTTCTCAACCAGAATGAGAATGAGAATTTTTTAAATCCCTAGACTTTTGTAGAGCCGCATAGTTTAGTCTTCTTTTTTAACTTTTCACACCCAAACTCCACGTGAATCATGGTCTGAACCCAGGTCTTTTTCACAATTCCAATAAGCCTACTGCTCTCGACTCCTCTCAGCTCTCGCCTCAAAATCAAGGACAAACAAAATTGAGCGGAGGTGGATAGCCTAATGGTCCTAGGAAACCATGTATTTGCCTCTATTTTTCACTTGTCGGGAATATGACTAAACTTAACTTTAAGTAGGCTTTCTACGAAAATCGCAGATTGTGTCTTTTTGAAGTGCAAATTGCAGATCATGGACAGGACTTGGTAGATGATTGACAAATTTGCTAGAAAGAAAACTATAATGCCATGACATTAGGCCTATCTAAGTAGGTCTACTACAGTGTACAGTACTATAAATAATAAGTCTGCAACGTAATCGATTTTTAATTTATTGAGAAATCACTGCAGGTAAGCCAAATAACACTTTAGGCCTATAATTGATCCATCTCATTCTTACAGTAATTCTGTTTAGACCTATTCTGTGAGTGCGTTGTTACGGCCTATTGCGTGTGTTGATATCAAATGTCATTGCTTAGTTTTGGTGATTTTGATTAGGTCTATAAGTATTAAGTAATGCCAAGAATGGAATGATACCGACCTTACCAAGTCAAACAGGGGCCATGTGGGATGTCTGCACACGGGCCCATGAAAAGCTAGCTACGCCACTGCGTTTCTTCCTAGCACTCTCGCTTATGTATTATGCGTTCAGAATATTGATCTAAGATTGGGCTATCCCTTTCAAATTGATTATCCAACATCATCTGACTCCCTATGAAAACATGCATGTACGGACACAGCATACTATTTGCTTTTAATTTATTGTGAGTTTCTTGATGAAGTGCAGCGTGCTGATTATATGCGAAAGTGAACAAATATAAACAGAGATTATTGATCAACGCATCAGAAATCTCCGTATTAGAAAGGTTCTGAAACATTTCTTTGTGCTTTTGTAGGACGCTTCGTGCGGTCCCGATGAAGACTGTGTCCCGTACGGCGATTATTCCTATGATTGCGTTCCAAGATATGGTAAATTCTGCTTCCGAATAACATCCTAGTTATAAAATTATGTCATTCATCAACAGCACTCCGATTTAGACACCGATAGAGTATAATTATTTATGAAGTTAATCAATTGGGCTTACATAAAAATTTTGCTCTTGCATGTTTAAATGTCCCAATATCCACGTTCAGACGAAACTACTGTAGCATGCATGCTGGGTTAATTCTCTTGAGTCTTGATCATCCGCAACCGCTGAAGGAAGTTTTCTGCTAAATAAAGTTGGCAACAATTTCCTGAAGCGGTTGCATTTTCTCACCCAAGTTCCAAAACTGTGCTCAACCTTTTCCGGTGGCTTATTTATATAGAGTTTGAGTTCAACGTGAAAGCAAATAGATAGCAAATGGAGTAGGCCTACTGCATACCATAAAATCAATATTTCGTAAAATAATTGCCACTACCTACATGTATGCCCTTCGCCTCGCTGAATTTTTCGACAGGCTGACTTCCTTTAAAAAAAGTCAGCGAGACGACTGTGTTCAGGGCACAGGACCTATCGCCTAATTTCGCAAATAATTATTTGTACGACTGTTGTTGTAAGTAGAGGTTCGACTATTACATAGGAAATTGGGTAGGCCTACTACTTTGCTCAGCTGATCTGTTGTACACAGCTGTACATTCATTATACAGGATATTAAACAGGATTTGCGAAGTTCAGTGTACGACAGGGCAGTGAAATGGAGGCGAATTTCGGCTGTAGTAGCAAAGGAAAAAGAACTGTTATACATGGAAATTACTGCAAAGGCTGAAAAATTTTAATCAATATCCAATAATCCTGTGAATAGGTATATTGCGTTATTGATTTTTATATGATAAGTTCAGAGTTTACTTTCTTAATTTTTTTATTTTTACAAAATATTTATTTCTTACTTTGCCGGTGTTAAGTGTCGCGGAATTAAATGTCGCTGGGATTAACTGTCGCGGGATTATGTGGTCGCGGGATTAAGTGTCGCCGGGATTAAATGTCGCCGGGATTAATTGTCGCGGGATTAAATGGTCGCGGGATTAAGTGTCGCGGGATTAAATGTCCGGTGCTAACTGTCGCGGTATTAAGTGTCGCGGGATTAAGTGTCATGGAACCGATCAACCAAACCATAAAACGAATTGATTAATTAACGCCATGCAAAAGGTTTTCATTGTCAGAAACGTTGCATATAATTAAGAGATGCAGAGTCTCGTTGTGTTTTGTGCGATCACCACTAAAGTTTTGGACACAGATGATGAAACAGTCTTCAGGCATCTAATGCTTGGCTTTCATGGTCTGCTTAGTTCTGCTTAGTTGTCCGTCAGGCACATGCATTAGGAAACAATCAGCGAGTCGTAGGACCTGTCGCCTAATTTCACAATCCATTGAATCAAACATTGAACACTATTTCAATTTGTTTAATGGTAAACTTAACAATCATTTGCTTGACAATGTCTCCTGCTGAGCTGCTGAACACCATCTATCTGATATATGAATCTGCCTATATTCTTTTATCTTTTTCTAGGCCTACTTATTTAAATGAATGAGTTTTGCACACCCGACAACACCTTAAGTCATTTGACTTTTTCCTAGGAGTGGTTAACTAGTTAAGACATATAATTATTTTCTCCTATTTACCTATTTGCACAACCTGTTGTTGTCTTTTCTCACTTGCACTTGGGTAACCCTGACAGCGGGACAGTAGTCCGTCCGCTCTCTGGCATGACAAAAACTCTGGCAGGGCAAAATTTCTGGCAGTGTAAATTGTGGCCGGGCCAAGTTTCTGACAGGGCAAAACTCTGGCAGGGAAAAGTTCTTGCAGGGAACAATTCTGGCATGGCAAATTCTGTCACGACAAAAGTTCTGGCAGGGTAAAATTCTGTGGCTGTCTAACCACATTACCCTATAAACTAACAGCATAGGCATAACTGTCGCTTTATCGTTTTTCAAAAGAAGCCTAAGCGGGTTGCGTAGACAATAGACCTAGGCTATAAGCTTATACACGGTGTCCCAATTGAACTGATACCCTTTTTGTTTTGGCGATATACTTGTCAATTCTAAATGAAACTCTATAAAAAATTACGAGAATGGAAGAGGGATAAGTTATCAATGTTTTCTGAAAATTTGATCCAATTCTACGAACAGAGTCCGAAGTTATGCACATTCAAATTTGGGCAAAGAAATTTTAAGTTTCCAACATGTAAAAGATAGGAAATTATTTTTTCAACAATTGATGTTCTTCAAAACTGATGTTCAAAATGTCCTCAATTAGCTCGAATGATTGCTCTAAGGCGCTTTGAATTACCCAGCCCTAGCTATAAGTTAGCTAGGAAATACCTAGGATCCACGGCCACCACGGTCCCATGTGAACGTCTCTTTTCTGTATCTGGCTATGTTGTGAATAAAAAGAGCCTCGCTTGAACCGCCAACGTAAACAAACTTGTTTGTTTAAGCCTTAAGCAATTGACAAAGTCATTAATTTAATAATCGAATATATGTTAGTTTCACCTTTATCATTATGTGTTAGTTGAACCCTTAGTTTCACTTTATGGAAGTTGATGTCGTTTTAAAGGTAGGCCTAGTTAGAACTAAAAGGAAAGTAGAAAACTTTTTGGCAGCACTTCACTGTCTGGCTGATTTGAATTGTTTTCTGTTTAATGTTTAATCGACCTTTTCTGTTACACAGAACTGTTCTGAAATTTAGAGGAATAACAATTATTAACAATCATTATAAATTTAAGAAATCATTATTTTACTTTTAGGCTTATGTTAAACTGAACCTTTTTTTAGATAAGCTTAGCAGGTAAACAGCTATGTCAGGCAATGTGAAAAATGTCGATTAATATGCCGTTAATTTCGAGTAAAAATTTTAATCGTACGATTAATCGCGATTAAATTTTTTATTCGAACAACAGCTCTAATTATAATATAGGAAGAGGGCGAATATGTTATGCTGGGTGCGGTGGTGTAGTGGGTATGTTCATTGCCTTGCAGCCGGAGGGTTGCAGGTTCGAATCCACCTCAAATCGCCGAGTAGGGACCTTGAGCAGGTCTTTCGCTCGCAATTGCTTCGGCGTGAAACTCCGATGCAGTGTCCGCGCTGTAATCGGGAGCGCCTCTGACAAGCGAGCTTGAAGGGCCGCGCTATAACAAGTGCACGTACAAACAATATGCTGCTTCATCGCATGTTATTTTGACATGTTTCTGTCGATTTTCATTTCAGCAACGACAACCACAACCCAAGCGACAACATGTCCACCCTACCCGCTGTACGCACGTTTACCGGGATGCGCCGCATTTTACGATTCAAATGGATGTATCACAGCTCATTGCTTTACATGCGATGTAAGTATTTAATGAACTACACAATCTGGCACTTACGAAAAATGCACACGAAGTGCATGAATGTAGAGGACTGAAGCTAATTTAACAGTGCTATAAATAGGCCAGTGGCGTAGACAGGGAGGGGATTTCGTGGGTTAACCCACCCCCCATTGGCCTAGGAAAAAGTTTTTTAAAGGTTATTTATCCACTTAAATAAGAAAAACAAAACAATTGCGGAAACGATTATACGATTGTTTGTAGTTAGAATATTATTGCTTCTCTTACTTTATTCTCTTTTTTTAAAACTTTATTCACTTTTTATTTACTGTTGTTTACTGTAATAATGTTTGGCTGGTGTCAGGAAGGGCATCCGGCGAGGCCATAACCACACACCCCCTCATCATAAATTCCTGGCTACGCCACTGATATAGGCTATCCGAGGGCGTATACATCGTATAATCGTTACCGCAATCGGAAACTCTGAACCTATATACAGCATCAACAGTGTAAAAATAAATCATAAATGTAATCGGATTTTATGTAGCGACCGTCAATAGCCTCGACCCTGTTCATTTTTCAATGAATTTGATCGGGTGAAATCCTTCCCCACCGTTCGAACAATAGCGAAGCACGAAAACCAGAGTAGTTCAGACGCTCAATCATAACAAAGTCGAGCTCAAGATCCGGAAAGTCAGACACGCTTCCGCAAGCAGTTAGACAAAATAATGGTTACGGTGGAAGATGTTTAGAGTAGAAACGGCGTGGGAGTTGGAGGAAGTGAAGTAATCGGGATTATGTGAAAAAAATAATGTTTTCAGTTTCGAATGAAATAGCTGTGGGGACATAGCGAGAGTCGGAGTTTTGCTGAGAGTCGGTATGCAGGGTCAGAAGTCTGTCGCGGCCCTGAGAGAAATTTGCTCCAAAGAAAGGAACAGTAAAGGCTATAATGACCGATTTGCAAATTTTGGTGATGTGGTGATGGAAGGGAGGAGTGTTTTAAGAGGGGTAGAGGAACAAAGGGGAGGAGGAGGATGACGATGACGATGACGAAGACGAGGAGGAGGAGGAGGAACATGTTGAACGAAGTGGCTGGATGGTGAATGACTGACGGAGATGCATGTAGGTCGGCTGGGATGATTGACGTGTATTGTGACAGAGTGATATGACTTTGCATTCTATCCGGTCAGGCATTTTGAGCCAGGAGTAATTACAGTGATATAATTGACAGGAGTGATGCAATGTAATGTAATATGATGCAAATCTCCGAGATTTTCTCTGCGCCCACAAAAACCACGTCACGGAGACCAGCTTAATCACCGACGCTATATAAAATCAAGTCCGAATTAGACAGAAGTCAGAACAGCCATTTTTCGTTCCGGTGACAGGTCAAAATCCGGGTGTTACGTTGGTAGTCGGGGATGATGGTGGTCGTGCGGTGGAAATTGATTAGAATCGTGATGTGATGAGGATTCTGGATTTTGGTGACACACGGGCGAGTGCATTCTCAACACAATGTCATGCTCTCGACGAGAGAGTCAAAGCCGTTTAATCAGATCAATTCTGAGTAGGGTTGAAATCATAAGTTTCTTGGCTTAAAGTTCATTCGGTGTATACTCATAATTATGGGTCAATTGGCCTTCTATAACTGTTTGAACAATTTCAGAGACGATGCAAACAATTGTTCAGCTGACAGCAAAGATTATTTATGGAATGGGTTCCAAATTATGGAATTCTATTGACCCTACAATTAATGACATCCATTTATTTCCTTCGCCCTTTAAATATGCTTTCGATTCTTTTCTGATTTCTGAATACAATTGAAATCACTTCATTGCATAACATGCCACTAGATTAATAAACTTTACATTTGGTATACCGTATTCTCCGATGTAGCAATAACCATTAATTGGTTCTCCCTACCCATCTGATTATCCAGTTTTTTTATTGTAGCCTATAGCCTAAGTATGTGACTTGATTAGCCGATTCTTCTTCTCCTCTTGAGTTGTTATGTTTAAGTGTCAGTGGCGGCGCCAGGATTTCAGTTTTGGGGGCTGAAGCACCCCGGAGAAAATATCCATTTTCATCCACCAAAATTTCAGACGACTTTTTTAGTCATCCGGTCGAAAATAGTGCAAATATTTTAATTTTGCATGTAAAAAACCCGGATGGCCTTTTTAAAAGGGGGGGGCTTAGCCTTGTATAGCGGGTTAACACCCTAGCCCCTAGCGCCGCCACTGTTAAGTGTATGAACTGATGTTGCTTAGCTTAGATGAGGCACTATCATGTGGATCCCAGAGATTGCAAGCGGCGAAGTGGCTAAACACTTATAAGGTAAAAGATAAATCTATCTGTTGTAGGATATATCGTGTGGCGAGGGAACAACATGCGAGCTACAAATATGTGGTACCTTTCCATGTCCGCCTCCGGTTATATGCGTTTCTACAACAGGTTAGCCATACTACTATTCTAGATATCATTTCCACTGAAAGCCACATGTGCAACCATAGGCGTAACTTTTTATTGTGACGGTGGTTTCCTATTACCAGGGGCAGATACAGAAATTTCGAAGGGGGGGGGCAAAACGTTTTGGGCCTGGGTCGGAAAATTCTTCGTTGATCTTTGGCTGAAAAATCTGATGACCTTTTTTAGTCGTCTGGCCGAAACCAGAGTTTAATTTAGACCCTCCTCTGGGGGGGATTGAGGTTTCTGGAGGGGTAGATTATTGACCGTCTGGAGGACAATCATGAGGCGCGTAGCGCCGAGAGTGGTGGGGTGGGGTATGGGGAGGGGGATATGCCCCTACCCACCAGAACCTTTTTTAATTTTCACATTTGTGTAGCATTTTAAACTGTTATCTTAACAACATAGCTGTACTTTGCAGTACTTATAAGAGTGTCATAAGATCTCAATAAATGGTAGGCCTAGTATTAACTCTATATGAAGTTACTCTTTCCTTATTCTATTGGGTATAACCCGGTAGGCCTATGCTGTCGTCAAAAGATTGCTGACGAATGAGCTGCTGTTAAATCAACCTTTGGGTATCTAACCTACTCTGCATCAAGTTGTATAATAGTCATCTGAAAATAGTTTAGTCAATAACACCACTCACACAGTTCATTATTTCTGAATGTGAGTGGGAACTAGTTTGGCGCTATAGGAATGAAGAGTTTGAATGTCTTGCAGTTGCAGATCACTGTCCCCCTCAGGATCCGTGTGGCAAACGGTGCATGTACGGTTTGAAGAGGGATGAAGCCGGATGTCAACTCTGCGAATGTCTGGAATAATCAAATCCTTGAAACTAAAGCACTTCCGCTGATCAGTGAAATTGACGATCGTTCTTAATGTAACTCGAATATTTTAACGCATTAAAAATCGTTGCTTGTAGGCCTAGACAGCAGTCTGGGTTTGAGTTGAATTGTTGTTTATTGCATAAAAGAAGTATTTCAGTTGCAATCATAAATAAGAAAATCCGGCACCCGAAAATCCGACCAAATGCGCATGCGCACACGGCATATCGATCCCGTATTCACGTGCTAGTATTTTAATAGGGGCCTAATATTAGGCTATCACTTATGTAGCAATGAAGTTAAAGAATGCATAACCTATACAAAGCAGTAATCAAGAAAGAGGCATCAAGGTTAACGTAACCTCCTTGGCTTCTGTCAAGGAGGTTACGCTGAATATCAAGAATGGCTTCTACAACTGCACAAATCTCTTTAGAACTGCACATTTTGTGTAGAACTGCACGTTAAAAAAGCCCTGTTTTTATGATAAGCCTAACCTAGTAATAAGCCTAATAAATAATAATATAAACCCGCAAGAAAATGTGACCGTGCATGAGAAAACCCTCCCAAAGTCGGAAATTTCATAAAACGAGTTTAAGTTTGTTTTAAATAGTACAGATATAGTAGATCAATTTGGTGAAAACCGTATATTTGCATCTTTTGAAATGAAATTTTTATGATTTTTTAGCATCTTGAGAAATCGTTTTAGGGTGAAATCGCCAGTTGAAAATTACATCCATTACATGAACCACACAAAAGTCAATAGATTTTTCATCAGAATTTAGTAATATGTTCTAAACGTAAAATTTTCTGCTCTTTCCAATGGAGTCAACGGCTTTTCTTGGAAAATTAAATTGAAGGAATGGCACAGATTTAAATAGGAGTCTCCGCACAGTAGCGTGCATTTCGTTGAGAACTGGGTGTAGACCTTTCCGCTCGATTTACTCGGTTTCAATATTTTCACCTTTGGCCGGGTTTTCTCATGCACGGTCACAAATTTCTACCTTTTTCAGAAGATAGCAGCTGCTGTCACAGTAGGTCTACAGCGATTCAACGCCATCGCGTGCCTGGGCACAAGGCCGTAGGACACATGATTTTAACTAAATGCATCCTAAAGCTTAGGCCCTAACTATCAGGACCGGTGTGGCATGAAATCTTGTCCGGCATGAAATAATGTCCGGAAAGCCTTTTCATTGGTTCACGTGACCGATGACATCAGATAGCAACTGCCAAGCTACAGTATTAATAGCACCATGAGATCTTGTCCGGGGAAGACACAAAATAGACAAGATAATTATTCAGCCTACCAAGACCAATGATACGAGGCACAGCCTAGCTGGCCTAACTATAATATTATTGAAACTAAGGTCTACGTGTCGAAATCCTATATCATCCAAAATTATGGGTTCTAAGTAAAATTAGCTTTTCCTAAACTTGGAAGAAATAGATTCTACTTTAACGGCTAATTGAAAGTGATTGTGTATAAAGTTAGAAAATGAGTGGGCTATAATCACACTTCAGACAGATAGCCTAGGCTGACAGGGCCTATCTCGAGATCTGTTATACGTGGTATCCTATCAACAGGGCGAATTTCAAAAGGGCGCAAACAAAAGGGCGCAATCAAATGGACGAAAATCAAGAGAGCGCATTGCTTTCAGATCGCACGATCAATAGGGCGAAAAGACAAATATTGTAAGAGTGATCAAAAGGGCGCAATCAACGAGGCGCAAACGTATACAATGAAAAGGCAGTCAAAGGGCGCGTTTTAAAAGACCGAATGGAACCGAAAAGGGTAAATAAATAGTGTGCTAATAAGGCGACGAGCAATCGAAGCCCACTGGATTGAAACGAAATGATTAAAAGAAGAATTTAACAGGTCAGTAAGAAAAGAACGATTATGAAATGAAGGCTGGATGAAGGTTCTCTTACATGTGAAATAGAAGCTGGATTGACGAAAATAATGCTCACGAAATAGAAGATGGATTGACGAAAATAATGTTTAAGAAATGGAAGCTGGATGAAGGTTCTTTTATTGATAAAATAGGAGTTGGATTGATGAAAATAATGCTTACGAAATAGAAGATGGATTGACAAAAATAATGTTTAAAAAACGGAAGATGGATGAAGGAGGCTCTTTGACTGATGAACATATGAGTTCGATTGTTGAAAATAATGCTTAAGAAATAGAAGATGGATTGACGAAAATAAAGTTTAAGAAATGGAAGATGAATGAAGGAGGCTCTTTTATTGATGAAATTATTAGTTGGATTGACGAAAATAATGTTTAAGAAATGGAAGCTGGATGAAGTCTCTTTCAAGGGTGGTTAGTGCGGAAAAAATCATTTCATATGGAAGGGCCAATCACAGCAAACGTCCGATGTTGGGCAAGAGCAGTAGCCTACCATAAGGGCCCTTATTCTGGGAACAATTTAAAGATGAAGAAATCAGCAGAACATTATAGGCCTAATCATCAATATGAGGATGCGGTTAACGGCTTTTACGCATTGTTTTACAGTCTTTATAGAGGCTTTTCGATCCCACCATTGCTTTGGAAATCTGAAAGACGATCGATCATGTGAAGATTGTAGGCAGTAGATGCATGTAGCGAAAGGTAGCCATGCAGTGCAGGATTTCAAGCTAATCAAGCATTATTTTTTATGCCTAATATCAGTAGGCCTACTTGATATCTGGAATACATATGTGTCCCATCTGATCAAAACCAGGCGTAAGTCACAACACACGCTTTTGAGATAATGACCAAAATGTAAAAAAAACCGAATTTTTTTGGACAGAAAATGATAAATAAATATGTTTTATGCACATTAAAACCAAAAATTTTGCAAAAATATTATTTTTAATGATATATTTGATAATTTTGTGGTTTTTATTGTTCAAATAATTCGATGACTTTTTCCGCCATTTTCCACTTTCCCGCCATTGGTAGCCATATTCGGTATGTGGCTAACAAAATAAATTAGGTATCAGTGAAAAGCCCAGACTTCCCTCTAGCCTACTATACAATCTGTTTATTTGTTGCAAATTTTATTTAATTATGAACAAGGTTATAAAGAATCTTGCATTTCTAACTTATAGAAAACTTTAAACGCATTTTTCTCATAATTGTAATTTAGTCGGTCGAACCATATTTTTACTCATAACTTTGGACAGAAACATGGTAGAGCAATAGGATTTGGGTCATTTTAAAGAAGAGACTTTTTCTTTTAGAAGATATATGACACTCATTTTGTACAAATCCGACTTACGCCTGGTTTTGGTCAGATGGGTCACATAATTATTATTTCAAGTATCAGCAGCCCAAATTGATCAACAGCGTGCAAACTATACATACACACATAGAAGTTTACAGCTGTAACAACAAGGTGCAAAAATAGAACTGAAAACCAAGGGATCAATGGAAAGTCTAATTTTTAAAGGTTCTAGAACTCCCTCTATGCTCTGAAAGCGATCTTACTCATTTACACAGGCCTGGACTCATCGCCAGTTCGCCAGCGATGGGAATTTCCTTCTAAATATAGAACTAGCGTCATCGCGGTCGCAACAAGCATCGCACATAAAAACAATATTTCAACTGTTTACATCTTGATTTCTCGTTCCATATATAAAATTTTATTATTGATTTTATGTTAGTAAGATACTTTTACGCGTATAATTTATATGATACTAGTAGGAAATACTGTTTCGACAAAGAAAGTAGGCGGAGTCGTGTCCATTACATGCCGGACAAGATTTCATGCCGGACAAGATCTCATGCGTATGCCGTATAAAATACTGTCTTGACAACGGAAGTGGGCGGAGCCGGACACAATTTCATGCCGGACAAGATTTCATGCCACACCGGCCTTACCTATAGGCAAAGTAGGCAGTTGCCTAGGGCGCCGCAGTCCTTGGGGGGGCCGCGGCACCGGCGAATTTTTTTTACACTACAATTCTTTTAAACTCAAAACTTTTGCTAATGGAAAGAATTTAAAATAATTATGGATTCTTTGCACCTGTTCACTGTTCAGGCAGGCCTAATTCAATTTCAAGGACTGTATAAATTTTAAATCGACAAATGAAATTCGATTTTTAACGACATTCCGTAGGCTATACTCAGGGCCGGCCTTAGCCCAAGTGGCGCCCTAGGCAAGGCATACATTTGGCGCCCCAGGCATAAGGCCTGCATTTGGCGCCCTTAGTTTCCCACTCAATTGTTCAGCCGACGTTAGAATCTAAAGATGAATTAGGCAGAGCCGGTATACGCTTACAAGGTCGTAGCCAGGATTTTATTTCAGGAGATGTTTTCTTGACCGTGAATTTTGAGGTGCGTACACGCAGCGGGCGACATTTTTGGGCGAAATTTTCTGACGACTTTTGTTAGTCGTCGAATTTTCTGACGTCCAAAAAGCACTATTTTCCGCGATTTTCTGCTCAAAATTACATTACACACTGTCACGTGCTAGCAAATGCATCATTATTTCATTTAGGGGGGGTTCAAACACCTAAAACATCCCCCTAGCTACGGCCTGGTAGGCCTACGCTCAACTGAGCAATTCATTATAATTGCTTTATTAGTACACTGAAGGCTGGATATAATATTCAATTTTGTGGTGAATGGTAGGCCTATAAGTTTAAAAAAATATTAAAATACACTCTTGTGGATATGGCGCCCTCTTTGATGGAAATGGCACCCTCTAGAACTTGGCGCCCCATGCAACTGCCTGCTTTTCCCATGCCTTAGGCCGGTGACACGAAATGGAGTATCCCCCCTGAAAGCTATCCGGGGGAATGAATTAATCTATCCCCCCGGATGGAATTAACCGGTCTATACTATCCGGGGGGATAAACCATTCTATCCCCTTTTTTGAAAAATGAGCATAATAAAAAAGTTATGCTGTAATCAAAATTTAAAGTGACTCTAATTGTTTTAAGTGTCCTAAGCAATGCTCAGATAAAGGCAACTCGAATTTATTTAGTGACTCTGAGTGTTTTTAAGTGTTTTAAAAGTTTTAAGTGCTCTAAAAACAGGGTAAAACAAATTATATAGTAAGAATAAACATACTTGTTAGTGTCATTGTTCAAAATAAAGCAGATGAAATTTAATTTGCCCAAAAATTACACGCGGAAGCGGTTTTTTCGACTTTTTGTAATTTGGGGGGATACAATTAATACGGGGGATACTCTATTTCGTGACACCGGCCCTGCCTCAGCTACTGCCCTTTCTTCATCGTCGTCCCTACTAGACTATTTTTATTTCGATCTGAATAATGGGCAGGCTGTAATGTTGTAATCTCATCTACATACTGAGCAAGACCCACTCCCATTTCATACATTTCATTTCTTGCAACATCTTCACTATCGAAGTTGAGCGTCGCGTATTTTAAACTGTCTCCTAAAGCAAAGAGTACGGAATGTCGATAAAAATCGAATTTTATTTGTCGATTTAAAATTTATGCAGTCCACGAAATTGAATTAGACCAACCTGAACAGGTTCAAAGAATCCATCATTATTTTTAATTCTTTCCATTAGCGAAAGTTTTGAGTTTAAAAGAATATAGGCCCTAGTGGGGAAAAAATTAATTCGCCGGTGCCGCGGCGCCCCCCAAAGACTGCGGCGCCCTAGGCAACTGCCTACTTTGCCTATAGGTAAGGCCGGCCCTGGCTATACTCTTTGCTTTAGGAGACAGGTTAAAATACGCGACGCTCAATTTCGATAGTGAAGATGTTGCAAGAAATTGAATGCATGAAATGGGAGTGGGCCTTGCTGAGTATGAAGATGAGATTACAACATTACACCTTGCCCTTTATTCATATTTAAATAAAATAGTGTAGTAGGGACGACGACGAAGAGAGGGCAGTAGCTGAGGCAGGACCGACCTAAGGCATAGGCAAAGCAGGCAGTTGCATGGGTCGTCATTGCAAGTTCTAGAGGGCGCCATTTCTACAAGAGTGTGTTTTAATATTTTTAAACTTATACCATTCTTCACAAAATTGAATATTATATCGAGCATTCAGTGCACTAAAAAAATTATAATTAATTACTCAGTTGAGCGTATAGGCCTACAAGACCGTAGCTAGGGGGATGTTTTGGGTTTTTGAACACCGCCCCTCCCTTAAATGAAATAATGTAAAAATGAAATAATTATGCATTTGCTAGCACATGACAGTGTGTAATGTAATTCTGAGCAGAAAATAGTCGAAAATCGCGGAAAATTGCGTTTTTGGACGTCAGAAAATTCGACGACTAACAAAAGTCGTCAGAAAATTTCGACCAAAAAGTCGCCCGCAGCGTGTACGCACCTCAAAATTCACGGTCAAGAAAACATTCCCCAAAAATAATGCAGGCCTATGCTTGAGGCGCCAAATGTATGCCTTGCCTAGGGCGCCACTTGGGCTAAGGCCGGCCCTGCTAACTATAATATTAATTGTCTGTATTGGAATCATACAAAGGCTTCGTAGAGCCTAGTCGCTCACGTTAGCGAATCAATTCAGATTCAAGGACCGAAGAGCAGAACATGAGTGCCTCCAGGTTCCTTGCTGAACATTTTGATCAGAGAAGATTACGTTACATAGTCTATTTCATTTATTATCGTCACGTGATTCTGAGTTGTAGGTCTAAGTGTTTGTTTGAATATCATGCACATAGAGATTTATATTAACGCAACCAACCCGCAAAATACTCAATAATTATTTCCCAAATATATTTTATTATGAACCTTAGCGGATGTCCGTGATAACACTTAAATTATAAATATCAAGAATGGTTCCTTGGGTACTATAGCTGTCAGCGCCGCCGGGGAACAGAGCTAGCCTATAATTGTAAAATAATTCGGTTGCCTGAAAGATGAATCTTCAATACGATCAGATTGAGTGTAGCTCTTGTTGGAAAATATATTATCTAATCTCCCACGGAAATAGGCCTACATGTCCAATTATCACCCAAAGGAGTCTGGGAGATATATTTGGGTATTGATATCGATCCTGGGCAACCAACGAGTGTGTTGATAATTTATAAATGTAGACCTAGGATATTGTGCATTGACGATAACATTTATCATAAAATTTAATACATACACACCGTGTAATAATTATATAGGCTACTATATATATATATTTTATGTACAGGCTATATGCTCACGCAGGTAAATCTTACATAGTCTCATAAGTAGCAGGCGCGGATTTAGAGGGGGCGGAGTCGGCGTACGCCCCCCTAAACCTGCAGCAAATGTTCTCAAACTAAACTGACCTAAAACTAATATAATTGCAATTTGGGAATAGGATGTTTGAACAAGCAATTCGTGGTCTAAGTCTCATTCCATCTAATGTTTCAAACATCGACGCACTCACTGCTGATGGTATACTTCATTACTATCATGATGACCTGCCTTCGCCGGATTCTTTTCATCAAGAGCTAAAGCTTTGGCAGCAGATGTGGAGAAACGCTGACAGCACACCAACACCCTGTCGGACACCTTCGCTGACAGCCGCTCCTGTCGTATTATGTATCCAAATATTACCACAGTAATTCACATTTTGCTGCTCACTTCTGTCACGGCTTGCAGTGTTGAAAGAGCAAATTCTAGTCTGCGATTTGTGAAGTCGTCTTTCCGAAGTACAATGAATGAACGAGGACAGATTTAATGCACTCATTTTATTGTTTGTCCACAAGGACATCAAGTTAGACATTGATGACATTATCAATGCCTACGCCAGAAAGCATCCAAGGAGAATGACACTGCTGAATCCACTGGCATGTGACACTTAATTATTTCCTTTTTGGATCATGGGTTGCATGATCAAAACCGATAACTGATTTATAATCGTTTCACTGTTAACCTTCAGTGGAGACCAGTGGTTTTGTATGAGAAACTATATATTTTTTAAAGTTCCATAACAGTTTCTATAAAAAGGATCATTATAGTTTTGCGTGATCTAATTTCATATATATGTCATCATCATCATCGAAATCCTTGGGCTAAATGCCCGTAGGTGTCCGGCGCCACTCTCTGTTTGAGTCTGTCTCGCGTCATGTTGCCCATCTTCAACCTGTCCGGTCTGCAGGTCCATACCATTAACATCTTGAACCAGCTAGACCACCTTGTCTGATAGAGAATATTGGGAGAGAGGCACGAAGGACAATCTGGGTCAATGTCCGTATGTGTCCCACGCTCTCTCCGCCCGACTCTCTCCACTGGTCTGCACTAACCGGCCTGTGCATGTCAGCTCCACATCATGACACCTTGAAGCATCTGGGTCGCTATGTCACTTGTGCCGTGGTTTTTTGGGATTTCTATGGTCTTGTTTTTTACTGCCAGCGTATCTCCACCCATCTGGCAAACCTTCCTCATTTTATCCGGGCTTAGGACCGGCACAGGGAAGTTGCTGGTTCCCTGTGGCAGAGGATGGATGCAGTTTAACGTCGTGCCCAGGACACATATTTTCATATATATATATATTTACGGGATTGGATTGGTAGTATTTACGCCCCCCCCCCTAACCAGAAATCCTGGATCCGCCACTGAGTAGGCCTATAATTATATCGATCTATGAGCATATAATTATTGACGCATTGCAAGGCTACCATCTGGTTCACATTCGGTGAAATCAAATTGTTGACCCTGCCACTGCTTTAATAGAGACTGAAATTCGAGACGGCAGCGGAGCAGCAAATCACATTATACCACGCATAATTTCGGTCGTACATGTAGGTCTACAGGTATTCCATTCGAAGAGTATAATTATTTCAGAGCTTTGCTAACGGTTGAGCACCTTTGCTTCGTACAGATGTAAGTATAATGATAGAAAAAGGGTTTGCGGACGTTTCGTCAACGGACGATTCATCATGGACTGTACGTCACGGACTGTTCGTCAATTTCGTTAATGGACGATTCGTCCGTCAGTGGACTACGGACTATTCGTCACATGAACGATTTTAAGACCACAGCGGTCGAATCGTATGAGCTGTCGCGTGCCAAAACCGGCCGAGACGAAAATATTATGTCGGTCCATCTCAGTATTGCTCTCCCTCCGTCTGCCTGTAACAATCGCCAATGCATTTGACTTGAGTGCGAAACTTGAGGGTGACCGAGTTAAAATTCCTGCCGATGTCTTACGAAGTATCCGACTCCATTGTCAAAGGCGATCAACGGATGTCGCCCTGATCGACAATGCGACCGCTTGAGGTCACTCCCTTAGTCGATAAAAAATGGCAGATCCAACATGGCGTCCGGAAGTAATAGGCTACGCAGGCGTTACAGCTGTAGTTATAATATGAGTATTTGAATTGCTAAAGCTGATCGACTACTGAGTGACCAATATTTTATTTTTAGTGACATCTTGGACGTGTCACGATGAGATCAGTTGGTATATCAGCGGTGGTTGTTCTGGTTGTACTTCAAACAGTCAGTCTATCAGGTCAGTGGTCAGATGACCGTGACTATCGTAAAAAAATTTCTCCCCCTGCAAAAATTTCTGCGGGCGCCCATGAGCTATAAACCTATAGTAGGAGCTTTGTATAGAGAATAGCAATCGAACCATTCTTATGATAACTATGATAGTCATTAGCAATCTTAAATTTCATGTGACTTGTAGGCCTATGCCTACCTGGAAGCGATATGAAAACTCGATGTTGACTAATCAAGTTGCAGTTATTTCTGGTGAAAATAACTAGCATTATTCCATTTGCTTTGTCTAAACATTCAATAGGAGCACCAATAGATACGGCCACAGATACGACAACAGAGCCGACCATAGAAACGACAACAGGGCCGATCACCACAGCTTGTCCAACCATCTCGTGTGACGATCCAAACTGCTTCGTGGACAAAGGGCCAGATGGATGTCCGATGCAGTGTGTCTGTGGTGACCCGATCTGTATGGTTAGAAACACAACTAGCACAACATCTAAATGATTCAATGTCATATAATTAATTGATCCATTGACGTAAATAATATCATTATAACCACGGTCTATGAAAATTACTAATCAAAGAAGACACGCAAAGAAACAAGCAACTGTAGCCATTAAAAATGTCTTCTGTAGCTCGTCTCGTGTGGTCCTGATGAAGACTGTGTTCCGAACAACGAATACTCATCGGGTTATACCTGCGTTCCAAAATATGGTAAAGTCTGCGTCAGAAAAATATCCTAGTAATAGCGTTAGGCCCTATAATTATAGGCTAACTGTGTTTCGTAATCAAGTAGCCTAAAGCCTAATTCAGGACATATCCTGTTAATCAAGCTACTTAGCAAAACCAAAAATTGCCATTATTACGCGATCCAAGCTGAAACTACGACGAAGTAAAGCAATTATTACGCATAAGCATTAAAATCTTGACGCCGACGTATGAATTTTGATATTATTTATGTCACGACCTTGAAACATTCTACAGATCAGATACGCATTAGTATTTACAACGTTGCAGCTGATTGCTGCGAGAAAAAGTGAGACCTGTTTTAATTGCATCAACAACATCAACCATGCAGCATCATGATGGCTCTTACTAGAGTCGTACTAGCTGGCATCTAGGCCTTTTACATCAACTACTTAAGACGGTTTACTCTTGTTTTTAATTCATGGCCAAATAATCTAAGTAGGCTAACTCGGATTTTCATGCAGATCAAACAGCAGACGTGTTCTTGGACAATACCACCCTAGCGGTCAAATCTGCCCACTTCCAGCAATACAACAATCTGAGCCGCTTTTTTCAGCCATTTTTATATTTAAATTAAATGTCCACGTAATTAAGTGATGACCAAAAAATACAATTTTCCTCAGGTTACTCATCCTTTTTCCACTTTTGCAACCGGCGGTTCGATTCTCAGTCAATCTGTTGGAGCTTGAGAGCTCGTTGCCAAACGATTTCACTCCCCTTGCCAAGATTATTCGTTCATTACCTTAATTGTGGAGTTTGCTAATCGTGCTGTAAGAAGCGTGAGCACAAGAAATACCCGTATGGTTTCCCCAATATTTTGGCCAGAAGTAGGAATTTCTAAATCAATTTTTACAGGCTTAAAGGCAATTCATATCTACGTAGGCTACAATGGCCCAATTTAATCAAAATATATCAAACAGAACAAAAGCTAGGCCTTTATATATGTTTGATTGAGTTCACAACTGGTATTTGACGATTAAAAAACATTTTATTCATTTATTATTGTACAACGTTACATCTGCAGGGACGACTGTGCCGCCAGCAGCTTGTGGCGACATGTCGTGGTGTGGTGATATATCGTGCTACTTAGACTACTATGACACTGTCAATGGATGCCCGAATTGTATCTGTGAGGAGCGTCATCGCCCCGCCTGCGAGGTTAGAAAAGCACTGCAAAAACACTGGATTTATTGGACCACCTAAGTATCATCTACCTCGTGATCGTCGTCGGCCTCGCATTTTTTGCCACCTATGTCCGTTTCTGCTTATCAGTCGCTGATGTTAATGCGTTCGGAATATAGATCCAAGATTAGGCCACCCGTTCAGATTGATTATCCGGCTTCATCTGGCTCCATAATAGAAGAGAGAACCGTTGTCGGGGAGTATAATAGTCTATTGTCTGGTTGCAGTTTATTTTGATGCGTCAGCCGCATAAGTTTAAGTAAACCGGGGTAAAGGTTTCAAATTACCCCCTCCTAAACATTACCCCCCCCCCGGTAACTTGAAACCGGTTTCAGATTACCCCCCGGTAATTTGAAACCGGTTTCATCCTACCCCCGGTTTCAGGTTACCCCCTCTGTATTCCGAATGAATTCCGTGTATCCAGCTTCCATTTCACCTACAGAGAACCTTCATCCAGCTTCCTTTTCTCAAGCGTCGTTTTCGTCAATCCAGCTTCTATTTCACCTACAGAGAACCTTCATCCAGCTTCCATTTCACCTACAGAGAACATTCATCCATCTTCTATTTCACATACAGAGAACTTTCATCCAGCTTCCTTTTCTCAAGCGTCGTTTTCGTCAATCCAGCTTCTATTTCGCCTACAGAGAACATTCATCCTGGTTCTATTTGACCTACAAAGAACCTTCATCCAGCTTCCATTTCTCAAGCGTCGTTTTCGTCAATCCAGCTTCTATTTCACCTACAGAGGACCTTAATCCAGCTTCCATTTCATTTACAGAAGACCTCCATCCAGCTTACATATCACAAAAGTTGTTTTCGCCAATCCATTTAACTAAGTGTTAGACATCAAAAACTTAGAAGCTGGATTGACGAAAACAACGTTTGAGAAATGGAAGCTGGATGAAGGTTCTCTAGAGGTGAAATAGGACCTGGATTGACGAAAACAAGGCTTGAGAAATGGAGCCTGTACGAAGTTTCTCTAGAGGTGAAATAGAAGTTGGATGAAGGTTTTGTGTAGGTGAAATAGAAGCTGGGTTGACGAAAACAATGCTTGAGAAATGGAAGCTGGATTAAAATTCTCTGGTTGAGAAATGGAAGCTGGATGAAGGTTCTCTAGAGCTAAAATGGAAGCTGGATAAAGGTTCTCTAGTAGAGTTGAAATAGAAGCTGGATGAATGTATTATATGGGGGTAACCTGAAACCGTAGGGAGTAGGATGAAACCGGTTTGAGATTACCCCCGAGGGTAATTTGAAACCGGTTTCAGATTACCGGGGGTAATCTGAAACCGGTTTCAAGTTACCGGGGGGGGGGGTAATGTTTAGGAGGGGTAATTTGAAACCTTTACACCGGCGCGTGAGAATTCACTGATTACTGAAAACATGTAGGCCTATGCATGGACCCAGGTACGGATGCAGAAATTTTCGAAGGGGGGGGACCAAATTTTGGGAAAATTTGTTGATCCTTCGCCCGAAAAAAACTGATGACCTTTTTCTTTTTTTAGTCGCTTGGTTCAACTTGCCTTTAAATATATATATAGGCCTATACCATTTCCCCTACCAAAAAATCTGATGACCTTTTTAAAGTCATTTAGCTGAATTGTCTGGTAGATATGCCATTGAAACCTACTGTTGAAAGTTTGTTGAAATCAAATGGGGGCCACGTTCTATGGGGGTTTCTCAATTGGGGGCCATGTGCGGATTTGCCACCTGGATCCGCCCCTGCATGGACCTAACATACAATTTGCTCTTAATAGTTAGTTTCTTGATGAAGTGCTCGGTGCTGAGTACGAGCGCAGGCGAACAAATATAAACATAGATTGATAAAGGCATCTGAAAAACTCATTCTTAGAAAGGTTCTGAAACATTTCTTTGTGCTTTTGTAGTACTATCCTTGCGGTCCCGATGAAGACTGTGTCCAGAACGACTATTTTTGGGATTATACATGCGTTTCAAGATATGGTAAATTCTACTTTGGAACAACATCTTAATTATAAAGTTATGCCATAGAACCATTACACCAACAACGCTCCGATTTAGACACCGGTAGAGAAAATTTAAAGTTAATTAATTGGGCCTACTTACAACTTTTGCTCTGACATTAGAGATCTCAATATCCACGGTCTGTAGAATGCTGGTTCATTCGCTTGAGTATTGATCATCCGCAACCGCTGAAGAAAGTTTTCTGTTAAATAAAGGTGATAACAATTTCCTGAAGCTGCTGCATTTTTTTCGCGCAATTTCCTAGGCTGTGCTTTGCTTTTTCTTCTGGCTTAATTCAGTGCTTTTTACAGGAACTTCCTAACTGTCCGGTCATTAATTTTAATCTGGGGTGCCCTTTGGCGGAAAAATGTATGACGAATGTTTTAGTCGTTCGCTAGAAATTTAGGCTACACCAAAATTTTGCGCGTCATCTTTTAATCGTTTACCACAAATTTTGGCTTTTCGACGTATTTCCAGGGCCGTTTTAAGGAGTTTTGGGGCCCTAGGCACAAACCCTAATCCTAAACATATCCACGAGTCTAATCTACTCTAGCCAAATCAAGGTTTCTGGGGACGGAGAACAAGTATTTACACACACATTTTTGTCGGTCGATTGCTCGAGACGTGTAGCGCCGAGACGGGAGGGCTATGGGAAAGGAATGTCCGAATGTGTCCCTCCATGAAGTCAGAAATTGTTGAATTTTCACATTGCATTTTAAGCTGCCATCTTTACAAAATTGCTCAACATTCGCAGTGCTGACATGCCTAGTCTAAGACTTCTATGATTGTTCTTGCAATTATAATAATTCCTTATTCAGTTTCCACATTGTAATGATAGGCCACATGCAGCATTGTAAGCTGGGATCTAAGCAAAATTACAGATTATTATTTCAGTGCTGATTACAAGAGTGGTTGAAAGTTTCAATAAAATTAATATAATTATTATTACAATCATAATTTCTTGACGTATCAAATTCAGCAACTCAGTTCTGCTGCTTCTGGACCATTAGGCCAACAGCATAATAGGCCTAGTAGCCTAACGAATAACTGCAGACAGATCTAGGCTATAATTATATAAGACCTACTTTCTTGCATTGGAATTGGCTTATTCCCGCGCGTTGCTAAAAAGGCTTGTATTGTTGACCATGGAGGATAGGCCTACAGTTCTCGGAATTGCCACAAATGTTACACAAACCAAGGAAGAACCGCCAAAATCTGGAAGTCATGTAGTAGGCCTAATGATGCTGTTTTACTAAGTGTTCAAGTAACAAAACCTTTTTAAATTTCGACAGTTTTAAATTTGAAAGGTAGCACTAAAAAGTCGAAAATTGGTTTTACAAAAATAGTACTTGTACAAATATTAACAGTAAATTATACTCATTGTAAGATGATTGTATCATATTATTACATTAATAGATTTTATCGTCATAATATCATACAATAGTAAATAATATCACCGTATATTACTAGAGTTCGTGTATTATACAATAATGTAAGCAGCAATTCAAACTTATAATTTGGTCAAATGTTTTAGGTAGTCATTTCTGGGTGAAGTTCCTTCCACACTGGGAGATGCTTAGATTAAACACTGAACGTAACCCGATTCCCGTCTCAAACTCTCAGTCTCATATATAGAGTGCCGATACTCTATTCATGCCTTCTATGTGCATCATGTGTCATTTTGTTACGTTTATTAATATTGATAGAAGAACCTAGGCCTATACACAGCTAGAGCACAGCAATCTTTGTATTACAAGTGTACTGTGTAAAATAAATTTAAGCTTAGCACACGTTAAAGTTCGTATAACATGTTGCTAATTTGTTATGCAATGTAGCGTTTTGGGTCGCCGCGGGGTCCCCCTGTTGCGCGGGGCCCTAGGCCCGGGCCTCGCGGGCCTGTGCCTTAAAACGGCTCTGCGTATTTCTAAGGTCGCTTTTACAACTGCACAAATTCATTTACAACGGCACATTTTGTGTACAACTGCACGTCAGAAAGCCATCGCAAAATTTCTATAGAGTTTACGTGCAACGTGAATAAATAGCAAGTGGAGTATAGGCTGTATAGCAAACTATCAAATTACTATTTCGTAGAATTATTGTAATCCGCTGCCTATGCCCGTCACCTTTCTGAAATTTTCCGACTCTTGCTTTAGAAAAACGTCAGCGAGACGAACTATCGCCTAATTTCACAGTTCAACATTTTGACCACGAGATTGAGATGCAGAATCTCGTTGTGTTTTATATGGTCACCACTAAAGTTTTGGACCCAGATGATGAAGCAGTCTTCAGGCATATTTTTGTTTTCGTTTTCTTGGTCTGCTTAGTTATTCTTAGCTGTCCCTCAGGTTCATCAGTTACAAAACAGACAACGAGACTAATTTCATAATTCAACCTTTTAAAACCTGAAACCCCTGTTTCAATTTTCTTAAAGGTAAAACTAATTTCTTAATTCAACATTTTAAACTTGAAAACCATGTTTCAATTTTCTTAAAGGTAAATTTAAAAATCATTTGCTTGACACTTTCTCCTGTTGAGCTGCTGAGCACGATCTACGAATCCGTCGATCTTCTTTTATTTTTCCTGGGCCTACTTAGATGATCTGGCGGGGGCCCGGTAGAGTAGTGGTTAACACGCTGGCCAAGAGTGCGAGAGGTAGTGAGTTCGAGCCCCCGTTGGGCGGATTTGCTTTGTAGGCTGCCATTGGCGCCGTGTAATTACAAAGCAGTCTGTTCAGTTGGTAGTTAAGTTTAATTAAGATTACTGTATAACTTGTAAATGTAAAGCGCAGTGCGTCTTGCAGGCGTTTAATTAAAGAAAAATATTTTTATTTGTCACCTTCGGACATTTCCTAGGATGTAGTTAACTATAGGGTGTCTCGATAGGTCGAGAACGATTTTGAATGCAGAAAAATATATGTTATACACAACATAATGTGAAAAGTTTTATACTGGCGGATAGGTTGTTCAAATGAAAATGTTACGCAAAGAAAATTAGATCAATAGCTCACTTATTCAAATTTTAGCGCCAATATCCGTGACGTCATCAAATTCGTGCCAAGTAAACGTAAATAAGCAGCATTATCATTGACTATAGGGAATACGCCGATTAGACAATGGCCAGCGTTGCCACTCCTTGGGTTTTTCACAAGATCTTGGGTTTTTCGATCCGCACTTGGGATATGGGGTTTTATTGAGACGAACTTGGGTTTTTCCTTGGGTTTTTTCTACGGAAAAGGGGCTTTTTCACATTTTCGGGCTTTTTTGGACATTTTCGGGGAATTTTTTACATTTTTTTCGGACGGGAAATTGTCAACATTTTCGGAAGATTTGTGTCGGAAGACACTCTAAAAAATGGGGGAAAAACAAGTTGGAGGGGCGAAAAACCCAAGAAAACCCAAGTTCAGCAAATCTTTCGAAAATGCCCAGAATTTTCCAACAAATTCGTAGTTTTGAAACTTTCCCGATTTTACGTCCGAAAAATCTGATGACCTCTTTTTAGTCATCCGACGCAAATCTTAAAGACAATTCATATTTACGTATAGAGGCCAAATTTCACCGAAATATTTAAGCAGAACAAAAATTATACCACTTTTTATGACACCGCCCACTGTTTGTTGACGATTCAAAAGCATAACGCAACAAAGAGTAAAAAACGCACTTTTATTAGGTCATAATATTACGTCAAATAATTGTTATCAAGTGAACTTGATATTGATAGATAACTCTTCCTATTATTATTATTTAGAAAAGAAACAGTAGGCCTACCAGCGTAGCTGCACGTCCCTGTCAAGTCAGTTGAAGTCACTTAGTTAGATGACGATCAAGTTGGTAAATATATATATATATATTAAAGGAATGTTTCAGATTAATGATTTTGTTATCAAAACAATTAGGGTCGGTTTGTTTTTAATTCTGCTGAAGGAGGCGTGCGACGTTTACCTAGCACTGCTTTTATTTTGTTTGCATTTTCTTTTACATGGACATCTCCAGAGACAGCCACAGTGCTTCCCACATGTCCACCGATTTCGTGTGACGTGTGCTCCGTGGAATACGGACCAGATGGATGCCCAGCACAGTGTATCTGTGGTGATCCGATCTGTATGGTTAGAAAAACTAATAAAACAAAATTAAAACAAATAAACGTCATCACCTTGATTTTTTTATCATCGTCGTCCCCGTATTTAGCCTAGTACCATAGCTTTTGCTCAGGATATTTATTCATGCATTTGGCAAAGTGTCATTGCGCTAACAGTCTGTTTATGACTTAGAATAGTCTTGAAGCCGAGACTCCAATTAACATAATTTATACTGTCTGTAGATTGGTCTTTGCAAAACTGATATTATGGAAATCATAATACAACCTACTATCTTAATCTTAACCTATGGGTTTGCTTCTGTGCTCAGCGGTTTGATGCTTCGCGCATTCGAAACTGGCACAAAACAAGTTACTAATTTTAATTATAGGTATTCACTTGCAAAATTGCAGTAAAGTAGCCCTACGAATAGTTCTTAATAATGAGTTTAAATCGTGTTTATTATTTTGTGAGTGTTGTGGTAAATGAATCAAGTGCATGTATTTGACTGTTAGCGAAAGCGATCCAGTCTAAAATACTATTAAGCAGCAAATCAGAAAACTGTTCGGTATGAAAGTTCTGATGGCGTACTAACAATTTTCTTGGGTTTTATCATAGCTCGTTTCTTGTGGTCCTGATGAGCAATGTGTTCCGAACGAGTATAATTCTTCGGATTATACCTGTGTTTCAACATCTGGTAAAGTTTACTTCTTTTAAGAAATTTATATAATCGACCACAGTTATCATTGTAATATCACAAGATTCACAGAAGATATTTTCAAAGTTCATCAATTGCTGCATAATTTACTCTGAGATTAGAGTCAGTCTATTATTGTTGGACGACATATTTAGGCTTCACACTTCTTGGACGATACGAATCCATGTTTATAACGTAAAATGCTATGCTGCTATTACATGTACTTTCATTTATGACATTCATGCATAACTGTCAATGAAATGTTTGAATATGTTGCAGTTGCAGATCCCTGTCCCCCTCAGGACCCGTGTGGCAAACGGTGTATGTACGGTTTGAAGACGGACAAAGCCGGATGTCAACTCTGCGAATGTCTGGAAGAACCAAATCCTTGAAACTAAAGCACTGCCGATGATCAGTGGAATTGACGATCGTTCTCAATATAACTCGAATATTTTAGACGCATTAAAAATCGTTGCTTGCAGACAACATTCTGGGTTTGAGTTGAATTGCTGTTTATTGCACAAAACTAGTATTCCAGTTACGGCAAGTACTGTGCAACAAAAGTCAATAGGAACAGAGAGTTTGTATCAACCTTGACCCTTCTTTCATTAATATTTTTCACACTGTATAACGTATATGTAACTTCATTACTGCATAAGTGATAGTATCATTAAAAAATTAGTAAGCCTCCCGGTATATACAATTATAACACAGGTCCATAATTTCCATATTACTACTATCAATAATTAAATTAGTTTTAATATTTTGCAATAATAATAATGATAATAATAATAATAATCGTGATAGTGATGATGATAATAATAATAATTATAATAATAATAATATTACGTGATTAAGAAACGGATCGAAAATCAGGATTTTATGAAGGACCAAGAACCGGAAGCGGATGCTGAGTTTGGATCACGCAAAAGGGTCAATGCTAGAGAGCTATTTCTGGCGGCTGTGAATGCCAAGGTGGAGGAGGGAAACATCCGGACCGCATCACGCATCCTCTGCAGCCAAGAAAACCCAGTCGAAGCAACGATTGAATCTCTCGCAGCCATACAAGAGAAACATCCACCGAACAACTGGATGGACGAAATGGCAGACCTGCCTGAGGCATCACGATCGGACTCGCTTCAGATCTCAGTGAGAGAAGTCGAGGGCGCTATAAGATCATTCCCGGCGGGGTCATCTGGGGGGCCGGATGGACTACGCCCCCAACATCTACTCGACTTAATAAATAACAGGGAGTCGGCGGGTTCACTGATCCAGGCCATTACGGACTTCATCAACGTTATGCTCCGGGGTGAATGCCCACGTGAGATGAGAGAGGTGATGTTTGGAGGCACTCTCATCGCCCTGTCCAAGAAATCGGGTGGACTGCGACCGATTGTCATCGGCTACGTATGGCGGAGGTTGGCGGCTAAATGCGCCAACCAGTATGCTTTGGGCAGAATGGGTCAGTTCTTCGCTCCGCACCAGGTTGGCATTGGATCTCCGGGAGGAGGAGAGGCGGCTGTCCACGCAGCCAGAAATTTCATCACCAGAATGCAAGACGATCAGGTCTTCATTAAATTGGATTTTGCAAATGCCTTCAATTCAATGCGGAGGGATGTTATGCTGAGGTCAGTTCATGAAACCATACCAGAGCTCTATGCCTTCATCCACCAGGCTTATTCGGCAGAATCCACGCTGCAGTTCGGCCGATTCGTGGTGCGATCTCAGATGGGTCCTCAGCAGGGAGATCCGCTGGGACCTCTGCTGTTTTGCCTGCCGCTGCAGACGACCTTGCGATCCCTGCAATCCCAGTTCAAATTGGGTTACTTGGATGACCTCTCCTTGGGTGGGAACGCAAACGAGGTTCGCCAGGACTTGGCAAGGATCATAGAGCTGGAGACCACACTCGGAATTTCATTGAACCGACATAAGTGCGAGATCTTTTCAGAGAAGGAGGTGAAGGAGGTGGAATTCGAGAACTTCAGACGAATGGATCGGGATGAATTGACTCTGCTCGGCGCTCCGCTCTTCAGAGGGAAGGCGTTGGACGAGTCTCTTCAAGAACACAGCAACACCTTAGATCGAGTATTGAAGGATCTTACGGACATCCAGGCACAAGCAGCACTGCTGCTGCTAAGATCATGCTTCGGTGCAGCAAAAATGACCTACATGCTGCGAACCTCTCCGTGCTGGAATCACCCGTTACTCGATGTGATGGACCATCAACTGAAGACAGGACTGGAGGAGATCATCAACAATGAGCTGAGCGACGTGCAGTGGTTGCAGGCTTCGCTCCCGATCAGAGATGGAGGCCTTGGATCAGGCGGATATCGATGCTGGCATCATCAGCCTATTTGGCGTCAGCTGCGTCGACCGCCGGTCTCGTGGGTGCCATCCTGGTCGCGGAGGAGTGGGGCGATGCATACCGGGAGGAGATGATGGAAGCTCGCAAAGACTCGCTTCCCACAGTGATGGATCCGATCCCGAGAGAGCAGAAAACCTGGGACCGACCGCTTATCGACAGCGATAAGATGAAGATTTGGACCGGATGCGATGATCCACTCAGCCAGGCAAGACTTCGGGCATTGTCAGCTGCACACGCCGGAGACTGGCTCGGGACCATCCCTTTGGCGGCTTGCGGCCTGGGGTTGAGCAATGAGGCAGTTAGGGTTGCTGTAGGATTCCGCCTTGGACTAACTCTCTGTGCATCACATCGGCGCCAGTGTGGCGAGATCGCAGACACAGGTGGACATCATGGACTGGTCTGCAGAAGGTCGATGGGAAGGGCAGCGCGACACGCTGCACTGAATGACATCATCTGGAGAGCCCTGTCGAAGGCGGATATTCCTAGTTCAAAAGAACCGTCAGGACTGAGCCGCACAGATGGAAAAAGACCAGACGGAGCCACACTGGTCCCTTGGACAAGAGGCAGATTCATCGCATGGGATGCAACAACAATCCATACATGCGCGTCGTCGTATATTCATCTGACGTCGACAGTAACGGGTGGAGCGGCGGAGCAAGCTGCTGAACGAAAAAGCGTCAAGTATACATCCCTTCCCGCTACGCATGAATTCATCCCCGTAGCAATTGAGTCACTGGGCCCGATAAACCGGACGGGTCTATCATTTCTTCAGGAGCTAGGCCGCCGCATGACAGAGGCAACAGGCGACCCCAGAGAAAGCACGCACCTGTTCCAGCGGTTGTCAATATGCACGCAGCGGTTTAATGTCGTTGCATTTAGGGGCACATTTGAGCACGTTGGAGACGAGAACCTGTAAAAAAGCTTTTATTATTTATTGAAAAAAAAAAATAATAATAATAATAATAATAATAATAATGATAATAATAATAATAGTCCAAACAGTAATAGTAATGACGCTTTAACGCTGTGGCCTTCACGGGCTCTTTCGTTAACTCGATAGCCTTTCAATAACAATAGCATGACAATAACAATAACAATAATAATAATAATAATAAAAATAATAATAATAATAATAATAATAATAATAATAATACCAAGAAAATATTAGTGCAGCAGTATAATAATAATAATAATAATAATAATAATAATAATAATAATAATAATAATAATAATAATAATAATAATAATAATAATAATAATAATAATAATAATAATAATAATAATAATAATAATAATAATAATAATAATAACTGCTTCCTTACTTTTTTGTACTTCCTGTTATACTGATGTTGTTTGTTGAAGATATTAAAAGGAATAATAATAATAATAATAATAATAATAATAATAATAATAATAATAATAATAATAATAATAATAATAATAATAATAATTTATAATAATAATAATAATAATAATAATAACAATAAAACGCTCCAAATGTGAGGTGACCAAGCATAAAAATAACAAAAAGTATACGACTATTGAGAAATTTAGTCTAACCGAGGTGGTAGAAGCCCAGCTACTCTGCGCCCACATCGGAAAAAGCTACAACAATATCTGAAAGTCACACCAAAGAAGAATATGAGAAGATGAACAAATTAACACTTATATCCAGACGGGATGCACATTCGATTAATTCTGAAGAATTTGCTGGGTGTGCCAAAAATGATTCACATCCTTTGATGCCATACACCCAAGCGACAAACTCCCGAGTTGGGAACACTACGTCACTGATTGGAAAAGATCCCGAGCGTGTCTTCAACTTAATCAGACCTCATTACACATAGAAGATGGATAGCCTGGGTAGAGGCCTATGGAGAGCGGCTTCGCTGGCGCCTCCAGCCTCTTTGGCTTCAGCTGCGAACCCACCCTCTCCAGACGCTCATACTTACATCTGGCTATCTCGAACTGGACAAACACGCTTTCAAACCCAAGCCGTGCAATTAAACAATGATCCAAGGAATCGATCAGTGCATATTATCTATATAAATAAAGAGAAGATTCTGTCTGTCACGTGTGTCTGTCTGTCTGTCTGTCTGTCTGTCTGTTTGACCGGAATGCATTTCCAAAGTTCTTGAGCTTTTCACTCCAAACCTTCCCTACTGTCTAGGTCTCAGCATGAGACACCCCAACGAGGGGTTGGCGATTCGCTACCATCATGGGGAGGGGCCAGGGTGGGTGACGAAACCCCCAAATTGTGTGGTGTGGTTGTGGCCGGGAGCGGGTCGTATCCTAAATTTCCCGGGCAACGCCGGGTACCCCAGCTAGTTATATATAGCCTATGTATATATTATGTATCCATATATTATGCTTATAATATATCGTCTGTTTAGAGTGCGATGCTGCTAACTCCATGACTCATTTAGCCCGTTCATTGGCGTTAGAAGCATTGCTCTTTAAGCGGACGATATATTCGTTTGGACACATGCTGTGAAGTGAAGAGACAGATTAACGAAGAAACTTTCCGATAGATTTTTCCGCAGACGGAAGACAGAAAAGCGATCGTGTGAGAGGCTTACGTAAGACTTGTCTGGGAAGTAAACAAGGCACATTTTAGCATCCTCATGCAAACCGATGAAGGCGTCTTTAAACATCACTGCAGATCTGACAACCTCAGCGGAAGTTATTCCCTCAATTCCCCCCCAACGGGCCAGCAAATTCTAAGAATCTGGACGACTTGCTGTCGTTTAATCTACTCGACCCATGTCAGTTACATGAATGAACGTGAACCTATCTTATCTGATACTGCAATAATATATTATAAGTTGTCAAAAGACAATAAGACAAAACATTGTGATCTCTGCAAAAGATACAATTGTATTGTGGACCGTTAATTGCTGCAGCGAGTAGGCGTTACGCAGAACAATCCATTTGGACCAGATCCCTCCCTACGTAGGCTGGCCGGTCGAAATTCTGTAAGACAGTTAAAGTAGTTAATTAACTGCGCAGTTAATACTTGACTGATGTTGAGTTGAGGTATGGGAATCGCTTCAAATTATACCCTCCCTGTTGACCGCATTCAAATGGATTGGCTGAAACATAATCTGTACATTGCTCGATGATGTCTGAACGGCGCAGAAGCAACTGTTTACTACGGATACTGAATTATAGATCTCATTTTCCCGACATAAACTCTCAAATAATTAGACTCACGGGCGTGTTTGAATCTCGTGTTTATATATAATGTATTCGTTTAATTCATGAAAAAGCGCAGAATGACACACCGCAGTCTGTTACATAGTGACCTAAGAAAAACCAAAATGAAATTAATGCGTCTTCGTAAGCAGATCATTGTTAATTAGATTTAATGTTTGCTAAATATACAAATTCGGGTAATCTATCACTTTCGCATTCTAAAGTGGGCCTAGCCTATTCGCCATTGCACGGATTTTGCGTAGGCCGCGTGTGCCTACAAATGGAATCGACGAAGTGAATTCTCGCTAAATAGAAGTTTGATTGATAAGATAATTATTTTAGCTTAAATATATTAAGTAGAAATGATGAAAAAGAGTTTTGCTTAAATTGGATCTGGATTGATGACAAGAAAATTTTTATTTAAATAGACTCGGATTGATTAAAAACAGTTTTTGCTCAAATAGAAGCGGGATTGATTAGACCCTAAGCGAGTTCCTGTCTAATAAGTGTAAGCTGGATTGATTAACCAACGATACATGCCACAGTAAAAGTCGGATTGATGAAAATAACGAGGCTGCTTCTGGCGAAAAATTTAGAATACTAAATACATTACCCAAAATTTCTATCACATCAGATATAGGCTATCTGTCCTCTTACGCGGCAGCGGTTTATTAAACATTGCGTTAGATGATTTTGGCTACTTTTAACTGTCTCAGATTATAATAGCCATTGTTTGCAAATGACGTCATCATCATAATTATTTATGTCTGCGATTGCAGGAAACAGTATTGGCTCAGTGGCCTATCACCTGGTCAGTCTTCTTGAAGGGAATTAGTACGCACAAGAAAACAATTAATAATTGCAACAATAATACAAATAATGAAATTAATAATGAGATAATGATAACAATAATGGCTTAATATATGATACCCGATTGAATATAGGTTCCACGGGTAAAAATGATGACGCTGATAATGATCCTAATACTAACACTGAAATTAATAATAATGATAATGATACTACTACTACTATTACTACTACTACGGCTTGACCTCCCCGGATTTTGACCTGGCACCGGAACGAAAACGGAAGCTCTGGCTATTGCGGACTTGATTTGATATAGCGCCGGTGATTAAGCTCGTCTCCCTGACGTGGCTTTTGCGGGCCTGAGAAATTCTCGAAGATTTACATTACATTACATTACATTACATTACATTGCTACTACTACTGCTACTACTACTACTACTACTACTACTACTACTACTACTACTACTACTACTACTGCTACTGCTGCTGCTGCTGCTGCTGCTGCTGATGATGATGATGATGATGATGATGATGATGATGATGATGATGATGATGATGATGATGATGATGATGATAATAATAATAATAATAATAATAATAATTATAATAATAAATAATCCGGTGAGCAAACTTACTAAATGCAGTGTATGGTATAAATAAAGCTTGTCAAGCAGGCCTAAATAAAGATGCGCTGAGAAGACAGTCAAACATCCAAGCCAAAATATTATTTAAAACAATGCCTCATTTTAGTTTTCTCTAAAGCGTAGACCTATAGACATTTTCTCTCCTGAAATTATTATACTCTGATAGTTCCATAAGCTATTGAAAAATCAACAGATAGCAGTGGCGGATTCAGAACGTTTCAAAGGGGAGGGAAAATCTGATGACTTTTTAGTCGTTTGTCCAATTCTCACGGAAAATACCCCATTTTATCCGCCCAAAATGTTTGATGACCTTTTTTAGTCATTCGGCCAAAATTTCGGGCGAAAAGAGACCATTTCCTAGGAAAAGAATACCACTTTCCCCGTCAAAACATTTGATGACCTTATTGCAGAATTGATTGGGTGGGGGCCACGTCCACTTTCCACGCTAAAATTGCTGGTGAGAAATAAAGAATTTTCTAAATGGGGGGGGCATGGCCGGATTGGACCCCTGGACCGCCCCTGACTGCTAGTGCGGACGTATGTCGTAGCATACTTAGCATACTCGGACCACGAGCATATAACGAATGAATTTAAGTTATCCTACGGCTACAAAATTAATAGTTTTGAATGTGGAAGGCAAAGTAGGTTCTCATTTCTAAGCATGAGTATGAGAATGACAATAGACATGTCGCGCAGGTCGTACGTTTTTAAGAAATTACCCTAATTCAATAAAGGTTCGGAGTGAGACAAAATATTTGGACAAGTTTTTAATTCTGAGCCCATCGTGAATAATTTATAATTTATCTAAGGTGTAACTTTGGCATTGGAGATAATATGGAAATTAGTCTGTAATTGCATACCTTCTATTTAGCACTCGACTTAGTGATCGGAATTATCTCAGCATTTTTCAATTATATATATATATATTCGCTGGGGTAGCCGACCTCGCCCGGGAAATTTAGGATTCGACCCGCTCTGGCCACAACCCCACCACACCACACCCACCACACCCCACCACACTACGACCTCCACCGGTACGCCACCCGAGAAATTTGGGCTTCCGGGAAAATTTCCTCGCCCCAGCCCCCCACTTCCACCCCACATCCACCCCAACCCTCCCACCTCCACCGCGCTAACTCTCACCCCACCCCCCCCCCCCCAAGCTAAAAAAACTGTGGAAATGCATTCCGGTCAAACAGACACAGAATCTTCTCTTTATTTATATAGATATAATATATATATATATATATATATATATATATATATGCCACGATCACACTATGAGTAAATACTCTCTGTAGGCTGCAAGAGAATCTAGTTTGCTATCCTCAAGCAGGGCCATAACGCCTTAGTTCTGCGACCTAATAAGAAACCGTTAATAATAAAACGTCAATATAAGCCTACATGGGCGTCAGTTTCTGTGTTTCTACAAACGAACGACAACCACTATCAGCACAATGGCACGCATGATCAAACCTAGAAAAGTCAATATTACACAAACAAGTCTTTAAAAAGTAGTAGGCAACGAAATATCACATTAAACTAACGACCAGGCGTCGACTAGATTGCAATTCCAAATATTGACTTAAGCTTTTACGTTTAGATATACAAACATATATATATATATATATATATATATAAAATTATAGGCCTATACATATATTTGTGGGGCGCGGTAGCGTAGTGGGTACGTTCGTTGCCTTGCAGCCGGAGGGTTGCAGGTTCGAATCCACCTCAAGCCACCGCGTAGGGACCTTTGGCAAGTCCTTCACTCTCAATTGCTCAGCGCTTCGACATAAAACCACTATTCAGTGTTCACGGTGTAGTCGGGAGCGTCTCTGAGTAGACATCTTGAAGGAGCGCTATAGTAAGTGCACATATATGCATACAAAGGCTACATAGGCTACATACATACATGTATATTCACTGATACCACATCATCCCCAAGATTCCTTTTTGATTTGTTCAATAGCCTACCCACGTACTTATAGTTAGCCTATATATAATAAATATAATACATTATATTTATATAAATATAATATATTATATATATATATATAACTATTATATGTAGGCTTATTATATGTATACATTGTATGCCATATGTCTCACGTTAATACACTATATTTATACAAATATAATATATTATATATATATATAACACTATTATATGCAGGCCTATTATATGCATACATTGTATGCCATATGTCTCACGTTAATACACTATATTTATACAAATATAATATATTATATATATAACTATTATATGCAGGCCTATTATATGTATACATTGTATGCCATATGTCTCACGTTCGATTAAATTGATGCGCTGTTTTGCTGACTTTACGATTCGTGACGTCAGTAGCGCTGCAATTAAGGCATGCGACATTTCGATCCTTAACTATCCGTATCGACCATTATACGTCGCAGAGCTCAGCGAAGGATCCGACGAATTCACTTCGTATAGGCTACAACTGTAAGTATAACAGTAGAAGATCGCGATTTCTTTTGAAGTATTTTTCAAGTCGTGAGAAATTGACGTATAGGCTATTCGAAAGTTTCACAATTTCTAACAGAAGGGCACTAGCTTATTCACGAGCGCTGCATCGTATCAGCGGGTTAGTCAGTGATCTAATTCCAGCGGAGGCCTGAGTCCGGTTGTCAGAGAGACAAGAAAGAGGAGCCAGGAGGAAGGCGTCATATTGGGAGGGTGAATTTTTATGAGTTGTATATGCTCAATTTCGCTACTTTCGAGGTTGAGGAAAAGAGAGTTAGGCTACAGCAATCAAGCTTCGAGTCGACATCGCGATAGGGGAGACAGTTTTTAAGTCAAGCATGACCCGAAAACGGCAAAAGTCTCGAATAATTATGCGTGGCATAATCACGAATGTCCATGATTTCATTGGCAATAAGTAGGCCTGTTAATTGCGATCTGCATCGCTGAGTTTCTTTGTGATTTGAAGCCTTAGAGTACTTTCATCCCGTAATTTCACAGAGTATTGGGTGTTTGCAGTTTATGAGATTTGACAAAGAGTGTAAATTATTGTTTCAGTTTATAAGCCGGTTTCGATTGAAGTGGTCAGCCTGATTTTTTGCCGCGATCATAATACAGGAAACATGTGAATTTATTTGGCGACATATCGTCAGGTTTCGCAATTTGGTAAATGATCATCTATTGAGTTATCGATTGATTGATTCGGAGAACTGATTTGCTGCTGAATTAATTATTTGTGCTGGTTGTCGCTGTGCTGCTTGCTTAAATGATTTTTATCGT
The DNA here is from genome assembly GCA_949752735.1 of Lumbricus terrestris. NCBI lineage: Eukaryota > Metazoa > Annelida > Clitellata > Crassiclitellata > Lumbricidae > Lumbricus > Lumbricus terrestris. The sequence continues at coordinate 14,851,187 of OX457045.1, read as the reverse complement.
ATTCGGTAGCTAATAATTATTATTGACTAGACCAGTGTTGTTCTGGCACCGCTGATCGACCAACTGTTTGATCATGGTCTTCTATCGCAGTGGCAACTTGAGCCCAGTGAAAAACAGTTGAATCAGAAATGAGCCAAGACTCGCGGCCGAAGAAAGACGACCGGGCCGGAAAAGGAAAGCCGGTGCTGGAGAGGAACAAGAGAGATTGAACCCCATGGGCAGAGTTTGGTTTTCGTTCTTGGAGGGGCTAAAGCCTTCTGAGAGGGGCTAAGCCCGGGAAACGATACCATTTACACGGCAAAATTATGAATCTGGGTCTTCTTGGGGGGCTTAGCCCCCTAGCCCCTGATAAACTCCGCCCATGTTGAACCCGGTTATTTAAGGGGAGGGGGAGAGTAGAAGTCACTGTGATATGCAAAAGTTAGCAAGTTGGCCTAAGCAGTTTTTCGCCAAGTTCGCTTAGACACATGACTGAATAAACTCACAAATTGTCTGCATGCAGTTTGCCTGTCGGTGAAGCCACGCGTTGACTGTCTATCATACGAAGACAAACAACGAATTGAACCAGTCATGATGAGGTCGGCTGTCTTATCGATGATGGTGGCTGCTCTGATGATACTTCGAACAGCGGCATATCCAGGTTATCCAGGTTGGTGATCAGGTTGCTTAAAATGTAAATTGGGTGTTGGGCAGTGTTTGGTGATCCTATGAGGATGATGAATATTTTTTACATCTATTATCTTTGTAGCCTAAATATGAGACATCGTACGTTCAAGAAATTTAAAATATTAGAACGGTGTAAGACAAGTAGGTCGAGATGCCTTTATTCGGTTTATGCAAGTTTTATATATGTTTACGTTTAACTAAAAACCTGTAGAGAAGATTGTAATAGGGGCCTAAGGCATGTAGAATTGTACATCTCTACCAGTCATATAAACCACACCACCACTCGCCATCATTGGAACAGAATGCCTTCTCTTAGGCCAGTATAAAAAACCTTATCTTTTAGAGACCTTATAAGACCTTATAAGACAGGCAGCGCATCGGGCGACACAGCTCCTCCACACAACGCAGTCCTCCGAAATCCTCTCAGCCTCCTCTCCCGCCTTCTGTGTCGTTTCTGTTGCAATGAGGTGTTTTACCCAGGAGGGCTGCAAAAACCCCGCGGAACCCTCCTCCTTTATCCGTGCTCGGGACCGGCATGGGTTCTATAATGCAACCTGGGACGGAGTGTACATAAATTAAATTGACAAAATTATACTACAAATTTGCTTCGACTTGTGCCCATGTATTTAGGCTATCTCACGGCTGCGACTGTGATTCCATTTCGGGCTACATGTAGCTGTATGAAATTTGTAGCCTAGGTTAGTAAGTTGTCAATCAATAATTTCATTTTGAACATACGATAACACATTTATGATCAATTTGTCTTTATTCCTGGTTTTAATTCTTTTTCTCTTAGATTTTTTTACATGACATGCTTGGCAGTGATGCATGTTTCTCAAGTAGGCTAAATCGTCTGAGGTGCACTCGACTGGTTTCCGGACCTTTCCGGTCTTCTGTATAAAACAGACAAATCTCAAGAAGACATCTGATGTATAAGGACCTCCATCATCATCAGTCCTTTACATGCAGTTCTGCACATCGGGCAATGCAGCTCCTCCATTCCTCCCTGTTCTCCGCCAGTTGAATCACCTCGTCCCATGTCATGTCCATGCATTTCAAGTCTTCCCTGATAGTTTCTGTCCAGTTTTTCCTTGGTCTGCCTCTTCCGCGCCTTCCCTCCGGAGTTCAATCCATCACTTAACGACCTACATAAATATTATCTTCGTTAGTGAATAAAGCATGAAACCATCTAACTGTCTGTTGAAAGATGCGTGACATTATTCAGTCATTCATTAAATTAATTTGTATCGCGCCTCTTTACCATGACTACTCAGAGGCACTCCCAACCATAGAGCAGTCAAATAAAAAGTCTTAAGGTGAGGAGGAATGTCTGGGAAGTTCTAGAAATGGAAAGAGGGTCAAGGGGTGGTCATCCCAGGTCGAGGGCCCTACCTACATGTATCACCGAGAAGGCACAGTTCTACATAGTGGAGGCACGAGCAAAAGGGACTGAGATCAAACATCCTGTTCAACCGTAGCATTGCTTTATCAATCTTAACTTCATTTTACAGGGATAACTAAAGAGCCGCCCACAACGTCAGATCTCGAGCTGCCCACAACTTCAGGGCCGCCCACAACGTCAGAGCCGCCCACAACGTCAGAGCTGCCCACAACTTCAGAGCCGCCCACAACGTCAGAGCTGCCCACAACAACGACAACGTCCTGCCAAATTGTTACGTGTGGCCCTAACTGTGCATTTGTTTCCGGAACAAATGGGTGTCCCAGTTGCGACTGTCATCCGACCTGCGTGGTTAGAAACACTGATATTATAACAGCAATAATTAACCAACTAAGAATTAGGCCTATTATTATTATTATTATTATTATTATTATTATTATTATTATTATTATTATGTTTTGTCCTTTTGCTTCTAATAGCCTATCACCACAATTACTCAAACTGCTTCAATAATAATTATTATTCACTGTTTGCAATTTGCATAACATTAGCTACGTGTAAGTTTTCCAGTAGCGCTCTACTGGCCTACCTCAAGTTGTGTTTATATTCATTAGTGCGGAGGTTAAGTTCAGTTAGCCCAGCGGTTCTCGAACTTAATTGTTTTGTGCCTCCAAGTAATAAAATCGAATGATGGCGTATCCCCCCAGCAAAGTCAGATCAGAAGCAAAATGCCATTGCGAAATTCCCTTGCAGTGAGAACTAAACGTCCTTTTAATCATTGGTGACATCGTGTATTTGAGTTGTATATAGGGAGCAACATTTGAACTATATATGTGGTTTTTACTCATGTAATCATATGCCTATTAACAACAAGCGAAAATTGGTCTGTAGGTTGTAGCCCCTGAAAGAAAGAGCTCACCTATAGCGTTTTAGTGCTGAGGGCTTGCTTTGACTAGCACAGGCTTAAAAATTTTACAAATCTGTTTAAATATTTGTCAATTTCAAACGCAAATTTAGGCCATAATTTATTTTGAAAGCGAGAATAGTTTTAAAACTAGTTTCACGCAGATATGACGTGCTGAAAGGAATCAAAAATTTTAAAGCTCGACCATAAATTAGGCCTAATCCTTAGGCCGATTCAGCTCTCTTATTCGAGTTCTAGGCCTATAGGCTATACGCTGAGAATTTCCGGCTCTGGTTCTTTCAGCCATTTAAGCATTATTTTGTTTCAAATTTTAATAGACCTAAGCATAAATTTGTTGCATGCACTATATAGTATGTGAGTCCAATCATATGTTGTGAAAGTAAGAAAAGACGATACTGTTATATGTTGCAACGTTATCTTTTATTGATAATCAAAGAAAGATGGACACAAAGTTCATAAACTCAGCGAAAATTAGTTGCATTTCTGGAATCTTTTCGCGTAGGCCTACCCCTTACCGGCGCCGCCTGAGGGTACCTGAGGGGTACGCTTGCCACAGATTGAGAACACCTGGTTTAGCCTATATAGCAAGTATAATTATTGTGATGCAAATTTCTTATTTACGACATGCACACATGAACTTTCTTTCTCACATTGACGAATTTAGACGTGAAGCGAGTAGCCTATAGGCTTAAATTAGTCATTCAAGCTATATGCAGAATAATTGGTTTTCCTGGCGGACTGTCCGCTCTGCATAGGCCCTATTGCTGATAAATGATGCTGTGCGCTGACTTTGCGCGAACTATAAGCGCTAAATAAATATTAATAAACTATCAATAACAGACAGAAATCAGAAACTGATCGAGGAATCGCTGGAGTGGATGGGTGAAAATATTCGATCAGAACATTGAGTCAATAAGAATAGAACTTAGAACGCTCGATGAAGGTGCCCTTGTCAAGCTACTGAAAGTATTAGCAGAGTAGGTCTATCACAATCAACTTCACGTTGACTTGCAGAATACGCTGTGGAAGTATTCATATCAATAGTTACTTATGTCAGACCTAAGGGAAGATCAAGGGCTTTGAGTGGCCGATCACAGAGACCTGGGTGTCTGACTATGCGCTGTAAAGAAGTCTATCTCTGAGGGAATTTAATAACAGCCAACTAACCCGAAAGACTACAGGTGCAACTGTGCTAGCAGAAGTTAGAAGTTCAAACGTGTGGGTTCCGAGTATGAGTGGCGCTTGGCCAATCTTGTAGATTAATGTGCCACACGGCAGCGAATTGCAGGAATCAAATTCTTGGTCTGGCAACACTTTTGGCTATTAATTGTATCGCTGGATTTAGATTGCAAGTTCGAACATGACTCATGTTTTTGTAAGAGATCGCCGTGGCGGGTAGGCCTAGTGATGCTTAGGCTAAATGTCATTTGGAGGCGAGGCTCCACTCCAAAGACTTAATTATTGCCAATAGAAAGGAGATAAAAACAACCCGTCTGTTGACCGAATCGAGTCTCTTGATCCATATTTTAGACTATGTAGGCCTAATGACAGAATTGATTACAAATATTCTACAATGAACTCAAAGAGTGGGTTTAGAAATAGCGATAGCATGAAAAATCCGTAAATAGGTCTACGATACGTCGATACCCGGAATGGGGGAATGAGAAGAGTCTAATATGCTTTGTAGGACGTGACTTGTGATCCGTATGAAACATGTATTATGGAATACAACGATTGCAATGATGGATCCAATTGTTTTCCTGTGCCGATATGCATACCATACGGTAGGCTGATTCATAATAACCTACCAAACGGTAACATACTTCTGAGCTTATTACGCGCCCAACTGACAATGAGATTTTAGCTTGAAATTATGCTTTGCTAACCTTGCACGCATAATATGTGTTTTAAGAGATTTTAGACAAAAATAATGAATTAATTACTGCATACTGTAAGTTTAATGGAAAATTTGTTTAGGCAGAATGTCCTTCACCATCCACCGATATAGTTTAATTGCAATATGTATGCAGGATTATATTGCTCTTCGCTCTACTTTGGTCTCCCATCCAGCTTTTCTAGACCAGGTGTTGCGCTCTGATGCGCGCCTCATTGGGAAAATCCTTAAATATGGTCACGTCTGAAACTACACACTGGATGTGCTTCACTGGGTCTTCTATTCGCCAGCGTATCGAGTTCAGTATAGCTGAGGGTCCTACAAACCAGACGGCATGGTTCTGAACAGTGGAGGCAAAGCTCGAGGGTACGCGTACCCTAAAATAGAATACGTTAAAATACGTACGTACCTTTCAAAAAATAGAATACGCGTATGGTACGTACCACACACAACATTTTTATTTATGCATGGTTTACTCAGCGACCCATAGCCAACGTATAATCTGACGTCAACTGTAGGCCTATGCGTCATTGAAGCCGGTACTTCCGGTAGCGTAGCAGTAAATTTAATTCCATAAATTCTTTGGTTATAATATTATTAATTTAATGCAAATTATACTGTCTTTCTGATAGAGCTAAGTACGCGTCGCTGGTTTGCAAATTGGTGTTGCCTAACTCGAAAGTTGCAGTAGGCTATATCTATATAGCCTACGCATCAGTCAGCGAGTCAGCGATGCCCAGAGAACCTGGGAAGGAATGGACGCACGTGAAAGTTTGAAAAATGCGAAAAACAGGTGCTAGGACAAAATGTCCCCGGACAAAATGTCCCGGACAAAATGTCCCGGACAAAATGTCCCTGGACAAAAAGTCCCCGGACAAAAAGTCCCCGGATAAAATGTCCCCGGATAAAATGTCCCCGGACAAAATGTCCCCGGACAAAAAGTCCCCGGACAAAAAGTCCCCGGACAAAATGTCCCCGGACAAAAAGTCCCCGGACAAAAAGTCCCCGGACAAAAAGTCCCCGGACAAAATGTCCCGGACAAAATGTCCCGGACAAAATGTCCCCGGACAAAATGTCCCGGACAAAATGTCCCGGACAAAATGTCCCGGACAAAATGTCCCGGACAAAATGTCCCGGACAAAATGTCCCGGACAAAATGTCCCGGACAAAATGTCCCGGACAAAATGTCCTGGACAAAAAGTCCTTGACAGAAAGTCGTAGGGCAAAAGTGATGTCACTACACTACGTCGCATAAGGTTTTTGTTTATTATTGAGAATATGAAATGCACGGACCCAAACCGTCTCCCCCCAATCAAGGACAAGAGACCCGCCTTCATAAAAGGAATTTAAATTTGAGCAATTAAAATTTGCGCAATTTAAATTGGAGCAAGTTAAATTGGGTCTAAGATTGATGGAAAATTAAGGTTAGGGTTAGTTTTAGGGCTAGGGTTGGTATTAAAATTTACATAGGGTTAGTTTTAGGGTTAGGGTTAGTATTGAGGCTATGTTTAGCATTTAGTATAATTATGGAGAAGGTTAGGCTTAGAAATTTAGACCTTTTTAAATTTTAATACTAACCCTAACCCTAAAACTAACCCTAACCTTAATTTTCCATCAATCTTAGGCCCAATTTAACTTGCTCCAATTTAAATTGCGCAAATTTAAATTGCTCAAATTTAAATTTCTTTTATGAAGGCGGGTCTCATGTCCTTGATTGGGGGAGACGGTTTGTGTCCGTGCATTTCATATTCTCAATTCTAATCTTAGCCAGCACCTTACTGTTCTTGCAACCTAATCTCGGCGAGATCCTGCCTCTTAGATTAACTTAGAATTATTGTGAAATCCCCAAGGGATCTGTTTAACTCGAATAAGTAATTAATTAACTTAGAATTATTGTGAAATCCCAATGTGATCTGCTTAGTCTGCTGTGAAACCTCAAATGGTCTCTGTTGTGATTAACTGCTTTAAATGTCGTCAAGTTGATTGTGAACTGCTTTAAATGTCGTAAATTTTATCGTGATTAATCGCTTAATTAAGGTTTTTTGTCGAGTTTTAATTAAACATCATTTTGAATGGATCTTGGCGACGATTTCTGCGGTTTCTACCATTTTTAAACAACTTTATGTGACTTGGATTGGAATGGAATTGCCGTTTAATTGCCGTTTGATTTCCGAAACACAACTGTAGAAATATACTAGTTTTCCTATGTTAACCCCGTCATCACTGATGTAAATGTAGGTTAGGTCTAATTTTGTTGCTTAGATGTGCCACATTACATGCAAAAGGATGTAGCCTAACATAATTATGAACTCCATATATTAGGCCTTGTGTATATAAGTGTATTCATTCGTTCATTTCAGACATTTTTATGGCGCCTCTTCAAGCGTTTCTATTCGGAAGCGCTCCCGACCCAACCACTGCTAAAGAGAACAGTCTTGCAACATTGTAGTGTGGTGCAGTGTGAGAATTGTGGAAAAATAACTGGGGGGGTTGGACCATTATCCATTTGGAATTGGGGGTTAAAAAATAGACTTTACTATGGGGCTCTAAGAAAGACTGGGGGGGTTTGAAACCCCCCAACCCCCCCGGCAATTCTCACCCTGGTGTGGTGTAGTTAATGTTTAAGGGCCTCAAGCCTTTCGAGTATCCAGGGGCCTAGGGTTGTCATGCTACTACCTAGTTAGGCTACGTCCTAGGGTTGTCATGCTACTGCATAATAAAATAATTTCTCGACGGATCGATTGTCTCACCAAAAAAAACTTATAACAAGGATAATTTATAAACTATCAAAATAATGAGCGATCCGGATACACACCTTCAAGGCTGCCTATATGTAGGACCAAAAAAGATACTATAAAAAATAGCTGAACGCCTTGGGAAATTTGTACATTTCTGACGCAAGAATCGGAATTCTTCTAAAAGAGTGAACCAAATGCAGCTTGCAATTGGTTGATTTGCTAAGAATGTTCTGTTATATTCAAAATGACTCGTTTTCATGCATTTAGAGAAGGTGGTTCTCTGACAAAAGGACTCTTTTTCTCAATGTAGGTGTGCCTACTGCTAGGCGCCCATGGATGCGCTGGGTTTAGGTAGTGTAGGGACATTACTTTGTCCGGGACATTTTGTCCGGGACATTTTGTCCGGGACATTTTGTCCGGGACATTTTGTCCGGGACATTTTGTCCGGGACATTTTGTCCGGGACATTTTGTCCGGGACATTTTGTCCGGGACATTTTGTCCGGGACATTTTGTCCGGGGACATTTTGTCCGGGACATTTTGTCCGGGACATTTTGTCCGGGGACTTTTTGTCCGGGGACTTTTTGTCCGGGGACTTTTTGTCCGGGGACTTTTTGTCCGGGGACATTTTGTCCGGGGACATTTTGTCCGGGGACTTTTTGTCCGGGGACATTTTGTCCGGGGACTTTTTGTCCGGGGACTTTTTGTCCGGGGACATTTTGTCCAGGGACATTTTGTCCGGGACATTTTGTCCGGGACATTTTGTCCGGGGACATTTTGTCCGGGACATTTTGTCCGGGGACATTTTGTCCGGGACATTTTGTCCGGGACATTTTGTCCGGGGACTTTTTGTCCGGGGACTTTTTGTCCGGGGACTTTTTGTCCGGGGACTTTTTGTCCGGGGACATTTTGTCCGGGGACATTTTGTCCGGGGACTTTTTGTCCGGGGACATTTTGTCCGGGGACTTTTTGTCCGGGGACTTTTTGTCCGGGGACATTTTGTCCAGGGACATTTTGTCCGGGACATTTTGTCCGGGACATTTTGTCCGGGGACATTTTGTCCGTCCACGGAAAAACAATTATTTGATTGAATGCAATTTTTTCGACAATAGTTCTGGATTGGATCAGGCAATCGCACAAGAGCACATCTTTGAAGTGCTGCAGCAGAACTGAGACAACTGACTGACATTAGTGCATTAAGTGCAATGTATGCTGGATAAACATAGACCTACAATATAGCATTGCATCAATTTACTACGCCGTATACTGGGAGGTGAGTGTTTGCTTAAATTAAACTGAACATTCTTATAATGAGCAATGACGTGGTTAACGTATTTTATTTATTGTTTACGTACCCTAAAATAGGGTACGTTAAAATACGTACGTACCTTTCAAAAAATAGAATACGTATGGTACGTACCCTCGAGCTTTGAGTGGAGGTGATTGCACAAGGAACTGAGAATAAACTTTGTACAGTCGTGACATTGCTTTATCAATCTTAACTTCCTTCTACATGCAGGGATACCTACAACTTCAGAGCCGCCCACAACTTCAGAGACGACCAGACCGACCACGCCGTGTCTAATGGTCACGTGTGGCTATAATTGCGGATATGCTACCGGAGAAGATGGATGCCAAATGTGTGACTGTCATCCGACCTGTATGGTTAGAAACACTGCTATGCCGACATTGAACCGATTAAGAATTATTATCATTAATATCGTTGTAGGCCTACAGATTTATGTGCCGCACTGACTACGCCACTGGTTGTTCTCTGCCGGTGCCAGTCCCAAGCCTGGATAAAGGAGGAGGGCAGCACTAATCATCTTTGATATGGCAGTGTCGTTAAACATGTAACAAGTTGCAGCGAGTTGCAGTGAACAAGTTATTGCTCTGAAACACTAATTGCTATTAGCCTATATCGCTGAATTTAGATTGCAAGTTCGAACATCACTCACGGTTGTTTTGCAAATAGCAGTGGCATGCTCGTTGAATGTAATTTGGAAGATAGACGGCACATCAGGACTCCTAATTATTATTCCCGGTAAAAAGGAGTTAGGACACGCAATGTTGACCTATTGGCACTTGATCCATTGACTAATATAATGACATAGCCTAATAATACAATTAGTCGATCATGAACTTATTGGTCGATTTAGAAAAGCGATAATATGGACAATTGGGAAGTAGGCCTACAATGCGTGTGAAGATTAGCGCAGGTCTTTTGTTTTGTAGGACGTGACATGTGATCCGAATGAAAGATGTATTATGGTAGACATCCAATGTAATGAACCGAGATGTTTTCCTGTGCCGACTTGCATCCGATACGATGGTACGGTACCCCGATTCATAGTAAACTAGCAAAATGTAAAATATTTCTAAGTTTTATGTATTATTTTTGTTTTTATTATTATTCTTAGGCCTATATCATTATTATTTATTTATTTATTTATTTTTTTGTTCTGAGGTACTTCATTCCCCCCGGGACTTATGGACTATTATTATTATTATTATTATTATTATTATTATTATTATTATTATTATTATTATTATTATTATTACATAATTTTCTTACGCGCGCAAGGTCATAGACATACCAAAGCGTGAATCTGACGAGCGGAAATATTTAATTATACGTCTACTAGGCCTATGACTGACAATACTATTTAAGCTGCTACATGAAATAACCCACTTGCTTCTTAAATATTCATCGCTGATCTTGCGCGCATATAATTATTGGTGATCTACGACATTAGACAGAGATGATGAATAAATTACAGTGCAGTAATTTCAATTGAAAATCAGTGTAAGCAATTTTGCCCCTTGCCATCCTAGCTCTATGTCTTCTCGTTCTGTTCTCACTTCCTACCCTATTCCTTGCCTCCATTACCGGTAAATGGGAGACTGTGTAGGCTACATTGTGTCGGTTCGGTGGCATTGCCCGCTGAAACGTTTTGATATTGTAGATGGAGGCAGGTGAGTTTCAGAGCATTTTAAAGCAGCATTTGCTAATCCTATGATACGTCTTAGAATGTTCTGTAAAAGCATGTAGGCTATTCTACTAGGGCGCTGCATAACTTTGTAGGCTACTTTGTGCAATGCAGGCTATATTTCTTCCCAGTCCACTGATTAGAAATTTAAAAGCGGTCATCAACTTTTTTGGGCCGAAAAAATATTTATTGGCGCCGCTCCCAACAAAGCCCAAGTTCTTCCAAAGTTCTTTTTTAACCCTCCAAGAACGGAAACCAAACTCCGCCCATGACTAAATGTCCAGACAATTGTGAAACGCTGCCAGCATATTGTAAAGCATTATTTTGTGTTATAAGTCAATGGGACCTACATGCAGGCTACGTAGGCCTATAACAAGGCCAATAGATAGCCTAAGATTGGAAGGCATGTACAATAAATTGTAGCCTAATATCTCGATCGGTCATAGCAGTTACTTTAACCTACATAATACATCATCATTCGCTCCATTGCAATGAAATGCCTTCTCTGATCTCTAAGCGTCATGTTGTTATTTCTAAATTCACGTTTCACGTCTCTGCCTTCCTGCTTAAAACTTTTTACTCTCGAAGTTCTCACACTAGGGGCGCCACTGCATGTCCTTCGCTTGGGGCGACGCTACGCAAGCTACAAATTTAAGTAGAATAATATAGGGCCTACAATTAATCATTTTCGGCATTTTACGCCAGAAAAGATGCATGGCGCATTGCCAATAGGTCTGTTATTATAAGGACTGAAAATCCAAATGGCACACATTGTGTTTCATTTTTTTATATTTAAAAACAGTGTAGGCTGTCGCTGTATAATTCACGAAAGCTCGTTAATTTGGCACGTACTCTGAAAATTTATAATGCACTAGTCGGCCAAGAACGATAAAACATTCATCTCACGGGTGCTTTATGATGTACTTAACTGAACAAAGATTTTATACTCCTACACAATTAGACATCTGCAGGGTTCTAGTCACCCTTCTGTAATTGTATCAAAATTATTCATACTCGGTATAGGCCTACATTATGATAGGAATACATATTATATAATCATATTAGGGGAAAGCAATGTTGTAAAGAATTTGAATTTAATCGTCATCAGTAAAACGGTGAGAAATTTTTTTGCCAGCAAATCTTAGAAATCACTTTTCTTGATTTCGCAAAAAGGTGGACATAGAACTTTATAAGATAATAACGCAGATAGATCTGATTTCATGTAGGCCTAAATGTGCAACATTATTCGGGGGGATAGGCTAAGTCAAAAAATAGTCACCGCTGCCTTAATTAGATCAAAATAACTCATGCTCGGTTTACATTATGATAGAAATACAAAATAGTGATGTTTTCAAAACTTTTAATTTAATCGCCATCAGCGATTCACGTTTTGACAGGAAATCCTAGAAATACATTTTTGTCCAAAGTGCATGGGCATAGAACTGTATTATTCTGAGGGTACGACATGTCGACGTCGTGTTTTCTCATCTGCCACCTGGAATGGGCTTCCTGTTTCACTTCGCCTTATGCCCACGTATCACTCCACCATCTTCTTCTCTAGCCACAAGACTGTGCTACATAACCGAGGCTGGGTCAGGACTCAGGAGCGTTTCTGAGTAGGTAGTCTTGAAGGGGCGCTATGTAAGGGCTCCTCATAGATAAATAAATAAATAATTATATATATGCATGTGTGTGTGTGTGTGTGCGCGCGCGCGCAGGTGCGTGTGCGACAATTACGTTTTCGTTTTACCTCTGCGAGAGTTCTTTGCCAACTTTGCCAAGTCATGTTGCTCTACAATTCTTGACATTCTTTTTGAAAGAAGTGTCATACCGGTATCTCTTGGCGTTGTTTCATTTATCATTCCCTGTGCAGGGCTTACGACAGAGACTTCTACTCCTCCACCACCACCTTGCCCAGACCAGTCGTGGTGTACTGGAGATTGTCAATTAGATTACAGTTCAGAAGGATGTCCGAATTGTATCTGTCCTGACTCTTTCTGCCAGGTTAGAAACACTGCTTAAACGGCAAAAGACGGACTGAAACCACTTTTCTCATTATCGTCGAACTCGATTTTTTTTATTAAAGCGATCGCTCACACTATTTATTTCTTCATTTATATCTCAATGGTTTATACTTTATAGAGACCAACAGGTTCATCTGTAAACAGTAGGTCTTGATACCTTTGTTGCTGCAGAGGTCTCCATCACCATCATCTTAAATTCTTATCCCATAACTTTTGAATGAAAGAGAAAGACATATTATTATATCAGAAGAATTAATTCGGAGTAACCGGACCCCTATATGATCAATTTATATTTATATAGAATAAATCTGACAAACCCAGTATTCTAACGCTTTAATAACGATCTGTTGGAACACTTCTCCTATTAGATTTATGTATAGGCCTACCGAAATATTACACTGCTGACCTATTAGTCGGAATAATTATGTGTACGTATAGCCTAATCAGCTAAGACATTTTCCCTGCTCTTCTATACTTCCTGCTTCCTCTCCCATTTTGTAGTCATAGAATAACTGTGCATTTATTTCATTGATTGAATTTTATTCTTCCAGGTCAACTTTTTACTAACTCTCCTGTATCTTACCCTCTAGTTACCTTACTTTATTGAGGATCTGCTCATCGACTTTGACTAGGCTCGTAACTATTAGGGGCCGTCCATAAAGTACGTCACGCTATTTTTGACCATTTTTGACCCCCCCCTCCCCCTGTCACAAACTGTCACAAATCTCGGACCCCCCCTAAAGTACGTCACAATTTCGAACAAATTTTTTAAAAACATAACCATTTACCTAACCCTCTAAACCCTAGGATACTATCCCTAATCCCTCTGATAGTGACGTGTGTCCCTAAACGCTTTGATAGTGACGGAAAATCAACTTTTATCCCGCCAGGCCGGGTTTTAGACACGCCTGGCCGGGCCGGGTCGGATTTTAGGTACTAAGAACAAAAAATATAATAAAGAATTTAAAAAATAAATGTGTGACGTCACACATGGCCTGACCCCTCCCCCTGTCACAAACTGTCACACTTTTTTACACCCCTACCCCCCTGGAGCGTGACGTACTTTATGGACGGCCCCTTATCACGTCAGATTATGAGCTTATAGCACACGGCATATAGCTAGAGCAAGCTATTTCTTGCGGGTTCTGTTTGTTGTCAATCAATCAATACTCATTTATTTAATCATAATAACCTGACATAGAGGCAGCTTACAAAATAAAAAGTAAAATTACAGGATAGAGGCAGTCTTGAGTCAACATTATAGGCATGAGCGGAGACTTGGGCGGAGACTTGGGGGGGGGACGAAAACGACCAGCCGAAGATTTTGGGCGGACGAATGGCTGAGTCGCCGACGAAATTTTCCATTCCTGCCGGCCAAAAAAGTTGATGACCTTTTTTAAGTCATCCGTCCGAAAATGGTCGACGAAAACCCAATATTATCTGAGCTAAAAAAGTTGATGACCTTGTTTTAGTCATCACTTTTAACGTGACATGTCCTAACGCTTAACGATTGGGGAAGGAGACAAATGCATGGGCCGTCCCCCCCACCACATTATTTGAGGGGGACCGTCCCCCCTGTTCCCCTTACGTCTCCGCCCATGATTATAGGCTCTACCTCAAGAGTGTTAATAATAGTTCTTAAACAGCAAGCGGTATGATGACTGAATTGATTGCAGAGAGTTGATTATAAACAGAAGTGATCCAGTTCAAACACACGGATTGAAAAGCAATTATGAAGTCTATTCTTTGATAAGCTTTCTGAAAAATTGAATTGTGTTATGCAGGTCGTGACATGTGTTTCAAGTGAAGAATGTAACCAAAACTACGAATGTTATTATGGAAGGTGCTACTCCTGCATGTATATAGGTGAAAACTAATTCCATACACGTCTTATAAAATCCGTTGTCGCAATTAAATCCACACAAACTATGTTAACGAAGTTATTCGATCAACGGTACTTCAGCTACATGAAAATTGTTGCGTATACTTTATAATGGATTATATTAAACGAAAATTAAACATTTATGCAAATCTACGAAATATGTTAATAATTTCAAGTTTTTTTTATATAGGCCTACATATGGCCTAAGAGAGTCACGAAACAGAGGCCCACCTTATCATTTAGGGGATACATATCCTTTGATGTGCACTGACCCCATATCGAGCACCTTAATAATTTTAGACAAGTTCTCTTCTCAGGGGCATATGGACTGAAAAATGAACGCCCCTTATATTGCACTACACGAAGCCGTCCTTTACTTTGAGCCAACCCTATATACAGCTTCCTGGCTTAGGCCTATAATTAGAATTGTAAATTTTGGGCCTGAAACAATTAGATGCATTTCGCGTTTTAATGGTAGATTTCCTATTAATTAATTAATTAATTAATTAATTAATTAATTGAGAGTGGGAGTTTAATCTCACATAGACCTTATTGTGCGTGATATTTGACGAATAACGGAATGGGTGAATAGTAGGTGAATGTCATGGGCAGAGACATGCGGGGGGACAAACGAGTGGCTGAAGGAAGGACCCGAGATTTCATCCGGTGTAAAGGTTTAAAATTAACCCCGGTTTCAGATTACCCCCTGCACACTAGATTTGCATCATTCATCGCCTTTATTGCGCCAAAATATCAGGGGAAAAATGATTCCGCTTCTTGTTTTGCTCTGAAGATTTTCATCCGTCTTCCCACTTCGTGGTTTGATATCAATATTTTCATCTGTAACTGAAATACTAATCGCCGCTAAAGTCACATGAAGAAACGGCCTCGAGGCTATTATTTTTTCGGGTCAAAAATATTGATAGCAATGAGATAGGCCTAATAGCTTGTAGGCCTACACAAAAATACTTGAAAATAGCCTGATTGCTTATTAAATTATGCTTTGCTAACTTTACACGCATAATATGTGCTTTAAGAGATGTTAGACAAAAATAATGGATTAATTGCTGCATACTGTAAGTTTAGGCCTAATTGAAAATTTGGTTAGGCAGAATGTCCTTCACCATCCGCTGCTATTGGTTAATTGCAATATGTGTGTGTGTGTGTGTGTGCGTGCGTGTGCGTGCGTGTGTGTGTGTGTGTGTGTGTGTGTGTGTGTGTGTGTGTGTGTGTGTGTGTGTGTGTGTGTGTGTGTGTGTGTGTGTGTGTGTGTGTGTGTGTGTGTGTGTGTGTGTGTGTGTGTGTGTGTGTGTGTGTGTGTGTGTGTGTGTGTGTGTGTGTGTGTGTGTGTGTGTGTGTGTGTGTGTGTGTGTGTGTGTGTGTGTGTGTGTGTGTGTAGGCCTATATTGCTCTTCGCTCTACTTTGGCCTCCCATCCAGCAGAATGGTTTTTTAGACCGGGTGCTGCGATCTGCTGCGCGCCTCATTGGGAAACCCTATAATTTGGTCACATCTGAAGCTACATGCTGGACGTGCTTCACTGGCTCCCAGTGAAGCACGCCAGCGTATCGAGTTCAAGCCAGCTGAGGGTCCTACATCCCAGACGGGCATAGTTCTGCACAGTGGAGGTGATTGCACAGGGAACTGGGAACAAACTTTGTACAGTCGTGACATTGCTTTATCAATCTTAACTTCCTTCTACATGCAGGAATACCTTTTTTTGCCTACAATTTCAGAGCCGCCCACACCTTCAACCAGACCGACCACGCCGTGTCTAATGGTCACGTGTGGCTATAATTGCGGATATGCTACCGGAGAAGATGGATGCCCAATGTGTGACTGTCATCCGACCTGTATGGTTAGAAACACTGCTATGCCGACAATGAACCGATTAAGAATTATTATCATTAATATCGTAGTATAATAGAATTATGTGCCGCACTGCAGCGAGTTGCAGTGATCAAGTTATTGCTCTGACACACTAATTGCTATTAGCCTATATCGCTAATTTTAGATTGCAAGCTCGAACATGACGCATGGTTTTGTTGCAAATAGCAGTGGTGCTCTGGCTAAATGTCATTTGTAAGACAGACGGCAGTTCACAAGACTCTTAATTATCCCGGCAAAGAGGAGTTAGCACCGCAATGTTGACCTATTGGCACTTGATCCATTGACTATTTTATAGTGACATAATTGATTACAATTAGTCGATCATGAACTTATTGGTCGATTTTTAAAAAAAAACACGATAATATGGGCAATTGGGAAGTACAATGCGTGTGGAGATTAGCGCAGGTCTAGTCTGTTGTATTTTGTAGGACGAGACTTGTGGTCCGAATGAAAGATGTATTATGATGGACGTCCAATGCAATGAACCGAGATGTTTTCCTGTGCCGACTTGCATGCGATACGATGGTACGGTATCCCGTTTCATAGTAAACTAGCAAAATGTAAACTATTTCTGTGTTTTATATACGTCTAATAGACCTATTACTAACAATACTAGGCCTATTTAAGCTGCGACATAAAATAGTCCACTTTCTTATTAAATATGGCTGTACTGACCTTGCGCGCATTTATAGGCTAGATGCTCTAAGACATTAGACAAAGATTTTGAATAAATTACAGTGCAGTAATTTTAATTGAAAATCAGTTTAAGCATTTGTATCCCTTGCCATTCTAGCTCTCTGCCTTCCCGTCCTGCTCTCACTTCCCACCTCATTCCTTGTCGCTCCATTCCATTACCGTTCATTTCTTTTTTAAGAGGGAGACTGTGGAGGTTCTGTGGTTTTGCCCTATGAAACGTTTTGTTATATCAGCAGGCTGCAGGAGAGTTTCAGAGCATTTCAAAGTTGCATTTTGCTATGCCTAAAATACGTGCTGGAATGTTCTGTAAAAGCATGTCCTCTACAAACGCGCTGCGCAATGTACAATGTACATTGTTCATTTCTTCCCAGTCCACTTATTAGAAATTTATAAGCGCCTTAAATAATCTAGGGACGTTAGATAGGCTATCTGGAATTCGGGTCAACTAATTTTCCTTGACTAAAAGTCGAGACATTTTTAAATGCTGTCATAAAGCTTTATTTTGTTTTCCATGTAGCCTAAATTAAAATTTAATTAAAATTATTTTAGACATGCCCTAATAGAATCTTTTTGTTACTTTTTGAACTATGCCCAGACGGGCATAGTTCTGCACAGTGGAGGTGATTGCACAGGGAACTGGGAACAAACTTTGTACAGTCGTGACATTGCTTTATCAATCTTAACTTCCTTCTACATGCAGGAATACCTTTTTTTGCCTACAACTTCAGGGCCGCCCACACCTTCAACCAGACCGACCACGCCGTGTCTAATGGTCACGTGTGGCTATAATTGCGGATATGCTACCGGAGAAGATGGATGCCAAATGTGTGACTGTCATCCGACCTGTATGGTTAGAAACACTGCTATGCCGACAATGAACCGATTAAGAATTACTATCATTAATATCGTAGTATAATAGAATTATGTGCCGCACTGCAGCGAGTTGCAGTGATCAAGTTATTGCTCTGACACACTAATTGCTATTAGCCTATATCGCTACATTTAGATTGCAAGCTCGAACATGACGCATGGTTTTGTTGCAAATAGCAGTGGTGCTCTGGCTAAATGTCATTTGTAAGACAGACGGCAGTTCACAAGACTCTTAATTATCCCGGCAAAGAGGAGTTAGCACCGCAATGTTGACCTATTGGCACTTGATCCATTGACTATTTTATAGTGACATAATTGATTACAATTAGTCGATCATGAACTTATTGGTCGATTTTTAAAAAAAAACACGATAATATGGGCAATTGGGAAGTACAATGCGTGTGGAGATTAGCGCAGGTCTAGTCTGTTGTATTTTGTAGGACGAGACTTGTGGTCCGAATGAAAGATGTATTATGATGGACGTCCAATGCAATGAACCGAGATGTTTTCCTGTGCCGACTTGCATGCGATACGATGGTACGGTATCCCGTTTCATAGTAAACTAGCAAAATGTAAACTATTTCTGTGTTTTATATACGTCTAATAGACCTATTACTAACAATACTAGGCCTATTTAAGCTGCGACATAAAATAGTCCACTTTCTTATTAAATATGGCTGTACTGACCTTGCGCGCATTTATAGGCTAGATGCTCTAAGACATTAGACAAAGATTTTGAATAAATTACAGTGCAGTAATTTTAATTGAAAATCAGTTTAAGCATTTGTATCCCTTGCCATTCTAGCTCTCTGCCTTCCCGTCCTGCTCTCACTTCCCACCTCATTCCTTGTCGCTCCATTCCATTACCGTTCATTTCTTTTTTAAGAGGGAGACTGTGGAGGTTCTGTGGTTTTGCCCTATGAAACGTTTTGTTATATCAGCAGGCTGCAGGAGAGTTTCAGAGCATTTCAAAGTTGCATTTTGCTATGCCTAAAATACGTGCTGGAATGTTCTGTAAAAGCATGTCCTCTACAAACGCGCTGCGCAATGTACAATGTACAATGTTCATTAGTGTGGTCCTTATTTTAAAATTTTGGCTTTTTCAAAGTCGAACCCTATAAACCTGTTCCAATAGACAAAGTAATAACTTGTGCAAAAATTTAGTCCATTTGCTTAACATTTAGAGGTAGCTCAAGAAGGTTGAATTTATTGGTATATTCCATAGTTGGTTATCAATGAAAAAATCAATAAAAAAAATTCAGGAAACTTTATTATTGTGATACTTATTTTCATGCTTACGTCCAATGCTCCATAGTTTGACATTGCGCAGATGAATGCTTTTAGCTTAATTAAAATCCAAGAAGATAAAGACTTTTTGATTGCCCAGAGAGAGAAAGGTCGTCGTGGCGGCATGATTTCTGTAGACAGTGTGCTTACAGCAAAGGAACAGCGAGTAGCGAAACGAAACCGGGCAGCAATGAACAGAAAGCTGCGAGCTGATAAACAGAAGGAAACGGCTGATAGGCCTAAGCTTATTACAATGTAGAATCAAGTCAGCCTCTAATATTGATGAAAGCAATGACAAGTCCAGCACTTCAGGAGAAGACCAAGAAGAGGTTTGTGGACTCACCGCACCTGCAAGCCGCAAAAGAGGGCGCGACTGAACATCATGACACCCAGTTTAGCTGCAGTCCTGGATAGAACGAAACCGAGCGACAGAAAGGCAACATTTGTATTAGCAACAATTGCTCAAAGCCTTGGCCATGATGTCCTGGAGTTAAATGTCAATCGTTCGTCAATCCATAGAGCTAGAGAGCACTATCGAGCGGAAATTGCTTCACAGCTTAAAGAGCAGTTTCAAGGAAATGTCTCACTCGAGGTTCACTGGGATGGCAAACTCCTGAGAGATCTTACTTGGAAGGAACTTGTTGATCGATTGCCAGTAATAGTTGCGGGAGCTGGAGTGAATCAGTTACTTGGTGTTTCCAAATTGACTTCCGGTACAGGTGAAGCTCAAGCCTCCGCTGTAGCCCATTTGATAGAAAACTGGGGCCTTGTTGAAAACATAGAGCTTGTGATAATTTTCCTTGGAGGTGTACCACCACGTGGAATATCATTTAGGGCTCCTGGAGCCACACACCATGCTAGGTGGATGGCAAAAGCACTGTACTCCTTAAAGATATGAATGTTCCGTGGTCAATTTAAACTTGTCGCTAGAGAAGAGAAGGGACTCAAGAATATGTGCATCTTCTTAGTTCGCATCTATTTCAGAGCCTGGTTCATGGCTTCAAATCTAAATTGCATCTTCAAATCATGATCTTAACTTCCTTCAGCTCTTGAACCAGTACGAAACAGTGAACAGATCTATAGCCAATGCCACGCAAAAGAAATTTGCTGATCACCTATGTATACCAGAGTGAAGAACTCGTCGGTTTTGCCTTTTTGATGCATCAGTGTCTGTTGAATCCAAATGAGCAATGGTAAAGGCAATTAATGCTTTGCCTTTTTTGATGCATCAGTGTCTGTTGAATCCAAATGAGCAATGGTAAAGGCAATTAATGGAAAGAAATGTACAGAAGAACCTGCCAAACGCGCCAAAACTGAAATGAGGAAATGTCAAAACATGCGAATTGAAGACTTCGTGACAACAAATACAATGAATTTCTTCTGCCGGCTTGGCATTTCGGCTGGATTTCTGAATTGCGATCCGGACCTGTGGCCACAGCAAGATAATTATAAGGATGCCATCAAGACTGTTGAACATCTGAGGGTTGTCAATGACAATGCTGAAAGAGGTGTTGCCCTCATTGAGGAGTACAACAGCATTATCACGAAAAAAGAAAATCAAAAACAGTATTTGCTTCAAGTCGTCCAGGAACATCGTCGACTGTTTCCAACTTGCAGAAAAGACTTCTTTACTTCAAGATTGTTACCATGCAATTCATAGACAATTGCATGATAGGAACTCTGCTGGAGGACTGTAATCAAGCTTCCCATAGACTCTCTACAAATAAGATCGCTAATTTTTTACCTGGCTGAAGTTTGCTAAGATGTATATCTAATTTGTAATTTTGTATGTAAAAATTCATGGTTTCGCAGAAATCAAGGAAAATTAAGGTCCCGAGAGCTACCTCTTAATGTTAAAATATTCACCTACAATTTGACTGGAGATGATTATGTACTAATTGGAACCTATCTGAGGGGTTTTACCAAAAGAAATCACACATTTATTTTTTCCTGTACTGCTAAGGACCACACTAATGTTCATTTCTTCCCAGTCCACTTAATAGAAATTTATAAGCGCCTTAAATAATCTAGTGACGTTCGATAGGCTATCTGGAATTCGGGTCAACTAATTTTCCTTGACTAAAAGTCGAGACATTTTTAAATGCTGTCATAAAGCATTATTTTGTGTTCTATGTAGCCTAAATTATAATTAAATTTTAATTATTTGAGATACTCCCTAATAGAATCTTTTTGTTACTTTTTGTTGCGTTACGTTTTTGGATTGTCAAAAAAACAGTGGGTGCACGGGCTCACTAAAACTGATTTAACTTTTGTAATGTTTCACATATTTTGATCAAATTTCGTCTGAAAACCTGCCTTTTCGTTCGGGTTTGAACGCACTGGGAGCGCTTCTGAAAGCCTCTTGCTGCGAGAAGCGCCTTACAAATAGTCAGATACAATACAATATCTTAAACGTGTTCTGCCAGTGCTAGCCTATAGCTTTATGTCCAGTAATTTTGGCAGTGTTTGAGAATTTGGAATTGTGGTATACTGATGAATGAAGAATTGAACAGCAATTAACAAAATAGCTTGAAAATGATCAACATGGAAAGAATGCTAAACTGAACACTGAACAGGTAATTTTCTGTTAGTTTCAGCTTAAGCTTATAAACCGCAGTAAAACAAAATTTTCGCATTAGGCCTTATGGCGCAGGTCTGATCATGTAGAATTGTACATGTACATTGTCAGGCCTATACGGAGATGGGACTAGTGGAAAAAAGTAGTCACACATGTCATCCGTAACTGTATAAAAATAGCTCAAATTATAACTGTATAAAAATAACTCATAGTAGGCTTACGTTATGATAGAAATGCACATAATTATAATCATATTAGGGAAGAACAATGTTGTCAAGCAAATTAATTTAATCGCCATCAGTAAAACGGTGAAAAACGTTTTTGCAAGCAACTCTTAGAAATCATTTTTCTCAATTTTGCAAAAGTGGACATAGCACTTTATAAGATAATAATGCGTAGCCTCTCTGATTTCATATAGGCCTAGATGTGCAATATTATACGAGGAGTCTAAAATAATAGTCACCACCGCTTTAATTATATTGAAATAGCTCAAACTCGGTTTACATCATGATAGAAATAGACCTACATTATGATCACATCAAAGAAAAACAGTAATGTGATGCTGTCAAAAACTTTTAATTTAATCGCCCACGTTGAACCGGCGAAACACATTTTGACGAAAATCTTTGAAATCGCTTTTCTCGTTTCTCCAAAATTGGACATATAAATGTTTTATTCGGAGAGAACGACGCGCTGTTTTCTCAGGGGCTGTCCCTGCCACCTGTAGTGGGCTTCCTGTTTCCCTTCGCCTTGTGCCCAGGAATCACTCCACCTTGGTTTTCTCTAACCGCAAGACTGTCCTACTTAGCCGAGGTTGGGTCGGGAGCGTTTCTGAGTAGATAGTCATGAAGGGGCGCTATGCAACTGCTTCTTGTAGATAAATAAATGAGTAAATATGTGTGCGACAATCACGTTTTTATTTTACCTCTGCGATAGTTCCTTGCCTAGCAATAGTATTTTTTTTACAATTCTTGACATACTTGTTGAAGGAAGCGTGAAAATTAATGTCTTGACATTGTTTCATTTATCTCTCCATTCCTTGTGCAGGACCAGTCCGACCAACCACAGAAACGTCTACTTGGGCTCCAACTACTTCACCCTGTTCTGACACCTGGTGTGGTGATGGTCCATTCTGCTTCCCTGATAACAGTTCAGGGGTCTGCGGGTGTATCTGCGTCGACCCCCAATGCATGGTGAGAAACACTGCTTTATTAAATCGAAGTTAAACCAACTAAATCCATCTTTGCTATTGTCGTTTTTCTTCGCATTTTTCCCCACAGAGATCGGTCAAATAATTCATTCAGTTGTACATTCACGTGCCAATACGTTTAGATCAGCGGTTCCCAACCCATGGCCCGCGGGCCAAAAGTGGCCCGCCTGGCCTACAAAAATGGCCCGCAGCATCTCAATGAATTAAGAAAAATATATGTAAAAATTGACAAATTGACATGTTAGAATATATAATTCTTTTCTATTACAATTTAATTCATTTGGACGTTAATAAATCGCATCAAACCTTCTATTTTGAATCAATTATAACAATTTTATACGCCTTTAGTTAATTAAATTTTACCCTTGTGGCCCCTAATGTCCTTCAACTAAGAAAAAGTGGCCCTCGTGTTCTCCAACTTAGAAAAAGTGGCCCGACAGTCAAAAAAGGTTGGAAACCACTGGTTTAGATAATGTCCGTGACGGACATTATCTAAACCAGTGGTTTCCAACCTGGTTAGCGAAAGTCGCATTGAAGTTAATCGATCGGCCCACTGTAGCAATTTCTTCTGTATGCAGTTAGTGCTTACTCATCGGTGTAACGGCCTGTCGGTGTTACGGAGCCATGTGAATTGTCCGTATTATTATTAACCTTCAGCCTACCAAGAAAAAGGCAGTTACCACAAGTTTACGACTTTCTGCACAACGAACTTGTTTCATATGGAACATAATTTGGAAATGTTAGGTACGGTGACTGTAAGCGGTCTATTTACGCATAGGCCTATTTCGTTGCAAAATTTGTGATGGCATCACACACCATAAAAGAGGTATTTAAAAAATAACCGAGGTAACACAGGATGGGTGATAAGTTCTGACTATTCCACGACACCGTACTGGTTTCTGGGCGTCAGCCGTTGATCCTTTATGCAGTGAAAAGAGGTTAATGATTAATGCATACACGCATACAACGTGAAACTACATGCATTATTGTACTTGTAGGTATTGGTTGTGAGTTCCTTGATGATTAAATAAAGTTCCCAGATTTGACTATTATATGATCGGAAGCGATCCAATAAAGAATAGGACGAAGCAGCACACCAATCTTACTAGGGAACTTATGTGAAAACATTATCTGTGTTTTACAGATGGAGGGATGTCCTTATGAAGGCCAAGAATGTCTCCCGACCGGCGAATGTCGTGCTTGTTATGAATGCTTTCCAAAATATGGTATTCAATTCAATTCAATTTATTGTCCTGTGACCAGCATAATAATTATTATGAAATTGTTCATAGTTATGGCAATTTACATCTTACTAATTAAGCATTCAAAATATTATTTATCTCTTCAAAACTAGACAAGTTTACATGAATACAAATTTATTAGCTTGCAACGTTTGACTGCAGCCTGCATACTGCTAAAAAAAATTAGATGTAAATGTAGTCTACTGCTATAAAAAATGAGATGTAAATGTAGCCTACTGTAACAACAAAATGAGATGTGAATGTAGCCTACTGTAATAACAAAATGAGATGTAAATGTAGCCTACTGTAATAACGAAATGAAATGTGAATGTAGCCTACTGTAACAACAAAATGAGATGTGAATGTAGCCTACTGTAATAACAAATAAGATGTGAATGTAGCTTACTGTTATAACGAAATGAAATGTAGCCTAAAATTAATGTGGCCTACTGTTACTACAAAATGAAATGCAAATGTAGCCTACTGTAATAACAAAATGAGATGTGAATGTAGCCTACTGTAATAACAAATAAGATGTGAATGTAGCTTACTGTGATAACAAAATTATATGTAAATGTAGCCTACTATTATAACAAAATGAGATGTAAATTTAGCCTACTGTAATAACAAAATGAGATGTTGATGTAGCCTTCTGTTATAACAAAATGATGTGTAAATGATGCATGCTGTTATAGAAAAATGAGATGTAAGCTTAAGTGTAGCCTACTCATGGGCGGAGACTTGTGGGGGACAGCGGTCCCTTCCAAAGTTTGTGGTGGGTGACGGAGGTGCTTATATCCCCCCCAATATTTCAGAAATATCATTATAAATTTCTACAATGTCGTCCACTGTTTATCCGTAATCTATATAAATAAAAATGTAAAACGTTACCGTTCGATATGAAGGATCTCGAAAAGTTCTTGACCGATTGTTTTGAAAATTGTCGCAAAACGTTCCATTCGAACATGAGAGGGTTTGTATAATGCCTTTTGGAAAAAAGCGCAATCTTTACGACCAAAAAAGCAACTTTTAATTCCATTCGATAGACGTCGATGGAGTCCAGCCATTTCGAGTTTGAACTTTCACGCATTAGTCCGCCCATTCTTCGGGCTCGTTTCAGCCCCATTCTTCGGGAGCGTTTCAAAACGTGTATCCGGCCGTCTTCTATAGCGCAAATTTATATGTAACTGTCGGTTTTTACAAAATCGTCCATTTGCGGCCGTTTTCCTCGCGTCTTGCTACAGGGGAGGGGAGGGGAGGGGAGGGGAGGGGAGGGGAAGGGAGGGGAGGGGAAGGGAGGGGAGGGAAGGGGGAGTCTTTTCAGCCACAGCAACGCGTGGCCGGGTACAGCTAGTGATCAATAATTATTTTGTTAGGATGACAGCCTAAAATGCCATCATTACAGTTTGCAAACTGAAAATGTTTTAACCCTCGAATGCCCAAGGGAGGGGTCCGACCGGACCCTAGGCCCGTTTTTCCCGGATAACTTTTTAACGGCTATGGATCTGCAAAAATGCTTTTAGGACATCCTAAAACAACCATTTGGCATCGAATGGTATATTTTGCGTGAGTATAGGCCCTAATTGTCCTACACTGTATCCCACAACCACAGGATATACTAAGGGTACCGCACGATATACGGCTATTGGTCATACATGCGTATGGCTAGGTACTGGCCAATAATTAAAGCGCACGTTATATGAAAGAAAGATTCATATAAATTGTTGAACTTAGAATTACTGACATTGTAGCACTATGTTTGGCCTATGTTTGCAACACAGAATTTGAAAGTCTGCAAGTCTGTGTAGGCCTATCACAGCAATAATTGCATACCACAGGCGTGCGTCAAAACGGAGGCTTAGGACAGTTCATACAAACGGTGGCAACCGTTCTGTCAAGGTTACGCGAGTAAATGGCTCAGCTTTTCTTCTTAGCTGGTGTTGTTGTAGACGGCAGTGGCCTACCCTTCTTACTCGACCCACAAGTAGACCTAACACCACACAGTGACACAGCCGTTCGTACTTCCCCTTCCTCCGCAATTGTTTGCAAATAACCCCTTTCAATCGTGGCATGGTGTTATCAGGTCAGGAACCCCTCTGAGAAGTTTCTCTTGAAGCGGCGCTATACAAATTTGCAATTGCGATTACGATCTAGTCTACCATAATGCAACTGGTCCGTCGATAGCTGGAAGTGAGAGCAGCTGACTTGCATGCGGATGCGCCGGACGTATGATAGCTTCCTTCGGTAAATGACGCAAGCAAACATATAATGTGTATCATGAGATTTTTGCACCATTATTTTACACCGGATGGTGCTATTGTGATATAAGATACATCAATCGATTGCAAATTCATTTGGGATTACATAGAACTAAATTATGTAACGATATTCCAATCTCTTCTCAAGATACTAACATGAAAGCGATAGACTTCCTTCGGTAAATGATGCAAGCAAGCATAAAATGTGTATCACGATATTTTTACACTCCTATTTTACACCAGGTGGTGCTATTGTGATACAAGATACATCAATCGATTGCAAATTCATTTGGGATCACAAAGAACTAAATTCTGTAACGATATTCCAATCCCTTCTCAAGATATTCACAAAAAACGCTGGGGTTCGCGCGGACCCTCTTGGGCCTTCGTGTACCAAAAAATACCTTGGGCACTCGAGTGTTAAACAATGGGAGGAGACATATATTGAAGTCTTAAGCCATGTCAATGAGCACTGAAATCATGAATAATTTTGTGAAGATGACAATTAGAAAAGCTACAATTACAGTGTGGAAATCCAAACAATTGGGATGCGACACTCTTAAGAATTAAACATTAACTATCAGCATTGGAAACTGTGTGATTTTATTAAGATGACAGCTTAAATCCCTACAATTAAAATATGGAAATCTAAAAAAACTGAACAATGTCGAGGTGACATTCATAAAAGTCTTCAGCCATGTCATTCAGCAATGAAATTATGAGACATTTTGTTGAGATCACATCCTAAAATGTTTCCATTACAGTGTATAAATAAAAATAATAAAAATAATAAAACAATGAGGGGGAACATTGAAGTCTTAAAATAGGACTATTAGCACTCAAATGGTGAGCAATTTAGTCAAAATAACAGCCTAAAATGCTACAATTGCAGTATGGGGATTAGAAAATGTTCGACATGGGGACACTTTGAAGTCTTAAACCAAGGCTAGTATTAGTACTGAAATTATGAGCAACTTCGCTAAAATGACAGCATAAGATGCTACAATTGAAGTGTGGAAATTCAAAACATTTCAACAATGGGAGGACACTTTTGAAGTCCTAAGCCAGGACTATTAGTAGCCTAAATTGCTACAATTGCAGGACGAAAAATAAAAACATTCGACATTTAGGTAGGTGGCATAAACCCCTTTTCCTGCTCGGCGTTTCGCGCCTCGTCGACAGTGGCGGCGCCAGAATTTCAGTTTGGCGAAGCTGAATTTGCGCGATAAAATTTCCTGATTTCTGTGACGACCTTTTTTAGTCATCATCGGGCCCGAAATCCAAATAAAATATTCCATTTCGGCCGTAAAAATTTCTGAAGGCCTTTTTTTAGTCGTTTGGTCGAAATCTGGGGAAATGGTCCTGTTTCATTTCCGCCAAACTGTCTGGCAAGCCTCGTGCGTACCTTTACGGTTATTTGGGGGGGGGGCTAAAAGGCTTAATCGTGCAAATATTTCACTTTTACATGGGGAAAAATGGATGTCCTTTTTTAGGGGGCTTAGCCCTCCTCTAGCCCCCTCGCGCCGCTACTGCTCGGCGATTGTTTTTCGGCCGCTCGTCCGTGCCCCCCCCCCCCAAAGTTCGGACTAAGTCTCCGCCTATGAGCCTACTGTTTATAGCAAAAAATGAGATGTAAAGAATACATTTTAAATCCAGAAATATTTGACAGTTCATAAGCAGCTCAAGTGTAAAATAAGCAGGTCAAATGACCTTCCGTGACCACTGAGAGAATAAGAGGATCAACAAGGAAAATCAGCACAAGATATTCGACAGGATGAGGCATGCGATTTTTATATGCTCATCGAAATATTGGACAGCGTGAAAGGACGATGAAACATAAATTCTACATAAAAAATTAGACAAATTGATGCTTTGATTAAATGCAATTTTCTCTGACCAATGAGTAGGCACTGACAGTCTATATTCAACGATCTAACCATTTGCTCATAGTATGCTCACAAATTATTATTGTGATCGTTTATCGGTAGAAAAATCTGTCAGACACGCCGCTATCATGTAAAAAATTACTTACGGCCCCAAAAAGGTTTTATAGATGACTTCAGGTAATTCACTTTTGTAGGGATTAGCTTAGTTGTACGCACGCATGGGTCCACTATATCCACGAGATGCAACGGGGGTGAAGGTAGAAAATACATTTTTCGTACGTAATAGGCCTATGTGGACAGAAGGAATCGAGACCGTTAGAGTTAAACATAAGTTGACACTAAAATTATAGCCATAAAGTCGCGTCTGATTTCGTTTTAGACGATACTACAACTCTGACTCCGACTCCGACTCCAACTACTTCACCTTGTTCAGACATGTGGTGTGGCGATGATCCATTGTGCTTCCCTGATAACAGTTCAGGGTTCTGCGCGTGTCTCTGCGTTGACCCCAAATGCATGGTGAGAAACACTGCTTCATCAAAAATAAACCAACTTAAAACCATCATCGCTATGGTGGCTTTTCTTCGGGTTTTTATCACCAAGGTCGCTAAATAATTCATTCAGTCGTAGGCTACATTTACGCGCCAATACGTTTAATTATGACAACTCTTGGCGAATGTCGCATTGAAGTTAATCGATAACTGTGTGTAGTAATTTATTCTGCATGCAGTTAGTGCTTAGTCGACCGTGTAGCGGCCTATCGGTGTTAACGGAGCCAAGTGAATAATTATTGTCCTTATGATTAGGCCTATTAACCTTCAGCCTACCAAGAGAAAGGCAGTTACCACAGCTTTACGGTTTTCTGCATCACGAACTTTTTTCATATGGAACGTAATTTGGAAATGATAGGTACGGTGGTTGTAAGCGGTCCATTTGCATATAATTTAGGCCTATTTCGCTGTAAAATGTGTGATGACATCCCACATAATCACATAATAAAAAGGTAGGCCTATTCCAGAAAAAGCTGAGGTAACAGAGGATGTGTGATATCCATCCTCCCTCTAGGTTTAACGTCCATGGTCGTATTCATTGTTCTTACTGGATAAGAATGAGCTACGCCATTCTGTTTGGAATGAAGGACCGTATTGGCCTTTTACATTATTTATAGCCTATAATTTCTCCATTTCCATAGCTTTTGAAAGCTAAAGGTTACCACAATGAAAAGGCAAATAATATGCATTATTATAATTATTATTATTGTTATTATTTATTTGCTTATATTATATCCACGGTAGTTACAATCCGAAAAATAAGTGCGGAGAAAGAATTATTTTAGTGCCCCTGCGCCCAGATAAAATAAGCAAACAAAACAATGATGATGGACGTCTGGAACGGCTATTCACTTGAAAAGTTCTGGCTGGTCAAATATACCGCGGAGGGCAGGGCGGATCCAGGGGGGCCAATCCGGCCATGGCGCCCCCCCCCCATTTAGAAATTTCTTTATTTTTTACCAGCTATTCTGGCCCGAAAAGTTGACTTGACCCCCCGCGAGTAGCTCCATATGTCCGTGCCTCGCAACGGAGAAGAAGGTCATCAGTGTTTTGGGTGGAGGGCGAATGGAAAAAAAGGTCATCTGTTTTCCCGGCGGTTGGAAAAGGCATCTTTTGGGGAAATTCTCGAGGCTGATGACTAAAAAAAAGGTCATCAGTTTTTTCGGCGGGTGGATCATGGAAGACGAATTTTTTTCCCCGGTTTCCCGGACCAAGACCATAAATTTTGGCCCCCCCTCCATCGAAAATTTCTGTATCCGCCCTTGGCGGAGGGTCAAGGCATATTTGAAGCCTTGATTGGAGATTCAATCAATCACGAAACGGCGTGATGTAAGCTTAATATGTTACTAAAAAAGTTCGTATGCATGCGTTCAATCAGCATGCAACTAACTGATAAAATAAAGTGTAGGCCGCTGCCGCCGCAGATTTGAGTATATGAACAAAAGCGCTGCATTCCAAAATAGGATCAAACAAGCACAACATATTGTTGGCATAAGGAAATCTAATAAGGGAACTGATGTGAAAACGTTCTCTGTGTTTTACAGCTCGAGGGATGTCCTCATGAAGGCCAACAATGTCTCCCGACCGGCGAATGTTCTACTTGTTATGAATGCCTTCCAAAATATGGTATTCAATTTCATTTACTATCCTGTAACCAACATAGTTATTATTGTGAAATTATTCTTAGCTATGGCAATTTACATCTTACCAGTCAAGCATTCAAAATATTATATATCTTTTCAAAAGTAGGTAAGCTTAAATGAATATAAATTTATTAGCTCGAAACGTCTGGCTGCAGTTGTACTGTTACATAACAAAATGAGATTTAGCCTACTGTTATAACACAATGAGATGTAAATGTAGTCTACTGTTATGAAACAATGAGATGTAAATGTAGCTTAATGTTATAACACAATGAGATGTTAATGTAGCCTACTGTTATAACAAAATTAGATGCAAATGTAGCCTGCTGTTATAACAAAATGAAATGTAAATGACGCATGCTGTTATAACAAAATGAGATGTAAATATAGCTTACTGTTATTACAAAATGAGATGTAAATGACGCGTGCTGTTATAACAAAATGAGATGTAAATGTAGCTTAACAAAATGAAATGTAAATGACGCATGCTGTTATAACAAAATGAGATGTTGACCTAAGTGTAGCCAACTGTTTATGACAAAATGAGCTGCAAAGACTAAATTTTAAATCCAGAAACATTTGACAGTTGAGTAGCAGCTCAAGTGTAAAATAGGCAGTATGTTAAATGACCTTCCGTGACCGATAGTGGCGCCACCTCTGAGAGAACAAGATGATCAACAAGGAAAATCAGCACAGGATATTCGACAGGATGAGGCATACGATTTATATATGCTCATCGAAATATTGGACAGTGTGAAAGGACGATGAAACATAAGTTCTACATAAAAAATTAGACAAATTGATGCTTTGATTAAATGCAATTTTCTCTGACCAATGAGTAGGCACTGACAGTCTATATTCAACGATCTAACCATTTGCTCATAGTATGCTCACAAATTATTATTGTGATCGTTTATCGGTAGAAAAATCTGTCAGACACGCCGCTATCATGTAAAAAATTACTTACGGCCCCAAAAAGGTTTTATAGATGACTTCAGGTAATTCACTTTTGTAGGGATTAGCTTAGTTGTACGCACGCATGGGTCCACTATATCCACGAGATGCAACGGGGGTGAAGGTAGAAAATACATTTTTCGTACGTAATAGGCCTATGTGGACAGAAGGAATCGAGACCGTTAGAGTTAAACATAAGTTGACACTAAAATTATAGCCATAAAGTCGCGTCTGATTTCGTTTTAGACGATACTACGACTCCGCCTCCGACACCGACTCCAACTACTTCACCTTGTTCAGACGTCTGGTGTGGTGATGATCCATTGTGCTTCCCTGATAACAGTTCAGGGTTCTGCGCGTGTCTCTGCGTTGACCCCAAATGCATGGTGAGAAACACTGCTTCATCAAAAATAAACCAACTAAAACCATCTTCGCTATGGTGATTTTTCTTCGCGTTTTTATTACGAAGGTTGCTCAAATAATTCATTCAGTTGTTTAAGAGGCTACATTTACGCGCCATTGCTTTTAGTTAATAGGCTACGTCTCATGACGCCGGTTAGCAAATGTCGCATTGAAGTTAATCGATAGCCTAACTGTAGTAATTTATTCTGTATCCAGTTAGTGCTTAGTCGACCGTGTAACGGTCTATCGGTGTTAACGGAGCCTATAGTGAATTGTCCTTATTATTAGGCCTATTAACCTTCAGCCTACCAAGAGAAAGGCAGTTACCACAACTTCACGGTTTTCTGCATCACGAACTTGTCTCATATGGAGCATAATTTGGAAATGTTAGGTACGGTGGTTGTAAGCGGTCCATTTACGCATGCGCCTATTTCGTTGTAAAATGTGTGATGGCATCACACACCATAAAAAAGTGTTCCAGAAATGGCCGAGGTAACAGAGGACGTGTGATATTCATCCACCCCATAGGTTTATCGTCCATGGTCGTATTCATTGTTCTTTATGGAAAAGAATGAGCCACACCATTCTGTTCGGATTGTAGGGCAATATTGGCTTTTTACGTTATTTATGTAATTTCTCCATTTCTGTAGCTTTTGAAAGCTAAAAGTGATCACAATGAATAGGCTAATAATATACATTATTTTAATTATTATTTTTTACCCGACGTATCTCAGATCCCTCGGGATTTCAAAAAATTATCCGTAGACGTAAGAAATGCATTCTGGAACGGCTAGAACTCGTCAAGATCAGGAGAACTAAAGGTGCCTTGGAGGGCGATGGCGTTGAAACGTTTGATTAAAATGGCAATTTAATGCGCTGGAAAAGATAACTGTCATTGTTACTATTTACTTATACTTATATCCACGGTAGTTACAATCCGAAAAATAAGTGAGGAGACAATAGGATGAACGTCTGGAACAGTTATTCACTTGGAAAGTTCTGGCTGGTCAAAAGTACCGCGGAAGGTCAAGGATATTTGAAGCCTTGATTGGAGATTCAATCAATCACGAAACGGCGTGATGTAAGCTTAATATGTTACTAAAAAAGTTGCTTACGCGTAAACATGCGCTCAAGCAACATACAACTAACTTAGAGTTTGGATTTGAATACCTTGATGATTAAATTAAGTGTAGGCCGCAGATTTGACTGTGAACAAAGGTGATGCAACCCAAAATAGGATCAAACAATATATTATTGGCATAAGGAAATCTAATTATAGAACTGATGTGAAAACATTATCTGTGTTTTACAGATGGAGGGATGTCCTTATGAGGGCCAAGAATGTCTCCCGACCGGCGAATGTCGTACTTGTTATGAATGCCTTCCAAGATATGGTATTCAATTCAATTCAATTTATTGTCCTGTTGCCAGCATAATAATTATTTTGAAATTATTCATGGTTATGGCAATTTACATCTAGCCAATTAAGCATTCAAAATATTATTTATCTCTTCAAAAGTAGGTAAGCTTATATAAATATAAATTTATTAACTCGAAGCATTTGGCTGCAGTTGTACTGTTATAACAAAGTTAGATGTAAATGTGGCCTACTTTTATAACACAACGAGATGTAAATGTAGTCTACTGTTATAACACAATGAGATGTAAATGTAGCCTACTGTTATAACACAATGAGATGTAAATGTAGCCTACTTTTATAACAAGATGAGATGTAAATGTATATATCCTACTGTTATAACACAATGAGATGTAAATGTAGCCTACTGTTATAACACAATGAGATGTAAATGTAGCCTACTGTTATAACAAAATGAGATGTAAATGTAGCCTACTGTTATAACAAAATGAGATGTAAATGTAGCCTGCTGTTATAACAAAATGAGATGTAAATGTAGCCTACTGTTATAGCAAAATGAGATGTAAATGTAGCCTAGTGTTATAACACAATGAGATGTAAATGTAGCCTACTGTTATAAGAAGATGAGATGTAAATGTAGACTACTCTTATAACAAAATGAGATGTAAAGAATATGTTAGAAATTCAGAAAAATTGTTGCAGTTCATGAGCCAGTTCAGGAGTAAAATAAGCAGTTCAAATAACCTTCCGTGGCATATGGTTGCGTGAAAGGGATGCCACTGAGAGAATCGGATAATTAACAAAGAAAATCAGCACATGAAATTTGACCGGATGAGGCAGCCGATTTGTCTATGCTGAACTAAATTCTGATAGTGTTAAAGGACGATGAATCAATTTTAAATCAATCAATCAATTCGCTTTATTGCAACCAGAAAACAAGATGACATCAAAAACAGAAAATATGCATGCATTGGCTACAAAGGGGGCCCTAAAGGTATTGACATCCCGCTGGCGAGGGTCACCCAAGTAAGAAAAAATTCCAATAAATATTATACAAGATAGCAAAATATGAGAAAAAATTAAATCAAATTAGGTGATGACAGATTGCAAACAGTTTAAATTATAAATAGCATGTAAAGAAACAAACTTAACTATAGGCTATAATTATACTTAAGTAAAACCTTAACTCCATGTGGTCATGTGCACTTCTAAGTAGACTTAATGGAGGAAAGAAAAACACGAAGTCTCTTTTTAAAAACCTGCAGACTACTGGATTGACAAATATCAATAATTGATATTCGTCAATCCAGTAGTCTGCAGGTACATATTTTATTCCACATCTGAGCGCCATAAGATTTAACAGTAAGACGCCTAGTGTCAGATTGAGATCTGACAGGGCGATATGCGGATGAATTCCTAGTGGCATGCTAATGGATGTCAGAGGCGCGAGGGAGGTACCCTTGGAATACCGAAGGAAGGAGACCGTGTTCGAGTCGAAAGAAGAACTCGCAAATTTGGAGATCCTTTATGAAGCAGAAGTGTAGCCTACATCAGAAATGAGACGAATGGATCGATTGAAATAAATTCATAGGGCCTAAGAATAGGCTATTATAATAGGCCTATCTTGTCTAAAATTGGAATACAAAAAACAGAGGCTGGTCTGAAATTGCATAAAGTTCGCAAAAAGGGCCATTTGCCGCATTCTAATTTTTGCCAAATAAGAGTGTAGGGCCAGACACGGGTGGATACAGTTTTTTTTAGTCATTTCGTCGCAATTTCTGGAAAATATACCATTGAAACCTAATGGATGGGCCTTTGTTCAAACTTAATGGGGGCCACGCTCTATGGTCATTTGTGAAAGGGGGCCATGGCCAGATTTGCCCCTGGAACCGCCCCTGCGCCCAGATAAGATAGGCAAACAAAACAATTTATTTGCTTTGACATTTCACAACTTTTGGGCCGATGCATTTCAGTTTCAAGCACCCCGACCACTCCGACCTCTTTATCGACTGGTTGGTGCTCTCCGATATATTGCCCTGCAAACTGTCGTGAGTTCGACGGAATCGATGGATGCCCAACTTGCGACTGTACTCCGAAACCTCCGACCTCTTTATCGACTGGTTGGTGCTCTCAAAAATACTAATAAAAATAATAATGATAATAATAATAATAATAATAATAATAATAATAATAATAATAACAATAATAATAATAATAATAATAATAATAATAATAATAATAATAATAATAATAATAATAATTATGCTAGTGTTTTGCTAGGCGTTCACTGTTCATCAGGCACAACCAGTTGGTATTGCACAGTTTGAATTGGAAATAAATGATGCTTTTCATAATAATAATAATAATAATAATAATAATAATAATAATAATAATAATAATAATAATAATAATAATCTGGGCATTCGTCGGGCTGCTTCGCTTGCGCTACCCGCCTTCTTGGCTTCCGCTGCGAGCACCCGCGCTCTCCAGTCCTCCATGCTGGGCCATGTTCGACCAGACCAGGATGAGCAGAAGGAACATATGCTGCAACGATGGTCTGAAGAAAGTCAAACAACACGACCAGACAATCAGGCAGCATATAAACAAGCATGTTGGGACGGACCACTGATAGAGAAGGTGAAGGATTCGCTGACCGAAGGATGCAACGACGAATATCATCAAGCAAGACTGAAAGCGACAGCGGCGCCTCACGCTGGAGACTGGCTATTCGCACTCCCGATCTCATCATGCGGGTTACGAATGGATGATGAGACGATCAGAGTGGCAGTGGGCCTCAGACTAGGAACGATGACCTGCGAACCCCACACGTGCCCTTGTGGGATGAATGTGACTGCAGAGGGTTCGCATGGCCTATCATGTAGCCTTGGCCCGGGCCGAATAGCCAGACACGCGACAATAAATGACATCATAAGCCGAAGTCTTACACAAGCTGGAATGCCGAACATCAAGGAACCACCCGGTCTCTCACGCACAGACGGCAAAAGACCCGACGGAATGACTTTGATTCCGTGGCGAGGAGGACGCAGCCTCGTGTGGGATGCCACCATCATAGACACGGTTGCTCCTTCCTACCTACATGCAACGGCTGCAACGGCGGGGGCGGCGGCTGAATTGGCAGACACGAGAAAAACTGCCAAGTACGACCACCTGCTGGCCAACCACCACTTTGTCCCCGTGGCCCTGGAGACCATGGGTCCTATTAACAACAATGGACTTGATTTTATTAAGGACCTGGGAAAACGTTTAACGCTAATCTCTGGAGATACTAGAGAGACATCTTATCTTTTTCAACGTCTTTCTGCCACCATCCAACGCTTTAATGCTATTTCTTTCCGGGGCACTTTTGCCCAACCATGCACTACCGAGTGAGTTGCCGTTCCAGAGCGACATTAGTTATATCTCCGGATATTGTTTGGCACACCTGAGGGATCATAAATACCTCGGGTAAAAAAAAAAAAAAAAAAATAATAATAATAATAATAATAATAATTAGACTTATCCATAGCGATTCTCATCTCGACTCTTTATCACGATTAGCTCGTCATCTGCATCCATTTTAGTAAAACGCGATTTTTTCTAAATATACGCATCTTCTTGCTTTGAAATTTTACAACATGCCTTGTAATAAATTAATCTACTAATATCTAGGTTTTCTTAAAAAAATATCTATTAACGGCAGATATAACTTTTTCACGAGAGGAGATGAGAAATCTAAAGTCCTCACGAGCCGCGAGCATAATAACGGCTTTCGCTTTTATACATATTGACTCCTCTTCCTATACTTTCTGCCACACAAGGGCGACATATTAGCCGTTATACGCTAACGTAACGCTTAAGCACTCACCAGTGTCGCCCTAATCGTGATTGTAATTCTACATAACATTGTATCCGTTATAAACTAAGTCGTTCAGGATCCATGTCTGTTCTACTGTCCGGCTGCCTACCTGTTCGTCTCTGTGTGTTCGTCTGTCTGTCTGTACGTGTGTCCATTGAACAGACTGACTGACTAACCATCCTTCTACCGCCACCGCGCATGGCAGACGGGTTGGTCAGTCGGTTTGTCTACCTGTCCGTCTCGCTGTCTGTCTGTGCGTATGTCCGTTGGTTAGTACGTCTGCCTGCCTGTCTCTCTGTGTGTCTGCCTGTCCCGTTACCTGTCTGTGCGTATGTCGGTTGGTCAGTCCGTTTGCCTACCTGTCCCTCTGTGTGTCTGTCTGTCTCGCTGTCTGTCTGTGCGTATGTCCGTTGGTTAGAACGTCTGCCTGCCTGTCCCTCTGTGTGTCTGTCTGTCTCGCTGTCTGTATGTGCGTATGTCCGTTTATCAGTCAGTCTGCCTGCCTGTCCATCTGTGTGTCTGTCTGTCTCGCTGTCTGTCTGTGCGTATGTCCGCTGGTTAGTACGTCTGCCTGCCTGTCCCTCTGTGTGTCTGTCTGTCTCGCTGTCTGTGTGTGGGTATGTCCGTTTATCAGTCCGTATACCTGCCTGTCTCTCTGTGTGTCTGTCTGTCTCGCTGTCTGTCTGTGCATATGTCCGTTGATCAGTCCGTCTGCCTGCCTGTCTCTCTGTGTGTCTGTCTGTCTGTCTCGCTGTGTGCCTGTCTGTGCCGCTGTCTGTCTGTGCGCATGTCCGTTGATCAGTCAGTCTGCCTGCCTGTCCACCTGTGTGTCTGTCTGTCTCGCTGTCTGTCTGTGCGTATGTCCGTTGATCAGTCCGTCTGCCTGCCTGTCTCTCTGTGTGTCTGTCTGTCTCGCTGTCTATCTGTGTGTATGTCCGTTGGTTAGTACGTCTGCCTGCCTGTCCCTCTGTGTGCCTGTCTGTGCCGCTGTCTGTCTGTGCGCATGTTCGTTGGTTAGTACGT
This sequence comes from Lumbricus terrestris, assembly GCA_949752735.1. NCBI lineage: Eukaryota > Metazoa > Annelida > Clitellata > Crassiclitellata > Lumbricidae > Lumbricus > Lumbricus terrestris. The sequence goes on along the minus strand of OX457045.1, from coordinate 14,812,948 downwards.
CTGCCTGCCTGTCCCTCTGTGTGTCTGTCTGTCTCGCTGTCTATCTGTGCGTATGTCCGTTGGTTAGTACGTCTGCCTGCCTGTCTCTCTGTGTGTCCCGTTATCTGTCTGTGCGTATGTCGGTTGGTCAGTCCGTTTGCCTACCTGTCCCTCTGTGTGTCTGTCTGTCTCGCTGTCTGTCTGTGCGTATGTCCGTTGGTTAGAACGTCTGCCTGCCTGTCCCTCTGTGTGTCTGTCTGTCTCGCTGTCTGTTTGTGCGTATGTCCGTTTATCAGTCAGTTTGCCTGCCTGTCCCTCTGTGTGTCTGTCTGTCTCGCTGTCTGTGTGTGCGTATGTCCGTTTATCAGTTCGTCTGCCTGCCTGTCTCTCTGTGTGTCTGTCTGTCTCGCTGTCTGTCTGTGCGTATGTCCGTTGATCAGTCCGTCTGCCTGCCTGTCTCTCTGTGTGTCTGTCTGTCTGTCTCGCTGTCTATCTGTGTGTATGTCCGTTGGTTAGTACGTCTGCCTGCCTGTCCCTCTGTGTGCCTGTCTGTGCCGCTGTCTGTCTGTGCGCATGTCCGTTGATCAGTCCGTCTGCCTGCCTGTCCCTCTGTGTGTCTGTCTGTTTCGCTGTCTGTCTGTGCGTATGTCCGTTGGTTAGTACGTCTGCCTGCCTGTCTCTCTGTGTGTCTGTCTGTCCCGCTATCTGTCTGTGCGTATGTCGGTTGGTCAGTCCGTCTGCTTACCTGTCCCTCTGTGTGTCTGTCTGTCTCGCTGTCTGTCTGTGCGTATGTCCGTTGGTTAGAACGTCTGCCTGCCTGTCCCTCTGTGTGTCTGTCTGTCTCGCTGTCTGTCTGTGCGTATGTCCGCTGGTTAGTACGTCTGCCTGCCTGTCCCTCTGTGTGTCTGTCTGTCTCGCTGTCTGTGTGTGCGTATGTCCGTTTATCAGTCCGTCTGCCTGCCTGTCTCTCTGTGTGTCTGTCTGTCTCGCTGTCTGTCTGTGCGTATGTCCGTTGATCAGTCCGTCTGCCTGCCTGTCTCTCTGTGTGTGTGTCTGTCTCGCTGTCTATCTGTGCGTATGTCCGTTGGTTAGTACGTCTGCCTGCCTGTCCCTCTGTGTGCCTGTCTGTGCCGCTGTCTGTCTATGCGCATGTCCGTTGATCAGTCAGTCTGCCTGCCTGTCCCCCTGTGTGTCTGTCTGTCTCGCTGTCTGTCTGTGCGTATGTCCGCTGGTTAGTACGTCTGCCTGCCTGTCCCTCTGTGTGTCTGTCTGTCTCGCTGTCTGTGTGTGCGTATGTCCGTTTATCAGTCCGTCTGCCTGCCTGTCTCTCTGTGTGCCTGTCTGTCTCGCTGTCTGTCTGTGCGTATGTCCGTTGATCAGTACGTCTGCCTGACTGTCTCTCTGTGTGTCTGTCTGTCTCGCTGTCTATCTGTGCGTATGTCCGTTGGTTAGTACGTCTGCCTGCCTGTCCCTCTGTGTGCCTGTCTGTGCCGCTGTCTGTCTGTGCGCATGTCCGTTGATCAGTACGTCTGCCTGACTGTCTCTCTGTGTGTATGTCTGTCTCGCTGTCTATCTGTGCGCATGTCCGTTGGTTAGTACGTCTGCCTGCCTGTCCCTCTGTGTGCCTGTCTGTGCCGCTGTCTGTCTGTGCGCATGTCCGTTGATCAGTCCGTCTGCCTGCCTGTCTCTCTGTGAGTCTGTCTGTCTCGCTGTCTATCTGTGCGTATGTCCGTTGGTTAGTACGTCTGCCTGCCTGTCCCTCTGTGTGCCTGTCTGTGCCGCTGTCTGTCTGTGGGCATGTCTGTTGATCAGCCCGTCTGCCTGCCTGTCTCTCTGTGTGTATGTCTGCCTCGCTGTCTATCTGTGCGTATGTCCGTTGGTTAGTAGGTCTGCCCTCCTGTCCCTCTGTGTGCCTGTCTGTGCCGCTGTCTGTCTGTGCGCATGTCCATTGATCAGTCCCTTCGGCTTACTTATGTGTGTCTGTCCTGTTGTCTGTCTGTGCGTGTGTCCGTTGGTTAGTCTCTCTGCTTACCTGTCCCTCTGTGTGTCTGTCTGTCTGTCTCGCTGACTGACTGACTAACCATCCTTCTACCGCTACCGCGTGTGTAGGTTGGTCAGTCGGTTTGTCTACCTGTCTGTCTCGCTGTCTGTCTGTGCGTATGTTCGTTGGTTAGTACGTCTGCCTGCCTGTTTCTCTGTGTGTCTGTCTGTCTCGCTGTCTGTGTGTGCGTATGTCCGTTGGTTAGTACGTCTGCCTGCCTGTCTCTCTGTGTGTCTGTCTGTCTCGCTGTCTGTCTCTGCGTATGTCCGTTGATCAGTCCGTCTGCCTGCCTGTCTCTTTGTGTGTCTGTCTGTCTGTCTCGCTGTCTGTCTGTGCGTATGTCCGTTGGTTAGTACGTCTGCCTGCCTGTCCCTCTGTGTGCCTGTCTTTGCCGCTGTCTGTGTGTGCGCATGTCCGTTGATCAGTCCGTCTGCCTGCCTGTCTCTCTGTGTGTATGTCTGTCTCGCTGTCTGTCTGTGCGTATGTCCGTTAGTCAGGTTGTCTGCTTACCTGTCCTTCTGTGTGTCTGTCCTGCTGTCTGTCTCTGCTTATGTCCGTTGGTCAATCCGTCTGCTTGCATGTTCTTCTGTGCGTCTGTCCTGCTGTCTGTCTGTGTGTATGTCCGTTGGTCAGTTTGTCTGTCTACCTGTCCTTCTGTGTGTCTTTCCCGCTGTCTGTCTGTGTGTATGTCCGTTGGTCAGTCTGTCTGTCTACCTGTCATTCTGTGTGTCTGTCCCGCTGTCTGTGCGTATGTCCGTTATTCAGTTTGTGTGCTTACCTGACATAATTATTAGCCGTAATACGCTAACGTAACGCTTAAGCACTCACCAGTGTCGCCCTAATCGCGATTGTAATTCTACATAACATTGTATCCATTATAAACTACGTCCGTCAGACTCCATGTCTGCTGGACTGTCCGGCTGCCTAACTGTCCGTCTGCGTGTGTTCGTCTACATGTCTGTTCGTGTGCCCGTTCAACAGACTGTTGTTTGTCTGTCCCGCTGTCTGTCTGTGCGTATGTCCGTTGGTCAGTCTGTTTGCTTACCTGTCCTTCTATGTGTCTGTCCTGCTGTCTGTGTGTATGTCCGTTGGTCAATCCGTCTGCTTGCATGTCCTTCTGTGTGTGTCCTGCTGTCTATCTGTGTGTATGTCCGTTGGTTGGTACGTCTGCCTGCCTGTCCCTCTGTGTGCCTGTCTGTGCCGCTGTCTGTCTGTGCGCATGTCCGTTGATCAGTCCGTCTGCCTGCCTGTCTCTCTGTGTGTATGTCTGTCTCGCTGTCTATCTGTGCGCATGTCCGTTGGTTAGTACGTCTGCCTGCCTGTCCCTCTGTGTGCCTGTCTGTGCCGCTGTCTGTCTGTGCGCATGTCCGTTGATCAGTCCGTCTGCCTGCCTGTTTCTCTGTGTGTCTGTCTGTCTCGCTGTCTATCTGTGCGTATGTCCGTTGGTTAGTACGTCTGCCTTCCTGTCCCTCTGTGTGCCTGTCTGTGCCGCTGTCTGTCTGTGCGCATGTCCATTGATCAGTCCCTTCGGCTTACTTATGTGTGTCTGTCCTGTTGTCTGTCTGTGCGTGTGTCCGTTGGTTAGTCTCTCTGCTTACCTGTCCCTCTGTGTGTCTGTCTGTCTGTCTCGCTGTGACTGACTAACCATCCTTCTACCGCCACCGCGTATGTAGGTTGGTCAGTCGGTTTGTCTACCTGTCTGTCTCGCTGTCTGTCTGTGCGTATGTTCGTTGGTTAGTACGTCTGCCTGCCTGTTTCTCTGTGTGTCTGTCTGTCTCGCCGTCTGTCTGTGCGTATGTCCGTTGGTTAGTCCGTCTGCCTGCCTGTCTCTCTGTGTGTATGTCTGTCTCGCTGTCTGTCTGTGCGTATGTCCGTTGGTTAGTACGTCTGCCTGCCTGTCTCTCTGTGTGTCTGTCTGTCTCGCTGTCTGTCTGTGCGTATGTCCGCTGGTTAGGATAAGATCTCTTCATTAAATTCAGTTAAAAGTGTAAAACTACGACGCATTACCGCCTATACTATGGGATGATGGGACTTAAAGCTGTTCTTTTTGGGTTCACTGGAGTCGGGAGCGTCTCTGAGTAGTTTCTTCTTGGAAGGGCGTCAAATAAATTTCCGAAAGAACACTTTGTCCGCCCCGGCTATTTCCCCGCTACGCCAAGACATAGACGCAAAATTACCAACACACGAAATTCACGGAAAATATAATATTTAACTTTTATTTTCAACCCGGCCCATGCACCTCAATGCATAATCCCCAACCGTACTCACCTCACTCTACCTTCAAGCACACAAATTCCGGCTAACCCCACCCAAATCCAATCCTATTCCACCCCCACCCGGAATTTGAAAATTTTCATCTTACGTAATTCGTGAAAAAAAATGTCTGACTTTGTTTTCACCCCGCCCCATCCCACCAAGCACCACCCCATTCTTTTCCATATACGGCGCCACCCACATCCCCACCCCTTGAGAAATGTTTTTCTCGTCCAATCCACGTTTGCACTTCGCTCCACCAGGCACTACCCCAACCCCATACCACAACCGCCAACACCCATTCACGGCTTGGCCACACCCACAAGACCCCATCCCCACACTGCCCTACCGCGCCCAATGCACGGACATTTGTCAACGTATGGAATTTTAAAAAAATATTTTTTTTCAACCCAGCTCTTCCGTACCCCATATTCAAACTCTTTCCCACCTCACCCCGCCTTCACCAACACAAACCCTGGCCTCACCCATATCTCCATCCTCCACCGCGCCCCACCTTATCCCGTAAAATTTTTAACATACGAAGTTAATGAAAAAATGATAGTTCACTTCTTTACCATCCCGGCCCCATTGCACCCACCACGGACCCACCCCACCAAGCAAATTCCATTACCTTCGCTCCACACCAACCAGCCCCACACAGTCTCACCATTCTGAATAAATATTTAGTTTCTCGCCCTACCACTACCCACCAATTCGCGCCCACTCTGCTCTACTCCAACCTCATGCCCCAACTGCCCAGCAAAAACCCCGGCGTGATCCGCCCCACATGATCCCATCCCCACACCGCCCTACCTCGCCCAACACAGACATTTTTCAACCTAAGAAAATAAAAAAAATCATTTTTCTACCCGGCCCTTCCGCACCCCATATTCCAACCTCCCTCCACCTAACCCAGCCTTCACCCGCACAAACCCCGGCATTACCCAAATCCCCTTCAGCTACTGCGCCCCATCCTAACCCATAAAATTTTCAGTATACGAAGTTCCGTGAAAAAATTGCATTTAACTTTGTTTTCATATCGGCCTATTGCACCCAATCACGGCCACATCCCACCAAAACCAACCCAATTACCATCGCTCCACCCCACCCAGCCTCCACACAGCCTCAACCCTCTAAATATTTTTTTGGTTTCGCGCCCCACCCCTTCCGTCCACCCGGCCCTACCTCAAGTCCATTCCTCAAACCCGTCTCCAGCCCAACACGCACGACCCTGTCCCTCAACACCTGACCCAACCTGGAAAGTATTCAACGTATGAAATTCATTGAAAAATAAATGTTTCCCTTGATTTTCACCGCAGTTCCATGACACCCCACCCTGCCTCCCCCCATACACTACACCGTATCGACCCTGTCCCATCTCCGACCACACCCTATCTTTACATAATATTACCTACTCATCCTCAAGCTTCGGGATTGACAAGCTTTGTCCAGGTCAATTTTTGCTGCTAAGCCGACATAGTATATAATTATACTTGAACCGTTTCATGCCAATGTATATTACGAGTTCTCTATTATTCGGCGCCACAGAACGCAAAATAATGTACGAGTTACATGTATCTCGTACTATGCGGCCAACGTGTTAATAAACTTAACACTGTTCCTTTTGGGCGCGCTGAAGTTGCAATGGGAGAGACTCTGAGTATTTTTTTTCCTGAAGGGGCACAATAAAAATTTCCGAATGAATGAATGAATGAGTCAATGAATACATACATACAATGTCATACATACATACATACATACATACATACATACATACATACATACATACATACATACATACATACATACATACATACATACATACATACATACATACATACATACATACATACATACATACATACATACATCATACATACATACATACATACATACATACATACAGTCGTAAATAAATCATATAAACATACAAGGTCGGACGTAAAAAAGTAACCCCTACGGCTTTTTGCCCCTATCTTGGTCAGAAGTAAGAATTTCTGAATGAAATTTTACGGTCTTAAAGACAATTCGTATTTACACATGACGACCAGATTTCATCAAAATATTTTAAACACAACAAAAGTTACATCACTTTTAGTGAAACCATGATGGTGGTGACGATGATGATAATGATGATGATGATGGTGCTGATGGTAATGACAATGGAGGCTAGGCTAACGTAAATGATAATGATGATTATCATTGTTATTATTATTTTGATGATGATGATGATGATGATGATGATGATGATGATGATGATGATGATGATGATGATGATGATGATGATGATGATGACGACGACGACGATGATTTTACTAATTATTACATATTTTGACGACAACACTGAAGACGAAGGTGATGATCATTGTTATAATTATGTTCCCGATGGATGTATGATGCTAAATTCTACGATGATGATGATGCCGATGATGATAAGGATGATGAGGATGATGATGATGAGGAGGAGGAAGACGTTAATGATGATAATTTTTATGTTGATGATAATAAAGAGGATGACGATCATGGCGATTTGGCAATGATAATTATAATTATGAAGGTTGATGATGGAGCTGATGACAATGATGATAATCATAATAATGACGATGATGATGAAAATTATGATGATGATGAAGAAGATGCAGACGCTGATTATGATACTGATTACACCCTATTTTGACGACGATATTGAAGATTAAGATGATGATGATGAAGACAAACTATGATGATGACTAGCCGGGGTACCCAGTGTTGCCCGGGAAATTTAGGATACGACCCGGTCCCGGACACAACCTCTGCACACCTCACCCCATTCCACCCCATCCCACAACATCCAACCACACTTCGACCTCCACCGGTACGCCACCCGTGAAATTTGGGTTTTCGGAAAAATTTTCCCACCCCAATCCCCCGTACCCCACACCCCTCTCCCACCCCAACCCAACTCCATCCCCCCACCACCACCCCACACCCACTTCCTCACACCCCACCCAACCCACCCCAGCCCTCCCCACTTCATACCCACCTCACCCATCTCCCACCCCCACCCCTCACTCGCCACCACCGACCCCACAACACTACATTCCGACCTCCAGAGGTACGCCACCCGTGAAATTTGTGTATTCGGAAAAATTCCCTCACAACCATTCCCCACCCCTACCCCACCTCATCCCACTTCACCCACCAAACCACACTCCGACCTCGACCGGTGCGCTACCCGTGAAATTTCGTTTTGGGGGAAATATTCTCCCCCACCGCCCCCACGCTCGACACACGTTGTGGATATGCACCATCCGGCCCCTGCGGGCCAAGGTGTGGGCTGAGTAGATGTGAAGTGACCCGCGTAAAATATGTCTAACTGTGAAATTATGGCATCGGAATGGAAATTTATTGCGAAAATTATGGTTTTCGCAACCCCCACGGTGGCCCCCATGCTGATAGAGATTGGCCAACCACTCCACCGGGTGGCTCTGATGGCCCTCTGTCTAGGTACAAAGTTTCAGAGAAATTTCTGAAAAAGTAGACTTTTGGGGGGTTTCGCCCCCTCCCTGACCCCCATGGTGGTGCGGAATCGCAAACCCCTCGTTTGGGTGTCTCATGCCGAGACCTAAACAGTAGTGAAGGTTTGTAGTGAAAAGCTCAAAAACTGTGAAAATGCATCCCGGTCAAACAGACAGACAGACAGACAGACAGACAGACAGAATCAGACAGACAGAATCATACAGACAGACAGGCAGAATCGTCTCTTTATTTATATAGATAAAATGATCACGATGCCCATGATGATGGAGCTGATGATGATCGAATAGTTCTAAGAAAAAATTGATTGTATAAGGATTGTCACATCGTTTTAGTAATTATGTGCGGATGATTAAGTCAGAAAGAAACCTCTAGTCTAGTTGCATTTGAAATTGCAAAATTATGCATTTCATTGTATACGACTGATTACTGATTAGGAGCCTGTAGTTGTAGCAGATTACAATGACACAGATGCCCAAAGGCAAAGTGCCGCAGCTAACGATAGTCGGTTTAGAATAGAATAATTATTATTAGCAAAGTTGCTTATAGGCAGGTTACATGCAGCGCTGGTTAATATTAACGAAGTCATCTCTGGCGCAGGCCTACGGGTGCGAGACTCCATAAACTACAAGCATCGCCATTCTCCTATGAAAGCCGCCCTGCTGGGAAACCAACTGCTTAGACTGCGTCGTCTGTACGTAAGTCCCTTGGTCAGTGCGCCTGCCTACATGTCCTTCTGTGTGTCTGTCTGTACGTACGTCCATTGGTCAGTAAGCCTGCTCTGTTGTGTTAGCTACCTTGATATCATATCAAGTGTCTTTGAGTCCCTGAGGTATTGGTCAGAAGCTGCCCACCGCAAGAAGGTGTCCACCGTCTGTCTGGCCTACGGTAATTAAGGCGCAAACATCTGTCATGGACACACGCCGCTGATGATGCGGGTTGGCCAGGCTACATGTACGTGACCAGTCGATGCCAAATTAGGTCGAATAGGTTTCTGCGTAGCATCATGATATTCTTCTTGCCATCGCAATGCTACATGATCGGAAACGAATTCAAATGGACACAGCAGACCTATGACATTAAAACAAGCAACGTGACTCCAATAAAAATTATTAATACTAATTTTCTTTTATTCAACAATCCGGTTTACAAAACGCAACCGACTGCAGTGTATAATTATGCAGACAGTGTGAGAATTGTGGAAAATAACTGGGGAATTGGACCATTATCCACTTCGATTTTGGGTGTGAAAAACAGACTTTACTATAGTGCTCTAAGAAAGACTGGGGGGGGGGGGATTGAAACCCCGAAATTCTCACATTGTATGCAGTTGAAACATGGTTCATGCGTTTTATGGCTGCCAATGAGTTGAGGCCCGTTATACTCTGTTGCATGTAGGCCTGCAGTGCCACACGAGACTTGCACAGCTCATTTGTTTTTCTATTTTTGCCATAATGTGTGTCAACCTTCAATTGACCTTCAAAGTTTTCTCCAGTTTTTCCTTGTGTTCAGTAGCGCAGCCTACGCCTAACCTAGTCACTGTATTTCGGTATCTAAAGCTAGTGTATAAGTTTCTAAAGTTCTTAACTTGTTCAATTACAACAAAGCTCTGTTTCTTGTATTTTCTTCTTTCTTCATAACAACGCAAATAACACAACAATGGATCAACGACGACAAACGCTTGAATTCTACGACCGCAACGCAACTATTATTATCTAAATCCACAGTTCTCTAAAACGTCCTCTATTCTCTCCCTCTACTACCAACTCCTTCTTCTACAACTTATCTCACTGTCTGGGCGTACACTCTTCCCCTTGCCGCTCTGTCCTTCTATCTGCCTCTCTCCGTCTATCTGTCCGTCTGTCTGTCTGCCTCGCTCTCTCTCTCGCGCTCTCCGGCGACGGTCGGCCGAGCCGCGCCAACTTTCCCGCCAGTCTGTCACCTGCAGGCCTAACTGTCTAGACGCTGACCTTGAGCTGGTCTATTCGTACGCCTAAACATCAACTGACCACATAGACTATACAAAATTAGCTCACATTACCTCCCTCCTTTCTTTTAAAGAGAGCTAATTATCTATAAAAATTAGCGAACGTACCTTAACTAAACAATGCAAATAGTCCATAACATAATACATCATAAAATATCTTACACTACAATCTAGACAGACAATCAGCTACTACATTCAATTTACCTTTCTTATAGTTCAACAGAATGTCAAAATTTTGCAATGATAAAGACCATCTGACTAATTTAGCAGATTTCGACATTGATTCAGTCAAATAAACTAAAGGATTATGGTCTGTAAACACATTGATTTTAGAACCAATAAGAATTTCTTTCAACTTGTTTAAAGCCCATATGATTGCATAGGCTTCCTTCTCAATCGTCGCCCACCTCCTCTGAGTATCTGTCAGCTTCTGACTGATAAATGAAACAGGACGTTCAATCCCTTCCTCGTCCACCTGAGACAGTACAGCTCCCACAGCAAAATCACTGCTATCACAGTACAAATTAAATGGTTTCCCAACCTCAAACATATATAGAATCACATTTGATAAGACAATCTGTTTAAGGGAATCAAAAGATTTCTGATGTGCATCAGTCCAGACAATGTTATCAGGTACTTTCTTGCTGGTCAAGTCTGTCAATGGTTTAGCAATTTCAGCAAAATTACAAATAAACTGTCTGTAAAACCCAAAAAATCCTAAGACTTGCTTCACTTCCTTCCTGGTTTCAGGTTTCTTCAAATTAATTAAACTGTCAATCCTGTCTGGATTCATCATCTTCTTCCCTGATCCTATGAGGTGACCGATGAACTTCACCTCACTCTTACCAAACACACATTTCTTCAAGTTCAATGTTACATTATGCAGTCTTATTTGTTTCAAAAATAATTCCAAATGTCTTAAATGAATGTCCCAATCATTAGAATGCACTGCAATGTCATCAACATAAGGTTCAGTAAAATCATGAATCGGTTGCAAAATCATATTTATCGCTTTTACAAAAGTCCGTCCAGAGTTAATCATTCCAAACGGAACACGCGTAAATTCATACAGTCCATTATGTGTAACAAACGCAGTCTTCCATTGGTCACTCTTTTTCACAGGACAAGTCCAATATGCACTGCGACAGTCCATAACAGAAATGAACTTGGATTTTCCAACTTTGCTCAAGACATCGTTGACGATTGGCATAGGATATCTGCAGTTTTCAGTAAAAGAGTTAATGTATCTGTAGTCACAAGCCAGTCTCAAGGATCCATTCTTCTTTTTGACAATGACAAGTGGACTTGCCATTCTGCTTGACGATGGTTGAATGATGTTTTCTTTCAGCATCTCTTGTATTTGTTTTTCCACTTCTGCTCGGTATATTAATGGTATTCGATATGCCACGAATTCTTTTTCTCGAAAGTCTGGTCTCAGCACCACTTCGTGTTCTACTAATGTACATAGTCCAGGTTGGTCTGAAAATCTGTCTGCATATCGATTCAGTACATCAAGTAATTGTTTCTGCTGTTCGCTGGTCAGATGTCCAATTTGTTCGTAATCCAATTGAAGTGACTTCTGTTTTGTCTCTGAATAGTCTTCCTTCAGCGGTATTTCTACCACTGATCCAAATTCGTCATCCTCTTCCACGATCAGACCACAAGACAATGTTCTCGTAATGAACTTCCTCATCTTGTTAGCATGAATAATCCGTCGACCGTTTTCGTTCATGTCCACCAGATACGAATATTTGGATCTTCTTTGTAGGACCGTGCATGGACCATGCCATCGGGAGATCAATTTATTGGTTGACGTTGGATACAGCACGATGACGTTCTCTCCTGGCTCGAATTCTTTATCTTTTGCTCTTTTGTTGTATTGACTGGCGTACTGTTTTTGCTTTTCTTCAGCACAGCTTTCGGCGAATGTCAAGGCCTTTTCCATGTCTGCTCTTAAATTCTTCAGGTACTTTGCCGGTTGCACTCCAATGTTCGGTGGTAGATTTATTTCTTTGGTCCAGCTTTCTTTAAGGATGGTGAGTGGCCCTCTCGGCAACTTTCCATAGACCAGCAAATACGGTGCCACTCCTGTAGTTGCATTAGGCACTTCTCTCAATGCCCAGACTGTAAATGGAATAATTTTATGCCACTGTCTCGGATTTTCCACAACGACATGATGAATCATTTTCTTGAACGTTTGATTCCATCTCTCCACCAATCCTGCCGCTTCTGGATGTCCTGGCGAATCGAATCGAGGACAACATCCCATCAGTTTCAGAAATTCTCTTGTTAGACTGGCTGTAAAATTCGTCCCTCTATCGCTCGTGATTACTGACGGAACTCCCACATCCATGAACAGCTTCATCAAAGCTTCGCATACAGCCTTAGCGGTCAATGACTTCATCAAGAATATTGTCGGCCATCTTGTACATGAGTCCACGATGCACAAACAATACTTATGCCCTGCTGCTGAAGTCGGTTCGATTGGTCCTACGACGTCCATGGTCATTCTTCTGAACGGTACATCCTCTCTTGGTATTGGTGTAATCGGCACTCGATCCATCACCAAACTTCGTGCTTTCAACTGACACTTCTCACAGGACTTGCAGAACTTCACCACATCTCTACGCATTCTTGGCCATACAAAGGACAACTTGATACGTTCCCTTGTCTTCTCTTCTCCCAAGTGTCCGCCAAATACTGACTCATGTGCCAATTCCATCACCTGAATTCTTCTTTCCTTCGGCAACACCAACTGATACACCAACTGGTCCAACATTTGATGCTTCTTATACATCAACCCATTCACCACACTAAACTCTGATCCTTTGTCTTCAGCTATCTTCCACCACGACCTCAGTGACTCGTCATTTCTCTGCTGCTCTTCAAATTTCTTTGCGTCTGCCAATTGTCTTTCATCACTCGTATTCTCGGCAAACAAATCCCTCATACTCGTGTCTATTTCACCATCACTCTCAGAGTCATCATTATTATCACGATCACATGCAACCATCTCTTCTTCAATTTCATTGTTTCCGGATGTTATTCCTTCTTCTTCTTCTTGAACGCTTTGTTCATCATCGCTTTCTGTGTCCTCCTCTAGCAAACTTTCATTTGACTTTTCCTCTTCTCCTTCTTCCACTTCTCTTCTCCGACTCTGTGCTCTTGTAGTCACATTCGCTTGCAATTCTCCTTGTAATACACTCACTGGTGGAACCTCTTTCAGTTCTGCGATTATCTCGGGATGCAGCAAGAACTTTTCTTTGTTATCTTTGCACAAGACTGCCGGAATGCTGGCACACACCAAGGTTAAATATGGCGCGATATTTACTCCCTTGTCTTTCAAATCTCCTCCTTCGTTATGACAACTCATCCGCACTTCGATTTTCACCAACTTAGCTGGAATGGGTTCTCCAGCCACACATTGCAAATGTACTCTGCCAATTTCTTCCACTGTCGCTCCTTTCATCAATTCCTCATTGATTACTGGAATCTCAGTACCAGAGTCAATCAGCGCTCTGACTTGCACGGGATGACAACTGTCATCATTTCCACGTATCTCTACATTGACATGCTGTAGTAAAGACTTCTTCGTACGTTGACACTCATCTTTGCTTTCTGTTTCTCGACCAGTATCTTTAATTGGAGCAGAATTTACTATTTCTCTCTGTATAGTAAATTGAGGCGTGCACTTCATCACTGACTTCACTTCCGTTTCGCGGTTGTCTTGTTCTTCAGACTGATTCGGTGCATTCATTACTTGTATCTGATTTACTCTGAGATTTTCTGCACTTCGAGTAAATCTATTTCTCAGATTCGTCATTCTTGGTGGTACTTTGCAATCCTTTATCAGATGTCGGTCTGACTGACAATTATGGCAACGTTTCTTAACAATCCCTCTCTGTTCAGTGCTCTCCCGCCTGTAATTGTACGCTGTATTGTTTTCTCTTTGACGTCCCATCACTGGAATTCGACTGTACATTTGTCTGTCACCCGTTACTTCTCTTCTATCTTGACCAAACTGTCTTCCAGGAGCACCATCATTCCTTGCTTCGTTATTTCTGGCTTGGTTTCCTGTTTCTTTGTTATTACTATTCCACCTGGGTTGCTTCGAACTATTTCCCCATGCTTCATATTTCGGTTTGTCTTGAAACATTAGACCAATTCGATTGTTCACGTGTACATCTGCGAGTTCTGCGACATTACTAGCTTCAAAGCATTCAGTACCCTCTTTTGCTAGTACGAACTGTAGTGGACCCGCTGGTAAACATTCTTTCAATTTATCCGCCACCAACAGATCAAATAACTTCTCGTAGCTTTTGCCCACTCGCCTACTTCTGACATAATAGTTCAACAGATTCTTCAATCTTGCTGTAAACATCGTGTATGTTTCTTCTGCCGTTTTCCTCGCATCTCCAAATCGTGATCGATATTCTCTCGCTGTCAATTTGAATTCTTTCAGTAAATGTTCTTTCACTCTGTCGTAATCGTCTAGATCATCGAAAGACAATCGGTTCAACACCGTTCTCGCTCTTGGCGTCATTAGTGGTAACAGCAATTTGACCCAAAACTGCTTTTCCACCGTAAAACTGTTGAATGCATTCTCAACTGTCTCAAAATATAATGGCACCTCCATCATATCATATGGCATCTTAGGTAATACGTGTTTCATTGCATCACCTATCTTTTTAATCTTGGACACCATTGTCTCACTTTCTCTGATCCTGTTTCGTTCTGACTCCTCACGGCTTCTTCTGTCGTCTTCATCTCTTTTCTTGAGTCTATTTTGATCTTCTTCCCTACGCAGTTCTTCTTGTTCTATCTTCTGTTGCAACAATTCTAACTGTCTTCTGCGTTCCTCCTTTTCTATAGCCATTTCTCGGAGCTGAGCTTCCTTAAGAGCGAGTTTCTTTTGTTCTAATTCTAATTGTTCTTCCCTTTCTCTTTCCGCTTTTTCCAAATTTTCTTTCTCCATTTTCAATTCTTCCTGTCGAATCTCTTCGGCTCTTTGTAATTCTGCCAAACGCATGGCTTCTTTGTCTTCCTCACGAATCTTTTGCTCTTCAATCTGTTGTTTTCGTATTTCTTCATCACTTTTCCTTGCCCTCTCGTATTCTATCATCAATTCCATTCTTCTTCGTTCTGCTTCGTCACGATCTTTTTTCAGTTGTTCTAGCTGAAGCTGGAACTGCTGCTTCTGCATCTCAATCTCTTGTTGTCTCATCCTTTCTGCTTGTTCTGCTCTTGCTTTTTCCTCTAGTCGAAGCTTTTCTGTTCGTTCAATCTGCTCTTGTATCCGTTCTTTCTCCTCCTGTCTCCGTTTCTCCTCTTTCTCTTCTCGTCTACGTTGTTCCTCTTTCTCTTCTTGTTTTTGTTCTTTCTCCTCTTTTCTGCGTTGCTCCTCTTTCTCTTTCTCTTCTTGTTTTTGTTCTTTCTCCTCTCGTCTCCGCTGCTCCTCTTTCTCTTTCTCTTCCTGTCTCCGTTTCTCCTCTTTCTCTTTCTCCTCCTGTCTCCGTTTTTCCTCTTCTTGTTTCCGTTCTTTTTCTTCTTGTCTGCGTTGCTCCTCCCTCATCATCATAAATTGCATCAACGCCTCCATAGACATCGGTGCCGGTGGTTTTTCAATTGGTTTCTCCTCAACACCACCCACAGCACCTTTCTCTTCAGCTTCCTTTTTAAGCCAAACCTCTGCTAATGCTCCCATCAAATTTTCTCTAGACATCTCTTCGACTTCTTCTACGTCTAGACCCTCTTCAATTAATAACTTTATTAATCGATCAGAAGACATCTTCTTTATACTCGCTTGCTTTTGTTCTGTAAGTTTCTCCATCTTTCTTCTTTACTTCAGTGATTACCGTGAAGAAATCAAGGGAGTGGCTATGAATATCTGTGATTGGCTGACTTTAATTCTTATGGCTCCTTGGGTAAACAAACAAGTTTTGTATACCTCTCTCTGGCGTTGCGTTGTCGTAATGTAATTCGTATGCCCGTTGTATCTTCTCACCAGTTGTTCGGATGCTCGGACTGCTTCTCCGGTTGATCAAATGCTCAGTTTCCTTCTCCCGTGTGGTCGGCTCCTCAGATTGATTCGATCTCCGACTGAAAATATTCCTCCAATTGAAAATATTCCTCCAATTGAAAATATTCCTCCAATTGAAAATATTCCTCCAATTGAAAATATTCCTCCAATTGAAAATATTCCTCCGATTGAAAATATTCCTCCAACTTAAAATATTCCTCCGATTGAAAATATTCCTCCAACTGAAAATATTCCTCCAAGTGAAAATATTCCTCCAATTGAAAATATTCCTCCAACTGAAAATATTCCTCCAACTGAGTTCACTATCCCAACGTCCTTTGCTTGAATTCAGTATCCCACCGCTGCCACCAAAATGTCAACCTTCAATTGACCTTCAAAGTTTTCTCCAGTTTTTCCTTGTGTTCAGTAGCGCAGCCTACGCCTAACCTAGTCACTGTATTTCGGTATCTAAAGCTAGTGTATAAGTTTCTAAAGTTCTTAACTTGTTCAATTACAACAAAGCTCTGTTTCTTGTATTTTCTTCTTTCTTCATAACAACGCAAATAACACAACAATGGATCAACGACGACAAACGCTTGAATTCTACGACCGCAACGCAACTATTATTATCTAAATCCACAGTTCTCTAAAACGTCCTCTATTCTCTCCCTCTACTACCAACTCCTTCTTCTACAACTTATCTCACTGTCTGGGCGTACACTCTTCCCCTTGCCGCTCTGTCCTTCTATCTGCCTCTCTCCGTCTATCTGTCCGTCTGTCTGTCTGCCTCGCTCTCTCTCTCGCGCTCTCCGGCGACGGTCGGCCGAGCCGCGCCAACTTTCCCGCCAGTCTGTCACCTGCAGGCCTAACTGTCTAGACGCTGACCTTGAGCTGGTCTATTCGTACGCCTAAACATCAACTGACCACATAGACTATACAAAATTAGCTCACAATGTGTTTCGGTTATTTGTGCTGTTTTTTATCAATGGCATCTTTAAGACCTTGCTGTCATTTATTGGGCAACAACGGTTGCATTTTTTCCATAGCATTTAAAACTAACTTAAGTCATTGCTGTACCTAATTTGCTATCAGGGGCGGATCCAGTGGGGCCAATCCGGCCATGGCCCCATTCCAAATCTCCATGGGATGTGGCCTCTCCATCCATGGGCACCCACAAGATTTTTGTAGGGGTCAGCCATGGGCCAGGAGAATAAATATATACATGTAAATGTTATGAATATCTAAGCCTCTCACATGCAATTACATTGTCTTGATATGATATAACGAAAGGAAATAAATTTTCAACAGTATCCGACTATATATGATTTATGGCATGCAATGTATGTCTATTCAACCGTCTATTCGGGTATATACTCATATTAAAATGTCAAAGGATTTGGAAGAGTCATGACATAACAAATGCAACGAAGATAAAGCTATGGAGGACACTGGTATGGCCAGTTGCCATATACGGCTGTGAGAGTTGGACACTGGGGAAGGAGGAAGAGAGCATAATAGAAGCGTTCGAGATGAAGTGTCTGAGATTGATAATGAAATATCATGGACGGAAAAACGGACAAATGAATGGGTGCTGGAGACGTCAGGAGTAGAGAGAAATCTGCTGAAGACAGTAAAAGAAAGAAAAATGATTTATTTTGGACACATCATGAGAAAAGAGGGAACATGCATTGAGAAAAACATCATGCAGGGCACATAGCCAGGAGACCGGAAAAGAGGAAGACCAAGAATAAACTTGCTGGGTGGCATAACGGAATGGACTGGATTGACATTGGGAGAAATGATAAGACTGACGGAGGACAGGAAGCGTTGGCTGAACATTGTACATGATGCGGCCGACCCTCGGATCGAGGATGGCTGAGAACAGAACAGAAAATGTTAAAATATTAGCACTAACAACCGTTGCAACTAGTTCTAAACAAATAACTATTAATCAGGGCGGGTCCAGGGGGCCAATCTGGCTATGACCCCCAATTGAAATTTTAACAGAACTTGGCCCCTCTCATTACCCAATGCGTCGTATGAAAGAAGGTTTTGCCTTTTCTCAACTAATTTCAAGTCAGTTTTAAAGATATTAGCCTCCTTCATTTTGGTGACGACGACCATGATGATGGTGGTGACGACGACCGTCATGGTCGGTGGTGACGACGACCATGACCATGGTGATGACGACGACCGTCATGGTCGGTGGTGACGACGATCATGACGATGGTGATGACGACGACCATGACGACGACGTCGATGACGACGATGACGATGATGATTATGACGACGATGATGATGATTTCGATAAAGACGCTGATTTGTATTAGGCAGCAAAGGATTCCTGTTGAATTGTGGACTTTTCTAAGCTAATTTGTAATAGTGAATGAATATCTGAGTTCTTATCTCCACTTGAAGTTACTAAAACCTCAATGATTTGCATTTATTCAACTTTATTTAGTGTGTGCTGTATCGCATGGCCATTAACCCAATTTGTAACTTTGAATATAACTATATGTAAAATTTGTGCTCATTGAATATAACTTACAATGCTTTTGATTTTGAAATTTCTTGTACATAACTTAAACTGTAGCCAAAAAGGAACTAATTTAGCAACTATGCTCATCAAATTTCAAAAATAACTTTTCTTCAATCACCCTAATGCATATGTTTATGTGTCCATGTGCAATATTGCATGAGTATACATGTGTGTATATATTGTACATATACATGTACGTGCACAGGCCTACGTATGCATTTGTGTGTGTTTATGCATGCATGTTTGTTTGAGCGTCCATACAGACATAAATACATACATCCATACACAGTATAGTATTACATGCATATTTACATCCATACGTACATACATACATACATACATACATACATACATACATACGTACATACATACATACATACATACATACATACATACATACATACATACATACATACACAGTACACACATCTGTGCCGCATGTGGCATTGAATGTAGGCTCATACATATAATATACATAGGCCTACATACATGCATAGGCCTACATACATGCTTACATACATACATACATACATACCTACATACATACATACATACATACATACATACATACATACATGCATGCATACATACATATATAAATAAATACATACAATACATACATGCATACATACATACATACATAGTATGCATGTATGTATGTATGTATGTATGTATGTATGTATGTATGTATGTATGTATGTATGTATGTATGTATGTATGTATGTATGTATGTATGTATGTATGTATGAATGTATGTATGTATTACATACAAACATACATACATACAT
>OX457045.1:14783826-14788826 GCA_949752735.1 Lumbricus terrestris | reverse complement strand
TGGCAGGACAACGACCTGGGCAATGGATTTTTACGATAGCATTTACCCTGATTTGCCCCCACTGCAGTGCCACCGTCACTTATTACAAAATAAATGTTATAGGCCTATTTTCGCGGTGGCGTCAGTAGTGGGTAGACCTAATTCGCCGTAACTAAGCCATGCCGTTACAAGAACGCCTGGGAATGACAATGACAATGACAACATACATACATGTATACATATATATACCTGTATATATACCTATATATACCTATCTATACCTATGTGTACCTATATATATACACCTATATACCAATGTATACCTACTGTATATACCGATATGCAGGGTGCGCCAAAAAAAGTAATCCCATACGGTTTTCAGCCCATATCTTGGCAAAAAATACGAATTTTTAAATGAAACCTTACAGTCTTAAAGGAAATTCATATTTACGTACAATGGTCAAATTGCAAAAAATATTTCAAACAGAACAAAAGTTATATCGATTTTAGTGAGGCCACC
The DNA here is from genome assembly GCA_949752735.1 of Lumbricus terrestris. Taxonomy (NCBI): domain Eukaryota; kingdom Metazoa; phylum Annelida; class Clitellata; order Crassiclitellata; family Lumbricidae; genus Lumbricus; species Lumbricus terrestris. Next base: position 14,788,327 of record OX457045.1, on the reverse strand, counting down.
AACAGTTTTTTGACGATTCAAAACGGGACGCAACAAAAAGTAACGAAAAACCAATATATTATAATTATTCTGGCCAATATCCTGGCCAGAAGTAAGAATTTCGAAATGAAATTTGACAAGCTTAAAGACAATTTATATCTACACAGGATGGCCTGATTTCAGCAAAATAATTCAAACAGAATAAAAGTTTTGGCACTTTTAAGGAGACCACCCACCGTTTTTTGACGATTCAAAGACGTAGCGCAGCAAAAAAGTAGCAAAACACGATTTTATTAAGTCTCATCTCCAGTGGCGTAGCCAGGAATTTTTCATGGGGGGGTTTTATGGCCGGAAACCCTGTTTTTTGCTATTTTTTCTTACTTAAATGGAAAAATAACCTTAAAAAATCTTTTTTTCGGAGCCAATGGGGGGGTTTTGACTCCCGAAACCCCCCTTGCCTACGCCACTGCTCATCTCAAATAATTGTTATCAAATAGGCTTTGATAATGCCAGATGATCATTATTAGTACTATTTAGAAAAGAAACAGGGTACCAGCGTAGCTGCACGTCACTGAGAAGTCATTTAGCAAGATGACAATCAAATTGGTAAATAAGAAATCTGTCAGATTAATCAACAGGGCCATCAAGACCTTTGCAAAGAGACTCGAAAGAAGCTTTGGCACGGGTGGTGGGCACATCGAACACAAGTTGTGAATCACTATCAAGTTCAGTTCCAAACAGTTATTTGAGATATGACTTGATAAAATCACGTTTTTGTTATTTTTTATTACGTTACGTTTTTTAATCGTCAAAAACGGTTGGTAGCCTCACTAAAAGTGGTATAACTTTTGTTGTGTTTGAAATATTTTTATGAAATCTGGCCAACATGTGTAAATATGAATTGTCTTTAAACCTGTAAGGATTCATTTTGAAATTCTTACTTCTGGTCATGAAATTAGCAAAACACCTTTAAAAATTGCGTTTCGTTTTTGAATCGTCAAAAAACGGTGGGTAGCCTCACTAAAAGTGATATAACTTTTGTTCTGTTTGAAATATTTTGTTGGAATGTGACCATTGCACGTAAATATGAATTGCCTTTAAGACTGCAAAGATTCATTTAAAAATTCGCATGTTTGGCCAAGATATAGGCCAAACCGTAGGGGATTACTTTTTTGGGCGCACCCTGTATACCTATATACTTATTGACCTATATATACCTTTATTCATACATATATATACACCTATATAATATATATACCTGTATATACCTATAAATATATATATATACACCAATATATATGCCTAATATATATACCTATATATATACCTATATATTTTCCTATATATACCTATAAAACTATATATACATAAACCTATATACCTATGTAACTATATACCTATGCGTGTATATATATACGTATACCTATGTGTGTATATATATATATATACGTACCCATATATTTATATATATACCTACCTATATATTTATATATAAATATATACCTACATGTCTATATAATTACATATAATTCTTATATACCTGTGTATATTCCTATATATACCTATATAACTATATATGTACCTCTAAATACCCATGTAACTATATACCTATGCATATATACATACCCATATATATATATACATATATATGTACCTATAAACCAATATACCTATACATATCTATATATATATATATCTATATAATTAAATATAATTTCTTTATGCCTATATATTATATACGTATATACCTATTTATTATATACCTATAATATATATCTATATATGCACCAATATACCTATACATGTTCATAAATATATACCTATATACTTATATATACTTATATATACCTATACATATACCTATTATCTATATGCAGCACTGCTTCTTAATGAGTTGTGACGTTTCGAAGTATATTGCAACAAAAAAGTATCTGGCGTCCGGGTGCATATAAACCGCAAAGTATGTGGCGGTTTAAGTAAGTAAGTAAGTAAGTAAGTAAGTATTTTCTTTATCACTCCACTTGCAAACGCACAATAAGACACAGAACATTATTATAATACATAGAAGTAGTAATAGGTAATAAAAACGTGCAAATTAAAATCAAAAGTTAAATATAATATAATTACTAAACTATCATCTTCAATCAAGTTAACTATATAACATTCTGGTGAAAAATCCCTTTGCAATCAACGAATCACAACGTGGTATTTCAAGATTGTGTGATCGGGGCCTAAGGGAGTAACCAGTTACACGTTCAGGTGGAAGAAGATAATGGAGGACATGCCCGGGGTCACAGAGGATAGAAGAAAAAAGGGATACATCTGCCTTGGAACATAACATGTCAAAAGTAGGGGTGTTAGAGGGCAAAAAACCCTGTCTTATCAACTTTCTAATAATAGCGGACAGACGACTCCTCTGACCCTCATTTGCAAAACCCCACCATGCTGGCGAAGAATAAAGCATACGCGCGACTGTGGTGGAACGTACAACATCATGTAGTCGGCTGCCAGTCAAACCATGCGACAAAAGGACACGAAGTGCATAAAATGATTGCTTTGCTTTACAGACAATGTTATCAATGTGCTCAGAAAAACCCAATCTATATGAAAGCGTAATACCCAGAACCTTGACTGCATCAACTCGTTCAATCCCAATAATGGGGGGAGGGCAATCAGAAGTTTTGGAACGGGGACGCCTAAAGATGACTTCACATGACTTGCTGTGATTGAGGCGCAAGTTACAATTTCTAGCCCACTCTGCAATGTGATTAAGTTCAGCATCAGTAGTGTCAATATTAGATGCAGGAATAATTAGGTAACAGTCATCAGCATATTTAAAAAGTCTATTACCTACAAATAGTAGCTTTAATCCAGAAATTAAGGAAAGAAAGTTGACTGGCCCAAGGCCAGACCCTTGAATAATGCTAGCATTAATGCACTTGAAAGACGAGGTTATGCCACCGAACTTAGTGCAATGCACTCGGTTATGTAACAAAGCAGGAACCCAGTTGTAAACAAAGTCAGGAATCGGCATAGAGGCTAACTGTACAGCCAGACTATCATGTTTTACAGTATTAAAAGCCTTAGAAAAATCCAAAGATACCAGACGAACATATGGTTCACATTTAACTGACACAAGTAAATAGTGAGTTAAAGCAATGAGCGCAGCAGTAGTCGACCCAGAGTGTCTGAAAGCAAATTGGTCAGAATATATGCAGTTCTCATCAGGATTAGTCAGAATTGGATAGTAATATTTATGAACAACAAATTTCTCTAGAATTTTACATAAAATAGGTGTAATAGAAATTGGGCGGAAATCAGCCTCAGAATCAGGACTAGACATTTTTGGAATAAGGGTTAAAGGGCGTCTGATGGTGATGACGACTACAACCACGCTGATGATGATAGTTCTAATGACGATTTCTATGGCGCCGTGGCACAGCCACGTCTTTACAAGCCCCCTGATAATGATGTCGATGATGATGATGTCGATGATGATGATGATGATGATGATGATGATGATGATGATGATGATGATGATGATGATGATGATGATGAGGATGATGATGATGATGATGATGATGATGATGATGATGATGATGTCGATGATGGTATTCCTGGTGGTGGTGGTGGTGGTGATGATGATAACGATGATGGTACGACGGCAATAACGACGATGACGTCGATGATGATGATGATTTCAACAACGATGGCGACTGCAATGATGATGATGGTGACGACGATGATGACAATGATGATGATGATGATGATGATGATGATGATGATAATGATGATAACGACGACGACGACGATGATGATGATGGTGATGGTGATGATGATGACAAAGTGATGAAAATGATAATGAAGGTGAAGACAACGTAAAGAAGACGATGATGACGATGATGTATTGCATTGCTATTGTTCATATTTTTGTGTTTGTTACTGTTTTTGTTGTTGTGGCTGGTGGTGGTGGAGGTGATGATAGCGATAGTGGTGGATGATGATGACGATGATGATGATGATGATGATGATGATGATGACGACGACGACGACGACGACGACAACGACGACGACGACGAAGATGATGATGATGATGATGATCAGATGATGATGATGATGATGATGATGATGATGATGATGATGATGATGATGATGATGATGATGATGATGATGATGATGATGATGATGATGTCACTACTTTGCTCGGCACTACCGCCCTAGGCGATAGGCGTTGCACGCTCTTTAGTTCTCTCGAGAAAACTTGGTTTCCAGAGGACGGGGCAACTAGATTAGACAATTTGACAGGGAGATATACTACGAAAATATCTTTACAAAATTGATTGTAAAAGGATTGGCAGATCGTTTTAGTAATAAACCGTTGATTTAAGCATTTTAATCGTGGAATTTTACTATCATTCATCCGATTAAAACATAGGCCTATGTGTGTGAGACCCATAAACTACAATCATTGCCATTCTCTAAAGAGGTTAATATCCGACAGCCGCCATGCTGGTGAGCAAAT
>OX457045.1:14296326-14778826 GCA_949752735.1 Lumbricus terrestris | reverse complement strand
GTCCAAACCCATGCAAGGTATAGGCCTATTATGTACACACATACAGTTCTTTGACATACTGGTCTTAATTACAGTTGCTTCTGTTCCTATTCAGTGCCGCTTTTGTTATTGTTTTTCAGTTTTGGCGATTAATTATAAATCATCGTTTGCATTTTTATCTGAAGCACATGTTGTCGTGACATAATTATAATGTATGCACGTGTCCATTTTAACTATGCAGGGTGGGCAAAAAAATACCCCTTAGGTTTTTTGCTAATAAGATCTTTTCGTCACTTTTTGTTGCGTAACGTTTTTGAATCGTCAAAAAACGGTGGGTGGCCTCACTAGAAGTCGCATAACTTTTGTTCTGTTTGAAATATTTTGATGAAATCTGGCTATCATATGTATATAGGCCCCCCCCCCTATGAATTGTCTTTAGGCCTAAGCCTGAAAAAATTTAATATCGAAATTCTTACTTTTGGTCAAGATATTGGCAAAAAACCTAAGGGGGTATTTTTGGGCCCACCCTGTACATATGCGCCCTGTTATGAATGAAAGACCGTTGCCAGGATTTTATTCCGTGGTATACTCGACCGTGATCAGGCACATAAGAAACCGAATCAACTGACTAAAGGGTTTAAAGAGGCCAAGTAGACTTCGTAGTGGTTCTGGATTGCTAATACATTACACACAGTAGTTCTTATTTCATGTGTTAGTAAATGCATCATTTCAATTTTGCATTATTATATTATTTCATTTGGGGGCGTTTAAACGCCCAAAACACCCCTTGATATTGCCTCACTGGTGTTAGTAGTTCATTGCGTATAGTCTTTCACAGAATCATAAATTGTTTGAGCCGTCTACTGAATATATTAATAAATTGTTTGAGCCATCTACTGAATATATTAATAAATTGTTTGAGCCATCTACTGAATATATTAATAAATTGTTTGAGCCATCTACTGAATATATTAATAAATTGTTTGAGCCATCTACTGAATATATTCATAAATTGTTTGAGCCATCTACTGAATATATTAATAAATTGTTTGACCCATCTACTGAATATATTCATAAATTGTTTGAGCCATCTACTGAATATATTCATAAATTGTTTGAGCCATCTACTGAATATATTCATAAATTGTTTGAGCCATCTGCTGAATATATTCATAAATTGTTTGAGTCATCTGCTGAATATATTAATAAATTGTTTGAGCCATCTACTGAATATATTCATAAATTGTTTGAGCCATCCACTGAATATATTCTTAAATTGTTTGAGCCATCTACTGAATATATTCTTAAATTGTTTGAGCCATCTACTGATATATTCATAAATTGTTTGAGCCATCTACTGAATATATTCATAAATTGTCTGAGCCATCTGCTGAATATATTTTCATTATGTACTGATTTCAGGAATTCAAGTGTCGCAAAGGTTACGAGTGCAAGATGCGAGAATCAAAGTGTAAAAAAGGAGCAAAACCATTCTGCGCTAAAAGTATGGTCACACAACTCCGACATATTAGAATGTTCTTAGATTCCAGCCATAGTAGCTATAGCTGTTGGGTTTATCGTTAACCTAATGTGTGGTGTTTTTGAACACCGTGACTCTTCAATAAACACCCTGAATCTGTGACCTAACGCTTGAGGGTTTGAACCTGCTGAGGAGATAGCAATCAGCAACCTTGTCAAATTGCTTGTGCAAAATCGCCTCTCCCACTAGTAAAGGCGCGAGGTGAAAAAATAATGGCAAGTAAGCCTCATTTTATATATCGACACTACGTGAAGATCTATTTTGAATGATCCATTGTAAACTGTAAGAAGAAAAGTAGCGAATACCTACCCAAGCGTCAATATTGAACCTTTACTCAATACAGAATGCTATCTAGTTCCATATTGGTATAACCTAGAGCAATTTTGACGTAGGAGTACAGTACAATATACTTTCAGCAAGCGTCTCTGAGTAGTTTTTTAGAAGAGGCGCTAAATAAATTCTCAGAATCAATCTATCAATTCAAACTAGTTGCGCAGAACTGTATAGGTTTGCTGCACTAATAATAGGAATTGGCTTACGACAATCTTTTTTTATTCCACCCCGTCTTATTGATACTGTATGGGTGTCAGAAACCACGAGGCACATGAATTTCGCTTCACTAAAAGGTGACTTCCAATCCTGAGACCAACGTGTCTCCTTTTCCCTCTTGTCACTCATGCAATGTCATTCTGAAGATCAGCTAGTTATGGTCATTTAAATTCTGGTCATGAATAGGCTGGTGTTAATTAATTTCTCGGTCATATAATGCACAACCTTTGGGCTAACTGGGTTTTTAGGCTATATATCAAGTCGTCATTGGGGATTATGTTGGAATGAGTTTGTATGCAGTAAAAACCATCTAGGACGAACTTGGCCTTGATTTTCCTATTTACGTATTCTGACGGTATTCAGTGGTATAGGGTAGCTTTATATTATAAACATTTAGGCGTATTAAAATAAATGTTATTAAATTGTGTTGATTATGTATAAATAGAGTATGTTGCATTTTTATAGGCCTACATGTTATAATATAAAGCTGCCTTTTACAACTGAATAGGTGAATACGAAAATCAAATCAGCATAATGTCCGTGAATATGTTGCTGTTGTTACCAAGCTGCTACATTGAATAGGCTGCTGTTAAGTCAGTTATTCATTGCAACTAATTGTTGTGTTACTTCTTCTACTCTGTATGAAGTGGGCATTGGAAATTATTATTAGTGTAGGACGTAGCCTAATCCCAGACTCCATGTAGGGCACTGTAACCTACATTTAGTTCAGAATTTCTAGGAATAATTTCGGTGCTATAACTAGGATGAAATGTTTTAATGTCTTGCAGGTCCCTGTTCTCCTCAGGACCCGTGCAACAAACGGTGCATGTACGGTTTGAAGACGGATAACGCCGGATGTCAACTCTGCGAATGTCTGGAAGCACCACGTTCTTACCCATAAAGCAGCTGATCCCAGACGATGATTCAGAAAGAAACTCGAATATTAAAAGCGCATGAAAACAATGCTTTCCGTCAACAATGTATTTCGCAATGTAATCACACATCGTTTTAATTTGGTGGTTGGGCATAGCAGGTGTTTGGTGAGAATATTAATTTGAGCTGTGCAACTTAACCAAAGACTTGACCATAAACGACGCGACACAATTCCAAAAGAAAATATAGGCTCTTATAAATGATTCCATCATTTCCATGGTCACTCGTTCTAAGCATTCATATAGGAGGCTACTAGCCTACTCATGAGCGCTCCCAGTCCAACCTGTATAATTGTCTAGTAATCCACACTTTTTCCGTCATGTCACCCCTCCAATACCGGTAGCAAGTCAACTGATTAGAAAGAATTTTAGATTGCCATAGTACGCTTGCTTCATAATGCATCATCTACGTGTACCCAAGCTTTGTGTTCGATAATACTAAATACTCCAAATCGACTCTACACCTCAATTATAAGGGCTCGCCAATTGCATATCACTTTATTTGAGATCATTTTCGTGATCATAGAGAATCAGTTAATTTCGTAATGATTGACAACATATAGGCCTACTTATGCCATTTTGTCCAAAAGGGAATATTATAGCCTCCTATTGACAATCTCTCTCCTCTATATACCCTCAAGAGTTAACATACACAATTACTACAATTCCATTCGATTTCGTTGCTTTCGCGTTTTTGTTTATTCCCGTTTTTTGAATAGCTTGACTGATATTCAATCTCAACCTAAGAGAACTTATGATGGTCGGTGGCCTGTGCCTTACTTTTACTTATTGCCATTGTCATTCTCTGCTTAATTATATTGTATTGAATTATGCTAAAGGAAATTAAACTTATTAAATGGCCTTTCTTTTCATAATACTTCTAGTTGCGGCCAGGCATGCTGCAATTATCATATCGAATTTATTTAACGATTTAGCTATTAGGCCTACGCTATCTTAGATTTAGCTATTAGGCATACGTTGTCTTAGATTTAGCTATTTGAAATAAGTTATCTTAGATTTAACTATTAGGCCTACGTTATCTTAGACTTAGCTATTAGGCCTACATTATCTTAGATTTGTCTGTTAGGCCTACGTTATCTTAGTTTCCAGAGACAACTAAAGAATTAAATTCTCGGGATATTGCTCTCAAACTAAATCGGCTTCTAAAAGGCACCAAAACGGCAATTAAAAAGTTCAGACTCAGATAACTTTTTCATTGATTTATTTATTTATTTGTTTATTTATTTATTGCACCAGAAGTAAAATAAGCATAGTACAACAGAAACAGAAAATCACTGGGCAACGGGAATCCCGGAAAAGCAAAAAATTATGTTAACCAGGCCCCTAGTACACAATTATCATTTCAATCAACGTTCTAATGTCGCACAGTAGTACGCAAAGAACAAATCAAGAAAATTTTAGGACTGTCAATTAGCAGCCTACAAAGCACAATAATCAGAAGAAAAACTATATAAAGAAAAAATTGAATCAAGAACGCAATATATATATATATATATATATGACAAAGAATGAAATATGGGACTGAAACAGCAATCAAAAACCATGTTATTGTTCAAAACTGAGGTGTGTGCACAAGCGGAATAGGCCTAATCAATACAAAGTTCGTGTGAAGTAAATTATTTGATACAAACCTATTATCTCAATAATGTTATTATTCATTATACTTCAGTATTAAGCCTAGTTTCAGTTCTCCTTTAAGTGTGGTAAGAAATTTCTTTTCTTTAAGATCATCAGACAGAGTTCCACAATCGAGGTCCCAGCACCTGGAGGTTACCTGCTCTGGAGGCAGTACGTGCTAAAGGAACAACATAATTGGAAGAGGACCGGGTATTATAGGAGCGGATTTTGTCAACTGTTGCAAAGTAACAATAAAATTGTTTAGGCAACATAATATTATGCACAAATTTGAACATAATTATAGGCTACAGAAGTTTAGAAAAGTGAGATAACTCGTAACTTTTTAATATTCTTAAGGTGCAAAACAAAGGGTTTGAGTGAGATAGGTAAGAGGAATGGGTATTTATTCTTACAGCAGCTTTCTGTAGCCTCAGAACACGCTCCAAATTACCAGTTTTATTTGGCGACGACAATATACAGGGTGGGCCAAAAAAAACCTTAGGTTTTTTGCCAATATCTTGACCAAAAGTAAGAATTTCGACATGAAATTTTACAGTCTTAAAGACAATTCATATTTACATTTGATGGCCAGATTTTATAAAAATATTTCTAACAAACCACAAGTTATGCCACTTATAGGAAGGCCACCCACCGTTTTTTGACGATTCAAAAACGTAACGCAGCAAAAAGTAGGTTTTTGCCAATATCTTGGCCAAAAGTAAGAATTTCTAAATGAAATTTTACAGGTTTATAGACAATTCATATTTACATATGATGGCCTGCAGATTTCATAAAAAATATTTCAAACAGAACAAAAGTTATATCACTTTTAGTGAGGCCTTCCATCGTTTTCTGACTTTTTGAATCATCAAAAGACCTAGGGTGACCTCACTAAAAGTGATATAACTTTTGTTCTGTTTTAAATATTTTTATGAAATCTGGCCAACATATGTAAATATAAAATGTCTATTAACCTGTAAAATTTCATTTCAAAATTCTTACTTTTGGTCAAGATATTGGCAAAAAACCTAGGGGGTCTTTTTTGGCCCACCCTGTCACATGTGTGGTTCAAGTAAAGTGTGATATAATAGTTTTAGTTTATCGGTATCAAGGATATGGCCAACTCTACAGAGTATGCCCACCATCTCGGAAACTTTGTTGACTGCCAAGTCTACATGTTTCTTCCATTTAAGGTCATCAGAAAGCACCACTCCAAGAAATTTAATTTCATGCACTCGTTTCAAAGGAGTAATATTAACATCAGTATCCAAAAACTTCCTTTTAGTAAATACCATAAAGCAAATTTTTTATACTTTAAGGAAAGTAAGTTAGCTGATAACCAATGGCTTATACATTCCAGTTTATCATTTAATGATTCAGCTACTGATTGTAAATCATTTACGGTACATCCAAAAGAAAAAAGAGGGGACCGATGATTGAGCCTTGAGGGACACCGCATATTATAGATAAGAAAGATGGAGGCATTATTGAGGCCAACGCATTGATATAGGCCTATGCTGGATAAATAACTTGCGAACCACTTTTGAGGGATACCCCGCATTCCATAGTGCTCAAGTTTCTGCGTGAGTATTTCATGGTTCACAGTGTCAAAGGCCTTTGAAAGATGAAGAAAAAATTCCAATTGTTGTTTGATGGTCATCCAAGGATTTGCTAATTTGGTTCGTAAGATCAAGTAAAGCCAGTTCTGTGGAAAGATTTTTTCTGAACCCATACCGAGTATCTTAAAGCAAATTGTTATGTTGCACAAAAAAGGTAAACCTAGTGTGGACCTATACAATTTTTTCTGGTAATTTAGAGAAGGGGATAGGATAGATATGGGACGGTAGTTAGAAATCTTGAGTTTATCACCAGTCTTAAAAATTGGAACGAACTTTGCTGTTTTAAGCTGGTCTGGGGAAGTACCTTGCATTAAGGACTGGTTAAAAATGTCAACTAAGACAGAAGAAACCTCAAAGGAGCACTGTTTTACGGTCATTGTCGAGATGTCATCGTAACCCCTACTCTGAGAATAATTCATCAGAGCAATGGAGTCTATAAAAATTATACGTTTTGTAGGCTGAAATAGTTTGTTCTCCTCAAATAGGGCCATGACGTTTCTTTTATGCGGCCTATAGGGGTAGTGAGAAACTGCAGTTCAAACTGAGACGCAAATATAGACCTATATATTTAGGCACCTTTGTATCGGTATGGTGGCGTTACGGCGCCATATAAATTTTCGTTATTATTATTATCATTATTATTATTACTATTACTATTATTATTATAATTATTATTATTATTATTATTATTATTATTATTATCATTATTATTATTATTATCATTATTATTATTATAGGCCTAGGGCCTACATCATATCTGTCTGTCGATTACGCGTCGAGCGAGTAAGCCTATAATAGGCGAACAAAGAAGAACAGCAGCACAATGGCACGCATGATCAAACCTCGGAAAATCGATATTACACAAACAAGTCTTTAAAAAGTAGTAATACGCCACGAAGAATCACATTAAACTAACGACCAGCAATCGAGTAGATTGGTAATTTAAATATAGATCTAAGATTTTACCTTTGGATAATATGTAGGCCTATATAAATATGTATATATATAGACTATATATTCACTGATACCACACGTATATTCCTTCAAGTATGCGAAATATGCATATATATGTGGGCCATATAGACATAATACTGATACCACACGTATGTGCAATATATATATACATACATAATATATATTCGTGTATACAGGGTGCGGCCAAAAAAATGACCCATTACGAAAATTGCGATTTCTCGAAAACCGCTGAATATTTTCTTACAAATATTTTCATTTTTATTCGTAACATATTTCCGCATATTATTGGAAAATTTTATGTCAGTATCTTTATATTTGTGATCATGACATCAGGCAGAAGAAAGAAATGCATTTTTTCAATTTAACACGGCATTCACGAAATAGGAAATCATAATTTTACATAAAGTAGCCTACAGTGTGCCATAATAAGGTTTTCTTCACCGATGAAAAGATCTTTTACATCAATCCACCCATTAATAGGCTACTCAAAATAACCGCGTCTGGGCGAAGAAGAAAAAGCCGATATCCATACAAGTCGCCTGTTGGTCGAGAGAGCCAAGTTCTCTCCCAGCATCATGGTTTCTGCAGGTGTCAGCTATGAGGGCAAAGGACGCTTGCATTTCATTGACGAGAAGGCCATATTCAATGCTACGTACTACGTGGAGAAACTTTTGCCTAAGCTTGTCGATGACTGTCACATTGTCTTGGGAATTCAGTTCACTTTTCAGCAAGATGGAGCACCCACTCACGACGCCAAAATGGCCCAAGATTGGTTAACAAGTCACTGTCCGGACTTCATCGACAAGGATTCATGGCCGCCAAATTCCCCAGATATGAACCCACTCGACAATGCTGTCTGGGGTACAATGCTTGAGACTTACAACAAACTTACCACAAAACCAAAGAGCATTTCTGAACTGAAAAATACGCTACAAATCATCTGGAATGACTTTTGTCAATTGAGACCATTCAGATGACTGTTCTGGGCTTTCGAAAACATCTGTAAGCTTGTGTAAAAGCAAACGGTGTTCATTTCGAGCATTTTTTGCACAGAACAGTTTGGCCTAATCTTGTCAATAACACAAAGTAGCCTTGAACTTTGTTACATTTCTGTTTACGTCGTTACTTTGTTACTTATTGCGTTATTGCTGTCACTAAATGTCTGTTGAAACGAAAAACACATTGTTTCACTTCAGGGTTGCACCATTTTGGTGTTCATGAATCGAATTTCATTAAATTTAGCCAAGTTGTAGATAGATATGTGTCAAATAGACTGGCGAAGCTTTATAACAAAATATTCAGTGGTTTTTGGGAAATCGCGATTTTTGTAATGGGTCATTTTTTTTGGCCGCACCCTGTATATTAGGCTATTGTCTACCATCTGTCTCATATTCGATTAAATTGAGATGTTGTGTTAGCAACGCCACTGTTTTGCAGGCCTACAAAATTTGTGACGGCAATAGCGCTGTAGGCCTAAATGAAACCAGCGCCACATCGGTCTTATAAGTATTTGTATCGACCATTATATTTCAGAGCTCAGCAAAAGATTCGACACATTCGCTTCGCACGACTGTAAGTAGCCTATAATAGAAAACGATCCCGATTTCTGTGGAAACTTTTTGCGAAATCGTAAGGAATTTACGTATTCGACAGCTTCACGTTCTCTGTAGCTACCATAGTGCTAAGCGCAGTACACTAGCAGCTAGCTTATTCAAGAGGGTGGTATCGTATCAGATCAGAAGGATAGTCAGTGGCCTATTTCCAGCGGAGGTCCGAGTCCGTTTGCCAGCATGAGAAGAGAGAGAGGAGCTAAACAGGGCGGGCGCGACTTGAGCCGAGTGAATAAAATAGTGGAATCAAAAATGAACCAAAACTCACGGTCGGAGGGTGACGACAGGTCCGGGAGGGGAAGGTGATGGATCGAACCAGGGTGTTTCGGACGAGGAGGAGGAGAAATAAAGCCCCTGCGAAATATGAAAGTTAGCAAATTGGCCTAAGCAATTTTCGCCAGGTTCGTTTAGACATATAGCTGCATAAACCAACAAATTGTGTGGCAGGTTGCTTGTTGGTGAAATCACGCGCTGACTGCCAATAAGAAGACAGACAACGTATGGAATCAGAAGGGATGAGGTCGATTGCCATAGCGATGATGGTGGCTGCTCTGATGATTCTTAGAACAACGGCGTATCCAGGTTATCCAGGTTGGTGGTCAGATTGCTTAAAATGCAAATAGGGTGTTGGACAGTGCTTGGTGATCCCATAAAAATTATGAATAGCCTATTTATCTAACTATTAACGTTTTAACAATGTAGGCCATGACGCTGTTCGTTCAAGAAACTTTAAATTAAGATGGTGTAGAGCAGGTAGGTACAGCTTAGGTGCTTTTCTTTTTATGCAAGTCCGTATGTATACATATATATATAGACCACACACTAAGGTCGCCAAATAGGGTCAGTTTTAGAATTTAGAAACGACCTAACAATTTTGAATGATAAAGGTTTTTAAAACTTGCATTGACCAGCAGCAACGATCAGATCTATTTCGTAGGCTACCAAAAGCTCGTTCTCTGTGTCGGGACCCACTGCATGAAACAGCCTTCCTGACTATGTGCGGAATGCACCTTCTCTGGAGGCGTTTAAATTCAGACTCAAGACTTATCTATTTAAACAGTCGCATAATTGCTAGTAACTTTTGAACTCTTGTACAGCGCCCTTTCGTTCGGCCTCGGCTGAACTACGGCGCTATATAAATCGTCTTATTATTATTATTATTATTATTACCAATTAAGGTGTGGTGTCTCTTTAGAGTTACATGTAAGTAGCCTACGTATGTGTCTTTGTAGGCCTATGTATGATCATTTGTCATAGTGACCCTTCAAGCTTTCTGCTCAGTGGCGCTACGGACTACAGCGCCGACATTGAAAGGGTATAACCATAGGCGTAGGAGACGGGGGTCCAGAGGAGCAAATCTCCCCCCCAAATTTCGGGCAAATGTGTTTTTCCGGCAAAACAGGCACAGACGGACAAACCTTTTCGGGTAAACAGGCATGGGAGGTTTCTTTTCGGCGCACAGGGATAAAACAGCTATATTTCGGAGATTTTTACGAAACGACAACAAAAATAGGTCATCAGTTATTTCGGCTGGGAAATCGAAATGAATAAAAAAAAGGTCATCAGAAAATTTGGTCGATGAAAAATGTCGGCGACTCGCGGTTCGACAAACAATGTAAAGCATACTCTTCGGACAAAAGTTAAATCTTTGCCCCCTCCCCCACTGCCGAGATGTCCCGTACGCCTATGGGTATAACAGACGTAAATTTGGCTCTTGAAACATAGATTCTCTTTTCTTTGCTTCAAACATGATGGAGGTTTTGATCTGATATAGGCCTACGCGTTATTTGAAACTACAATGAAATAAGTGCAGTAGTGAGTGGAAAAGAGGGGCAAGTCTGAATGAGGTTATCGATAAACTAAATCACATAATGCTGACTGGTCAGTTCAACTGTAATTTTCAGGTCCAACTCCAGAGTCGAAACTCGATACACCGACTGAAGGTAATTATTCTTAGTAGGTTTATAGGTCTATCCAGCTTGCTGCGATGGACAAAACAACCACAATTGAATATTGCATATTAGGCTACTCCTAAAATGTTCCGCAATTCTATGACTCAATTAATTATAGGCTACCAAAATAGTCTAGCAAAAGTTTCTACCGCCATTAAGTTTGCATCTATTTGCATCTATTTGCATCTATTTGCATCTATTTGCATCTACTTGCATCTATTTGCATCTACTTGCATCTATTTGCATCTATTTGCATCTATTTGCATCTATTTGCATATTATATTTGCATATATTTGCATCTATGTCTTTTAGAAACGATCTTTGTCGCGTCTTATGTGATCAAAACTAAAGCTTTAAACTCAGGTGATGAAATTGCTATGAGGCATATAAGTTGTCAGTCATCTTGACCTTCTTAGTCACCTTGAACCTTGCATGTATATAGTCTACAATAAGATTATTGTTTGCACGAAATGACAAAAATTATTATTTAAAAAATTATTTCAGCTTGTGTATTATGTCTCTAACTGCTGCACCAGGGATTTTATCCACGTTAGGGCCTACCCTGTCGAAATCGCGAGTTCGCTGTCAAACAATGTGGTCCTAAATCTGCCATCGTATCTGTTGAATAGAGGTATGATACATAATGATTATGCTGCATTGCCTCATTTGTCTTAACTTTCTTCAGCAGAGACAACTTCAGAGCTGCCCACAACTTCAGAGCCTCTCACAACGACGACAACGTCATGTCCAGTGGTTACGTGTGGCCCTAACTGCGAATATGCTACAGGAATGGATGGATGTCCGGCTTGTGACTGTCATCCGACCTGTATGGTTAGAAACATTACTCAACAGTAAACCAATGTAAGGTAGTTAGCAGTGAGACGTTCGTCGTTTTCACCTCTAGTTGTATCACTGTGATTACTCAAGCTGCAATAATAATAATAATAATAATTATTGTTATTATTTATTATTGTTCACTGCTTGTATAACAATTAGCCTACACGTGTTATTTTTCAGTAACGCACTATGCCTCAAGTTGTGTTTCTGTAAGGTGAGGAACTTAGCTTTAGAGAGAATACGCTCAGTTAATAAATTATAGGCTAGGTTATAGCAAATATAACTATTGCGATTCATAATTATTCCTTATTTCCGAGCTGCACATAATATTCGGTGAGAAAATCGAGTCAATAAGGATAGAACTTAAACGATCGATGAAGCTGGCCCGTCAAGATACTGATGTAGTACTAGCAGACAGTCGACCAGTGGCGTAGCCAGGAATTTTTGATGGGGGGTTTATGGCCGGAAACCCTGTTTTTTGATATTTTTTCTTACTTAAATGGAAAAAATAACCTGAAAAAACCTTTTCCCCGGAGCCAATGGGGGGTTTAACCACCAAACCCCCCTTACCTACGCCACTGCAGTCGACCATGAACTTAATGATCGGTTCAAAAATTCTATAATTTCCTACAATGCTGGAATACGATGCATAAGGTGATACTGGCGATTAGAAGAGTCTAATGTGTTATGTAGGACGTGACATGTGATCCGGATGAAAGATGTATTATGCAGGACGTCCAATGCGGTCAGCCGAGGTGCTATCCTGTGCCGACTTGCATGCGATACGATGGTACGGTACCCCGATTCATAGTAAACAACAAAACGGTAAAATATTTCTATGTTTTATATATACGTCTAATAGGCCCGTTAGATCTACTGGCAATCCGATTAAAGCTGCTACATAAAATAGCCAACTTGATTATTAAATAGGGCTTTCCGAACTTTGCCTAATGCAGTAGTTGCTCTGTGTCATTAGACACAGATAACCTATTGAGTAAATAAATAGAGAGAAGTAAATTATTAATTGAGAGATGCGTCAGATCAATTGGCATTGTTTTTTTGCTTAATTTGACGTTCCTTCCGTAGGGCCACCCACGGCGCCACCCACATCAACGCCTACATCGCCATCCATATCGACGCTTCCCGCAGATTGTCCGGACTTGTCATCTTGGTGTATTGGTGAATGCGTATATCATGTAGATTACAGTTCGGGACAATGTCCGACTTGCGACTGTCCATCCCCGTTCTGCACGGTTAGACACACTGCTTAAACATATATATAAAACAGATTGAAAACCACCTTCCTCATGATCGTCGTCCTCGCTTTTCTTTATAACAATGATTACCCAAATTATTTATTTATTCATTTATAGGCTATATAAAAGATTGTATAGACCAAAGAGTTCATCTGCAAACAGATTATGCCTTCATAGCTGAAGAGGAGGCCTCGTCTCCTATATTCCCACAATGATCTGTAATGAATGTATTGCATGAAAGAGAAGACATACATGTAGACCTAATGGGCCTATGTCAGAAAACTTATTTCGTGTAACTGCCCCTATAATTATACTTGCTCAATTTTATAGAATAAAACCGTCATGCATCATGAGCGTTTCTTGTTAAACTTGGTAACTTGATTACAAGTGAGGCACGGTTGTTTACTGGATATGTCGTTGCCTTACAGCCGGAAGGTTGCAGGTTCGAATCCGCCTCAATCCGCCGCGTAGGCAAGTCCTTCACTCACAATTGCACGGACGCTTCGGTTTGAAACTCCGATGCAGTGTCCACGCTGCACTCGGACGCGCCTCTTAGTAGAGAGCTTGAATGGGCTCTATAGATATGGATAAATAAGATGTGGGCTACATAGTTTAATCACATACAATTATGTGATGCTTGAGATATTGATCTGTAGCCTATGAACGCTTTCCTGTCAGATTTATGCATGCCATCAATTGATCAGAATTTAAATCGCGCCCTTCCATTTCCCTACTCACAGGCGATCCACTGTATTGCATTTTGTGACTTAGTCTGAATTTGTTATCAAGTACCCTAATCAGCTCAAACATTCTCACTTGCGTTTTACTACTGCGTGGTTCCGTCTCTCATTGTACGATAACTGCACTGTGCATCCCTTTGAATTTACTGTACTTCACTTCCCCCAGTTCTTGCTAAGTTCTCCTTTATCGAAGGGGATTGGCTTATTCTCTTCCACCCATTATCACTTTAGTAGTCATCTGTTCATTAAATTTTATTAGGCCCATAAACACCACAGCAGTGGCCTTTAATTAATTATTAACAAAAAGGTCATTTGTTTTAGCACACAACATAGCCTATACAGTTAGCAACTCGTTGTGAGTATTATGATGACATGGCCTAAATAAAGTGCACAAAGTTGATTATGAACAAAATCGATCCCGTTACTGTAACACGGATTGAAAACACACGATGAGCAAGTAGGCCTGATCTAATTAACGAAATTATCTGGAACATTGTTTTGTGTTATGCAGGGCGATACATGTTCTCCGGAAGAGCAATGCGTCGAGAACAGCGAATGTCCTGAAGGAGTGTGCCATTACTGCATTCCAATTGTTATTATAGGTGGTAAACCTATATTTTCAGACACGTCTTATTAATTTTGTTGTGTTATTTTAATTTAGTAATTTCAAGTTTGGTTTCGTCTACACGCGAGAGACCCTGTCACGAGGCAGCTCCAATAATTTTCTTCGAGGCCCATGCTTACAGTGGCGGCGCTACGCCAGGGCATGGCAGGGCAAATGCCCTGGCAAAAAAGCCTTTGCCCTGGCTGTTGCCCTGGTCGTTGCCCTGCCAGAAATTTTACCCTGGGAGAATTTGTCCGGGCATATTGCTTTTACTGTTCACGTCCATCCGCTCTCTGGCAGGGCAAAATTCGGACAGGGCAAAAGTTCATGCAGAGAACCAAATCTGGCAGGGCAATTTTCTGGCAGGGCAAAAGTTTTGGCAGGGCAAAAATTCTCGCAGGGTAAAAAGACCGTAACATTTTGGCAGGGCAAAAGTTCTGACAGGGAATATTTCTGGCAGGGCGAAAATTCTATTTTGGCAAAGTTCTTGCAGAGAAAAATTCTGTTGCTGTTTATCCACATTGCCGCATACAACTAAAAGCGTAGGCCTAGCTGTCGCTTTATTGTTTTTCAAATGAAGCGTATATATATAAGCATTTGCGTAGACCAATAAGACAGACCTATGCATACCTGACTCCGTTACTTTATTCGCTGAACGCTTTGCTTTCGCGATCCTACTCGAAAGAGGATTTGCAATGCTTCACTAAGTGACGGAGATTGATCTAAGATGACCCTAAAAAAATTTTGCCCGTAATCTTGGCCAGGGGCAGGGGCGGATCCAGGGGGGGGCCAATCTTCATGTTACTTCTGGCCAAGATATTGGCAAACACTTTGGAGGAGGGGGTGTCTTTTTTACGGCCCACCCTGTGTAAGGTTTCTAAGGTTTGCTTTTCAAATGTCAAAGTGTTCGGTTTTATGGCTTCGCCCATTTTATCCTCTGACCAGCCTCTCTGCCCTGGTTAATAGTGCAGGATTGGTGATTTAGGGCATGCACTGCAGCGCAAAATTTTAGGCCTATGTAAGCCCGTAGGCCTACTACAGAGCACGCGACTCGCTCTCTGCCCTGGTTACTTGTGTGACTGCCCTGGCTATGCCCTGGCTACAAAAAGTGTCTGGCGCCGCCACTGCATGCTTAGGTCTACATTGTAGCCTATCTCATGCCACACGGCGAAGAACCAAAACTCACATAGATACTTCGAAGACTTCGGAGCAAGATCCAATTGAGACATAAGAACCAAAACAAGAACTTCGAATTGCATACGGGCAGAGAGACGGAGCCAGAGAACTTGTTCAGTCATGAATGTAGAGACAGGCGCAGGAGTGATTTTTCATATAATTATCACGGAATGGGTGAATATTGCGTAAAATGCAGAGAGTTGGGGACCTTGTGAAATGCTTTCTCATAGACTATTATTAATATTTTTCCTCGGCTGACACTTTTTTATTTCGCGTCTGCGACAGAGGTTTGAAACCGGACGAGCTATCAGAATTCAGAGTGGGTTATTAAGCGGCTCCAGGTAGAAAATTACAAGGGATGAAAAACTTAGTTGTACGTACGCATGAAGGTCCCAAAAAAGTACGAGGTGCAACAGGGAAGAGGTAGAAAATACGATTTCTTTCCTACGCGTTAGGCCTATGTAGATGGGACCTAAGGAATCGAAGCCATTAGAATGAAAGAAAACTTGTCCCTAAAACAAGTCGCGTTTGATTACGTTTTAGATCCGACTTCAATTCCGACTCCGATGACTCCAGGTTGTCCAGAAATCGACTGTCCTGGTTATCCATTCTGCAGATTAGAAGACGTTCCATGGGAGGAATGTCCGGCTTGCATCTGCACTGACCCCGCCTGCATGGTTCGAAACACTACTTTAACAACAATAAACGAACTAAAACAATTTTCGTCAGGATATATTTGTCCTTGCATTTTTATCCCAAAGATCGCTCAGGTCACTCATTCTGTTGTTCATTTAGGCCTCAACACGTTTAGTGATTAGCCTACCTCCTATAGTTAGCGAAAGTCGCATTGAAATTAGTCGATTTTATCTGCATGCAGTTAGTGGTTAGTCACCCGTGTAACGGCCTAGCTACGTTACGGTGTCATATGAATTTTCTAAGCTATATTATTATTATTATTGACCTTGAGCCTACCACTACCCTACGTTTTTCTGCAGCATGAAATATAAGTTTGAAATGTTAAGCATGTGTAAGCGGTGTATTTACACACATTTCAAGGCAAAATTTGTGATGGAATTTCACACCATAGAAACGCATAAGAGAAACAGCCGAGGTGCAAGAGAATGGGTATGGTGGGCCTATCCACCCGCTCCTAGGTTAGTCGTCTATGTAGTAAACTTATTCATCATTCTTCTGGAAGAGAACAAACTACATTATTCTGTTGGAAATGTAGGGCTATTATATTGGCCTCCCAAAATATTAAGTTTCTCGGCTGTTGGACCGGGATTTCGTTCTAACGCTGCCATTTCTTCTGGCTGGTAGCTTTGTAATTTCGTTCACCAGTTTAGATTGACATTTTTTAAATCGGTTAATTGTCCTTCGTGAGAGTGTATTTAAGTGAACCTATCTTCTTCATATTGTATGATCACTAACGGCATTAGAAAGCGGCGCTACAGAAGTTACCAATCGACTCAATAAAAAAATTTGCATACGCTTATGCATATACCAACGCAACATAAAAATTATTGAGATTTTGTTTTTGAGTTCCATGATGACAAAAACACTACTTGGGGCACTGTGGTGTAGTGGTGGCGTCGCTGTCTTGAAGTCGGAAGGTTCGAGGTTCGAATCCACCAAAAGTCGCCGCGTAGGGACCTTGGGCAAGTCCTTCACTTGCAATTGCTCAGCGCTTCGGCGTGAAACTCTGATGCAGTGTCCGCTTTGCAGTCGGGAGCGCATCTGAGTAGAGTACTTGAAGGGGCGCTATAAAAAGTGCACATACAAACAAAATGAAGTGTACGGCAGTATTTGACAATGAGCGCAGGCGATGAACTCCAAAACAGGACTAACCCGTTAAACCGACCGAAGGTAGTCTGTGCGAATTCCCGTAATGTCATTTACTAAACTTTGGTAGGTAAATGGGTTAATTAGGCCTAAATGCAAACTGGGAACTGATGTGAAAACACTCTCTGTGTATTACAGATGGAAGGATGTCCTCCCGGTCAACAATGTCTCCCGACCGACGAATGTCCTGCGTGCTATACCTGCCAGGGAACAATCGGTAAAACTAACTGCGAGACTCTTCTTACTAATCAAGTTTTTTTCAATAAACCAAAGTGGTAGGCTAATGATTAGCCTAGATCCACTTAAAATATTATGTCTGAAAGAGGTCTTAGTTTAGTAAGACTTAGTTGATTGGTGTTTTCTGAAGACAGAATAATTGATTACTTTGATTAGCCATACTATGTATAGATCTATAGGCTACTATAGGAGACTATTTATAAATTATAGTTATCATTATAGTTATTAGTAATTAACAGTTATAGCATTACCACGAAATTATCGTCGGCTCATTCCCCATTACCGCGCTACCGACTTTTGCCTTTTAAAACTATTTTAAAAAGTTATCATTTAGGCCTACCTTATGATTGAAATCGGACAAAGTATAATTTAGCAGAAGAGCATTCTGATACGAAAGTGGGCGTGTTATTTGGCAAAAAGGCATGTAGCCTAATTTAATGGCAGTTGCTTGAAATTTTAAACAGTTGCAGACTTGTAGTTACGTAACACTAATTATTAAGCTACACGGTATTTAAAACGGCATAAATCATGAACTTTGAATAAGAAATTATTGGATGGGCCATCCGCAATGAACTTATGAAAATAATTTTATTATAATCAGTGTAGTCCGGGGCCCCTTAAGGTCGCCGGGCACTTGGGCATTTTCTCTCTGCCCTCCTCGGCGGGTCTGAAGACACGTTGCTCTGATGCGATCCCTATTTTGTGGGCCTGCAATTGTGTAGCCTAATGCATTAATTATTGTTGACATTCGTGTAGAAAGATGCCTGCAATCCATTAGCAATGTTTTGTTTAATTTTGATGTTCCTTGTGCCTCACAGAATGGATAAATAATGCGTAGAGTGCAAGGAGTTGCGGATCGTTTGAAATAATATGTGACCCGTCACCACAAAGTCGTTTGTCGCTAAATGTCATCAGGTAGAAAATGACCAAGAACGATGTGAAATCTAAAACCGGTCGTAATTGGCATTAATACAAAAACAAGCTTTAAAATATACTGTCAGTGGTCATATATTTAACAGAAACGACGTATAAAATGCAATAGGCCTATTATAATAGAAACATTATGTCATCGTAACTTCCCAATCTAAAATTGGAATCGACTCATGACTCATCGCTCATTAGCATTAATTTTGCTTTCTAAGCATTCTTGGACACGCCCACTCCCTAATTAATATTCATAGACCATGTGTCGTTATCACTCTGAAATTTTCTATAATTAGCCTATCAATTATTTTTGTTTAAGTGTACCTGTCAATATTGCAGAAAAGAACCCTGCCAATAGACAGTCCCGTTTGCTCGTACCACCACCATGCTTTTTTTGTGGCTTATACCCGGCAGTACAAAATTAATAATCTAAATCAATACGATACTGTCCTGGGCACGACGTTAAACTGCATCCATCCTCCGCCACAGGGAACCAACAACGTCCCTGTGCCGGTTCTAAGCCCGGACAAAAGGAGGAATGTTTGCCAGATTGATGGCGATACGCTGGCAGTAAAAGAACAAGACGATTGAAATCCGCAAAAACCACGGCACAAGTGACATAGCAACCCAGATGCTTCAAGGTGTCATGATGTGAAGCAGACATGCACAAGCCGGTCAGGACAGACCGGTGGAGAGAGTCGGAGGAGAGAGCGTGGGACACATACGGGCATTGACCCAGGTTGTCCTTCATGCCTCTCTCCCAATACTCTTTTCATTCAGACAAGGTGGTCTATATATATATAGCTGCTCCAAGATGTTAAAGGTATGGGACAGACCTGCTGACTGGACTGGTTGAAGCTGGGCAATATGACGCGAGACAGACTCAGACAGAGAGTGGCGTCGGACTCCTACGGGCACTGAACCTAAGGATGTTGATGATGATGAATACGATACTTGCAAATTGGAATAGCGTTAGTGATTCCTCCAATGGTTCATCCAACAGCTGCAAAAGGTCAGACTATAATAGCCTACACGAACGTAATCAAATTGTTGTCACTGCTTTTGAAAGGTGTTAAACTAAACAGTAGGCCTATTCGTTTATTATTCTACGCCGCTACCACAGAGACTAAACCAATATTTCGACGACAACTGTGTCAAAGATCGATGGCTAAGTTACCGGTCTATCGGGTCTTTAAGACTTGTCTCACGAAGAGAAAGAGAACACCTTTGGGTTTACGGTCTTTTTTCAGCCTTTCCCGTTGTTTCTCGTTTGTTTAGATAAACGAGAAACAACAGGAAAGGCCAAAAAAAACAAGCAGTGCTGTTAAGTGTTTTTCGAATAGTTTATTGAGTAAGTTAATTACACATGTCTCTTATCGCAGTCTGTTGATTTGTATCTCAGAAACAACCACTTCCTGTCCACCCATTCCGCCGCTCGAACGTCTTCCTGGATGCGTTCCTTATGAAGGTTCAGGTGGATGCATGACAGTTCATTGCTATACATGCGATGTAAGTATTTACTGAATTACACAATCTGGCACTTACGAAAAATGCACACGAACGTGCATGAATGTAGTGGTCTTAAGCTAATTAATTTTTATCCGTACTATGATTTATAGGCTACCCGATGACGTAAGCTTTTACATCGCAATCGTTACCGCGATCGCAAACTCTGAATCTCTACAGCGTCAACAATAGCGAAGCCACGATGACCAGCGTATTCACCAACGCTCAATCAAAACAAAGTCGAAAGGCAGAGATCAAGATCTGGAAAGTAAGACACCTTGCCGCAAACAGTTAGACAAAATATGGCTACGGTGGATGATGTTTCGAGTTGAAACGGCGTGCATGGGAGATGGGGGGAAGTGGAGGAATCAGGATAGGATAGGATATGTGAAAAAGTAATGTTACCAACTTATAAGTTTCGAATGAAGGAACTGTGGAGATAGGCTATACTCGCTATAGCGAGAGTCGGAGTTTTGATAAGTTCGTATGCAGGGTCAGAAGTTTCTCGCAGTGCTGGGAGAAATTTGCTCCAAAGAAGAGGAGCAGTGAAGGCTATAGAACGATTTGCAAATTTTGGTGATGTGGTGATGAAAGGGCCGAGCAGTGTTATAGAGGAATAGAGGCAGGAGGAGGAGGAGGATGACGAGAACGAGGAGGAGGAGGAGGAGGAGGAGAAACATGTTGAACGAAGTGGCTGGATGGTGAATGACTGACGGAGATACATGTAGATCGGCTGGGATCAGGGGCGGATCCAGGGGGGCCAATCCGGCCATGGCCCCCCCATTTCAAATCTCCATGGGACGTGGCCCCCCCATCCATAGTCGCCCAACAAATTTTTCGCAGGGTTTCAGTCATGGCCAGGAGAATTAATATATAAATGTAATCAAAACCTATATTAAAAATAATATATAAATGTAATTAAAATCTAATCTAAGCCTCTCACACAATTGCATTGTCTTAATATAAAGCAATTTGTTTGACATTAATAACAGCTAATAGAGCAATATTGCATGCTCTATGAAATAGCCCTACAATAACTATTATTCACTTTTATTATTTATGGAGAAAGTCTCTGGATATGGCCCTAAGTCAGGCATAACATACATCCATAACACAGCCATAAATCATGGATATATATATATAATACATAATTATTTATATATATATATATATATATATATATATATATATATATATATATGCAGTCTACCAAACAACATTTGCAATGCAACTTTGTCAACCAACTGTCCACTGTGCCTTCACTTCAATCAGGGACTCAAATGACTTGTAAACGTCTCACACAATTGCATTGTGAAATAAAAACATTGAAATCCACTTTCATGAACAATTTAATTATATATATATATATATATATATATATATATACCCCAACAGAATATTATTTTTTGAATTTCCACATTGCTGTGGTAGCTTTTTAGGATGTCATTTTAGCGACAGAGTATAGGAGACTCATCGTGGAGAGACAAACAGACATAGACAGATTTTTGGATCAACTAATCTAAACACTACAGACCTTCAATTTTATACATCAGGTGTCAAGGCCGTAGCTTGGGGGATGTTTTGGGTGTTTGAACACCCCCCAAAATGGAAAATGCGAAAGAAATTAATCTAATGCATTTACGAGCACATGATGTAAAATGCATGAAATTAAACAATAAAAACACAAACGGAAATGAAAATGGTAAAAAATAATTAACTGATTGGTCATATTTTTGAAAAATTTGGTCGATGACTAAAAAACTTCAGTTTTTGGGAACGAAAATTCAACACTTTTTAAAGATTTTGGACGATGACTAAAAAGAAGATTTCGGACGGATGAGTTGAACACCTTTTTTAAGATTTCGCACGAAAGACTAAAAAAGACATCAGTTTTTTAGAAGGATAATTGAACACCCTTTTTGAAGATTTCGCACGGATGACTAAAAAAGAATTTCAGTTTTTAAGAAGGAAAATTGAACGCCTTTTTTGAATATTTAGGACGGATGACTAAAAAAGTCAATTTTTGGGGGAAGAAAATTGAACACCTTTTATAAGATTTCGCACGGAAGACTAAAAGAAGTCATCAGTTTTTTAGATGGATAATTGAACACCTTTTTTGAAGATTTCGCACGGATGACTAAAACAAGTTCAGTTTTTAAGAAGGAAATTGAACGCCTTTTTTGAATATTTAGGACGGATGACTAAAAAAGTAATATTTGGGGGGAAGAAAATTGAGCCCCTTTTATAAGATTTCGTGCGGATAACTAAAAAAGTAATAAGTTTTTTCGGAAGAGAAATTAAACACCTTTTTAAGATTTCGGACGAATGAGTAAACAAAAAGTCTTTAGTTTTTTGGGAAGAAATTAAACACCTTTTTTGAAGAATTCGGACGGATGACTAAACTAAGTCATCAGTTTTTTGGGGAGGGAATTTGAACACCTTTTTTTGAATATTTGGGACGTATGACTAAATTTTCTTCCCAAAAAGCAAATGTCCTGGGCACGACGTTAAACTGCATTCATCCTCCGCCACAGGAAACCAACAACTTCCCTGTGCCGGTCCTAAGCCCGGACAAAGTGAGGAAGGTTTGTCAGATGGGTGGCGATACGCTGGCAGTAAAAGACCAAGACGATTGAAATCCGCAAAAACCACGGCACAAGTGACAGAGCGACCCAGATGCTTCAAGGTGTCATGATGTGGAGCAGACATGCACAGGCCGGTCAGGACAGACCGGTGGAGAGGGTCGGGGGAGAGCATGGGACACATACGGGCATTGACCCAAGCTGTCCTTCATGCCTCTCTCCCAATATTCTCTTTATTTAAACAAGGCGGTCTAACTGCTCCAAGATGTTAATGGTATGGAGCAGACCTGCTGACCGGACCGGTTGGAGCTGGGCAGCATGACGCGAGACAGACTCAGACAGAGAGTGGCATCGGACTCTTACGGGCATTGAGCCCAATGATATTGATGATGATGATGATGATGACTAAAAAAGCCATTTTTTGAGAGAAGAAAATTGAACACCTTTTATAAGATTGCGCACGGAAGACAAAATTAAGTCATCAGTTTTTTCAGAAGGAAAATTAGACACCATTTTTTTGAAGAATTCGGCGAATGACTAAACAAAGACATCAGTGTATCTCGAAGGGAAATTTAACACCTTTTTTTTTGTTTCGCGGATGACTAAAAAAAAGTCATTTGCTTTTTGGGAAGAAAATTTAACACCTTTTTTAAAGATATTGCACGGCAGCCTAAAAGAAGTCATCAGTTTTTTTTGAATGAACACCTCTTTTTAGATTTCGAATGAATGACTAAACAAAGTCTTTAATTTTTTGGGGAGGGAATTTGAACACCTTTTTTGAATATTTGGGACGTATGACTAAAAAAGTCATTTTTTGAGAGAAGAAAATTGAACACCTTTTATAAGATTTCGCACGGAAGACAAAATTAAGTCATCCGTTTTTTCAGAAGAAAAATTAAACACCATTTTTTGAAGAATTCGGACGAATGACTAAACAAGGACATCAGTGTTTCTAGAAGGAAAATTTAACACCTTTTTTACTGTTTCGCGGATGACTAAAATAGTCATTTCCTTTTTGGGAAGAAAATTGATCACCTTTTTTAAAGATCTTACACGGCAGCCTAAAAGAAGTCATCAGTTTTTTTTAGAATGAACACCTCTTTTTAGATTTCGGTTGGATGACTAAACAAAGTCATCAGTTTTTTAGAAAAGAAATTAAACACCCTTTTCAAGTTTAGGAAATAGGGATAAGCTGATACTAGTGCAAAAAATCAGCTCATGTGATATAATCAGAAGTTATTCACTATAATAACCCAGCAACAGCAGTACAAAAAATGGTGTTCAATTTTCCTTCTAAAAAACTGATGACTTCTTTTTGTCTTCCGCCCGAATTCTTCAAAAAAGGCTGCTGGACTCGATACAAACAGATATTTTTAATATTGTATCATATAAATTAATATTAATATTAATATTGTGTATATTTTTTAATCAGTACTGAACAAATTGATTAGTTTTGCTAAAATGACATCTCACAAGGGCACTGTTGCAGTGTGGAAACTTGAAAGCCTATTTTTAAGTATAGTCTATATTTATTGAGATCTTATGGCACGCTTATAAGCACTGAAAAGTACCGCTATTTAGCTAAGATAACAGCTTGCTTAAAATGCTACTATTACAATGTGAAAATCAAAATGTTTCTGGTGGGGAGGGGCATATCCCCTCCCCATGCCCCTCCCCAACCACTCTCGGCGATACGCGCCTCATGGTTGTCTTCCAGACGGTCCATAATCTACCCCTCCACAAACCTGAACCCCCCCCCCCCATAGAAGGGACTAAATGAAACTCTGGTTTCGACCAAACGACTAAAAAAAATCCGACCCAAGCCAAAAAAATTTGGCCCCCCCTTCGAAAATTCCTGGATCCGCCCCTGGCTGGGATGATTGACGTGTATTGTATGAGAGTGATATGACTTTGCATTCTATCCGGTCAGGCATTTTGAACCAGGAGTAATTACAGTGACATAATTGAGAGGAGTGATGTAATGTAATGTAATAATTATATGAGAGTATGTATGAGAGTGATATGACTATGCATTCTATCCGGTCAGGCATTTTGAACCAGGAGTAATTGCAGTGATATAATGACAGGAGTGATGTAATGTAATGTAATGTAATATAATGCAATTCTCCGAGAATTTCTCTGCGCCCACAAAAATCCCGTCACGAAGACCAGCTTAATCACCGGCGCTGTATCAAATCAAGTCCCCATTAGACAGAACTGACTTTTTCGTTCCTGTGCCAGGTCAAAATCCGGGGAGGTCAAGCCGAGGAGACAGAGTGGTGTTACGGTGGTAGTGGGGGATGACGGTGGTCGTGCCGTGGAAATGGACTAGAATCATGATGTGGTGGTGTTTAGGGGTTTTGTTGACAGGCGTTTGGGAGAGTGCATTCTCAACACACATGGTCTCGACGAGCGAGCGAGTGAAAGGCGTTTAATCAGATCAATAATCTGAGTAGCGTAGAAATAATAACTTTCTTGGCTTAAAGTTCGTTCAGTGTACATGGATATTCATAATTATGGGTCGATTGGTCTTCTATAGGCCTAACCGTTCAAACAATTTCAGAGACGATGCAAACAATTTTTCAGCTGACAGCAAAGATTATAAGGAATGGGTTCCAAATTATGGAATTCTATTGACCCTACAATTTATGCCACCCATTTCTTTCCTTCGCCCTTAAATATACTTTCGATTCTTTCTGATTTCTCAATACAATTGATATAACTTCATTGCATAACATGCCACTAGATTAATAATGTTGACGTTTGGTAAATGCTATTCTCCGATGTAGCAAAACCATTATTTGGTTCTCCCTACCCATCTGATTATCCAGTTTTTTTTTATTGTAGCCTATAGCCTAAGTATGTGACTTGATTAACTGATTCTTCTCCTCTTGAGTTGTTATGTTTAAGTGTCAGTGGCGGCGCCAGGATTTCAGTTTTGGGGGCTGAAGCACCCCGGAGAAAATATCCATTTTCATCCACCAAAATTTCAGACGACTTTTTTTAGTCATCCGGTCGAAAATAGTGCAAATATTTCATTTTTGCATGTAAAAACCCCGGATAGCCTTTTTAAAAGGGGGGCGCTTAGTCTTGTATAGCGGGTTAACCCCTCTAGCCCCTAGCGCCGCCACTGTTAAGTGTACGAACTTATGTTTCTTAGCTTAGATGAGGCGCTATCAGGTGGATCCCTGAGATTGCAAGCGTCGAAGTGGCTAAACACTTATAAAATTAAAGATAAGTCTAACACACCTAACAGTTTAAAGATAAATCTATCTGTTATAGGATATATCGTGTGACGAGGGAACAACATGCGAGCTGCAGATATGTTCTACCTTTCCATGTCCGCCTCCGGTTATATGCGTTTCTACAACAGGTTAGCCATACTACTATTCTAGATATCATGTCCACTGAAAACCACATGTGCAACCATAGGTGTAATTTTCTATTGTGACGGTGGTTTTCTATTACCAGGGGCAGATACAGAAATTTTCGAAGGGGGGCAAAACGTTTTGGGCTTGGGTCGGAAAATTCTTCGTTGATCTTTGGTTGAAAAATCTGATGACCTTTTTTTAGTCGTCTGGCCGAAACCAGAGTTTAATTTAGACCTTCCTCTGGGGGGGGGGGGTTGAGGTTTCTGGATAGGTAGATAATTGACCGTCTGCAGGACAATAATTGAGGCGCGTAGCGCGGAGAGTGGTGGGGAAGGGGTATGGGGAGGGGATATGCCCCTCCACACCAGAAACTTTTTGAATTTTCACATTGCAATGGTAGCATTTTAAGCTGTTATCTTTAAAAAAAATAGTTGTACTTTTCAGTGCTTATAAGAGTGCCATAAGATCTCAATAAATATAGGCTATACTTTTTTTAAATTGAAATTTCCAGACTGCAAGAGTGCCTTTGTGAGATGCCAATTTAGCAAAATTACTCAATTTATTCAGTACTTATAATTATATATATATATAAGTACAATATTAGTAATATCTGTATGTATCGAGTTCAACAGCTCAGTTCTGCTGTTGCAGGGTTATTATAGTGAATAACTTCAGACATGAGTATAATCTATATAAATAAAAATGTAAAAAGTTTGGTCCTAATGGGTTATCTCGGTAACTTCATCACCGATTCTTTTGAAATTTTTCGCAAAACGCTCCGTTCGAATAGCGTCGTGTTTGTAAAAGGATTCCCTGGAAAGAAACAAATTTTTTACACCAAAAAACACAACTTTATCCTCGAGTTGACACGTTTATACATTTTAGCCGTAACGCATACTCCGCCGTTTTGGCCCGTGTATTTATAACGTACAGGGATGCCACTCTGAATTTTGAATAAGGTCAGGGATGCCATTCTGAATTTTGAAAAAGGTCAGATCCGGTCGAAAAAAGGATAGAAAAGACTAGATTGACAATTTTCACACAACGTTGGAGCGGACTGGTTTTTATATGCTTTTCTCGAAAAACCACAACATTGCATTCGATTTCAGCGAATTAAATTTATTTGCATTTGAATGCGGCCGTGTGGGAGGACGGGAGCGGGAGGAAGGGGAAGGAGAGGGAGCGGACGGGATGGAGGGAGGAGAGGGATGGAGGGGAGGGACGGAGGGGAGGGAGGGGAAGAAACGGAAGGGAGGGGGAGGAAGGGAGGGATGGAAGAGGAAAGGGGAGAGGGAGGGGGAATGTAGGTAGGGAGGGACAGAGGAACGGAGGGAGGCAGGGTAAGGGAGGGAGGGAGGCAGAAGAAGGGAAGTAGGGAGGGAGGGTTGGACGGTCTTTTCAGCCACAGCAACGCGTGGCCGGGTACAGCTAGTTATCTATATAAATAAAAATGTAAAACGTTACCGTTCGACATGAAGGACCTCGGAAAGTTCTTCACCGATTGTTTTCAAAATTTTCGCAAAACGTTCCATTCGAACACAAGCGGGTTTGTATAATGCCTTTTGGGAAAAGCGCAATCTTTACGACCCAAAAAACACAACTTTTAATTCCATTCGATATACGTAGATGGAGTCCAACTATATTCACAGGGCCGAATTTAAGCATGGGCTACACGGGCTCCAGCCCAGGGGCCCCCACCACAGGTTATATTTCTTTTAACTCAAGCTGAGTTAGCCTATGCTGATGTATAGGCAGATACAGTGTCGGAGGTGCTTCCCTCAACACGGTCCGCATGCAGCAGACAACGAACAGATCATGCGGTGGTCAACGTCCTGAGCTCCATGGTCCTCACCACGAGTGTCAAGTTACGCTGCAGACCGATATAGCGCTACTATACCGGGGTCCTCGTGCAGACAGTGGGTACCTTTGTCTTAGCCTAAGCGTTCGGCTGGCGCTTTTGACCTGGAGTGACCCAATGTCCACATCTGTGGCAGCGCACAGCTGTTTGCGTCCATTTCTGTGCTGTCATAGTCGTTGAGACTACCGTCATAATAATAGGACTCTACGTTTACAATATGCACGGTCTATAGGGCACATACATCACAGTGTGAGTTTTGAGTAGGCATTAGCCTACATAATATAATATTATTTGAAGATTTTCGGAAATTGCAACCGATGGACATGAACCGAATTGAAGATCTGTAAGGGCACTAATATAGAGCGGCTCTCAGAAGCCGCAACTTAAGTAAAGAAAAAGCACCTCAAAATGGGAAAGTAGGCTACTGCAAAGACAACTCGTATTACTTCAGGCAGCAGCTCTAAGTACATCTGCTGTCACCGTGGATGACAAAGACTAGCATCAAAGAACTGTTCTGCTCAAGGTTTGGTTTTCTTTCTAAGCTTGAATCGTGTAGGCCCTCTAGTGATGAAGAAATTCTCAAGTTTGCGAAAAACCATATAGCAGTAGGGCAGGCTATAATGGTGATGACTCGATGAAAGCCTTGGCAATGATCTATTGAGGTTTCATTATTCTGTCAAAATCTTTCAAGACGAGATAGGAAGAACAGGCCCGGTAGGCCTATAAGTCAGGTTCCATTCATCAAGGCCTTAGCTAGTGAGTGTTTTGTGTGTTTGAACACCACCCCCCCCCCCCCAGAATTAAATTAATGCTATAATAAAATAATGATTTTACTAACACAATCATGATGTAAGGACTATCGGGATTTCATTTTGAAGAGATATGCGTATGTATACGCGACACTTTATACAATAGACTATAGATTAATCAATTCTCCTCCAAACCCCTTTAGTCAGTTTATTGGGCTGTTTGTCGGCTTCCTCAAGGTTGAGTAAACACACCCGAAATAAAATTCTGGCTACGGTCTTGCCGTTCATGAACTAATTAAGAATAATAGCCTACTTTACAAAGTTGTTGAAACTTCATTTCCAAATGTGGAAATTATGCTAAGAATGCAATTGGTGCCCCTGGTCACAAACTGCAGTCATTGTGCTGAACACTCGTTTTCGGTTTTCTAAGATGAAGATACCAGGTAGGCCTAATTAAGAACAGGTTAAAGTCAGGTTTCGCACAAGTATGACACACGGTCACTTAGCCACCTTGCAGTGCTTAGCGCACTGGTACATAGCGATACTCGATGCCAACTGGATTTTAATTAGTTAATTGATGACTTTGCTAATAGAAAAATATGCAAAACAGACTCAAATTTAGATCTAGCTGTAGGCCTAACCAAACTATTTAGCTGATTGCAGCTGTCTGTTTTATTTTGAAGGTCTTGCTTATAACCAGGGTTTAAAGTGTGACTGGACGGTCATGGAGGGCGTCCATGCACTTATTTTCAAATCTGCACACAGTCCTGCCACTTATTTCGCAGCACAGCCTGGAAAACGAAGGGACGTCTGCACTTTAACCACTGCTTATCACCATTTTCACTTTCTTTCTTTGTAGGCCTATATGCAGGGCTGAAAGTGGTTTGGAAAAGTTGCCGGGTGTGACTTTGCGGACGAACCGACGCCTTTGACCAGAAAATTTCTGACGACCTTTTTAAAAACATTTTGTCCAAAATACAGGCGCGGCTCACTTTCATCTCTACCTATGTGTTTATTATGCCAGTGACTATCAGACCTGCTAAAAACAAAATAAGAAGCCTAACGCTTATCCTTTAACTTTGTATTTGAAAAATGATTTAATACCATGCAACTAAAATAATAGCGCTAGTGACTATATTTATCAGCAATATGATCTTCTCAATTTCTCTTCATATGTATTTAAAAATTTTAAACAATAAATCAACAATTTAAACATTGTTTTTAGCACCTTTGCCTGTGACATTGTATGAATGTAGGCCTATGGGGCCTGTCTCACAGAAGCAAAATATCTATTGCAAAAAAGGACCCACCGTAATGAGCGCCCATGGGCCCTCACCACCCTAAATCCGGCCCTGTATATTCATTTGAACTTTGACGCATCCGTCCGGCGGCGTCCGCCCATTTTTCGGGCGCGTTTTAAAAGGCGTGTCTTTCTCTAGCGCATATTTGTATGTAACTTTCGGTTTTTACAAAATCGTCCATTTGCGGCTGTTTTCTGCGCGTCTTTCTAAAGCACATATTTCTATGGATGGAGGATGGGGAGGGACGGAGGGGAGGGAGGGGATGAAACGGGAGAGAGGGATGCAGGGAGGGAGAGACGGAGGGAGGGAGAGACGGAGGAAGAGAAGTAGGGACGGAGGGAGGGAGGGGAGGGAGGCGAGGGGAGGAAGGAGAGGGAAGGAAGGGGAGGGGTGAGGGGAGGGGACCTAGGAAGGGTGGGTTGGAAGTCTTTTCAGCCACAGCATCGCGTGGCCGGGTACAGCTAATATTGCATAAGCTGACTTTTAAGCACTAAAATCAGCTTATCCCTGTTTCCTAAGATGGTCTGAATTGCTGACCAGGACACACTTTGCAATTAAATAATAACAAATGGTACACAAACCAGCCAAGAACTAATAAATTGCGGGGGCCAAAATCTGAAAGTCATGTAGTAACGATGCTGTTCGAACATGGAACCCTTAGCTACAAGACGCCGAACCCACCACTACACCACCGCATCCCACATAATTATCCTCCTGGGTTCCATGACAAAATGTCGCACGACAAAATGTCGCCGACAAAATGTCGCCGACAAAATGGCGCAGAGACAATATGTCGCAAGACAAAACGTCGCCGACAAAATGGCGCGAACGTAAATGAGAAAACGAGTTTAGTTTTTTATTGTACAAATCGACCATTTAAAAAACATCGAATTAACTTGTTATTAGAAATGTGAACGGACACACAGTCCAACAAAAAATATCCTCAAAAAAAGTCCGCAAAAGTTTAAAAAAATTAAAAGTGTTCGAACTAACTCTCATTCCATGAAGTTACTAAGACAGCGCTACATTGATGCTAATACTAAATATGTTAACGTATACGGAAATGTACGTGATGAATGGACAAAAAAATAATAAAAAGCTGCAAAGTGTGCAAACACACTATAAATAGGCCTACATGAGTTATGAAAGTTCAAAGTTGATTGATTTTACATTCCTCTTCCAAAGACTCTCAATTACTATTCAGCCCTTTAACGCTGCGGCCTTCACGGGCTCTTTCGTTAACTCGATGCCCGCTTTGGAAAAGGGGTAGCCTTTCAATAACAATAGCCAGACAATAATAATAATAATAATAATAATAATAATAATAATAATAATAATAATAATAATAATAATAATAATAATAATAATAACAATACTACTACTACTACTACTACTACTACTACTACTACTACTACTACTAATAATAATAATAATAATAATAATAATAATAATAATAATAATAATAATAATAAT
This sequence comes from Lumbricus terrestris, assembly GCA_949752735.1. NCBI lineage: Eukaryota > Metazoa > Annelida > Clitellata > Crassiclitellata > Lumbricidae > Lumbricus > Lumbricus terrestris. Next base: position 14,747,576 of record OX457045.1, on the reverse strand, counting down.
AATAATAATAATAATAATAATAATAATAATAATAATAACAACAACAATAATACTAATAATAATAATATTAATATTAATTAAATGACGCACCTTACGCATTTCGAAATAGGCGTGAGAATATAGGAAAACATATTTTAAAATCCTTTTACATCAACTACTTGAGACGGTTTATTCTTGTTCTCAAGAAATTTGAGTAGCTTAGATTTTCAACAGCAGACGTGTCCTTGGACAATACCGCCCCAGAGGTAAAATGTGTCCACTTCCCGCAAAATATATATCTGAACCACTTTTTCAGTCATTTCTTCATTTAAATTAAATGTTCATAATATGAACATTTAATTTAAATGAAGAAATGACTGAAAAAGTGGTTCAGATATATATTTTGCGGGAAGTGGACAGATTATATTATAATTAATTGATGACCGAAAAATATCATTTCCCTCGGGTTACGCGTCTTACTTTCACCTTTGCAGCCGTGGTTCGACTCTCAGTTAGCTATTGGAACCTGAGAGTTTGTTGCCAAGCGATGTCACTCTCCTTGCGAAGATTATTCATTCATCGTGTACAGTTGCGGCGCAAGGATTTCAGTTTTCGGGGGTCTGAATCCACGCGGAGAAAATTTTTAATTTCGCTCGCAAAAATTTCTGACGACCTTTTTTAGTCATTTGGTCGAAATCTCCTGCATAAATTTTTTTGTTTATCTAAAATATCCTTACACTAGACAATTATAGGCCTACTAATAGGCTACGTATTATTTCATTTTGAACTTAAATGACTCCCGCTGCTTATGCTACCAAATTCCACCTACATTTATACTGGGACATAGGCGGCCCTGCTAGCGGGACTTTGGTCCCTTTAGGTCTTCCCTTTGTGTCCCAACCTATATAGTACTGATTTGCAATTGTATCATGTTATGTTTTTCTTGGGAGCAAAAAAAAACTATGTTATGTTACGTTAAGTATTTAATGGGCTGATCATGGATCATTGTGCTGTCCATCCCAGGCCGTAGATTCCTTCGCTCTGCTACGCATGGTGACCTGGTTGTCCCTAGGGCTCGATCTTCTACAGTGCTTCATAGTAGCTTTGCTATGGTTGGTCCGTCTTTTTGGAATAAGTTACCTATTAGTCTCCGCAATGAACTTCTTTGTATTTCTTTGCCCCTTTTCCGCAAGCGTTTGAAAACCATTCTCTTTGATTGTGGTTAGGTGTCAGGTCGGGAGCGCCTCTGAGGAGTTCTCTTGAAGTGGCGCTATATAAATATACGATTACAATTACAAAAAATGGAAATATTTCATTTATACATGCAAAAACCCGGATGGCCTTTTATAGGAGGGCCTAGCCCCCTAGGACCCCTGGCGCTAATCCTGATCGTATAATACAATAATTGTTGATAGGCCTAATGGTGCTGAAAGAACAGAAAGATGCTGAAATCTGGTTCATTCAATAAATGATTCTTGCCGTTACATCTGCAGGGACGACCATCGAGCCGACGACCACCGAGCCGACCCCAGAAACTTATCCACCTTGTGAAGACATGTCGTGGTGTCCAGGATCGTGCTCCTTAGTTTACACCCAGCTTTTCTCCGGGTGTCCGCTTTGTTATTGCGGTGGTTATCGTAACTTCGCCTGCAAGGTTAGAAGCACTGCAAAACACAATGATAATTATTGGACCTAAACAATCATCTTCCTTGTGATCGTAATCGTAATCTCCTAATTTCTAAAGCGCCACTGGAAAGCCAAGCGCGGGGCACCGGCTTATTCACGAGCGCTGCGTTGCGTTAGAAGGGTTGTCCGTGAGAGTAGTCCGTGGTGGTCCGGGTCGAGTTACCATAGATCAGGATCAAATGCGTTGAGTCAAAAGGGTTGTCCGTAAGAGTAGTCCATGGTGGTCCGGGTCGAGGTACCGTAGGATCAGAGGGGTGGAACAGCTACTAAGGTGGGTGTCGTCTGAGCCGGGAATTTGAGGATGGGAGATTAGATGAAACAGGATAAGAGTTCTTGAAAAGGAGTGTCTTTAGTTTCGAGTGAAAGGCCCGAGGTGTGATGGACAGAGGAGCCTGAGGAAGGTGATGGTGTGTGATTAGTAATGACGGAGGAGGAACTGAAAAGGATCGGAACTCAGCAGGCAGATCATTCCAAAGGCGTGGTGCTGAGTTGGATATGGCTCGGTTGGAGAACTTGAGATGACTTGTGACCGGCGGTCGAGAGAGTGTAAGGACGGCGGATGATCGGGTAGAACGGGTAGGCTGGATGGTGAACAGTTCGCGAAGATATCTGGGCTGGGAGCATTGTAAGGAGTTGTATGTTAAGGAGAGAACTTTGAAGTGAATTCGCTCTGGGATTTTCAACCAGTGAAGAGACTTGAGGATGGGGGTGATGTGATGATGTCTGGGTGTTCTGGTGACGGCTCTAGCAAGAGAATTTTGTATGAGTTGGAGGCGCTTAAGTTGTGTGGAATCAAGGTTTAAGAACAGGGAATTGCAATAGTCAAGCTTTGAGTGGACGATGGACGTAGCAATGGTGGAGGCAGTTTTGAAATCAAGCATGGGTCGGATGCGTCGGAGGTCCCGGATGTGCATGAAGCAGGAACGCGATAGATTAGAGATGTGGTTAGAGAAGGAGAGGTGTGAATCAAACATTACACCAAGATTGCGGACCGGAACATCAGAGGTGAAGGTAAGAGATGAAGAGTTAGTCGATAGGTGTATTGAAGGGTCAGGGATTTTCTTGATTTGGTCAGGAAGGCCTAGAATAATGAACTCTGTTTTGGAGGGGTTGAGGCAGAGGAGGTTTGAGGACATCCATTGAGAGATCAGATTGACCACATTGAGAAGTTCAGCAATGGAGGTGGAGAAAGAGCCTGGAGAAAAGGATATGAAGAGTTGGGTGTCGTCTGCATAGAGATGGTGGTCAACAGACGAGGATTTTATGAGATGACTTAAAGGAGTGGTGTAGAGAATGAAGAGGAGTGGACCCAGGACGGAGCCTTGAGGAACGCCGCAAGATAGTGGAAGAGGTTTCGAACAGTGACTGGAGGCTTTAACAGAGAAAGATCTGGAAGACAAGTAGGACTCGAACCAGAGTAAAGCAGTGCCAGAGACCCCAAAGGAAGAAGAGAGTCGATTAAGAAGGAGACTGTGATCGATGGTGTCGAATGCAGCGGAGATGTCAAGGAGACAGAGGCAGGAGACTTGCCGATGACTGACTGCCGAGACCAGTTTATTGTAGAGAGAGACGAGTAGAGTCTCTGTGGAGTGGTGTTTAGTAAAGCCAGATTGGTGGGGATTGAGGAGTGAGTTAGAAGAGAGGTAATCGTTTAGGCGGGCAAGGACAATTCGTTCAGTTAATTTCGATAGAAAAGAAAGGTTGGAGATGGGTCGATAATTTGATAGGTTTTCCTTGTCAAGATTTGTCTTTTTCAGAAGAGGAGTGACGAGAGATTGCTTGAAGACCATTGGAAAGTTGCCAGTGGAGAGTGAAAGATTGATAATTTTAGTGATTATAGGAATGAGGACGGAGGCGCAGTCTTTTAGAAGAGCAGTTGGGATGGGATCTAATTCACACTGTTTGTTAGGAAGAGAATTTAATAGGAGTGACACTTCAGCTTCAGAGGCAGGATGGAGTATTGGAAGGGATGACTGAGAGACAGGAGGAGCAGGATTTGGAAATGGAGGTGGATCAGTGTTGGAGGATTGTGAATCAAGAAGGGACTGCAATGTGAAGCGGAGGGATGAGATTTTGTCCGAGAAGAATCAACAGAATGTATCGGCCATAGAGGGGGATGGAATGGAGCTTGGCAGTGGGGATGACGATTTGCGATGAAGAAGAGAGTTTACAGCTCTCCAGAGATGTCGAGGGTTGGAGGAGCTGGAGTGAATAAGTGTGGAGAAATATTTCTTTTTGGTAGCAGCAATGAGTTTGTGATATCTGTATGTGGCTGATTTGAGGTTGGAAAGGGCTTTTTCTCTGGATAGAGAGTCAGTGGCGCCCTTGTAGATATGCTGAAGTCGCCTACGGAAGGTTTTAAAAGCTTGGAGCTAGGAGGTGAACCAAGGGTTGACGGCATGTGAGCTGGGTTTGGTGATGAGTGGTGCGTGATTGTCAAGGAGGTTGGAAAGAGTCGAATTGTAGCAAGAAAGAAGGTCATCAAGGGAAGAAGGAGGATTAAGAGCAACTTGAGAGCTTAGAATATCTTTCATGAAGGCCCGAGAGGAGTACTTAGACGAGGTAGGAGGACGGTAGATGTTGAAAACTGTGAGTAGGTCTGAGGAAAGTCGAAGTGTTGTGGACGAGCATTCGAAAGAACTGAATGTGTGGCGAGAAGAATTTAGGACGACAGCCGGCTCACGAACCAGGAAGGCAGTGCCGCCGCCAGATATTTTTGAGGATTTAGAGGAGGCTGTCCGACGGAAAGAGTGAGTGGAAGGAGGGGGCCGAGCAAAGGGCTTGATTTCAAGGTCAGCAATGATAAGGTAATGGTCAGTTATGTTGAGAATAGAGTGTGATAGCTTGGGAGATAAAAGGGAGGTGTTGGCAGTTATGACAAGGTCGAGGGTGTGATTCTTGATGTGGGTCGGGAAGTTGACATGTTGGACGAGATTGACTGATGAGAGGAGGTTCAGAAAGTCAGTTGCATGAGAGTTAGATGGATCGTCAACATGGACGTTGAAATCGCCAGTGAGTAAGAATTTGTTGGGAGTGGTGGCAGCAAGCGAGAGGAGAGAGCTAAATTCCTCAAGAAAGACTGAGTTTTTAGAGGAGTACTTAGACGAGGTAGGAGGACGGTAGATGTTGAAAACTGTGAGTAGGTCTGAGGAAAGTCGAAGTGTTGTGGACGAGCATTCGAAAGAACTGAATGTGTGGCGAGAAGAATTTAGGACGACAGCCGGCTCACGAACCAGGAAGGCAGTGCCGCCGCCAGATATTTTTGAGGATTTAGAGGAGGCGGTTATTCGAGGGAAGCTTTGAAGAGAGTAGCCAGTTGGTATGCAATCGGCTAAATGGGCGGTTGAAGAGGTATTGGATAGCCAGGTTTCTTGGAGAGCAATGAGATTCGGTGGACGGGAGCCGGAAGCAAGGTCAATGAGGGAGATAGAGTTGTTTTCGTTTAGTAGGGACCGGATGTTGAGAGAGTAGAGTAAAAAGTTCTTGCTTGAGAGTCTGGTTGCATTGCGAGTGGACTGTTTGTGTGAGATATTTGCGCTGGAGTGAGATGCAGATGATGGCCCAGGATTAGCAGAGATGTCACCGCATAAGAGAAGAAGGAAAGATGGAAATAGGTGTTGAGGTCTATAGTTGAAGCGAGGCGGAGTGATGAAATATGAGAGCGGAATGACTGAGAGGTGGCGATATTCAACCGTTGCTGTTTGGCAGGCTTGCCGTGGGTGAGGGGAGTAGGAATCATTGGCTGTGAGGCAGCGGGCGCAGATGGGAAGGAGGAGGAGTAGGAGCGTCAATGAATGCATTGGAGCGTAGAATGAAGATGATTGGTTGGTCAGAGTAATGGCAGCGAGGTTTGAACAGATTTGAAACAAAGGGATTAGGAAAAGGTTATATTTTAGAATTTACAGAGTTTAGAAAGATTTGAAGAAAAGGAACGAACTCACCGGGTTTATGAAGAGTTCCATGCAGAAAACCAAGACTGTCGTTTCAAAGAAGACGATTAAAAGACGGAAAATGATTTTGAAGTCCGCAAGCGCGATGTGTAGCCTGTACCCTCACGTGACCATCCACGTGATCGTCGTCCTCGCATTGGTGACTTGCCACAGTGTCCGTTCAAATGATTCATTCATTGATGTATGAACGTAGAGTGGTTATGGGGTTCTGCCGAGTTTGAGGTCGTACCCAAAACATATTCCGATGGCAATTATCGCCTGCTCATAATTTTCACCCAATCATTTAAATACAAGCTTGTGGAAGTGTATAATAGAAAGTACAGGGTGGGCCATAAAAAGACATCTATGGCGTTGTCAGTATTTTCTAAATCAAATTCTGCATGCTTAAGGGCAATTCATAGCTGCGACCAATAGCCAAGCACAAAAGTAATACCACTTGAAGTGAGTCCACCGACTGCCTTTTGATGGTTCAAAACATAACACCGCAGAAGTAGCAAAAAGCGATTGTTATTAAGTTTCATCTCACATAAATTTCAGGGCCTATCAAATGGCCTTCATATTACTAGATAATCATTATTATTATTATTAATTAGAAAAGAAACAGGGTAGGCCTACCAAACTAGCTGCGCGTCACTGTGAAGTCTCTTAGCAAAATGAGGATCAAGTTGGTAAATATATGATCTTTCACATTAATAATTTTGTTTTTAAACCAATAAAATTTGAATATTAAAAAATAAAATTTCCCATGTGTCAATGATAGACAAATTATGTATTCAGACACTTCATGATCAGGGTTCCGAAGCTAAAGCTATAGTCGCCGTTTATTCTGGTAAACAGTTAGAGCGCAGAAATTAAGAGTTAAATTGAGAGTTATGGAATATGACACTGAACGGAGATCGGCAAAACGTCAATATTATTGTTCTGGTTTCATTGGGAAAGTCAATGGCCACAAATCTCCGGATTTGAACACGATGGATTATCAAGTGTGGGGTGCTGTGCTGGATAAATTTCACAATTTACAACCAAATCCAAGAGCGATAAAAGGACTGATGGTCGCATTGAAGTTGATATGGGAAGATTTCCCTCTGAAACACACCAACTTCAAGAGCTTTACAAAGAGACCGATAGCCAATTAGGGCACTGGGGTGGACACGTTGAACACATAATTATTGTGAAACAATTATTTTAGATGTAACTTAGTCAAATGACTGGGGTGGAACGGTGAACACATAATTATTGTGAAACAATTATTTTAGATGTAACTTAATCAAATGATTTTTTTATTTTGCTGCGTTATGTTTCTGAATCGCCAAAAATGGTTGGATTCACTAAAAGTTATATAACTAAGTCTTGTGTTCTGCTTGAAATATTTTGGTTAAATTGGGACATTTTACATAGATTAGAATTGTCTTTAAGCCTGTAAAATTTGATTTGGAATTTCTCACTTCTGGTCAAGATATTCTCGTCTTTTTATGGCCCCCACTGTACTATCGATAAAATTAAGGATGATGCTTGGCCACTTCATTTGTGCCTGGCGTACAGTAGGCTAAGCCTACGCGAGTTCCTTTGTCGCTGAGCCTAGATTTTGTAAGTTTATACCTACGTCCGTTTCTAAGGTTTCTTCCTAGCAGTCGCTTATGTATTATGCGTTCAGAATATTGATCTAAGATTGGGCTATCTCTTTCAAATCGATTATCCAACATCATCTGCCTTCCTATGAAAACATGCATGTACGGACACAACATACTATTTGCTTTTAATTTATTGTGAGTACTGTTTCTTGATGAAGTGCAGCGTGCTGATTATATGCAAAAGCGAACAAATATAAACAGAGATTATTGATCAACGCATCAGAAAACTCAGTATTAGAAAGGTTCTGAAACATTTCTTTGTGCTTTTGTAGTACGCTTCGTGCGGTCCCGATGAAGACTGTCTCCCGAACGCCGATTATGAAAATTCCTATGAATATTCATGCGTTCCAAGATATGGTAAATTCTGCTTCCGAATAACATCCTAGTTATAAAATTATGTCATTCATCAACAGCACTCCGTTTTAGACACCGATAGAGTATATTTATGAAGTTAATTAATTGGGCTTACATAAAAAATTTTGCTCTTGCATGTTTAAAGGTCCCAATATCCACGGTCAGACGAAACTACTGTAGCATGCTGGGTTAATTCTATTGAGTCTTGATCATCCGCAACCGCTGAAGGAAGTTTTCTGCTAAATAAAGTTGGCAACAATTTCCTGAAGCGGTTGCATTTTCTCACCCAAGTTCCTAAACTGGGCTCAACCTTTTCCGGTGGCTTATTTATATAGAGTTTGCGTTCAACGTGAAAGCATATAGATAGCAAATGGAGTAGGCCTACTGCATACCATAAAATCAATATTTCGTAAAATAATTGCCACTACCTATGCCCTTCGCCTCGCTGAATTTTTCGACAGGCTGACTTCCTTTAAAAAAAGTCAACGAGACGACTGTGTTCAGGGCACAGGACCTATCGCCTAATTTCGCAGTCCAACATTTTGACATTGAAACTCTAGCTAAACAGACGATAATTCTGTATTTGAAAGATAGAATTGCTAATCACTATTTGATTTTAGTGTCCGATATTTTATTCTAATAATTATGAGAGGAAGGGCAAGCCTAATGGAATGAAAAACGGTAGCGGATATATTTACGCCTATAGACCTACAGAAATGGGTGATCAACCAAACCATAAAACGAATTGATTAATTAACGCCATGCAAAAGGTTTTCATTGTCAGAAACGTTGCATATTTGAGATGCAGAGTCTCGTTGTGTTTTGTGCGATCCACCACTAAAGTTTTGGACACAGATGATGAAACAGTCTTCAGGCATCTAATGCTTGGGTTTCACGGTCTGCTTAGTTCTGCTTAGTTGTCCGTCAGGCACATGCATTACGAAACAATCAGCGAGTCGTAGGACCTGTCGCCTAATTTCACAATCCATTGAATCAAACATTGAACACTGTTTCAATTTGTTTAACGGTAAACTTAACAATCATTTGCTTGACAATGTCTAGTAGATAGAAACTTCGGCCCCTAGGACATCGACCCATAACCATGGTTCAAAAATATCCCGACCCATAACCATGGTTCAAAAATATCCCGACCCATAACCATGGTTCAAAAATATCCCGACCCATAACCATTAGGGTGTCCCAGAAAAACTTTTTTCTTGAAATTCTTAGGTCTCACCAGTCAAAAAGTTTCCTATAGGGATGATAATATTTGTTTAATTTTTTTGAATTTTTAAAATAATTTTTAGGTTCCCCCCAAGAAGCTCAAAATTTTATATATAGCGTACTATGATATTCGTGTGCAAATATTTCAATATATGAGGCAACGTCATTCACACCACATATATTTTACATGCTTTTGCACAAAATATGATATTAATTCATTCATTCCGAAAACTTATATAGCGCCCCTTCAAGAAGCCTACTCAGAGGCGCTCCCAGTCCAGCCACAGCTAAAAAGATAGGTCTTGAGCAACTTTTAGAAAGCAGGCAAATTATTCCGAGATAGTAAGCGTAGTGCAAGCGGGAGCCCATTCCTTGTGGACGGGCCAACAAGCGAGAAGGCTCGACCCTGTCTGGTAGCAGAGCGTGTTCGAGGGACCAGCAGCTCCCCATTGGCCGAAGAGCGTAAAGTTCTACGGGAGGCTACGACAGAGACAGGGCGACAGAGATCAGATAAGTAGGAAGGAGCACTACCAATTAAAAACCGCCAGGATATGTCATAGGCTACAATGTAATTGCTCAAAAAAGTTATACTGTATTTTGCTCAGACTGGTTTTGCAGTTAATTGACTCAAATTTGACCATATTTATATATATGCACAGACTTTTCATATAATTGTTAGAATTCGGAATATTATTTAACCATTATTGACTACTATAATAATTCGAACAGTTATTCAAAAAATAGTTTACTTTGAGATGGCATATTAGTACACAGTACCAAATGTGAGATAGTCACATGTTTGGTCCAATCAGTAATAGTCACATGTTTGGTCCAATCAGTAGTTTACTACATCGGAAGAAGAGACTCAAGTGAGTCATGGTTGCAATTTGGGAAGTACTTTCGATGTTTTTCAACAGCTTGCAATTAGAACTGTTTATGTCTTTCATTTGTTATGTCATTAAATGTCTGTATCAGGCACAGCCATTGACACATGTCAAGTTGTTCACGATTACAATGGCTTAATTGAACGATTTTCCAGATGGTCAACTAGCAGCAGGACTCTCTAGAAAGCTGTCGTCAATGCCGGTAGTCTGGAAAAAGCTTTGAGAGATATATAGCTCTTGTAAAGTTGTGGAAGAAACTTGACCAAGTGAGATACGATTTCGGGGTCATGTGTAGTATGAGAGTTGCTTCCTTGTGTGGTGTTAAGAGATCGGAAAACAATTCAAGAGTTGCGTGCTCTTGACTGAAGTATCAAGAATGGCATTGCATTACTTTAAGTGCAGTAATACTGAGAACACGCAGGATAATCATATGCTTGCAATCTTCTAACTAACATGAAGCAATTAAATGGAGCATCAGCTGAGGTCGTACAGTGCGCCAGGATAGTGAAACTCCTAACAGTTCTAATTGCAAGCTGTTGAAAAACATCGAAAGTACTTCCCAAATTGCAACCATGACTCACTTGAGTCACTTCTTCCGATGTAGTGAACTACTGATTGTATCAAACATGTGACTATCTCACATTTGGCCCGTCCACAAGGAATGGGCTCCCGCTTGCACTACGCTTACTATCTCGGAATAATTTGCCTGCTTTCTACAAGTTGCTCAAGACCTATCTTTTTAGTTGTGGCTGGACTGGGAGCGCCTCTGAGCAGGCTTCTTGAAGGGGCGCTATATAAGTTTTCGGAATGAATGAATTAATATCATATTTTGTGCAAAAGCATGTAAAATATATGTGGTGTGAATGACGTTGCCTCATATATTGAAATATTTGCACACGAATATCATAGTACGCTATATATAAAATTTTGAGCTCCTTGGGGGGAACCTAAGAATTATTTTTAAAATTCTAAAAAATTAAACAAATATTATCATCCCCATAGGAAACTTTTTGACTGGTGAGACCTAAGAATTTCAAGAAAAAAGTTTTTCTGGGACACCCTAATAACCATGGTTCAAAAATATCCCGACCCATAACCATGGTTCAAAAATATCCCAACCCATAACCATGGTTCAACTTTTACCAACACACAAAATTTTTTTTTTCCTGGTGTATATAAAATGACAAAAAAAAATATTTTCTTGATCCGGCATGCATTGACCCAAACCATGGTTCAAAAATAACCACCCCAGCACGCGCCTATGACTCATCGCTCCAAGAATTCACGGTAATTTCGATGATGAGTCATAGGGTGATTGGGAATACTAATGGTATCGATGAGTCACTTAATCATAACAATTTTTTTCTCTTGTGTATATAAAATAACTGAAAAAATGGAATATATAACTCGACTTAAAGACAAGAAAATCCAATATAAAATGGACTACACAATGTATACTCTGAAAGAATTGCGACAAATTCCAAAACAAAGAAGACAAAAAGGATACTCAAAACTCGCAAAAGCGCCTCTCATCGCGTTCATAAAGCATGGAGATCGACTAGGCGCTCGGGCACCAGACATCAAGGCTCCAACGCGTACTCCGGGGACTGTACGAGAATTGCGAGAAATTGCAAAAAAGAGACACCAAAGAGGATACTCAAAATTAGGAAAAGAGGGACTTAAGGCATTCTTGCACACTACTTGGAAATTTGTGGGGAAAAATAAAGCTACTTTTTCGGATTGGTTGGCTAGTGAGATTAGTCAGTTACCACCTCAAATAAAACCACCCATTCATAGGTTCAAACTTCGAGAAACTGCGACGGCTATCAAAGGGTTTACAAAAAGATACACGATCGAGGGTAACAACAGGATCGATGTTGCATCTTTTCTCAAGGCTGTAAGATCGCAGGTAGTTAGGCTGTTAGCGAAAAATCGAGGGGTAAAAGTTCAACTCAATCTCATGTGTGTAATGGAGAAAGTAGACATAAAATCCGGTGAAATAGCAACGGCTGAGCCTAATTTCAAATCAAAGACTGATATTATTTTAGAAGCAACCGATGTGAGGGAAATATATACCAACGCAGTGGATAAAATTAAGGAGAGCATGGCGAGTTATCAGATGCGAGGTAGTAATTGGCGATTCAAGGCCGTTTCGAAGTTAGATATCGATACAGTAGTATACAATAGGGATATGACTATTTTTAAAACCCTTTCCCCATGTCATTTGTTGTGGAGTTTTTATGCAAATGTCAAGAAAACACCAGTGGCAAGTGTCAACTCTTAAAAAATGTCACCCACCAAATAGAAAAACAATTTACATTGTATATAAACACTGGCACAGCTGTGCCGCACATCGGAAAATTGTATTAAACGTTTTAAAGTACAGATTTTTAGTGTTCGTTTGACAAAAGAAATTTAATACTCAGTTTGTCAATGCTTTTACACAGTGGAAGTAAGTCCTGCATAACTTTAATTGCTCTTTCAGCACATATATTTGACCGTTGTGTTGGAATCGGTGTTGGCTCCACAGACCAAAAGTTCCTCAATGACTTTAATGCCTTTGAATGATTTTGACACACTTCTGCTAGATTATCAAAGTTGTCAGGATTATAGTACTGGCCAGAAAACCAGATGTCACTCCAAGTACCACAAATAAAGTCACATGCTGACTGACCTTCAGGTGACTGCTGGAATTGCGGAATTAAAATGTAAGCTAGCAAGGCAAAAATTGCTCTGCTATTCCATCTTGCATTGATTATATTTGGCAGTGTTTTGAATTCTACCATAGGAAAGCTTCCTGTACTCTTAAAATCCTTGTAACAAGCAATCAAATGGTGAAGGAAAGCCATGTCATCTCGCCAGTCAATTTGTTCTACTTTCTTCAGAGCATTTCCAGAATTGTCAAACGATGCTTTCAATTGCTCGTACTCTTCTGTTACTTTCGTAATGAACCAATAACTGAGGTTTGGTGAGGTGGTTGCTCCATCAAAACAATCATCCATAACATGTTTCAGTATTGTGTCGAGAACATGATGTTGGCATCCAATATAAAGAGGTTTCTGTAATCCAAGCCGAACAAAATGATTCTGTAGCCGTGTGACTGCACCAATAGATTTTCCTGTATTTGCAGAGGTTGTATCAGAAATAATTATCTTAATTGCAGGCCATAGCTCATATTCATCAAGCACAGTCTTTATTCCATTAAATATAGTCTCACCTTTTCCATTGATTAGTTCAAGAACCGATAGTTTAACTTCTCTATTTTCATTTTTCAGAACTACAACTTGATACTCTCTCTTCTTTATGCGCTTCCCATCAAAGTGCAAGCTCCAATTCTCGTTCCTTAAAGTTTCCTTATAGTGTTGCTTTAATTGTTCTCCTGCTTTCATTGTCGCTTTGTAAACACCACTTTGACTTGGAGTTGGAAGAGAAATTCCACTCTTTGCAAGAGTTTTGCAGACTGTGTGCGCCTTTCTTGTACTAAGTTTTGCTGATGTCACTAACTGTACTGCTGAATCAGTTCTTTGTCTTTTAGATGTTGTTGGAGCATCCAAATCTTCATAGGCACTGCTGGAATCCTGTTTTTCTTCTTCAGTACCACAACTTTCTTCTTCTTCTTCACTGCTTAATTCAACATTGGTGTCTTGACTAACTTTTAACTTAATCAACTGTAGCTTTCTAGGGTGAAGTCCTTTTGTATCTGTCTTTAAGGTACAATAACCAACTTTTCCTTTAGTCGACGTCTGAAGGTCATAGAATTCTCTGTCTTCTCGGCAAAACCATTCTCCATTCTCATCTGTCACATTGAACAAACTGGTAAAGACTTGATTACCAGGTCTTCGACAATGTTTTTCGTATTTCTTAATTACATTTTCGATTTTTCTTTCAACTGAAGATTTGCCTTGCTGGATTGGAAAGTTAAGCTTTCTCCATAAGTTTTTGACCTCTTCAGCAATTATCAGAACTCTTTCTTTTTTGCCTTTCAGTGTCGAAGCCAAAGTCTTGAATCTATTCAAGATATGCAGTTCCATAGGCATTTTTGACATCGTGTCAAGACTGCTAACAGTGTTATGTTTCCTTGAATTCTTAGCTTTTTGAAACTGTACCAAATTTGAAGACCAAACTTTCTTGTTTCTTTCTGTAGCAGAAGGTGCCTTTTTAGACATCTTGAAAGTGTCTGTAAAGTTCAGTTGATTTTTTATTTCAACTGCAATTGCAAGAAATCTGGTGTAAGACCTTTAAATAGTTTTCAACTTCCAATCTATATACATCAAGAAAAGATTCAAGAAGCAAGATAGCAATAAAACAATTTTTTGGCGGGTGGGTGACATTTTTTAAGAGTTGACACTAACCACTATTCTTTTTCTTTTAGAAAAGCAAAAGCTCCACTCATGATACTATGGGGAATTTGAAATTCTGAAAAATTTTTTTTTGTCATATCCCTAGTATACAAGCCATTGAAAGGTAGTTCATATATTCAGCTTCCCGAGTATTTAGCAAATAAAAAGGCCATTATTAATATGAAAAACGAAGACGAAGAATGTTTCAAATGGTGTATTACAAGGGCGTTGAACCCAGCTAATGACCACCCTGAAAGAATCACTAAAGATCTGGTAGAACAATCTAAGAAACTCGATTGGAGCGGTATCGTGTTCCCAGTTGCTGCTGATGCTAATATTATAAATAAGTTTGAGCGCCGTAATAACATTAGCGTTAGCGTATTCGGCTTTGAAAAGAGCGTATACCCATTATACATATCGAAGCATGAAAGTGATACCTGTGTAGATCTACTGCTTATTTCCGACGATGAAAAGAAGCATTACTGTTGGATCAAGAACTTTAATAAGTTGTTAGCGCATCAAACCGAAACAAACCATAGCTCAATGCACTATTGTAGAAGATGTTTAATCGGTTACAGAACGAAAGACTCGCTTAAAAAACACATCGAGTACTGTTCCCAACATGACGCTCAACGAATAGAACTCCCAAGCCCAGGAACTATGTTGAGTTTTAAAAATTATTATCGAAAAATGCGAGTACCTTTTATTATCTATGCGGATTTCGAATCCTTCATTAAACCGATCGATACATGCCAACCCGATCCCAGCACGTCTTACACCAATAAATACCAGAAACATACTCCTAGCTCGTTTTGTTACCACATAAAATGTTTCGACGATGACCTATATTCGCAAGCTCCTGTAACGTTCACAGCGAAGAACGAAGACGATGATGTAGCGCAGATATTTATTGACAGTCTTATAGTGGATATAAAAGATATTTATAATCAATTTAAATTCCCAAAGAAAATGATATTTGGAAAGGACGACAAGGAGCTATACTACTCGGCTACTGTTTGCCATATCTGCGGGGGCGAGTTCTCTGATGGTGATGATGATAATGACATACGAGTAAGAGACCACTGCCATCTTACTGGTAAATTCAGAGGCGCAGCTCATAAGATTTGTAATCTAAAGTATAGAGTCCCCAAGTTTTTCCCAGTAGTATTCCATAATCTAACCGGCTACGATAGCCATCTATTCGTGAAGAAATTACGGGGTGGTAATAATGAACAGATTAAATGCATTCCCTGCAACGAAGAAAAGTATATCTCATTTAGCAGAGATGTTGTAGTCGATAAGTTTATTAACAAAGAAGGGAAAGAGAAAGAGGTCAAGCGTGAATTACGTTTCATCGATAGTTTTAGATTCATGCCAGCGAGTCTCGACGCTTTGTCGAAGAACCTAAGCAAAGACCAGTGTAAAAATATAAGCAAGTACTACTCCGGCAATCAGCTCGATCTCTTGCTGAGAAAAGGGGTGTATCCTTACGACCACGTTAGTTCCATCGATCAATTGAATGAAACAGAACTACCACCAAAGTCGGCATTCTATTCGAAACTAAACGACTCGGGTATTAGTGACGAAGATTACAACCATGCACAGGTGGTATGGGAAGAATTTGGTTGTAAAACGTTCAGAGAATATCACGACTTGTACAATCTTTCGGATGTTCTCCTACTAGCTGATGTCTTTGAAAACTTTAGAGACGTCTGTTTGAAGAACTACAACCTAGACCCCGCTTGGTTTTATACTTCTCCAGGTCTTGCATGGGATGCCTCATTAAAGTTGACTGGAGTAAAGTTGGAATTATTGAGCGATTACGATATGATACTAATGGTCAAGCATGGGATAAGAGGTGGTGTTAGCACAATTTCACATCGTTATGGGCAAGCAAACAACAAGTACTTGCAAACGTTTGACGATAGCAAACCTTCGACATTTATAACCTATTTAGACGCCAACAACTTGTACGGGTGGGCAATGTGTAAGAAACTACCAACACACGGGTTCAAGTGGATGACTGATAACGAGCTGAGCGATTGGAAAAGCATTGTCGAACGAGATGGAATGGGGTGTATATTAGAAGTCGACTTGGAATATTCGAAAGATTTACACGATCTTCACAACGACTACCCTCTTGCTCCTGAGAATATCACACCCGAATCTTCGACTGTACCTAAACTCATCCCAAACCTGAATGACAAAGTAAAGTACATAACCCATTATGAAAATTTGAAGCAGTATGAAAGCCTAGGTTTGAAGATTACCAAAATTCATCGAGGAATTAAATTTGAAGAAAGCACCTGGTTGAAAAAATATATCGACCTAAATACTAACCTGAGGACTAAAGCAACCAATGATTTCGAGAAAGACTTTTTCAAACTTATGAACAATAGCGTGTTTGGTAAAACTTGCGAAAATATAGAGTCTCGCGTGGATATAAAATTGGTTTCAAGCGAGAAGCAAGCCATAAAACTAGCGGCGAAAACGAGTTACGACAGTCGGACAATTTTTGATGAAAACCTAATCGCCATCCATATGAAAAAGACTTCATTGCTCTATAACAAGCCGATATATCTCGGTATGTGTATCCTAGACTTGAGTAAAACTTTGATGTATTCTTTTCACTACAATTACATCAAGAACAAGTATGGAGATAGGGCAAAGCTATTATTCACAGATACTGATTCGTTAGCTTATGAAATTAAAACCGTAGACTTTTATGCTGATATCGCCCCTGATGTTAGAAGCATGTTCGATACGAGTGATTACCCTAAAAACCACCCATCTAGTATCGAACCAGGGGTAAATAAAAAAGTCATCGGTATGTTTAAGGACGAAGCCTTGGGTAAACAGATCGAAGAATTTGTGGGTTTGAGATCGAAGTTATACAGTTACAAAATGGGCGGAGTGGACCATAAAAAATGCAAAGGGGTAAAGAAAAACGTTGTTAAGAAATCAATTACTCATGAAGACTACAAAGAATGTCTGTTCACGAGAAGAGAGCAGTCGAGACGCATGAATGTCATCAGATCCCATCATCATGAAATTTACACCGAAGGGGTGAACAAGGTGGCGCTATCTGCTGACGACAACAAGCGAGTGATTCAACAAGACGGTATAAGCACGTTAGCATACGGTCACTTTTCACTTAAGGAATAAATCTAATATAAAATGGCAGAGTCTAAAGTGTGTTCCAATTGCAAAATTGAAAAAAGTTTAGACGAATTTCATAAAGATAAATCAAAAAGGGACGGAAGTTATCCGAGCTGTAAAACGTGTCATAATACCAAAGCAAAGGAACGTGCTCATAAATATGCAATGCTAGAGAACAGAGAAACAAAGGATAGAAAAGTATGTTCCAATTGCAAAATTGAAAAAAGTTTCAACGAATTTCAAAAAGATAAATCAAAAAGGGACGGAAGTTATCCGAGCTGCAAAACGTGTCATAATGCCGAAGCAAAGGAACGTGCTCATAAATATGCAATGCTAGAGAACAGAGAAACAAAGGATAGAAAAGTGTGCAGCCGGTGCAAAATAGAGAAGAACATATAGGAATACGTTAAAAATCGATATCAGAAAGATGGACATGCTAATGAATGCAAAGATTGTAAGCATAAACATTATCTCGCCTGCGTAGAAGCTCGAAAAATGGAAATCCCAATATGTATCGAAAGTAAAATCGGTATCGGTCTTAAAACATTTACGAAATGGATTGAATATCAGTTTGAGGAGGGTATGAATATGGATAATTACGGTTCGGTTTGGCAACTCGATTTTGTTTTACCAATATCATCGTTCGATGAAAAAGAACTTGATAAAGCTTTGAATTGGTTGAATATACGCCCGGTGCTATTGGAAAAAAATATACAAAAAGCGAACGAAATAGAGGAGAGGGAAAAAGCGTATTATTTTATAAAACATTTAAATAAAATGTAAAAAATGAGTTTTGAAACATACAAAAACATAAACGTTGAAGGCGTCGTACTCCCAAATATCCCTCTTTCAAACATACAGTTGATCGAAGCCGTGAAAAAACTAAATATCCTAAACTTCAGGGGTGTCTTCTTACGAGACGAGCTACCGAAGAAACCTAGACTGAATGAATGTGGGATATTGAACTTGGACGATTCTAATGGGAACGGAACTCACTGGGTCGGTTTTTTAAAGAACGGTAAGGTTAAAATATATTTCGATAGCTACGGCCTACCCCCACCTGTAGAGCTCGTCAAGTATTTACATAGTCCCGTGTACTACAATAGTGAACGAATTCAACCGGATAATGAAGTGTTTTGTGGCCATCTATGTTTATATGTTTTGAAAAAGACGATGACTGATGGTTGTAAATTTCAAAATGTTATCAATAGTTTGTATTGATTTTGTATTAATATTATCGCGTAATAAAATGCCAGTCGATAAATTTGGACACACCGATGTTGGGACTACGACAAGAGTAATTGCCGGCGGCGTCACACTTACTCAAGCTGACAATACTTTTATAAGACGAGATGGGGCAAACCCTGTTACTGGAGATCTAGATATGAATGGTCATGTGATAAAAGGTCTACCTACAACGAATAATCCGGATGCAGGAATGGATGAGGCTCTAAGTCAGGGGCAAGCTATAGATTTGATAATGAATCACGATTATGTACCGTCGAGCGATAATCATTTGACTAATAAGAAATACGTCGATGCAACGGCTGAAAAATATGTCGACGCGAAAGCAATCGGACCTATGATTAGCATGTACACTTCAGCTACGCAAGCTATAAGCGCCAATACATACACAAAGGTTTCTTTCGATATAGCAAGATTCGAAAGAGATATCAACCATCGCGTAGGATGGAATAAGATCTCTCCTGATAAAGCCGGCTGCTATTTCGTTTCAACGCACATAGAATTTCGTTTATTCGGTGCTGCTACTTCTGGTTTCGTTTACCTGTATAAAAATGGAAGTGTGCATATGCAAATTGCGGGTGGAGAGGGTGCGTCAGGTTCAACTATCAATGCAACAGGTGGTACCATACTTTATCTAACCGAAAACGATTACCTCGAGATAGGCGTTTATTCACACGCCGCTGTAGGTATAGTAGCAAAGGACTTTTCCCTCGCATTCCTTCGACAATAGCGACTGGGAAAAAATCTTAATTATATAAAATGCCTATCGATATATTTGGAAGAATGGGCGTTAAATCAACACCACAGGTAGCAGCGGGCGGTACCACATTTTCCGCCGCCGGCAATACTTTTCTAAGACGAGATGGAACGAGTCCGGCTACTGGAGAACTAAATATGAATGGCTACTGCATCATAGGTCTACCTATAACGAATAATCCGGATTGCGGAATGGATGAGGCTCTAAGTTACGGACAAGGTGTGGATTTGATAACGAATCACCCCGGCATTCCATCCAATGATAATCATTTGACTAATAAAAAATATGTCGACGAACGAATTGCTTCAGCAGTAACCACCACCAACCGATTCTTTGGTCCGGCGTTTAGTGCTCGCGCCTCCACTGCCCAGGCTATCCCCGCTAGCATCTCCACGATAGTAAATTTTAATAGAGTAAGATTCGATCGGGGTAATTGTTTCATCAATTCGAATCGATTCTTTCCTCAGAAAGCTGGATGTTATATGGTTTCGGTGTTTGTGGAATTTCACGCCGATAGTGTTAGAACTTACGGTAATGTTTCCTTGATCAAAAATGGGGCGTTTTACATGAAGATGCCTGGTGGTGGAGGTGATTACGGTGGTGGGGGTACGGCTGGAGCGAATAATAATGTATCGGGTACTTGCATAGTTCAATTAAATAATACCGACTACCTCGAGATAGCTGTTTTGTCAGACGCTGCCGTAAACATTGAGGCCCATGACTTTTCAGCTACGTACTTACGACCCTAAATCGACGGGAAATATCGGTAGTTTGTACTAAAAATATTATCGCGTAATAAAATGCCTGTTAACATTTTTGGACAAATGGACGGTGGATCAACGTCACGGGTTGAAGGGGGTGGCGCTACATTAACCCAAGTCAATAATACTTTTCTAAGACGAGATGGAGCTAATGCAGCGGTGGAAAATATCGACTTGGGTTCCAAGAAGCTGATTAATGTGGCAGATCCTTCCGATCTTCAAGACGCTGCTACAAAGAATTACGTACATTCGGCTGTATTTGGTCCAACGTTTAGTGCTTTCAATTCCGATCCAAAATTTCAGGGTATTCCTGGTATAATTCACACAAAAGTAAATTTAAATACAAAAAGATTCGATTCGGATAATTGCTTCATCACCGGTTCGAGTCGTTTCTTTCCTCAGAAAGCCGGATATTACACCGTTTCCGTTTTTGTTGAATTTCAGGACGATATAACAAGAAATTACGGTAATGTTTACCTATACAAAAATGGGGTGTCGTACATGCAGATTGCCGGTGGGGGAGGTGTTATTGGATTGTATATTAACGCAACGGGTAATACCGTAGTTTACTTAACAAATACCGACTACCTCGAGATATTTGCTGAAGCGAACGCCCCTGTAGTTATATTAGCCAGGGACTTTTCAGCGGCGTACTTACGACCTTAAAATTCGAAACCACATTTAGTTTTGAATTTACACAATTTAGTAGATCCTACCTATTTTTTCACCATCCGATTGAAAATTGAGTAACTTGTCATAAATCACCAACGCGTACGCTTTCGTGTTAGCAGGCGGCGCTACACTAAAAGTACCTTTGATCTGGATATCGACTACCGAGGCCTTTAGACGCTCGGCTTGCTTGCTTACATCAAACACCATAATCGGGTACAGCTCTTTGAAGTCTACCGGTGTGATATTGCTTTGCGTTAACTTTTCGTCCATTCCGTAGAATTTTTCGCTAAACGTAGCCGCCACTCTGTACGCTCGCGAGAATTGCTGATTCGGGAATGATAGGTAGTAGTCGACGGCTGGGTATCGTTCCTGGTTCATCATCACGTACATGTTAGTCAGATTGCAATGATCGAAAATCGATGGGTTACGTTCCTGGTTGCCGTCTCGATTGGTTTGAAATCCAATTATGACGTACCTAGGTTGTTCAGGAGATGACTTGACGCCAAGTTTCCATTCAAAACTAGTCGATGGTTGGACGGACATAGTATCGCAGTAGCGAGCCCTGTATCCAACTAGGAACGTTGCTTTCGTCGCGATCGTTTTGTTCAATTGGTGGTCCTCCATAAGAGATGGCCTAACCTGAGGCATAAACCACGAGATTTTATCAAGTACGACTTTCCCAGCATCCGCATCAGCGTGTCTAAAAATTGCGTCATCGTCGGCTTTACGACCAAGAATTAGCTCATGTCTCACACCATAAACAACCTTGTCGTAATCTTCGCAAAATCCAAAAATATGTTTCAACGGAACGATAAAGCTAAACGTGCCTTTTACCCCCGGTTTTTGAATTAGATACGACTGTCGAACAGCGAAACCTGTATTATCCGCGATAACCGCCGTCCTACCACTGTCCTTGTACCATAGCTGATTTAACCCTTGTGCTAGTTGAAAATCATTTGGGTATTTGAGTAAACCGAACATCGTCGTTGCCTGGCCTGGGTTACATATCGTTTCAATTTCTTGGTTCGTTATTTTGTATGAAATTTGGTGGAATAGATGCATAAGTCCATTATTCGTAAGGGCTACAGCATCGTCATCAGCGTACGGGGTGTTGCCCACCTTCAACAATCTACCCTCGAATAATAGATAAGATTCCGCTGGATGGCAGTAAAGACTTTGAGTTTCGATGTTAATTGTAATATTCGATGGGGTGTTTAGTTGCGATCCCGTTATCGGGTTATACTGATACCATTCGTAGCGCTCGATAGACACGTCACTCAGAGGTTCATCGGTAATTCTTAGAATATCAGACATTTTATTGTAGAATAATATTTTTTTTTATTACGCGACCTTCATTCCCGCACCGTTTTGTCGACGCACTAAATCTTGGATCGATATGGCCTTCTTCAAACCATTCCCCATCATCAGATTATTGATATTCATGTTCTCTGGACTATATTGAGCAATAATATCTCGAGTTTCCTGCGTAACCGGAATAATATTTTTCTTTGGAGCAGCCAACAGTTTAGCCGCAGCTTTCTCTACTAATCTTTTACCGGCGTCGGTTGCGGCTGATTTTCCAACATCTATCGCCTTTTTCCCAATTTCTGTCGCCACGTCTTTGCCTGCACTAAGAGCTCTCGTTGCTAACTGTTTGGCAGCGTTCGATGTGACTAGTCTTTTGAAAAATCCTGAAATAGCATCAACTATACCGGATCCGCCAATAACGTATCGCTTCCTATAACTCCTTCTATTAATGATCAGCATTTTTATAATATCAACATTAAATTTTTGTAAACATCCCTACTCATCACTCCTTGCCGTAGTAGCGCGTCGCATGTCGTTACGAGCTCGTTTCTTGCCCCGGTGTTACCCGCGATGAAGCTGTCAACTAATAACTTTAACCGTTTCGCTGATACATTTGGGTCTTCGGAGATGATGATTACGTCAACGCCTTTACCTACTGTACCTAGGGTCATCTTTTCCCATATCGGTTTGATAATTTGTTTGTATTTGACGCTTGAAAATGATTTAGGTTTGTTAGGATTTTTTTCCTGTCTTATAGCATTCGTCGTGGTGAGAATCTCAGCGTAATCAGCCTTGTCATTATCATCGTATATCGTTTTGTCGGGCTGCTTCAGCGTCAACAACTCCCAAAGCCCTGGTGTTCCTCTGTAAGTTTTATTTTCAACCGTCACGTCGTCTCCTTGAATCAAAATCGGAGTGTCACCGATATAGAATTGCCCATTTTCGGATTTTATTCCGAACGTCGTGTCTACGGTTCTTTTAAAGGAGGCGTACTGATGAAGGTACTTGGTGGCTACATCTCCTAATTCTAAAGTTCTGATATCCTCAGTTGGATCGGTGCTATACGCTTCTATCGAGGGATACTGGGGAAATTTAACTCCCTGTAACGAGGCGGGAAGTGCTTGTAACGCATTTGAAGTAGCTACCGAATTTTGATTGATAGCGGATAGTAAGACATTTTGCTCTTTGGAAATTGCGGTTTGGGAATCAACGATAGGCTTGTATAACTTGGTTAATTCTTGTTGTAGTCCCGAATCCCCCAATCTCTCCGATAAAAAATTTTGTCGAATATTCTGCCTGGTTTTCAGATATTCAGCAACGATAAGGTCTCTTTTCGCTGGGTCGGTTATTTTATAAAACGACATTTTAAAATTAGGAATATAATGTTTTCAGACGTGTTTTTGGACGTGTGAAAAAAAACATAAGTTGGACGTATTTCCAGACGTAACGACATACGTCTACATGTTTTCACGTATGTCTTTTTTTATGATTTTTTGATGATAGCTTCCTTATTTTTTCTGATAACTTCGTTTCTTTTTTTTCTTTCCATCGTTTTTTCCGTCTCTTCCATATGATATTTAATAGAATCTCTTCTTCCTTCTATCTCGCTTAGGATCAGGGAATATTCCTCATCCATGAGAGCTTTTAAAATATAATCGCTGATCGAGTCGATCGTCTCTTCGAGTAGCGTGTCGTGCTTTTCTCTCTCCCCCTCCTCCCCCTTCAACGCATGGTATTTAGGGATATAGCTGGCGATTATACTTTGCACCTCCAAATCCCAATATCTCTCCGATATGTTTTCGTTAATAATATTCTGTCTTAATATAAGCGGCATTTTAAGTAAGTAAAAAAAAAATTTTTTCAGACGTATTTTTCGACGTGTGAAAAAACATAAGTTGGACGTATTTCCCGACGTAACGACATACGTCTACATGTTTTCACGTATGTTTGCGTATGTTAGACGTATTTCTAGACGTAACGACATACGTCTACATGTTTTCACGTATGTTTGCGTTAGTAGTTTTTTTGATAGATTCGTTATTTTTCTCAAACATAGATTGAAAGTACTGCCGGGCTTCATCTTTTCCACGATCGATGAGTGATTGTTTCGTCACCTCGTCCATGGCGTCGATCGCAACTTTGATATTACTCCTAATTTCTTCTTTCATGCCGTTGAATTTTTCAATCTCGCTTAGGATTAGGGAATATTCCTGGTCTGAAATGTTATCATCCATGAGAGCTTTTGAAATATGGTCGCTGATCGTGTTGAGTTTCGCGTCGGCTAGCGTTTTGATCTTTTCATGCTTCTCCGCCTTCAACGCCAGCTTTTTACTGATGTAGACACCGATTATACTTAGCAACCCCACACCTAATGCCGCTCCTTCCATAGCAATAGCAATGGGTGCTGCTATTATAGTGGATAATAATCCGATTCCTGAAATTCCGAGTCCCATCGTGACCGCTGTGAGGACGCCACCTACTGCGCCGATTACGCTTACACTTCTATGGTACTTTTTACTCAACGCCGCTCTTTTGTCGCGTACTTGCTCGATTTCCTTCTTAATTTCACCAATCTTTTGAAGTCGATACGTTTGCGCCGACCCTGTGACGATATGTATTTCTCCTTCTGGTGCTGACGGCAGCTTCGGATAGAGTGATTGTGTTATTTTGATGCCTTCGTATTCCATTCGTTTTATTTACACGATATTTTTTTATAACAGATAATTTACATAGAACGAATCTCCCACGTTTATAGTTACAAAATTAAAATATCATACCGAGTATCGGAATATTTTGAAACGGAGAATTAAGGCCTAACAAAAGTCCAAGGCTATTGGCTCATACCCCGACCCTGTTTTCATAAACAACCCAGATGCCTTTATCGAGGCGCCTTTTGGCCAAGGGGACATGTACAAACCAGACCCGACTGCTCTTATCTTACACGCCATATCACCTTTCTTCACATACATTTTCTTCAGGTACTTTACACCAGATCCGCTGATTTTATCGACAATCTTCGACGTGGCCGCGGAACCTAAGCCAGCCATAGCCCCCGTAGCTAAACTAGGTAGTAATGTGGACACAAGGAATTTACCCGCTGTTGCTAGAAACGGAAGTAAAGCGCCTATGAATCCTCCCTCAACTTTTCTATTGTTCTCAAATTGCGTTTTACTCATTTTAATGACTACGCCTGTTCCTTTTTGGTACGCCTTTGCCATTTTATTGATTTGTGCTTGCGTCAGAGCTAACACATGCTGCCCGTCCATTTCATCATGCGTTAGTTTGATACTCACACCAGTTCCCGCTTGGAGAGATTTTTGAATTTTGTCTTTTTGCGCTTCCGAAATATTGACATTTACCTTCACGTAACGACTCATTTTAATATAAATTACAAAAAAACTTTCAAACTTCTCTGATGTGAAAACGAATCATCAAGTCTTCTCCCCTAAGATTTACCGGTTTCCCATTCTGGTCTGTGAGTATCGTTGTCATCGTTGAAATCGAAGATACCGTAATGGGAAGATATATTAAATTGTGTGGCACTTCGAAAATCTTGTAACCCGGCCCTACGGTTGGGAAAAAAGAATGTATCACGTTTTCCATCGTTCCGTTGCAGTATGAAGACCCGATAATGTCGTTAGTCACTCGCAAACTGGTAATACTCATTATATTTACCAAGTTCTGCGATTCGTTATATCCGCTCCGATAGAGTAATCTTTCAAAACCTAGAACTGATCCGATTGAATTCTTGAGGTCAAAGTTAACCCGATAGCCCTCTGCTATATTTACCACAGACTTCAGCGTATTGGTGTTTGGTTCTATTGAGATACAGTACTCTGAATTTGTCTCATCGTAATGCCCTCTCCTCTTCATTATTCTCTGTATGCATTCGTTGATGTCAGTTATTTCATAGCATCCTTCAGGGACTTTTATGGTAATCCAGTCTGTGTCATCATCTGGCGAATATGTGAAGTTGTTGTTTGTCGCGTCGATATTAGGGAAAGAATAGTACGTTTCGAGATTTATAAGAGCCATTTCATAGTTTTTATTTTTGTCCAGTTCAATTGATGGATTAAAATCTATTCTGATTCGTGAGCTCTTTGCGCCACCGAAAATGTAAAATGACTTTTTTGGTTCCGTGTTACGAGCCGTCTTTTCCGTATTATCAGCTATCTGTTTGAGAAACGATGATTCCATTTGTTATTAGGTCGAGAATAATTTTTTACTACAGAGGATTTTCGATTTCATAAAATAAGTCGAAACCGCAGCGATATTTGCCATCATTATTTTTACTAGTTAGATCAATAACAAGGAATCCGTGCGGTTGTTTCCACACCGTTTTGCATAGTTTTCTAAATTCATCTTTATGCATGTCCGTACTAACATAGTCGCAATAAATATGGTTGAGGTTTTTCAGGTCCTGTTTGAACAGACAAATAAAGTTTGCATTCTCTCTGATCGATTGTCGCGGTAGTTTGAAATAATTCTGAGCGAGGTAAAAACAGTCCACATTACTATGCCTTCCCCGAATATAATATGTTTCGCACTTGTTTTGTTTTTCCAATTGTAAATCGTCAAAAATCATCAGATTCTTCTTTTCGCTACTAAAGTCTCTCGGGTCCGGTACATCTTCGGCGTTTTCATAAAACTTGGCATTGATATCAGACTTGGCTTTTGATTTTTTAGCCATTTCTTCCATAACAATGTCTGGTGACGCGTTTAGTTTGGTTATTTTGTCTTGAAGCTCCTCGAATAATCTAACAATCACTTCTTTCGGTAATTTTTCTTCGAAAGCCTTTTTGATAATGCGATATTCCGGTTGAAACAGAGATTTACCGAATACCTGGAGGTTATTATAGTCTAGCCAGCTCGGCCTGAGTAATAGATTCAGAAGAAGCGTCGTTTTTCCACAGCCGGACTTTCCGATTATCAACCCACGTATACTTTTAGGTAGCAAGGGATTATTAAATCTTTTCGGTAGCGCAGATCCCCAACTCAAATCTTTGATTTCCATTTTTAATATATAGTAAAAAGCGAAATGTATTGCGTAAAGTGTAAAAAACAGACCGAAACGAGAGATGTACAAAACGTCGTGGCGAATAACGGAAGATCTATGCTTCGAGGTGTTTGCGTTGTATGCGGGAAAACTAAAACACAATTCGTAAAAGGCCCCACTACAAAAGGCGGAGATCTAGTTAGTTCATTGAATGCGGCCACTAGTAGCATAAAGTTACCATGGGCTAAGTTTCCCGGTGAGATGCATTTACCCGGCCATCAGTTTACAGGTCCATGTACAAGACTAGATAAGAGACTAAATCCGAACGGAACTCCTAAAGATTGGAGCAAGCCTATTAATCGTGTAGATAACGCGGCGTATTATCATGATTTAGCTTACGATCAACACACCGATACTGCTTCTAGGAATATTGCGGATCGAGTGATGATTAATGATTTGAATAATATTTCTAATCCTAGCTTCCGAGAACGAGTGGAGAGGGCTATAGTCAAGCCTATATTATCAACTAAGGCGAGCCTTGGGTTAGGTTTAAAAAAAGCTCTGAACTGAAATGGACTGATCAATTAGCTGATGAGTTGCATAAACCAGTTGTTAGACATTTTAGAAAAAGGAAGGTTTACGCTGGGGGTATAGATGATATATGGGCATCTGATTTCTTGGATATGCAGGCCTTTGCTAAAGATAACGATGGGGTGAAATATCTGTTAACCGTTATAGATGTGTTTTCTAAATACGGGTGGATTGTGCCATTGAAAGACAAGACTGGGAAATCTACGGCCGACGGCTTCGTGAAGATACTCAAGGGTGGACGAAAGCCTGGTAAATTATGGGTTGACAAAGGAAAAGAATTTTATAATAAGGATGTAAAGAATTTGGTTGAGTTGTACTCTACTGAGAATGAGGAAAAATCTTGCGTTGTTGAGAGATGGAACCGAACGATGAAAGAAAAGATGTACAAATATTTTTCAGCTAACTCGACGAGAAGATATATCAACGTTTTGGATGAAATGGTGGGTAATTATAACAATACAAGGCACGGTTCGATTAAAATGTCTCCCACCAAGGCTAGTATGAAAGTGAATGAAAAAACTGTATTTATGAATTTATACGGTAAAGAGATTTCGGAACCTATTATACCAAAATTTTCAATTGGTGATAAGGTTAGAATAACAAAGAAGAAGAATATTTTTGAGAAGGGATACACACCTAGATGGACGGAGGAAGTTTTTACAGTATCCCAGATTCAATACACGGTTCCGCCAACTTATAAGATTACTGATTCAAATGATGAGGAAATACAGGGCTCATTTTATGAACAGGAGCTACAGAAGACGACTCAGGAAATATTTAGAATAGAAAAGATTATCAGGAAACGTGGGAAGAAATCGCTCGTTAAGTGGTTAGGTTATCCCGAGTCTTTTAATTCGTGGGTAGATAATGAAGACTTAGTGGTCGTGTGATGGGGGTTATTTTCCCAGCCGACGTAATCACCCTATGACTCATCATCGAAATTACCGTGAATTCCTGGAGCGATGAGTCATAGGCGCGTGCTGGGGTGGTTATTTTTGAACCATGGTTTGGGTCAATGCATGCCGGATCAAGAAAATATTTTTTTTTGGTCATTTTATATACACCAGGAAAAAAAAAATTTTGTGTGTTGGTAAAAGTTGAACCATGGTTATGGGTTGGGATATTTTTGAACCATGGTTATGGGTCGGGATATTTTTGAACCATGGTTATGGGTCGGGATATTTTTGAACCATGGTTATGGGTCGGGATATTTTTGAACCATGGTTATGGGTCGGGATATTTTTGAACCATGGTTATGGGTCGATGTCCTAGGGGCCGAAGTTTCTATCTACTATGTCTCCTGCTGAGCTGCTGAACACCATCTATCTGATATATGAATCTGCCTATATTCTTTTATCTTTTTCTAAGCCTACTTATCTAAATGAATGAGTTTCGCACACCCGACAACACCTTAAGTCATTTGACATTTTCCTAGGAGTGGTTAACTAGTTAAGACATATAATTATTTTCTCCTATTTACCTATTTGCACAACCTGTTGTTGTCTTTTCTCACTTACACTTGGGTAACCCTGACATCGGGACAGTAGCCCGTCCGCTCTCTGGCATGGCAAAAACTCTGGCAGGCAGGCCCGTCGACAGAAATTCCGGGCCCCTGGGCTGAGAAGTCGCAGGCCCCAAACTATCTTTAGGCTTTTGGAGCAAATTTACACAAAAACAAATAAAAATAACAATGGTGTGAGTTACAGAGGGTATGAATGTACGCCAATGCTTACATTTCTGATTTTAATCAGTTCTTAATGTTAAGAATTTAATTTTCAAATAGGGCCTAATATGGCAATCCGCAAGCAACCTATCTGTATTTAACTGCAACAATATCTTATGTAATATCCTGGTAGTTCTCCATCTTGTCTGCGAACCTAAGATTGAACTTCGGAAAATGCTCTTACTTCATCGCCTGGAAAATTGTCCGAATGTCTTGGAAGACCATTTCTTACAAGCTTTAGAGCAGCCTATAATATTATCGTCTCAATCGTTTGTGCAGCCTATAATAGGCCTAAACACGGGCCCTGGCGGCAGAGTGCCAACATCAAAACAAAACCTTTTTACATTTTCTATAATTTCAGCATTTTCATAATTCTTATTTATAATGTCTTCTTTTGGAATTAAGGTATTAACACCACAAACTTCATTTTCATTCATTCAGTTATATATATACGATCATCATGCAGGCACGTCTAATTCACTACAATCAACCGATATAGGAGTAGGCCTAATTAGACCTACAGGCTCTGATTGCCTTCTTTTTTGAGATTCTAAATTGAGATAGTGTGCGACTGTAGAATCTTACCAACTTTTGCTTTTTCAAACTTATTATCCTTTTCTTTTTGTAGCCTACTCCAGATTTGTGTCTATAAAATATTCCATCGTTGCGAGAGAAATTTATCATTTAGAATTGTTCACTTATGACTGAAATCTAACAATGCATAGTTTAGCAGAAGAACGTTCTGAGACGGAAGTGAGTGTATTCTTTGGCAAAACACTGATAAGTAAGGTAGGGTAATGGACAGTTGCTTGAAACTTAAACAGTTGTAGTTATGTAACACTGTATTAGGCTATATTTAAAACAACATAAATTACAAACAATAGGTTAAGTGATTATCGTATCCTATCAAAAGGGCGACTTCGAAAGGGCGACCATCAGAAGGGCGACCTCATAAGGGCGACTTTTCGAAAGAGCGCCGATCAAAAGGGCGCCGATCAAAAGGGCGACCGCACAAATGGGCGACCATCAAAAGGGCGACTTTTTAATGTTTGAAAGTACTTTGAAAGCTTATAATAAGTAAAATTATGTAATAGTGTTGATCGATTAGTAGACTACTTAGAAATTTTCTAATAATTCAAATGATGTAATAGTGTTCAATGTTCAATAAAACTAATGTTCACTAAAACTAAAATGCTACTTAATGACACGAAAGTCTCTATAAAACGTCGATTACTACTGTGAAATATAAGTCCAAGTAAAAAATAAAGCTATTCATGGAAACGAAAGTCATGTAGGCCGACCGAATACATGAGCCTGTTTGCAAAATGCTCTTTTGTACATACGCTTGTTTGCGTATTTCTCTTTCATGTAGGCCGACCGTCCTCCACCGACCATTCAGTACATACTGCGAAAGTTCATTGTTCGCCCTTTTGATGGTCGCCCATTTGTGCGGTCGCCCTTTTGATCGGCGCCCTTTTGATCGGCGCTCTTTCGAAAAGTCGCCCTTATGAGGTCGCCCTTCTGATGGTCGCCCTTTCGAAGTCGCCCTTTTGATAGTGAACCAGTGATTATAGGTTGGGCCCGCCGCCCGTAATCAATATATGAAACATATTATAATCACTGTAGCCCGGGCCCCCTCCGGGCCCCTAAAAGTCGCCGGGCCCCTGGGCATTTGCCCCCTTTGCCCCCCCCTCTCGGCGGGCCTGCTGGCAGGGCAAAATGTCTGGTAGGGTAAATTGTGGCCGGGCAAAGTTTCTGACAGGGCAAACCTCTGGCAGGGAAAAGTTCTTGCAGGGAACAATTCTGGCATGGCAAATTCTGTCATGACAAAAGTTCTGGCAGGGTGAAATTCTGTGGCTGTCTATCCACATTACCATATAAACTAACAGCATAGGCATAACTGTCGCTTTATCGTTTTTCAAATGAATCGTAAGCGTTTGCGTAGACGCCGTAGACAATAGACCTAGGCTATATACACGGTGTCCCAATTAATAATAATAATAACGACAATTTATATGGCGCCGTAACGCGGCCATACCGCTACAAGGGCGCCTCACAAACGGCCAACTGCGGGATAAGCCTTAGCAAACAAATAAGTCTTAAGCTTTGATTTGAAAGAGTCCACTGAGGCGGCCAATCTAATGTCCGGTGGAAGACTGTTCCAGCATCTGGGACCAGCAACCGAGAATGCGCGGTCGCCGAAACGTGTCCTCATCCTCCGTACACGGAGGTCGGTCTTCCCAAGTGACCTGAGTCGCAACCCGGAAGCGGAGGAATGGGTCTCAGAACAGTAGTCGCGGATGTATTCAGGCGCAGTCCCATGAAGCGATTTGTAGACCAGCAAACTGAGCTTCAACTCAATTCGGAACGGGACAGGCAGCCAATGCAAGACATCGCGTAGGAGTGGTGTAACATGATCATAATTATTTCCTCCTATTACAAATGAGCTTGGCCGCGGCATTGAGCACCGACTGAAGTCCGTCCAAAAGACACGCAGGCGCTCCGGCCAGCAGACTGTTACAGCGGTCCACTTGAGAGATGACGAAAGCAGTGACGGCTGCTCTAGCGGCCTCGAAAGGCAAAGACTTGATACAGCTCCTGATGAGACGGAGCTGGCGAAAACAGCTGCTGACCGTCCTAGCCACATGGCGCCTCATGGACAAGTCAGACTCCAGCACAACGCCCAGATCACGCACCGAGGTCGAAGGCGTGATCGAAGCCCCGCAGACGCTGAGCGCACTGGTGTCAAGATGAAGGCACCGTCTACTGGTTGCGCACCACATAAAGTCTGTCTTCTCGGGGTTGAGCCGCAGTCTGTTCGATCTCATCCACTCTGCGATCCGCTCAATACCAAGCTCCATTCGCTGCCGCTGGTGTACAGCCGTTGATGGAGGTCCTGACGTGTAGAGCTGCGTGTCGTCGGCATAGAAGTGTGATGACAGGCCGAGACTCGTGGCAAGCTCTCCCACGTCGGCCGTGTAGAGTAGGAAAAGCAGCGGACCGAGCACGGAGCCCTGAGGGACTCCACAGACGAGGGAGCGGACGGATGAAAGAACCCCGTCGAAGAGCACTGACTGTTGGCGACCACTGAGGTAGGAGCGGAACCAGTCGAGCGCGACCGTTCGGATCCCGAATGTTCTTGATAAGCGCTCAACCAAGATGTCGTGGTCGACGGTATCGAACGCGGCTGAAAGGTCCAGCAGACCGAGCAGAGCGTGGTTACCTGCGTCGATCGCCTCGATGATGTCATTGACTACCTTCAGTAGTGCGGTCTCGGTTGAATGACAACTCCGATAGGCCGACTGATTGGCTGGTAGAAGACCGGTCGACGACAGGTACTCGGTCAGCTGGATGCTGCCTACGCGTTCGAGAAGCTTTGACAAGAGCGACAGGTTTGAGATCGGTCGGTAGCTCGAGAGATCGCAGCGAGGAAGCGTCGGCTTCTTGAGGCGTGGAGTGACGTACGCGTCCTTGTAGCTCGTCGGGAAGGCACCGGAGGACAGCGACAAGTTGAAGGCTGAAGCGATGTATGAAGCGAGAAGGTCGATGCAGGACTTGAGCAGCCACGTTGGCATAGGGTCTTTCATGGAATACTTGTCCACGGCATCTTTGACCATCTGGCACACAACGGCGGATGTAATAGGCGTGAAGGAGGAGAACCGGTCAGCTGTCGAGATGTCACGAAACACGGGTGGTGGCGCTTCATCAGTGGCTGATCTCACATCAGAGACCCTCCGATCAAAGAAATCGGCAAAGGCCTCAGCGGAGAGTCCCGGAGCCGAATTAGAAGCGCAATTCCCTCCTCTGCCCAGTCCATCCAATTGAACTGATACCCTTTTTGTTTTGGCGATAAACTTGTCAATTCTAAATGAAACTCTATAAGATTTATAAGAATGTAAGAGGGATAAATTATCAATGTGTTCTGAAAATTTGATTCAATGATTGAATTCTACGAAGAGAGTCCAAAGTTATGCAGATTCAAATTTGGGCAAAGAAAATTTTAAGTTTTCAACATGTAAAATATAGGAAATTATTTTTTTCAACAATTGCTGTTCTTCAAAGCTGATGTTCAAAATGTCCTCAATTAGCTCGAATGCATGCTCTAAGGCGCTTTGAATTACCCAGACCTAGCTATAAGTTAGCTAGGAAATACCTAGGATCCACAGTCACCACGGTCCCATGAGAGCGTTTCTTTTCTGTATCTGGTTATGTTGTGAACCGCCAACGTAAACAAACTTGTTTGCTTAAGTCTTAATCAATTGGCAAGCTCATTAATTTAATAATTTAATACATGTTAGTTTCACCTCTATCATGTGTTAGTTGAACCCTTAGTTTCACTTTATGGAAGTTGATGTCGTTTTAAAGGTAGGCTTATATCTAGAACTAAAAGGAAAGTAGAAAACTTTTTGGCAGCACTGGCTGATTTGAATAATGTTTTCTGTCTAATGTTTAATCGATTTTTTCTGTTACACAGAACTGTTCTGAAATTTATAGGAATAACAATTAACAATCATTATAAATAAAAAAATTCATTATTTTTCTTTTAGGCTTATGTTAAACTGAACTGTTTTTTAAAAATAAGTTTAGCAGGTAAGCAGCTATGTCTGGCAATGCGAAAAATGTCGATTATTATGCTGTTATTTCGGAAAAAATTTAATCGTGCGATTAATCGCGATTAAATTTTTTAATCGAACAACAGCTCGAATTATAATATAGGAAGAGGGCGAATATGTTATGCTGGGTGCGGTGGTGTAGTGGGTATGTTCATTGCCTTGCAGCCGGAGGGTTGCAGGTTCGAATCCACCTCAAATCGCCGTGTAGGGATCTTGGACAAATCGGAAGTCTTTCGCTCGCAATTGCTCAGCGCTTCGGCGTGAAACTCCGATGCAGTGTCCGCGCTTTAATCGGGAGCACCTCTGAGAAGGGAACTTGAAGGGTAGCGGTACAACCTCCTGCCTTGGGCCTATTATCAGAACTGTAAATTATGGGTCTGAAACAATTAGTGTATATCTATCCATGTCCGCCTCCGGTTATATGCGTTTCTACAACAGGTTAGTCATACTAGGTTACTATTCTAGATTATCATATCCACTGAAAGCCACGTGTGTAATACTGTGTAACCGTAGGCTACCGCTACTTCAAAGTAAGGGACGCCTTCGTGTGTCACTGTAGTGCAATATAAGGGGCGCTCATTTTCAGTCCGCATGCCCCTGACATGGGAATCTAAAATTATTAAGGTGCTCGATATGGTGTCAGTGAATCGAAGGATCTGTGCTTTCTCTCTGACGTACCGTACGCCATAAGCAACCTCCTGCCTTGGGCCTATTATCAGAACTGTAAATTATGGGTCTGAAACAATTAGTGTATATCTATCCATGTCCGCCTCCGGTTATATGCGTTTCTACAACAGGTTAGTCATACTAGGTTACTATTCTAGATTATCATATCCACTGAAAGCCACGTGTGTAACCGTAGGCATAAATTTCTATAGTGACGGTGGTGTCCAGTCACCACCACTTTTAGAAGTGGTGCTGAAAGTCACCATTGCTTTTTGGTCTTGCAACGAAATATTTACTGAACGCGAAAGCATTTGGCCGTCTAGTGTAATGGCCATGCATTCATACATTGTAAGAATCGCAATGACGGGAGAGCTAATAGAGGGTTGCAGAGAGTCTACACTACCTAACTCAGGGTCGCAAACCCTGAGGGGGGACAAAATTCCTCTTAACTTTAAGCTTGAAGAGAGAAGGTGAAGGATTTTCCCCCTCCACCAAAGGCGTGAGTACACAACCTCCTGCCTCATAATCTATATTATTCTAGAGCAAATTTTGCTGTTATGACTGTTAATAATGTGGGAACGCATAGGCGTAGGAGGCGGGGGTCTTCGGGCAAATGTGTTTTTCGGGCACAACAGACACGGATGGAAAATAATTCGGTGAATATTTTTCGGGCAAACAGGTACGGGAGGATTTGTTTCGGGCGCACCGGGTAAAACACCTATATTTTGTGTAGGGGAAATCTGAAAATTTTGGTCGATGACTACAAAAAAGGTCATCAGATTTTTCCGGCGAGTAAATAGGAAAATTTTGGGCGGATGTCAACAAAATCTATA
Organism: Lumbricus terrestris; assembly: GCA_949752735.1. Lineage (NCBI taxonomy): Eukaryota > Metazoa > Annelida > Clitellata > Crassiclitellata > Lumbricidae > Lumbricus > Lumbricus terrestris. Next base: position 14,712,204 of record OX457045.1, on the reverse strand, counting down.
ACAAATTTTGATAAAAGTTTTTCGGGCAAAAGTCAGTTTTGCCCCCCCCCCCCTCGCCCACTGCCGAAATGTCCCCTCCGCCTATGTGGGAACGTATGTTCTTGTTGAATAATGTAGCAACGTTAAATAATTATAGTTTAACTTGCTTTTCTATAAATTTTATGCGATTGATTGAACGGGGGTAAGACTTTACTTCAGAGGCAGGTTAAATATTTTCAGCCCGGAGACTTTATTTCAGAATAAAATTCCAATTCAGTGTCCGCGCTGCAGTCGGGAGCGCCTCTGAGTAGACAGCTAGAAGGGACGTTATGATAAGTGCACATACATACATATGCGCTTGATAATCAATATCAATCAGGAAACAGGATCACTTGAACAAACACTACGCGGGATGTATATGGTCTAATAGACTTGACAGGTGACGGAGGAAAACGGAAATCATCTATTCGTACCTTTTGACGCCATATGGCTGGCGTAGGGAAATAATGAATGAGCGCCTCTGTCGCTGATCCGTTTCACTATCGTCACTGCGACCCACGCCCGAAGCTGTATGAAAAGTAATCGGAAATCGAGTATTCACTGTCAAGCTGCGTCACTCTAAACCCAAAGTTGCTGCTTCTGTTTAAAAGCTCCTGTTATAACTGTAATGAAAGTTGGGTAAACTAGCCTATAATAATTAGCCTAGCTTTGTCTCGTCCTTAGCGCGTACATCCACGGTCCAGTCTATAGGAGTTTTGTGGCTTCTCTTGAAGCTATAACCTGGTACATCAGTGCCTCGGGACTGAGTTATTTTTGCTTTCTGTTAATCATTTCTGCAAGCGCCTGAAGTTGTATCTTTTTACCAGTGAAACACTGGTCCACACAGGGAGCGCACCATATCTTTAGCGGCGCGCTATATATATATATATATATATATATATATATATACTAAATAACCATTTCTAATATATATATATACTAAATAACGATTTATGTATATATATATTAAATAACGATTTCTAAAATGTTATACACTAAGTAACGATTTATATATATATATACTAAATAACGATTACTATTATTATGATTACAGGGACGACGACGACCACGGAGTTGACCACAGAGACGACCACAGAAACGACCACAGAGACGACCACAGAGACGACCACGTGGTCGATTATTAATTGCGCAACATCGACTTGTGGTCTGTACTGCGCATTCGGGGAAATCGAGGTCAATGGATGCCCGGTTTGTGACTGTAATCCGGAGGATGCCTGTCTGGTTAGAAACACTGCTAAAGCTATTAAACATCATTATCATCAGGCCATAGACAATTCTTTTTTGTTATTATCACCCATTGTATTGCCAAGATCACTAAAATCATTTAGTCATTAGGCCTACCTACTTTACAGTAATACTTATCCACCGTAGAACTACTTACTCATTATTTATCTTTTTTCATTTACTTTTTCGTTCTTCGTTCACTACTTTCTTTGACCTATAGATAGCCTATGACAAGGTGCCTGAAACTTGTTAAAGCCTCCAGTAGCTAGAGTGATGTAGCATTTAGCTTAGAACAAATTCTTTTGTAAACGGATAGTGTTCCGATAGCTGGTAAGGTCACCACTGGTGGACTTTTTTGCTCACGCATGCATGCTAATTGCTGAAATATATAATAAATCAAGTAGGCCTAAATCGTGAATTTCTAATTAGTTGCAGCATGAGGATTGCCCCGCTGGTGAAGAATGCGTACCGACGAAGACCTATTGCAATAAGGACACCTGTTTTTACGAGCCACGCTGCTTTCCAGGCTAGTTTTTATCGTGCACTCGTTCATTCATTTGCTCTTAAAACTATGTCCGTGACGGATCTACTCTTTCATTCATTCAGTCCACGTCAATATTGATCAATAAGCTCTTTGACCCAGCCATAAGGGTTTCATTTGTAATTCTCTTGGCAGCTGTACTTCAGATCATGTTTTTTGAACGGAAGGTCTATAATGTGACAAATTTCGTAAAAAGGGCTGCTACGCGCATTCTGATTTTTGTTAAATAAGAGTGGGGCCTAAAATAAGATTAGCAAATAAATTTGCTTTGTCGTTTCAAAACTTGTGGGCTCAGGCCCAACTAGGATCCAAACTTATTTATGCTTCCTACTCTGATGCTTTGATTGACTGAGAATAGGCCGATGGCGAATTTGCGTTATTTGCTGATCACAATTGAGTTATCGCATAATTTTTCTGTTGCTAAACATGTTGTTTGTTTAATATGCATTGCAGTTTCCACCACTCCGCCCACTACAACGACTGGTTGGTGCCCTCAGATTTCTTGCTCTGCACAATGCCGTGAGATCATCGGATATGATGGATGCCCAACTTGTGACTGTACCACTTGTAAGATGGCAGTTAGGGCCTATAAGAGAAAGTGATACCAGATTTAAATTATCTCTATGAGTTCCGTTAAGTTTTCCGATGTATACATCTTCAGAACATGTTCACAGTGAAGCTCTGCAGTTTAAAACTGCAGACGAGTGCATGGCAGAAACATAGCTAAAGTTGCGCTATAAAATGGTTCTATTCTTTTATTTTACGATGTCTTGTTTAGGTCGGGCAGTTAGAGACAAAGCATGAGATTGACAGCTTTGTCCCGTGAAAACGTCATCGTAGCCTTTCTTTGTTATCTCAAGTAATAATCTAAGAATTGTTTTGATAGGTTTGGACAGTTAGTTAGTAGTCAATTATGTGCTGTAATTCTCTATTAAACAGTCGTTATAAAATTTTATTTGTCGTTCTGTATTGTAAATGATTAGAAATAAGTCACTTACCATATACTAACCCATCTATAGATACTCCAACGCCTTGTCCAATGGTCACGTGTGCTCCAGACTGCGTCTCGGATACAGGATCAGATGGATGTACAACTTGTGAGTGTCCTCCGAGCTGCAAGGTTAGAAACGCTCAGTAAACAATCACTGGAAAAAACTTTAAAATTCATCAACACAATCGTCGTCAATTATGAGAACTGTACAAAGTAATGGGGTGGGGTGTCAATGATCATGTCTGGTTGAACCTCCACAAACCCCGACAAATACTAGCACCTATCACCAAGGTGACAAGGTCTCGTCGTTGGAAATGCTTTATTCTATATGCACATTTAAAAAATACAGTTAAGCTAGCGATCATGCGTTGAGTAGCACAATTTATGTAAAATTTCAGTTTTCTCATTCATTCATTCATTTCCAGAATTTATGTAGGCCTAGAGACCCTTGAAAAAGCCCACTAAGTTCAGCAGTTGGTTGTTAGAGTTAGTTCTGCAGTACTGTTGCCGTGTCTGTGCTATAAACGAAATGCAGAACATTTGCAACGTAGGCCTATAACAAAATGAAGTCAGTGGATCAGAAAACGCTGCGGACTTTCTTTACCTTGTGTACACCTGGCCTTGGCATATTATGTCCTTGCGTTACATCATCATTGAAAATATGCTAACCGTATATTGCAGACTGTCAAGTGTTCCGCTGGCCATGAATGCCAATTGGTCAACGTCACCTGTATTCGATACCCATGCTTTCCACAACCGCAATGCGTTACGATTGAAGGTTAGTATCAACCATTTTATTTATATCTTATTACGTAGCCTAGGTCTATATGACTATAAATTTATTCGCTCGAAAAGCTTATCCGTGGGCCTACTGCTTCATAGCATAATGAGTTTACAACAGATCTTTTCAACAATGTTTGTATTGACTCCATAGTCCATAGTAGCATCTCAGACATTTGACGGATTTCCATGCCTTCATTTTCTTTCCATTCTAACTGTCCGGGTTATGGGAATCCTAGACCAGGAAGTCACACTTACGCAACATATACTTACTTTCTCTGTCGCAACTGTGAATACTAGCTTTGGCAGCTCGAGGTCAATTCTCACCCTTTAACTCCCAGCGCAGGGACAACATTTCTTCATCCGCTTTTAGTTTCACGGTTTGATTACTTTAGTGTCACATACGATGGACTTCATAAAAATGAATAAATAAATACTGCTAATAAGCTACTCTACAAAAGACACTACTTTGCTGCCCAAAAGAGCTGGCATAAGTCAAGAAGCAGCGCATCATTGTTGTGTAATGTGACTGCTTAGATCCGTGCACGGGAACTCCAAACCCTGGCCGCTGTGGTCGAGGTTCCAAAACCCGATGGACGTACAATTCGCAGAATGACACCTGTGAGAGTTTCCGCTACTACGGCTGCACTCCGAGTCCCAACACATTCCGCTCTCGGAAGGAATGCAACGATGAATGCACTGGAAATTCTCAAATCGTTTGTCCTGACCTCGATTGCGCAGCGGACAGTTGCTACACGTTAGAGAGGAAGGACAAGTGTCCCTTATGCATCTGTCCGAACCCATGCAAGGTACAAATGATATATTCCTGCAGTGAGTTTACAGGCGTTTTAATAAAGTGCATACTTGCTTGCTTATTTACTTAAATGCGAACAACTCTTTGCCTAACTTTGTCTTCATTTAGTATGTTTCTGTTCCTGCTCACTGTCGTTATAATTACAATTTCTTTTCTTTTCGCACCTGAGATGTAGCCTATATGATCCCTTGGGCTTTAAAACAATACTAAAATCTTTGTTGTTCTGTAGTGTAACGAATCGTCACCGGTCGATTGTGCAAAGGTAGATCGGAAAGAAACAACGTTAAAGCGTTGTGTAGGCCTGCAAACAGAAAGACGCTGAAAGAGGTGTGCTGTCTCCTGCGTGTCTTCTGACACCATGGTCAACCACCGCCCTATAGTTCTGATAAGAACTCCCGGCCCTGTGCATTGATGGGATCCAGTGTCGCAAGTGCCACTGGAATGAAATGAATCATCACTAGCATTATTTATTTATTATTAGGCTATTATTATTATTATTTTTTTAGCGCCCGAGGTATAAATGATCCCTCAGGCTTTAAAAACAATAAATAGTAAAAGCTTTTAGCTTTTCCGTGTGTTATTATTATTATTATTATTATTATTATTATTATTATTATTACTATGCTATTAATCGACAAATTCTGGTTGGACAAAAGAACCGCGGAAGGCCACGGAATTAAAGCGCTGGATGGTGATTGATAAGCACTGTTGGGTTTTTATTAATATTATTATTGCTTTTTAAAACTAATTTTATTTTTATTGTCACTGTTTTTATTTTGTTGTTATTGTTAATACGATTATTGCTGTTATTATCTCTAAACATTCAGCCGTCTGCTTTCGTTCTTGTTCTTGTTCTTCTGTCCTGGTGATGATGAATCATCATTAGCAATTTATCTGCATCGTGTGTTTTTCAAGATGTATAATGTATGCGTATGGTTCTTACGGTTCAAGTACATGATACTGTGAGCGTTCGTATCGGCCTACCTGCATTTATAGTCTTACCCTAATTATTGCTCATTTTCTAATGAAACCCTCAACGCGCAGGTCAATATGACTAAATGGAAGGCAGATCCGAAGCCATTTGCAACATGTAATTGACATCTAATTGTAATTGTAATTGAACATTTATATAGCGCCGCTCACAGATTCAGTGGCGCTCCCGACCCAAGCTAGTGCTCCCGTTAACAAATAGTATAGTCTTCAGATCTAAATATGCCTATGTATCGGCATTTTATATACTAACCTTACTGAGATTATAACGTTATGTCTTCCTGTGGACATAGACTTTGTTGATAAACTTGGGGAGGAGATTATCAATGGACGCCATATAAATATCCTGATATAAGGTTACGAAGATCATATGGGGGACGCGGTGGTATGTTCAGTGTCTTGGAATCGGAATGCTGCGGGTTCGAATCCTCCTCAAGCATACATAGATTCATGCAACTGCGCCCATTCTTACCCTAGGTAAACTCTTCCTAAAATTGCCTAACTGGTGTTAGCCATTCACTGGTTTGGTCTTGAACAGAATCACAGATTGTTTGAGCTATTTGCTGAATTCTACTATGTGCTGATTACAGGAATTCCAATGCCGCAAAGGTTACGAGTGCAAGATGCGAGAGTCAAAGTGTAACAAAGGTGCAAAACCATTCTGCGCTAAAGGTATGTTCACACAATTCCGACATATCAGAATGTTCTAAGATTCCAACCATATTAGCTATAGCTGTTGGGTTTATCGTTAGTCTAATGTGTAGTGTTTTTAAACACCGGTGTAGTGTTTTTACACACCGTGGCCCTTCAATAACACCCTGAGTCTGTAATCTTACGCTTGCGGATTTGAGTCTATTGAGGAGATATAAAAACTGCAACCTTGGCAAGCTACTTACATAAAATTGCCTCTTCATGCCACTAGTAAAACATCTAGGACAAACTTGGCCTTGATTTTTGAATGTCATCTATTCAGTGGTATAAATATGATAATGATAGCCTTATAGTATAACACTTGTGCTGTTGTTAGACTGTCCGTGAACATGATGCCGTTATTACTAAGCTGCTACATCGAATTGGGTGCTGTTAAATCAGTTATTCATTATAACTAATTGTTGGACTACTTGTCCTATTCTGTATGACGTAGACATGGGAAATGATATTAGTGTAGGACCAAGCGTAATTCCAGACTTCATACAGGCCTACATTTAGTTCAGGATTTCTAGGAATAATTTCGGTGCCATGTGAATGAAATGTTTGAATATCTTGCAGTTGCAGATCCCTGTCCCCCTCAGGACCCATGTGGCATACGGTGCATGTACGGTTTGAAGACGGATAAAAACGGATGTCAACTCTGCGAATGTCTGGAAGAACCACGTTCTTACCCATAAAGCAGCTGGTCCAAAACGATGATTCAGAAAGGAACTCGAATATTATATGCGCATGAAAACGATGTCTGAGTCAACACTGTATTTCGCAATGTTATCATACATCATTTTAATTTGGTGGTTGGGCATTGCAGGTGTTTGGTGTGAATATTAATCTGAGCTGTGCAACTTAACCAAAGGCTTGACCATAAATAATGCAACAATTCCAAAAGAAAATATAGGCTTTTAAAATGGTTCTATACGGTCACTCGTTCTAAGCATTCATATATCGAGCATTCAGGAAGCTGTTATCCTACCCACGAGGGCTCCCAGTCCAATCAGCATCATCTAGTAATCCACACTTTGGCCTCCATGTCAAGCCTCTGATGACAAGTTATCTTATAAAGACAGAATAACTGTTATATTACTGCAGAATGCACCATCCAATCAAGCTGGTTGCGCGCATAAATAGAGCCTACTCCAAATAGACTCAATTATAGGCCTAAGTGTTGTTCAATTGCATCAACTTTCATGCTTGCAAATTGGTATAGGCTACAATTTAACTTTTTAAACATCGCTCAAATTGAGTTGCTCAAACTTCTGAATTCATGCGCAAATTCAGTAATAAAATACAGGCGGCAGTTGATTCCTATCCTACTTCAATGGTGTTGAACACGTCAATACGACTAGGAATAAATGTGATTGTATGAGAATCTATCCTGATATTAACCCACGCAAATTTTCGTTTAAAACAATACCATCGCTAATCGTTAAGAATAATATGCGACTGTTTGCCGGGCTATAAAGCTTAAAACTGCCACGGACGGGCCTTAAACTTATAAGCGGCTAATACGTGTAGACACATAATTATCTGCTGTTGGTATTATTTAATTTATTTCTTGTTTTGTTATAATTTTCGTCTATATGCGCACTTAATAGCTTTCACTTTGTTTTAATTCTCCCATTTCCATTCCTGCAATAAAGTGCTAAAGCACATTCAACCATCCTCTTTGCTTCATCAACTCTTTACCTAGGGCACCTACCAAACTGGATTTTTCCTTCAGGAGTACCTGTTGTTCCCTCACGTTTTCCCCTTTGTACATTTAATCTTGCATTTAATCATTCAGTCGTATTGTGATTTGTGCAACGTATAAAGTGTGTAATTTTGGGGAGAACAACAAATTTGATATGATTTGATTTTATAGGATTTATGTGAAATAGATTATTAGTTAATTTATAGTGATCGACAACTTGCTTACTATTTTAGCCAAACGTGAATTCTCTTACTAACAATCCTCGCTGTAACCTCCATAGATAACATACTATTTCAAAAAATTCTTTGCAATTGCATTGTTTTCGCGTTCTTGTTTATTCCTGTGTTTCGAATAGCATCACAATCTTAAACTAAGAGAACTGAATGTGAATGGTGGCCTGTGTTTTACTTTTGCTTATTGTTATCATAATTGCTTAATTATATTGTATGGAGAAAATTAAACTTATTAATTGGCCGTTCTTGTCATATAACTCTAGTTGCTGCCAGATATGATGCAGTAAGATATCATGTAGCAACATTGTAGACCTATTCGAAATTTGATTATTATCAATTTAGAGGTTACGTCATCTTAGTTGCAGAGGCAACTGAAAAACCTTTATTCTAGTTTACTCACGATAATGCAACTCTAATCCGGCCATGCCCCCCCCCCAATTTATAAATTTCTTTACTTTTGGCCAGCTATTCTGGCTCGGAAGGATGACGTGCCCCCCCCCCATGAGTAATTACGTAGGCCCTCCCCAGACCCACGCCACACCCACGAAGTCCGCACACGAGACTCGTAGGACTAAAAAATGTTGTCTTTTTCTTGGAAAATGGAGACAAATGACTAAAAGAAGGTCATCAGATTTTTCAACGACCAGCCCCGAAAAACGGTCCCCGACAAATAGCCCCGTCGAAATAGCCCGTCAAAACAGACTGTGTAAACAGTTCCGTGAAAATAGTCCCCACATAGACGCCACCGACAACTCAGTTCCAGAATGGTTCAAATGTTTAATGTTAACAGTAACGCAATGAACAGTGTATTTAAAACAAATTAACCAAACTACTATAGTATGAAAAGTTGACATGTTTTCAACGCAAAATGTGAGCAAAGCTACTTCGAAACTACTAAGACTCAAACCTGTTTGTACGACAACTGAAGGAAACTGTTTGGTTGCTCATTGTCCTTAGTCCCTATCATCATTCAGATTATAATCGTTTGATCCCGGCTATCGATGAGAAACGCAACGTTAGTTTAAACAAGGCCTGTCCACTGGCTTCGTTTCATCACTATAGCCTAGTTCGACTTTATATAGGCTTATAGATCAGTCAGCTTTTATATAGCCTATACTCCATGGCGGTTTGGGGCGCTTCATCAAAGTGCGGACTTGGTCGCTCTCAGATCTTGTGGTCCGTTTGTAGAACCAATATTCTTTAGCAATGACCTTCAAAAATAACTTTGCTTATTACCCTTAGCTCTTATCATGATTAAGATAATCATTTGATCGTAGCTATCGATGTTGCCATTGGAACTTCTGAATCGATTTCCACCGCTTTGAAGCATATTATGTTAGAATTAGACCAATTTTATTTTGCACCGATTTCTTTGGCATTACATCTTTACTAAAATTGTGTGTTCTTGCGCGACTTTGTCGGTACTACTTTCATGGGATGTTTTGATAGGGCTATTTCGACGGGTTATTGTGTCGGTGATCGATTATGACGGGTCTGTTTTTACGGGTCAATTTTGACTGGGCTATTTTGACGGGATGCCGCCACGATCACATTGTGAGTAAATACGTTTTGCAGGCTACAAGAAAATATAGTTTGCTCTCCTCAAACAGGACCATGACATTTTATTTATGCGGCCTGGTGAAAAACTCTTCAAAATGAGATGCCAATATAGACCTACATCATTTCTGTGCGTCGATTACACGTCGAGCCAGTGAGCCTATAGGCCTAATTGGCGAGCGAAGACCATGCACTAACAGCACAATGGCACGCATGATCAAACCTAGGAAAGTCAATATTGCACAAACAAGTCTTTAAAATGTAGTAGTAGGCTACGGAGAATCGCATTAAACTATCGACCAGCCATCGAGTTGATTGCTAATTCAAAATATATAGACTTAAGACTTAGGCTCGTATACGTTTTGGATATATACAGGGTGGCGCAAAAAAGTGAGACCACTTTGTATAGTATCAAATCATAAATTTCTTAAAGCTTTCTCTTCTAAGGAAGACGAGCAAACTGTTGCCAAATAAAAATTAATGCAAAATCATAAATCAAATTCAACATGTCCATTGTCCACATCGGTTCTCAACAGTTTTTGTCTAAACGTCTGCACCACTGGTCAATGCTTCTGTTTATAGACCGCCGAGCGAATTTTTGTCACTCTGTAACAATGGCCGATTTCGAACATCCGGAGCAATACTTATTTTAAGATGTGATCACAATAGGTACCGTATAGGTCTGTTCACTGTCCACTGTCACTCCAAGTTCAACAAACATCACACAGGTTTTCCCCATCCGAGACACACCGACCGAAACCATGATGCAACGAATGAAATGTTCAAGTGCGCCTGCGATTCTCGTTGATGAAACTTGTTTTTCTTGCATCAGAATAAACACGATCATTTTTAGAATGAATTAACCAGTGGGGCGAGAATAAATTTATGTCTTTTCGTCTGTAAACCAATTTCTTCGTACACTTCTCTCGTTGGAAATATGCCAAGTGTGAAGATTTTCCAAAGTTTTATTAAAACCGAACAAGTTAACTTTGAACATAAACGTAAGACTATTACTATTAAGGAAAGAACGACACGATCTACGCCTTAGTCTCTCTCAGTCCGTTGAGAAGCGAATCCCGTGTCTTTTCTCTGTCCGTCGAGTCTCGAACTGACCTCCTTTCAGCCCTGAGTCACCTTCTTATATATCCCACAACCACACTAGTTTCAACCGGTTTTCCATCACGCCCACGCTTTCCGGTCGACCACCCTCACCGATCAATCATCAGTCAGTCGGTCACAGTCATAGCCTAGGCCTATAAGGCCTACCCGTGTCGTACAAATGTGTGTCTGTCTATTTATATGGCCTATGTCGGTCACAACCGCTAATAACAGTCACTATTCGTCACATGACTCCCCATTTCCGAGAGTGAAATATGAAGACAATTATTTTCACTCTTAAAACATGACGAATAGCGTAAAGTCCAGAATTATTGTAGGCTACACGATTATAGGCACCAATCAAGATTATGCAATAAACACTAGGACAGTCCGTGCAACTCATCTCACAATCTCGCACAGTCAATATTTCAAACTTACAATATCAGAACAATACAGAGCACTTGTCGATTATTTACGTATCTAAATTACACAGGACTCCAGGAATATTGCCTATAACTAGTCCATACAAGGGTCTCCTTATGCAGATGGCCTTAACGTCCCCTTTATAGAAGGGCGTGTCGACGTTAATTTCGGCCACTGGAAATCTTCGAATAGTTCCGTCGATCATGACACAGGTCTTCGTGGTTCCTGTAAGGGCCTCGTCCGGCACGAGGTCTCTTCGAACAACGACAGTCGAACAACCTGTGTCTCGTAGAACGATCACTTTCTGTTTCCCGACCCAGCCCTCGGCCGTCGGCAACGACGCTGCAGATTCCCGATCGCAGCAAGCGTCGGCAATGACAGGAAGCGTGCATCCACAGCGTAGCTCGACGATTTCCGATATCATGGCGTTGCACATCGGCTCCAACTCGCCGTCGCGAGTCATCAGGCAGTCTTCACAGTCATGTCTAGCGTGTGCTCGACACTTCGAACGACATCTGTCCTGCATCAGAACAGGCTGTCTCACCGGTGTAGTCGGTGAGGCAGAGAGCCGCCTCTCTTGGCGGTTCTCGCAGTCATGACTCGCAGCTGAAGAGAATCGTCCGTTGTCTCTTTTATTCCAATGATTCGAGTTCATGTGTTCTGAGCGTTCATGACTATTGCACTCCATGCTGGCCAGTGGGATTTTCTTCCCGCAGTCCCGGGCAAGGTGCGATGTACTATTGCAGACGAAGCAACGTCTGACCGTATCCTTCATCGGCGCCATGAATTTCCGACCCGGTCTCGGCGATCCTACCGTCGATGCGCTTCCGCTTTCCTCCGGTCTCGGCAGGTGCGCTTCTGTATAGCGCTCGGCGATTTCGGCTACTTCCGTCAACGTAGCAGGCCTTCGTTCCTTGAGAAAGATTGCCAACTCTCTCGAGCAGGTGTTAATGAACTGTTCACGGATGATCAGCGTCATCAGGTCGTCAAACGACTCCTTCATCCCGGCCATCTCAATCCATCGTCGGAGGTAGGTATTTAGGCGGGACATGAGCTGAAGCGGAGTCTCGCCGCCATCTGGCTTTGCGCTACGGAATCTAGCACAAAATCCATCTTCAGTTAGATTGAAGCGCTTCAGCAAAGCTCGCTTGAGGCGGTCGTAGTCCAGGGCCTCTTCAATCGGTAACCGAGCGTAAACATCAAGCGCCTTACCTTTGAGTAGCGCCGACAGATAAACAGCCCAGTCGGCTTTCTTCCAGTTCTGGAGCTGTGCTGTGGAACTGGACAGCTATGTCTTCCGCTTTGAACGATATGTTCAAAGCGGAAGATATAGCTGTCCAGTTCGTCTTTGTCTTCGTCAAAGGGCGGAATTTTAGGACCTTTGACGCACTTAGGCCCACTTCTGAATGCCCCGTCGCTGCCGTCGCTTCCTCGTCGCTGCGATAAATTCCCGTAGTCGAGTAGACATTCGTCACTGGCGGATGTTTCCTTGGCCTTCACCGTCTTCAACTGCAGAATTTGGGTTTCACGTTCGACTTTGGCCCGTGCCAAAGATAGTTCCTCCAATTCCTTTCGTTCAGCAGTCCGTTCCTTTTCTGCTGACCGCGCCCGCTCTCGGTCGTCTCGTTCTTCGGCCTGCTTTTGCGTAACCCATTCGAGAAGGTCCTTTCCCGACAGACCGCATTCCTGGCCGCATATCATCAAGTCTTTCGTCGTAGACATTATCGTAGTTCGCTTGTAGTCTCGTTAAAACTTACGCAGAAATCTTCTTTCAACGTTTGTGGGCTCCTGGCAGGCTCGCCAATTGTGAAGATTTTTTCAAAGTTTTATTTAAAACAAACTATTCGAGTGCGAACATTAAACATTAAACGTAAACTTATCATTAACTGAACTATAGCATTAGTTTCTCAGTCCGTTGAGAATCGAACATCTACCACTGTGCTCTGTCCGTCGAGCCTGGAACTGACCTCCTTTCAGCCCTGAGTCACCTTCTTATATATCCCACAACCACACTAGTTTCAACCGGTTTTCCATCACGCCCACGCTTTCCGGTCGACCACCCTCAACGATCAATCATCGGTCAGTCGGTCACAGTCATAGCCTAGGCCTATAAGGCCTACTCGTGTCGTACAAATGTGTGTCTGTCTATTTATACGGCTTATGTCGGTTACAACCGCTAATAACAGTCACTATTCGTCACAGCCTTGCCGATGTTCCCCGAGGACCAGTATTGCGCTACGAAAAGTCTCGCCTAATATCAGAATTCCACATTATTTTTGTCTTGAAATTTACTATGGGTGTGAATTGTATTGTTGAACTATGGATTTTCCACTCGCTCGAATATTCAAATATCGAGGAAGTTAAGATCAGACAAAGGCCTACTAGAAAGATGATCAACTGAATTGGGAAGAAAGTGACAGGAAGCTGAAGAGAGAAAAGAGACATAAGGAGGGGGTTGAATCTAACATTGTTACATTATTCATCCTGATGGTCATGCCAACTATAAAACCTATGTTGTGTCTGTAATCTCCACTTGATTAATGGTTGATGTCAAATCCATGAACCTTTTCCGTCTTCTCACTCATGCAGGCCTAGTATAAGGCTGATAATAATTATGAACTGTTACCTGCATGAATATTGTCGTTAAAAGTTTGATGACAAAATTTAATAAACTGCTGTTAAATCAACTGTTGGGTGTCTAACCTACTCTGCATCAAGTTGTATAGTAGTCATCTGTAAATAGTTTAGTCAATAACACTACTAAAACGGTTCATTATTTCTGAATGCGAGTGGAAATTTATTTGGCGCTATATGAATGAAGAGTTTGAATTCTTGCAGTTGCAGATCCCTAATCCCTCTGGATCCGTGTGGCAAACGGTGCATGTACGGTTTGAAGACGGATGAAGCCGGATGTCAACTTTGCGAATGTCTGGAAGAACCAAATCCTTGAAACTAAAGCACTTCCGCTGATCAGTGAAATTGACGATCGTTCTTAATGTAATTCGAATATTTTAGACGCATTAAAAATCGTTGCTTGCAGACAGCATTCTGGGTCTGAGTTGAATTATTGTTTATTGCACAAAACAAGTAGGCCTATTTGTTACAATCATAAAATTTTAAAAACCGGATGAACAGAAGCAGCCAAGGAAGTTATGCTAACCTTGATGCCACTTTCTTGAATACTGCTTTGTATAGGTTATGCATTCTTTAACTTCATTACTACATAAGTGATAATAATAACATTATTATTATTAAAATAATAGCACATGTGAATACAATAAGCGGGATCGATATGCCGTGTGCGCATGAGCATTTGGTCAGGTCGAGTCTACTCAAGAATTGTAAACACATGACACGCGTGTCTAAAGTTTACAAAGTTGCAAGATTCCGGTCAAATGTTCTTGCTACATCTGCGGCCCAACGTTTTAGACCACGTAGAGCATTAATAGGCCCACTCTCCATTCTCCAATCCATTGATCCAACAACTCCAAGACCATCTCGGCTGACGCGACCTGGCCTATGTCAATAATTGAGATGTCTACACGGTTTAAAATAGCAGCAGTCCAGCATCTCAATAATTATTACCAGTATAAACAAATTTGCACCAGTCATAGATTTTTATGATAAGCCTAGCCTAGTAATAAGCCTAGTAATAAACCCACAATTAAGAAACTTTCTACCTTTTTCAGAAGATATCTGTCACAGTACAGCGATTCAACGGCATCGCGTGCATATAGGCACAAGGCCGTAGAACACAGGATTTTAACTAAAATGCATCCTATAGCTTAGGTCCTAACTATAACAATTATTGTCTGTAACTGAAATCTTATAAGGGCCTCGTTGAACCTATAGTCGCTCACGTCAGCGAATCAATTCAGATTCAAGGACCGAAGAGCAGAACATGAGTGCAGCAGTCCAGCAGCTCAATATTACCAATAATATTATAAACAAACTTGCACCAATCATAGATTTTTTATGATAAGCCTAGTCTAATAATAAGCCTAATAATAAACCCGCAAGAAACTTTCTAGCTTTTTCAGAGGATATCTGTCACAGTACAGCGATTCAACGGCATAGCGTGCCTAGGCCCTAACTATAATAATTGTCTGTAATTGGAATCATACAAGGGCCTCCAAGAGCCTATAGTCGCTCACGTTTGCGAATCAATTCAGATCCAAGGACCGAAGTGCAGAACATGAGTGCCTCCAGGTTCCTGGATGAACATTTTGAACAGAGAAGATTATGTTAGCCTACATAGGCTATTTCAATTATTATCGTCACGTCATTCTCAGTTGTAGGTCTAAGTGTTTGTTTGAATATTATGCACATAGAGATTTATATTAACGTAACCAACCCGCAAAATACTCCATGTTACACAAATATAATTTTGAACCTTAGCCAATGGCCGTGGTAGCACTTAAATTATAAATATTTAGAATAGTTCCTTGAGTCCTTAGCTGTCAGCGCCGCCGGGGAACAGAGCTAGCCTATAATAATTGTAAAATAAATCGGGTGCCTGAAAGACGAATCTTCAATACGATAAGGTTGAGTGTAGCTCCTGTTGGAAAATATATTACCCATTCTCCCATGGAATAATGCATTCGTTTAGGAAAGTTAGACTTTTTGGCAGAAGTGTTTGGCTGTCATACCATGTGAGTAGCCTATTCCATGTAATGGAGGCCTAATTTGGAAGTCTGGGAGGTGAGTTAGCTGAAAATATGACATGGTTTTATACTGAATCCGTCAGTTAGTAGATTATGTGCAGTTCGTGCGCATAAGTCCATCAGATTCTGTCATCCACATAAAATCGGTTTTCACCACTCTGGACAAGAATCACAAGATGACTTCTGACCTCGTGCCTGTATGAATTTGATAACATAATCGACATGGAAAGCCTTAATATGTCTATTACCAGCCTGGCAAAACATCAGTTTCTACGAAAACAGCATAGGTGGGCTATGACGTAGGCTTACAGCCCCGATAGCTCAAGCGCCGCATTTGGCTTCTGCGCTCAAGCCACGAGTAGCCTAGTTCAGGTCTAGGCCTACATGTCCAATTATCACCCAAAGGAGTCTGGGATATATATTTGGGTGCCGATTTCGATCCTGGGCAACCAACGAGTGTGTTGATAATTTATAAATGCAGGCCTAGGATTTTGTGCATTGATCATAAATACATACACGTAGTATACTAGTATAATATAATTATATTATAATTATATTCTGTATGTACAGGCTAGGCCTATATGCTCACACGGGTAAATCTTACATAGTCTCATAAGTAGTCTATAATTATATCGATCTCGGAGCATAGGCCTATATTGACGCATTGCATAGGCTACCATCTGGTTCACATTCGATGAAATCAAATTGTTGACCCTGCCACTGCTTTTATAGAGACTGAAATTTGAGACGGCATGGGAGCAGCAAATCATAATTATTATAGCACGCATAATTTCGGTCGTAGGTCTACAGGTATTCCATTCGAACAGTATATTTCAGAGCTTTGCTAACGGTTCGGCACCTTTATGCGTACAGATGTAAGTATAAAATGATAAAAAAAAGGGTTTGCGGACGTTTCGTCAACGGACTGTTGCGAACTTGGGTTTGCCGAATCGTTTATGTTCCACCGCCGACTGTATTGAGTGTATTGGCGGCGTCTCTTTGAAGTCGGTCGCCGCTTGGCCTAGTATTATCGGCCGCGACCGCGGTATGCTTTATGTGCCCCTTCCCCCCGCAGCGCGAATCGTTTATGTTCCACCGCCGACTGTATTGAGTGTATTGGCGGCGTCTCTTTGAAGTCGGTCGCCGCTTGGCCTAGTATTATCGGCCGCGACCGCGGTATGCTTTATGTGCCCCTTCCCCCCGCAGCGCGAATCGTTTATGTTCCACCGCCGACTGTATTGAGTGTATTGGCGGCGTCTCTTTGAAGTCGGTCGCCGCTTGGCCTAGTATTATCGGCCGCGACCGCGGTATGCTTTATGTGCCCCTTCCCCCCGCAGCGCGAATCGTTTATGTTCCACCGCCGACTGTATTGAGTGTATTGGCGGCGTCTCTTTGAAGTCGGTCGCCGCTTGGCCTAGTATTATCGGCCGCGACCGCGGTATGCTTTATGTGCCCCTTCCCCCCGCAGCGCGAATCGTTTATGTTCCACCGCCGACTGTATTGAGGGTATTGGCGGCATCGCTTTATGTGCCTCTCTCCCCCGCGGTCGCGAATCCTTTATGTTCCACCGCCATCTCTTTGAAGTCGGTCGCCGCTTGGCCTAGTATTATCGGCCGCGACCGCGGTATGCTTTATGTGCCCCTTCCCCCCGCAGCGCGAATCGTTTATGTTCCACCGCCGACTGTATTGAGGGTATTGGCGGCATCGCTTTATGTGCCTCTCTCCCCCGCGGTCGCGAATCCTTTATGTTCCACCGCCATCTCTTTGAAGTCGGTCGCCGGCGTGTACGACCTGTAGTATATATAAGGGAGCCTGTTGCTCTGAGAGTCAGTCGTCCAGTTATCGTGAGGGTGAGAGTCAGTCATCAAGTCGCAGTCAGTGTAGTCCGTCAGTCGTAGAGCGAGTCGTGATGTACAGTTGATGAGTGTCGTACTGCCGTGAATAAACTGTGTTTCTTCTCTTCATCGTCGTGTGTTTCTTGGGTGAGGCGTATCGGTCGGAAGGGGCTGCACTACCTTCGAAATACAACGAAGGCGGACTTGCGTCTCCCTCCTGAGACGACACGCGGGCATATTTGGGCTGGCACCCGCCTCCTGATACGGTGCTGCAGCACGTCTTTTTCGTTTCCGCCACACTGGTCCCAGCAAGTGGGGTGTGTGGTCGCCTTCTGATCGACATTCGCAGATCGACCGACGATGGAAGAAGACGAGGAAGTCACAATCGCCTACGCCGCTGGAGGATTCGCCGATCTACGGGCGAACGTTTCCTCGCCATTGGCCGATGAGAGTGCAATGGCAGACCAGCGAACGGACCGAGGCCGACTCATCGAGGAGCTGCGGAGGCCGACGAGGGTGAGCTACCGAGAGACGTCTGACGATCGGGAGACTTCCCTGAGAATGCCGGAGACTACCGGAGGACGGCCGTGGACTCGACCGCCTCCTATGAAGCCGGGAAAGTTTGACGGCACGGGATCGCTGGAGTCGTTCCTGGTGCAGTTTGAAGTCTGCGCCCGTCACAACCAATGGACTGCCGCCGACCGAGTCGACTATCTTCGATGCAGCCTGGAGAAAGCTGCCACGCAGCTTTTGTGGGACTTCGGTGCCCGTCCGAACGTTGGCTACGAGGAGCTTGTCGAACGCCTTCGACAGAGGTATGGAACGGAGGGCCAGGCGGAAAGCTTTCGCGCTCAGCTTTATTACAGACGCCAGCGTTCCCAGGAGACTTTGAGCGACTTGCTGCACGACATTCGTCGCCTTGTCGTGTTGGCGTATCCAGTACCTTCGAACGAGACCACGGAGATCATCGCCAAGGATGCTTTCCTTGAGGCGTTGAGCGACAGAGACCTGTCACTCAAAGTACGTGAGCGGGAGCCAAAGAACCTGGACGAGGCCTACAGGACGGCGCTTCGTCTGGACGCCTACCAACGGACGAACGATTCTGACGATAGACGGAGGCCTTCCAACCGCGTGCGGAGTACTCAAGAGACCGATGCGAGTACTCAGATCCAGTCTACACTCGACCGATTCCTAGAGACGCAGCGCGACGAGCAGAGACGATGGCAGACGGATATGGAACGAAGGATCGATCGCCAATTCCAGGAGCTGCGAAACCGTGCTTCAACCGACGACGATCTGGGGCGCAACGGCCGCCCCGGAAACAGCAGCGCCAACGACCAGGACCGGTCGAGACGGAGTGTGACCTGTTACAACTGCAACCGCGCAGGTCACATTAGCCGGAATTGCCGCCAGCCTCGTCGCCCCTTCGACCGCCGGAACGACGTCGAGACCACAGAAACGGAGGCGCCGCCGCCTCTGATGAACCATACGACTCGCCCAAGATTGCCGGACCGAGCCAGCAGCAACGCCGTTTACATTCGAGGGAGCATCAACGGACGACAACAGATGTGTTTAATCGACACCGGATCCGAGGTCAGCTTGATCCCGTCTACAGTCGTCGAAGGGTTAGCACTGCAATCTTGCTCTCGTTTTCTGATGGCTGCAAATGGCACTAGCATTAATGTCCTTGGGGAGGTCCGTTTGCCCATTAAGATAAGGGACGGATTTGAGATTTCCACCGTATTTTTGGTATCTGACCAGATTACCGAGCCCATGCTAGGTATGGATTGGCTGAGGGAACACCGGTGTAGAATTGGTTTTGGTAACGGGGCATTGTTTTTAGGACGTAGACGGGTACCCCTCGTAAAAGGGAACGGATCTATGTGGTGCCGTAGAGTGATAATTGCTGAAGAGGTTGTAGTGCCTCCTAAATGCCAGAGCGAAGTCTCTGTGAAGACGTTGTACGGGGATCTGACTACTATAGCGCCTGCATGGATGACAGAAGCCCACAGCCAGGGGTGCATCTCGCTCGCGTCGTCATTGGAGACCGCGCAGATGCTAGTGTTAGAGTAGTTAACCTGAGCGACGAGACCGTTACGCTAACGAAGGATCGATTCCTAGGAGGATTGCATCCAGTGGAGGTGGAATTGGGTACAGGTAGGGGACAAGGGACCGCACCTGTTAGTGAGATTTCGCCCCGAGATATGTTAATGGCAGATTTGCCGGAGGAAGTTCCCTCCGAGATTCGGGAGCGGTTAGACAAGTTGCTTCTTGAATATCGGGACGTATTCTCAGTGACCGACCGAGATTTAGGGAGAACGACTGCCGCTATGCATAGAATCGAGACAGACGAGACGCGCCCCGTTAGGCAGCCCTTAAGACGCCATCCCTTGCCGCATAGGACAGCTATCGACAGTGAACTTGATCGGACGTTAAATGACGGGCTGATCGAATCTGCAATTAGTAAGCATGCCTTTAGCGGAGGTCGGGTGCGAAGGGACAATAACGCTCGTAAATTCTATCGGCAGCAGAGGTTACGGTTTAAGCGAGGACGAGGTGACCGTGAGAGCGCGCGCCATATTGAACGACACGTGCCACGACGGACGGATCGGACTAACAATTGGCTGGGGAGGGTGACGAGATTTCGTAAGTGGGTTACTATCTGTGGTCGACCCCCCACGCCCTGTCCCTTGTTGCTAGCGCCCAACGTATATCCGTGGGAGCGGGTAAGAATATTCGCGGGTGGTCCATTGCCCGTGGGAAAGTGCCTAAAGCAGCCGTCAGAGGGTTTGGGGCGGGGCTTTGCACTGTGCTACTGCTGCCCACCGGAGGAGACGAGCAACGATGTCGCTCGTACACCTGACCCGCCGTGCGCGACGTACATGACGTCACCAGCTGCTGCAGCTGGCAGCGACGAGTAGCTAGGAGTTAGATTGATTTGCTGATTGTGCCGTTGAGGTTGAGTCCCGATTTTTGACAGTGTGCAGGAACTTGGTTTAGGTCCGTTGGACGTAAATATCCTTGTTATGTGTTGTTCCTTGTGGAACAAATTTCTGTAGCTTGGTTGCCCATTGGGCACATGTTAATGTGTTACGGGCGGAACGTCGCCTCCGCCCGTTTGAGTTCACGCTTGTTCTGTTGCCTACGGGCATAGTTAAGATCGTTGTTGCCTACTGGCTAATTAATATTATTAGCTATTGACTAAAAAATCGCACGAGTAAAAGTCCCCGTGGAGGAATTGCTTTTCAGTTGTCCCTTGAAGGACGGGTTTCTGTAGCCTCAGGGCATACTTAGATTAATTGTATGATGACCGTGCCAGAGTTAGGGTATTGCTGTTAGAGACTTTCTTAGCTATAGACTCTTGGTGGGCCCGTTGGCCAATGTTTTCATCGTGGTGACTAAAATGAGGACATTTTATTAATCGTAGTGGGTGGGGGATGTTGCGAACTTGGGTTTGCCGAATCGTTTATGTTCCACCGCCGACTGTATTGAGTGTATTGGCGGCGTCTCTTTGAAGTCGGTCGCCGCTTGGCCTAGTATTATCGGCCGCGACCGCGGTATGCTTTATGTGCCCCTTCCCCCCGCAGCGCGAATCGTTTATGTTCCACCGCCGACTGTATTGAGTGTATTGGCGGCGTCTCTTTGAAGTCGGTCGCCGCTTGGCCTAGTATTATCGGCCGCGACCGCGGTATGCTTTATGTGCCCCTTCCCCCCGCAGCGCGAATCGTTTATGTTCCACCGCCGACTGTATTGAGTGTATTGGCGGCGTCTCTTTGAAGTCGGTCGCCGCTTGGCCTAGTATTATCGGCCGCGACCGCGGTATGCTTTATGTGCCCCTTCCCCCCGCAGCGCGAATCGTTTATGTTCCACCGCCGACTGTATTGAGTGTATTGGCGGCGTCTCTTTGAAGTCGGTCGCCGCTTGGCCTAGTATTATCGGCCGCGACCGCGGTATGCTTTATGTGCCCCTTCCCCCCGCAGCGCGAATCGTTTATGTTCCACCGCCGACTGTATTGAGGGTATTGGCGGCATCGCTTTATGTGCCTCTCTCCCCCGCGGTCGCGAATCCTTTATGTTCCACCGCCATCTCTTTGAAGTCGGTCGCCGCTTGGCCTAGTATTATCGGCCGCGACCGCGGTATGCTTTATGTGCCCCTTCCCCCCGCAGCGCGAATCGTTTATGTTCCACCGCCGACTGTATTGAGGGTATTGGCGGCATCGCTTTATGTGCCTCTCTCCCCCGCGGTCGCGAATCCTTTATGTTCCACCGCCATCTCTTTGAAGTCGGTCGCCGGCGTGTACGACCTGTAGTATATATAAGGGAGCCTGTTGCTCTGAGAGTCAGTCGTCCAGTTATCGTGAGGGTGAGAGTCAGTCATCAAGTCGCAGTCAGTGTAGTCCGTCAGTCGTAGAGCGAGTCGTGATGTACAGTTGATGAGTGTCGTACTGCCGTGAATAAACTGTGTTTCTTCTCTTCATCGTCGTGTGTTTCTTGGGTGAGGCGTATCGGTCGGAAGGGGCTGCACTACCTTCGAAATACAACGAAGGCGGACTTGCGTCTCCCTCCTGAGACGACACGCGGGCATATTTGGGCTGGCACCCGCCTCCTGATACGGTGCTGCAGCACGTCTTTTTCGTTTCCGTCACAGGACGATTCGTCAAGCGGACGATTTGTTAATGGACGATTTTAAGACCACAGCGGTCGAATCGTATGAGCTGTCGCGTGTCAGCACCGGCCGAAACGAAAATATTATGTCGGTCCATCTCAGTATTGCTATCTCTCCGTCTGCCTGTCACAATCGCCAATGCATTTGACTAGATTGCGAAACTCGAGGGTGACCGAGTTTAAATTCTTGCCGATGTCTTACGAGGTAGCCGACTCCATTGTCAAAGGCGATCAACAGATGTTGCCCTGGTCGGCAATGCGACCGCTTGAGGTCACTCCCTCGTCGATAGAAAAAATGGTAGATCGAATATGGCGTCCGGAAGCCGTAACGTCAAATAATACGCAGGCGTTACAGCTGTAGTTATAATATGAGTATTTGATATGCTACAGCTGATCGACTACTGAGTGACCAATATTTTATTTTTAGTGGCATCTTGAACCAGTCATGATGCGATCAGTTGGTATATCAGCGGTGGTTGTTCTGGTTGCACTTCAAACAGTCAGGTTATCAGGTCAGTGGTCAGATGGCCTGAAAGTGTTTGTGTGCTCCTACACACGACTTATGAGTTTTGTCTTTTCTCTACACATTTCATGACTGCATGTCATGTTCAATTACTTTGAACAACAGATGCTGTGCAACCTCCCATGCCGATGGAATCCTATCTAGTGATGAGCACTAATATTGTTTAACCATTCCTATGAGAACTACGATAATCATAAGCAATCTTAAATTTCATGTGACATATAGGCCTACCTGTATGCGATATGAAAACTCGATGTTGACTTATTAAATTGCAGTTATTTCTGCGGAAGATAACTAGCATTATTCCATTTGCTTTGTCTTACTTCCAATAGGAGCGCCAATAGATACGACCGTAGAAACGACAACAGAGACGACCATAGAAACGACAACAGGGCCGATCACCACAGCTTGTCCAACCATCTCGTGTGACGATCCAAACTGCTTCGTGGACAAAGGGCCAGATGGATGTCCAACGCAGTGTGTCTGTGGTGACCCGATCTGTATGGTTAGAAACACAACTAACACAACATCTAAATGAATTAATGTTCTATAACTGATCTATGGACGTAAAGAATATCATTATAATCATGATCCTCATTTTCTCAGTCAGAATAATAATCACAACGCTCGTTCAATCTACAGGGTGAGCCATAAAAAGTAACCCTACGGTTTTTTACCCATATCTTGAATCGTCAAAAAACGGTGGGTGGCCTCACTAAAAGTGATATAACTTTTGTTTTGCTCGAAATATTTTGTTAAAATTTGACCATTGTACGTAAATATGAATTGCCCTTAAGACTGCAAAGTTTCATTTACAAATTCTGATGTTTAGCCAAGATATTGGCTACAAACCGTAAGGGCTTACTTACAAGTTACTATATTCAATGAAGGCAGGCAGACAAGCAAGCGACTGTAGTTTCATCTGTCTTCTGTAGCTCGTCTCGTGTGGTCCTGATGAAGACTGTGTTCCGAACAACGATTATTCTTCATCGGGTTATACCTGCGTTCCAAAATATGGTAAAGTCTGCGTCAGAAAAATATCCTAGTAATAGAGTTAGGCGCCTATAATTATAGGCTGTGTTTCATAATCGAGTAGCCTAAAACCTAATTCAGGACATATCCTGTTAATCAAGCTACTTAACAAAACCAAAAATTGCCATTATTGACGATCCAGGTCGAAACTGCGACGAAGTAAAGCAATAATTACGCATACGTATTAAAATCTTGACGCCATCCCATGAATTTTGATATTATTTATGACACGACCTTGATACATGCTACAGATCAGATATGCATTAGCATTTACAACATTGCGGCTGATTGCTGCGAGAAAAGTTAGACCTGCTTTAATTAGCCTACATCAACATCATTCTGCTGTACGCCTCTCCAGCCTGGTGGGGACTGCTGAGCACTGGTGAGGTCGACCGGATCGAAAGGTTTCTAGGACGTGTCAGACGAGCTGGATTCCTCCCATCCGACTTCCCCAAAGCAGTCATTATGGCTGAGGCTGCTGATGCTGCACTCTTTGCAGCTATTATTATAGACATCAATCATGTTCTTCGCAAATTTTTCCTCGATAGACTCCCTGGAAAATACAATCTACGCCCTAGGCTACATCCATTCGAACTAACCAATAAAAACAATAAAAACTTCATAACACGGATGCTGTATAAAAACATTTACTAGGCTTTATCCGCTGCTCCTTTGTGCTTGTTAACTGTCGCGTTATGTCGATCGGTTATTTTGTCAATAAAACGAATATACAGGGTGGGCCAAAAGTATTTGTTCAACTTTGAAGGCCTATAACTTAGGCAGTTTAGCAAGTAAGTGTATGCTTAATGCATCAAATTAAAGGTATTTCACTCTAGTATTAACTCTAAAAAAGTCGAACTGATACTAGTTTAGGTTTTAATTATATACTAGGAACAGCGCTAGCTACCATTTTTTGTCATTGCTGACGCATTATGACGCCGTTTCCCCGAGAAATTCTATCGTTTTTTGCTAAAACGCGCGTAGACACGATCATTTTGGGTGTTTGTAGGGTCCCTACCATGAATATCTTCTAATCGGAAAACCACGTCCTTTCAATTTTGCCAACAGCCGTGCACTGCCATGCGCTGCTTCAGACGCTTGCACGCTCACGCTGCCAGCCGTTTCTTTTCGTAAGAGCTGGAGAGTTCGCGGGACTTCTCGTCGACAAATTACTTTAACTCTACGTCTGTAATCTTTTCCAATACGCTATTCAGTGCTTCTAAGACTGCCTGTTTTACGCTGAATTTGCATGCAGGGCCTGCCCTGGTCATTGTCTTGACTGCAAATGTACGCGGACACACGAGCAATGTTAGCGTATGTGAGCGCCGTGCGCTACGATTCCCATGGTTTGCGATAAAGTCCTGTTTTATCAATTTTCCGTAGCAGATAATTCAAGGTATTGTCTATTCCATCCACTGTTAGAATATTCGTCAATCATTTGAAACGAATTAGATCCCTTATCAGTTCGTAAACTTAAGATCGAAACGCGATCATCGTCTGTCAACGGCGCCAGGTTGCGTCACAAACGACAGCAAAATATAGTAGCTAGCGCTGTTCCGGGCATATAATTAAAACCTATACTAGTATCAGTTCGACTTTTTTAGAGTTAATACTAGAGTGAAATACCTTTAATTTGATGCATTAAGCATACACATACTTGCTAAACTGCCTAAGTTATAGGCCTTCAAAGTTGAACAAATACTTTTGGCCCACCCTGTATATGTAGCGATCGCTACACTTTTCGGTCGCTAATATTATTATTTTTATTTAATTTTTGATCGATTATGGGGTTTCAGGTGACTGATATATTTTGAGAGCGGCCATCTGCATTTTTATTACTTCCGCCGCGTTTTAATCGCTAGCGGCCCGCATTGCCGACGCGACGCGGTAGGTCGCTGTCGCGAATGTCGGGTGGCCGACGCAGCGATCGATAAGTCGGCAAATGTTCTCACGGCCGAGAAAGAGCACCGGCGGCTGCAGTGGCGGTCGGTCTTTCGTCGCGAATTTATCCCACGGTCGGTCTTTCGTCGCGAATCTCTCCCACGGTCGGCCTTACGCAGGAGCTGTAGCAAAGAGAGGAGGGGAGTGATGACAGACATTGTCGCGCAGACACGCAATGTCACAATAGACAAAGTCGCTATCACAGGCAGAGATACGACAGGCTCATTTAGACGGACAGAAGAAAGGACACGTCGTGGGTGGCTGCTTGTCAAACACTGTCCGATTTCTTGCCTGTATGGAAACTGCCGTATTTTCGCACGGTTTAATCGACGCATCGAAAGGAGCGGTAGCCAAAGAGAGGAGGGGAGGTCGACTGAATGTCACAGACAGATATAGTTGAGCAGCCAGGCAGAGGTATGGAGATGCACAGGCAGAAGGATAGCAGGACAGACGGAAAAGGACAGGCTGTCATTGTGTGGGACGCGGCTGATCTTAAAACACAGATCGGTTCGATTCGTGTGTGGTCTTCTTAGTCGTCAGGTGGCGGTTTTGAGATAGAGACAGAGTAAGGAAGATACAGAAAGAGCTACGGCAGACATAGATACGATGACCCGGATTTGGCGCCTTCTTTACGCGCGTATGACGTAGATAGTCAGCACCTGTGCTCTGACGTCACTGGCGTCACCGGCAAGAAGACTTAATATAAGGAACGAGCACTGTCGGCGGTCAGATCACGCCGGGACCTCGAGGAGTTAAGAAGCGGCCAGAAGTTCACGAAAAGTAGACGTATCTTTGTCGATGGGCAGATCACGCCGGAATTTCAAGAAGTTAAGACGCGTTTGAGTAACGACGCCGATATTGCGTAGTTGAGTTTCTTACGGATTCTGCTTGGTTTCATTTATCGACAGGAGTCGAAATATATATATCGGTTCTGCGTGTGTCGAATCGCCATCGCTGGGCGTTCCGTCGGTGATCCGTCGCTTCAGCCATTCATTCTACGTTTCGCAGGAGCGAATTATATCTCTCTTTCAAATTCTGTTGCGATTCTTGCGATATTTGAAAGTTGGTGGCCTAAGGGCGTCAATTAATCCTAGAAAATAGTACGACGTGTTATTCTTGTTCGTCGCCTTTTGCCATCGGTCTACGGGCATCGGACCCCAGCGGTTCACCGCTGGCGCAATATCATCGACGCATTCCCCGGATCTCCATACGACTCCGGATTCTTCGCATCCTATCCCTCGCGACGGAAGATAAGGTACGCTTTGTAAGGGGAATTAATGCGATCGGTTATATAGATATTTTGGACTGAATCGAAATTGGCCGTGGGACTTGAGTGCAAATCGGGGTTTAATTTAGGCCTACTCCGGTTGAAATGTGTTTGCATTGAAATGTGTTTGCATTTAAATGTATTTCCATTGAAATGCGTTTGCCTTGAAAGGTGTTGGCATTGAATTGTCTGCATTTGATTTTCATTGAATGCCTTTGCAAATAATAAGAAGTATTAATTAAAATTACTGACTTTAATCACTGATTGCATTGAATGTAACTAATGTTGACTGAAGATTTAATTGATTGATAATAATAAGAGATATTATTAAATCTACTGACTCTCTTCACTGTGAGCTATAAAGATAGGAGCAATTTATATAGCGCCATGGAGGATTCTAGGGCTGCGATCCCTGCTCAACCTTCGAGGCCGCCCTCCTCGATGGAAATTGTCTTAGAGGCAATTCAGACTAATGCTAGGTCTACTCAAGAGACCATGGTTTCTATGCAGTCGTCTATGCAGACGGCCATGCTATCACATGCTAGAGAAACTAGAGATGCCATTTCCTCTGTACAATGTAATGTCATGGAAACACAAGAAGCGATTTCGGCAGTACAGTCTAATGTTAGAGAAGCGCTGACGGAGGTTGTGTCACGCTTAGAAAGGCTAGAAGCATCGCCGGTCCCAAAGCCTGCTGTGGATTCGAACCTCGGACCTAGGTCCACCGTTTTTACCACTGCGGACGTGCCATACCACTCGACCATCGGCCTGGCAGAAACTGTGGGTGCTAGACCCAAAGACCTATCTTTTTCGGTCAACCCTGGTAGGCCTATATTGCGAAGAAGTGAGAGATTGTCCAGCAAGGCTCCAATTTCATACAAGGAGTTAGGCAGCCGAGATAACTGGCCGTCTTTCCATCGCTGGGATTCGAACCCGGAAGTCACCTCATTCTGTCCTCCCTCTATCTCTAAGAACTATGGTCCACAGCAGCACGCGGTCCTTACGGCCGAGGACCCGGAAGTGGCGACCCCGGGGATGGCGGTAGGGGCGGGCGTTACATATATATATATATCTGCATTCGGGAGCGCCTCTGAGTAGGGAGAGTTTGAAGGGGCGCTATAACAAGTGCACATACAAACAAACATATATAACAAAATCAACCATGGAGCATTATGATGGTTTTTACTAGAGTCGTACTAGCTGGCATATGCCTTTTACATCAACAACTTAAGACGGTTTACTCTTGTTTTTTATTCATGGCCAAATAATCTAAGTAGGCTAACTCAGATTTTCACGGAGATCAAACAGCAGACGTGTTCTCGGACGATGCCACCCTAGCGGCCTAATCTGCCCACTTCCAGCAATAGCCTAGCCTACATATCTGAGCCGATTTTTTCAGCCATTTTTATGATTAAATTAAATGTCCACGCAATTAAGTGATGACCAAAAAATACAATTTTCCTCAGGTTACTCATCCTTTTTTCACTTTTGCATCCGGGAGTTCGATTCTCAGTCAGCTGTTGGAACTTGAGAGCTCGTTGCCAAACGATTTCACCCCCTTGCCAAGATTATATTTATTCGTTCATTGTCCTAAATGCGTAGTTTGATAATCGTGATGTAAGAAGCGTGGGCCATAAAAAATACCCCTTTGGTTTCCCCAATATTTTGGCCAGAAGTAGGAATTTCTAAATCAAATTTTACAGGCTTAAAGGCAATTCATATCTGCGTAGGCCACAATGGCCCAATTTAACCAGAATATTTCAAACAGAACAAAAGTTAGGCCTATAACTTTTAGTGAGTTCACTCACTGGTTTTGATGATTCAAAAACATTTGATTCATTATCATCGTAAAACGTTACATATGCAGGGATGACTGTGCCGCCAGCTTGTGGCGACATGTCGTGGTGTGATCGATCGTGCTACTTAGACTACTATGACACTGTCAATGGATGTCCGAATTGTGTCTGTGAGGAGCGTCATCGCCCCGCCTGCGAGGTTAGAAGTACTGCAAAACACTCGATTTATTGGACCTAAGTAGCCTATCATCTACCTCGTGATCGTCGTCGTTTTTGCCACCTATGTCCGTTTCTGCTTAGCAGTCGCTGATGTTAATGCGTTCAGAATATACATCCAAGATTAGGCCACCCCTTTCAGATTGATTATCCGACTTCATCTGACTCCCTGTAGAAGAGAGAACCGATATCGGGGAGTAGGCTATTGTCTGAACAGTCTGATTGCAGTTTGGTTTTGATGCGTCAGCCGTCAAAGTTTAAATAAACCGGTGCGTGAGAAATCACTGATTAATGAAAACATGTATGCACGTACCCAGGGGCGGATGCAGAAATTTTCGTATGGGGCCAAATTTTTTGGTAATTTGCTGATCCTTCGCCCGAAAAAAACTGATGACCCTTTTCTTTTTTTAGTCGCTTGGTCCAACTTGCCTTTAAATATATACATACCATTTCCCTGCCAAAAAATCTGATGACTTTTTTAGTCATTTAGCCGAATTGTTTGGAAAATATGCCATTGAAACCTACCGTACCAGGTACTATCGAAAGCTTGTTGAAACCAAATGGGGGCCACGTTCTATGGGCGTTTTTCAATGGGGGGACCATGGTCGGATTTGCTCCCTGGATCCGCCCCTGCACTGACCCAACATACAATTTGCTTTTAATAGTGAGTTTCTTGATGAAGTGCTCGGTGCTGAATACGAGCAAAAGCGAACAAATATAAACATAGATTGATCAACGCATCTGAAAAACTCAGTCTTAGAAAGGTTCTGAAACATTTCTTTGTGCTTTTGTAGTACTATCCTTGCGGTCCCGATGAAGACTGTGTCCAGAACGACTATTTTTGGGATTATACATGCGTTTCAAGATATGGTAAATTCTACTTTCTAACAACATCTTAGTTATAAATTATGTCATAAGCTTACCCCAACAACGCTCTGATTAAATTTTAGACACCTGCAGAGAAAATGTAAAGTTAACTAATTGGGTCTACTTAAAAAAATTTGCTCTGACATTAGAGGTCTCACTCCCCTACTGTAGAATGCTGGTTCATTCGCTTGAGTTTTGATCATACGCAACCGCTGAAGACAATTTTCTGTTAAATAAAGTTGGCAACAATTTCCTGAAGCTGCTGCATTTTTCTCGCGCAATTTCCTAGGTTGTGCTTTGCTTTCTCTTATGGCTTAATTCAATGCATTTTACAGGATTTTTTAACTGTCCAGCCATCAATTTTAATCGGGTGTGCCCTCTGGCGGAAAAATGTCTGTCGAATTTTTTTGTCGTTCGCCAGAAATTTACCCCAAAATTTTACGCGTTGCCGGTGACACGAAACGGAGTATCCCCCATGAAAGCTATCCGGGGGGATGAATCAATCTGTCCCTCCGGATGGAATTAACCGGTCTATACTATCCGGGGGGATAAACCAGTCTATCCCCTTTTTTGAAAAATGCGCATAATAAAGAAATTTATGCTGTAATCAAAATTTAAAGTGACTCTAATTGTTTTAAGTGTCTTAAGCAATGCTCAGATAAAGGCAACTCGAATTTATTTAGTGACTCTGAGTGTTCTTAAGTGTTTTAAATGTTTTAAGTGCTCTAAAAACAGGGCAAAATAAATGATCTAGTAGGAATAAACATAGCCTACCTGTTAGTGTCATTGTTCAAAACAAAGCAGATGAAAATTAATTTGCAAAACAAAATACACGCGGAAGCGGTTTTTTCGACTTTTTTATTTGGGGGTACAATTAATACGGAGGAAACTCTATTTCGTGACACCGGCTATAAAAATCTGGTCATCTTCTTTTAATCGTTTACCAGAAATTTGTCTTTTCGACGTATTTCTAAGGTTGCTTTTACAACTGCACAAATTCATTTACAACTGCACATTTTGTGTACAACTGCACGTTAAAAAGCCATCGCAAAATTTTTCAATATCATAAACTATTCATAATTATTTGAGATGCAGAATCTCGTTGTGTTTTATATGATCTCCACTAAAGTTTTGGGCTCAGATGATGAAACAGTCCTCGGGCATCTTATGTTTTCGTTTTCTTGGTCTGCTTAGTTATTCTTAGTTGTCCCTCAGGTTCATCAATTAGGAAACAGACAACGTGACTAATTTCATATTTCAAATTCAACATTTTAAACCTGAGACCCAGTTTAAATTTTCTTAAAGGTGAATTTAAAAATCATTTGCTTGACGCTGTCTCCTTTTGAGCTGCTGAACACGATCTACGAATCTGTCTATCTTAGAACTGTTATTTTTCTTGGGCCTACCTTGATGATCTGGCATGACATCAGACATTAAGACATTGTCCTATGATGTAGTTAACTAGTTAAGACATATTATTTCCTCGTAGTTACATATCTCGTTGTGTTTTATATGATCACCACTTCCTTTCACTTCACACTTGCACTTGGGTGACCTTGACAGTGGGACAGTAGGCCAAGTGGCGTAGCATTAGGTCGTGCAGTGCTCACGGGCTCCGGAGGCGGTCAGAGTCAATTCAATTCTAATTCAAGTTTCTCTTTTAGCTTGAAGGAAACAAAAAAGTTTTATGAAGATAAACGGCAGAAAATAAAAAAATTGCAATAAATTTTAAGAACATTAATAATGTATTCAAATATAGATGTAAACTGTAGTCCCTTAAAGTTTCTCCTCTTTTACTTTTTTGCTAGCTTCTGTATCTATAGTGTGTAAAAAGATGTTTTGTTATCAAGCCTACTGCAACTTTAAGCAATATAAACTGGTCATGGCTATGGTTAAAACATGATTTATCGGCAACAGAGTTTCGCCGATAAAAAATAGCAAAATACAACAATGATTTTCATTCCATAGTATAGGCCCTATTTGCTTTTCCTATCATCGGCTGGGATTCAAATCTGAAATAACCATTCGAGAAATCTTAATTTGGAATCACCTTCCTTCTGAAATTCGTGGCTGGATTCTTGTAGGAAATTCACCTGCATCTGTTCGCTGCTTGAAGACTTTTCTTTTTTCATGGGCCTATCACGCTGAGAGCGCTTCTGATTAGCTCTGCTGTGAGAAGCGCTTTACAAATTCTTTATTAGATTAGATAGATAGAAGATGACGATCAAGTTGATAAATAAGGAATGTTTCAGATTAATGATTTTGTTATCAAAACAATTAAAGTCGATTTTTTAAAATTCTGCTGAAGGAGGCGTGCGACGTTTACCTAGCACTGCTTCTATTTTGTTTACATTTTCTTTTACATGGACATCTCCAGAGACAGCCACAGTGCTGCCCACATGTCCACCGATTTCGTGTGACGTGTGCTCCGTGGAATACGGACCAGATGGATGTCCATCACAGTGTATCTGTGGTGATCCGATCTGTATGGTTAGAAACACTGATAAAACAACATTAAAGCAAATGAACGCCATCATCTTTAATTTTTTTATCATCGTCGTCATCGCATTTAGCCTAATACCAAAGCTTTGCTCAAAATACTTATTCATGCATTTGGCAAAGTGCCATTGCGCTAACAGTTTATGACTTAGAACAGTCTTGAAACCGAGACTCCAATTAACATGTACTGTCTGTAGATTGGTCTTTGCAAAACTGATATTATAGAAATCATAGCACAGCCTACTATCTTAATCGTAACATATGAGTGTGTTTCTGTGCTCAGCGGTTTGATGCTTCATGCATTCACTTGCGAAATCGCAATAAAGTAGCCCTACGAATAGGCTAGTTCTTAATAATGAGCTTAAATCATATAAATTTTATTTGTGAGTGCTGCGGTAAATGAATCAAGTAGGTCTATATGCAGTTGACTGTTAGCGAAAGCGATCCAGTCTAAAATACTATTAAGCAGCAAAGCAGAAAACTGTTCAGTATTAAAGTTCTGATGGCGGACCTAAAATTTTCTTGGTTTTTCATAGCTCGTTTCTTGTGGTCCTGATGAGCAATGTGTTCCGAACGAATATAATTCTTCGGATTATACCTGTGTTTCAACCTCTGGTGTTTCAACCTCTGGTGAAGTTTACTTCTTTTAAGAAATTTATATAATCGACCACAATTATCACTGTAATATCACAAGATTCACAGAAAATATTTTCAAAGTTCATCAATTACTGCATAATTTACTCAGTCTATTATTGTCAGGCGACATATTTAGGCTTCACACTTCTTGGACGATCCGAATCCATTTTTATAACGTAAAATGCTCTACTGCTATTACTATCATCTAAGACATTCATGCATCACTGTCAAAAGGAGAATTTTATTCCTCGCGTTACTCCACCAGACCGTATATTGTGAAGCTGTTTGACTGAGTGGATCTGTCCAAAATGTAGCCATTGCATTAGAAACAGTCTTGTCTAATATTAGAATTATACATGCACATTTTTGTCCATAAAATTATAACCGGCATAAATCTTTGGTTGAACTTCCCACTTAGATATTCAAACATCGAGGAAGTTATTATCTGGTATATTGTCGTTAAAAGCTTGGTGACGAATGGGCTGTTGTTAAATCAACTGTTGGATAATTGACTTACTCTGTATCAAGTTGTAGTAGTCATCTGGAAATAGTTTAGTCAATAACACAACTAAAACTGCTCATACCAGTAGGCTATTTCGGAATGTGAGTGGGAGCTAATTTGACCCTATGTGAATGAAATGTTTGAATGTCTTGCAGCTGCAGACCCCTGTCCCCCTCAGGATCCGTGTGGCAAACGGTGCATGTACGGTTTGAAGACGGATAAAGCCGGATGTCAGCTCTGTGAATGTCTGGAAGAACCAACTCCTTGAAACCAAAGCACTGCAGATAAAATCAGTGGAATTGACGATCGATCTCAACGTAACTCGAATATTTTAGACGCATTAAAAATCGTTGCTTGCAGACAGCATTCTGGGTTTGAGTTGAGTTACTGTTTATTGTATAAAACTAGTATTCCAGTTACGGCAAATACTGTGCAACAGAAGTCAATAGGAACAGATAGTTTGTTTTAACCTTGACCCTTCTTTCTTTAATATTTTTCGTACTCTATAGCGTAGGCTATCTGTAACTTCATTACGACATAAGTAATAGTATTATTCAAAAATTAGTAAGCTTACCGGTAAATACAATTATAACACTAGTCCAGAACTTCCATATTAGGCTACCACTATCAATAATTAAATTAGTCTCAACATTTTGTAATAATAATAATAATAATAATAATAATAATAATAATAATAATAATAATAATAACTCCAATATAATATAATACAATAATATATGCTTCGGACTGGCTCTTCACCCTTCCACTGACAGCCCAATGCTTGAGATCCAGCGACGAGGAGATGAAGGTGGCAGTGTACGATTCCAGGGGGGGTCCCTGCTTTATAGAGCGCCAGTTGCTCGATGATAGTCAACTGTGTGTATATATATAATTGTGCATGAAAGATGTATGCGTGTAAGGGTTGAGTGGGATCTGATATTATGGATTCCGCTGACACAGATGTACCAAGACCTGCAGAGTCAGCGCCTCTGGAGCCGATGGCGTGGTGATACACAGACGGACTGCGGCACTGT
Organism: Lumbricus terrestris; assembly: GCA_949752735.1. NCBI lineage: Eukaryota > Metazoa > Annelida > Clitellata > Crassiclitellata > Lumbricidae > Lumbricus > Lumbricus terrestris. The sequence continues at coordinate 14,677,640 of OX457045.1, read as the reverse complement.
TTGCAGGGTGAGACAGACGAACAAGGAGAGAGATAGAGGGGAAATGACTGGATTCTGCTGAAGTCAGCGTAGAAACTGTTTAAAAGGGAACCGACGCCAACACTCAGGGCTTATTCCGTGGAAACCGAGGACGCTTATTCCGTGAAGACCGACAGAGAGAGAACGATTGATTATGTGGAAACTTATTCGTCGGCGCTGATTAGTTCGGAGTGATTTCATAGTGAGTGATTTCATTGATAAGGAAAAGCCCGGATCTCTGAATAAAGATTCGAGATTCGTTACTGTGGATACGACGTCGAGAATAGTCGGACGTATGACAAGGAAGATACGAGAAGGGACGATTACGTTGCTACAATCGGATTGGAACTAGTGGAGGATACAAAGACAAACGTCTGCCGAGAAGATCGGACGCTTGACAGTGATAACCAAGGAAGAAGAGAGACGAACAACGGAGAAGACTGAATCGATCTGATGAATGGGGTATGTGTGTTTTGATTGAGACAAGCAAAGGTTGTTGACAATTGCACGGGGAAAACCCATGGTCATAATTTGCCCATTTCTATTGCTGCTTAGCTCAGACTAGACGTATGCATGTGTGACTATTTGTGGGTAACCCACTCTATTAATAGATTAAGGATTGTTGATGCGCCTTTTGTGAACTGACTATTATTATCGTTTTAACTGTACTAAAGAAACATAGCACCGCTATTTAAACACGATGTCTCGAGTTTCTGAATCTGATGATGGACGAGACGGGGACGGACCAAGGAGAGCGACGGACGATGGACAACGACCAGTAGGATTAGATCCGACACTAATCACAATGTTGGGCCAGATTAGTGAGACCTTGAAGGAGATGGGAGGACGACAGAAAGACTTGGCGTCGAAAGTAAACGAGGTATCGGGACAAATAGAGTTGGTATTTGCAGAGCAGGACGACGTCCGAGAACAGTTTAGGAATTGGACAAGGGGACTTGACACTAGGACGCTAGACGAAGGACTATACTACCCCGGGACGTCCCATAATGACGACAGATGGTATTTGGGCGAAGATAGACAAAGCCGGCAGGATCTAGGGTGGCCGATGGAGGGAAGGAGGACCCCGGCCCCTAGTGAGAGAGAGATAGCAACGGACCCAGACCGTGAAACTAATACGGTCGAAGGACTTCGGCTTTCCGCAGCCACCACTCGGGCGGCACCTCGTCAACGGGAAGAAGGAGAAGAGGGAGCCAGTGAAGGAGTGATCCAGGGTAGTCGACGGAGTGAGAGGCTGAGGGAAAAGCCACGGCCGGACTACGTCCAGATGGATCGAATGGGGCTCCCGTCCCAGGCCGGTTACTTCCAGGGGGACAGAGATAGGTCCAGAGACGGAAGTAGGGATAAGAAGGTAGTTGGGGCTCCGAGGGGGGAACTGGGGGTGGTACACCAAACGGCGGGACTTAGCACCCCCGCCGGCCATCTCCAGGACCTCACGACGTTCGAAGGGAGCCAACCCCTCTTTGGAGAGTTCGGGCGGTCGGGCGACTGGGAAATGGCAGAAGGGGGCGTGATTGGGAACCCTGCCAGGAGGGCCAGACCCGACGCCCGCGACGCAAAAAGGGGAGAACGTCACAGCAGTAGGCTTGAAACTTGAAGCGGTCATCTGTGCCCCACACGCTTGCTCATGTGGTATAATGATTTCGGCCAGAGGTTCACATGACCTCTGTTGCTCATTTGGCTTCGACAGACAAGCTAGACATTCCTCAGTGAACGAAAGTGTAGAGGATGAGCCAAAAAAGACCCCCCTATACGGTCAGAAAGTAGCTGTAGCTCGGAGTCTCATCAGGGCAGGCATAGCCTACTAGTACCATCGATCAGAGAGCCAGCCAAACGACTAACTCCCGAGATGGGGGACACTACGTCGCGGATTGGAAAGAACCCAATTCAACTTAAACAGACTTCATTACCCATAGAAGATGGATATCCTGGATAGAGGCCTACGAAAAGCGACTTCGCTGGCGCCTCCAGCCTTTTTGGCTTCAGCTGGGAACACTACGTCTCCAGACGCTCAGTCTAACATCTGGCTATCTCGAACTGGAGAAACACGCTTTCAAACCCAAGCCGTGCAATTAGACAAGGATCCAAGGAATCGATCAGTGCATATTATAATTATATATAAATTATGTATATAATTATGTATGTATCTATATTATGTTTATAATATATCGTCTGTTTAGAGTGCAATGCTGCTAACTCCCTGGCTCATTTAGTCAGTTCATTGCCATAATTTATAATTAGAACCATTGCACTTTAAGCAGACGATATATTCGTTTGAACCCACGCTGTGAAGTCACTGAAGTGAAGAGGCAGATTAATGAAGAAACTTTTCGATAGATTTTCCGCAGACGGAAGACAGAAAAGCGATCGTGTGAGAGGCTTACGTAAGACTTGTCTGGGAAGTAAACAAGGCACATTTTAGCATCCTCATGCAAACCGATGAAGGCGTCTTTAAACATCACTGCAGATCTGACAACCTCAGCGGAAGTTATTCCCTCAATTCCCCTCCAACGGGCCAGCAAATTCTAAGAATCTGGACGACTTGTTGTCGTTTAATCTACTCGACCCATATGTCAGTTACATGAATGAACGTGAACCTATCTTATCTGATACTGCAATATAATTATTATAAGTTGTCAAAAGACAATAAGACAAAACATTGTGATCTCTGCAAAAGATACAATTGTATTGTGGACCGTTAATTGCTGCAGCGAGTAGGCGTTACGCAGAACAATCCATGTGGACCAGATCCCTCCCTACGTAGGCTGGCCGGTCGAGATTTTGTAAGACAGTTAAAGTAGTTCATTAACTGCGCAGTTAATACTTGACTGATGTTGAGCTGAGGTATGGGAATCGCTTCAAATTATACGCTCTCTGTTGACCGCATTCACGTGGATTGGCTGAAACATAATCTGTACATTGATCGATGATGTCTGAACGGCGCAGAAGCAACTGTTTACTACGGATACTGAATTATAGATCTCATTTCCCGACATAAACTCTCAAATAATTAGACTCACGGGCGTGTTTGAATCTCGTGATTATATATATATATATATATATATATATATATATATTCGTTTAATTCATGAAAAAGCGCAGAATGACACACCGCAGTCTGTTACATACATGTAGTGACCTAAGAAAAACCAAAATTAAATTAATGCGTCTTCGTAAGCAGATCATTGTTAATTAGATTTAATGTTTGCTAAATATACAAATTCGGGTACCGGTAATCTATCACTTTCGCATTCTAGAGTTGCACGGGTTTTGCGTAGGCCGCGTGTGCCAACAAATGGAATCGACGAAGTAAATTCTCGCTAAATAGAAGTTTGATTGATAAGATAATTATATTAGCTTGAATATATTAAGTAGAATTGATGAAAAAGAGTCTTGCTTAAATTGGATCTGGATTGATGACAAGACAATTGTTATTTAAATAGACTCGGATTGATTAAAAACAGTTTTTGCTCAAATAGAAGCGGGATTGATTAAGCCCTAAGCGAGTTCTTGTCTAATAAGAGAAAGCTGGATTGATTACCCAACGATACATGCCACAGTAAAAGTTTGATTGATGAAAATAACGATACTGTCTCTGGCGAAAAATTTAGAATGCTTATACGAAAGATTACACAAAATTTATATCACATCATATATATCTGTACTCTGACGCGGCAGCGGTTTATTAACCCCTGCGTTAGAAGATTTTGGCTGCTTTTAGCCGTCTCAGATTATAATAGCAATTGTTTGCAAATGACGTCATCATCATAATTATTTGTCTGCGCTTGCAGGAATCAGTATTGGCTCAGTGGTCTATCACCTGGTCAGTCTTCTTGAGGCGAATAAGTACGCACAAGAAAACAATTAATAATTGCAACAATAATAGAAATAATGAAAATAATAATGAAATAATGATAGCAATAATGGCGTAATACCTGACACTCAATTTAATATAGATACCACTTGCAAAAATGATGACGCTGATAATGATCCTAACACTGAAACTGAAACTAATAATGATAATGATACTGCTACTGCTACTACTACTACTACTACTACTACTACTACTACTACTACTACTACTACTACTACTACAACTTCTACTACTACTACCAATAATAATGATGATGATGATGATGATGATGATGATGATGATGATGATGATGATGATGATGATGATGATGATGATGATGATGATGATGATGATGATGATGATGATGATGATGATGATGATGATGATGATGATGATGATGATGATGATGATGATGATGATGATGATGATGATGATGATGATGATGATGATGATGATGATGATGATGACGATGATGATGATGATGATGATGATGGCGGCGGCGGCGGCGGCGGCGACGACGACGACCGCGACGACGTCGACGACGACGATGACGATGACGATGACGATGATGATAATGATGATGACGATGACAATGATGACGACGATGATGACGATGATGATAATGATGATGACGATGACGATGATGACGACGATGATGACGATGATGATGACGATGACGATGACTGACGATGACGATGACGATAACGATGACGATGACGATGGCAACGGCGCGGGCGACGGCGACGGCGATGATGATGATGATGATGATGATGATGATGATGATGATGATGATGATGATGATGATGATGATGATGATGATGATGATGATGATGATGATGATGATGATGATGATGATGATGATGATGATGATGATGATGATGATGATGATGATGATGATGATGATGATGATGACGATGACAATGATGACGACGATGATGACGATGATGATAATGATGATGACGACGACGATGATGACGACGATGATGACGATGATGATGACGATGACGATGACTGACGATGACGATAACGATGACGATGGCAACGGCGCGGGCGACGGCGACGGCGACGGCGACGGCGATGATGATGATGATGATGATGATGATGATGATGATGATGATGATGATGATGATGATGATGATGATGATGATGATGATGATGATGATGATGATGATGATGATGATGATGATGATGATGATGATGATGATGATGATGATGATGATGATAGTAAATTATTCGACGAGCAAATTTACTAAATGCAGTGTATGATATAAAAAAAGCTTGTCAAGCAGGCCTAAATAAAGACGCGCTGAGAAGACACTCACACATCCACGCCAAAATATTTTTTAAAAACAATACCTCATTTTTTGTTTTCTCTAAAGCGTAGGCCTAGATAAATTTTCTTTCCTGAAATTATACGATTCTGATAGTTCCATAACTTAAGCTATTGAAATCAACAGCTAGCGCGGACGCATGGACCCACGGGCAAACAACGAATGAATTTGAGTTAGCCTGCGCCCTGCTGTCACAAAAAGTTTTGAACGTGGAAGGCAAAGCAGGATCTCATTTCTAAACATGAGCATGAGAATGACAATAGAAGAAATGTCGCGCAGGTCGTAAATTTTTATGATGTTACCCTAATTCAATAAAGGTTCAGAGTGAGACTTAAATATTTGGGCAAGTTTTTAATTCTGAGCCCATCATGAATAATTTATCTAAAATGTTGGCATTAGAGATAACATGAAAATTAGTCGGTAATTACAGACCATCTATTTAGCACTTCACTTAGTGATCGGAATTATCTAAGCATTTTTCAATTATATATATATATATATATATATATACTCGCTGGGGTAGCTGGCGTTGCCCGGGAAATTCAGGATTCGGTCACAACCCCACCACACCACACCCACCACACCCCTCCACACTCCGACCTCCACCGGTACGCCACCCGAGAAATTTGGGTTTCCGGAAAAAAATTCCTCGCTCCAGCCCCCACTTCCACCCCACCTCCACCCCAACCCTCCCACCCCCACCGCTCTACCTCCCACCCACCCCCGCCCCCCACCCCAAGCTCAAAAACTGTGGAAATGCATTCCGAACAGACACAGAATCTTCTCTTTATTTATATAGATATAATAATTATATATGCCACGATCACACTGTGGGTAAATACTATCTGTAGGCTGCAAGAGAATCTAGTTTTCTACCCTCAAACAGGGCCATAACATTTTAGTTCTGCAACCTAGTCAGAAACTTGTAATAATAAAACGTCAATATAAGTCTACATGTGCATCATTTCTGTGTTTCTACAAGGGAGCTGGCCTGTTATAATAGTCGAACCACTAACACTATAAAGCACAATGGCACGCCTGATCAAACCTAGGAAAGTCAATATTACACAAACAAGTCTTTAAAATGTAGTATACAACGAAAAATAACATTAAACTAACGACCAGTCATCGAATAGATTGCAAATTCCAAATATTGATTTAAGATTTTACGTTAAGATATAGTCTACAAACATATATAGACCTATACATATATTTGTGTGGCGCGGTGGCGTAGTGGGTACGTTCGTTGCCTTGCAGCCGGAGAGTTGCGGGTTCGAATTCACCTCAAGTCGCCGCGTAGGGACCTTGGACAAGTCCTTCACTCGCAATTGTTCAGCGCTTCGACGTGAAACCACGATTCAGTGTCCGCGGTGTATATAGTCGGGAGCGCTTCTTAGTAAAACTCTTGAAGGGGCGCTATAGTAAGTGCACATATATATATACATACATAGGCTACATAGGCTACATGTATACATTGTATAATATTCACTGATACCACATCATCCCCATGAATCCTTTTTGATTTGTTCAATACACACGCACATAGGCTACAGTTAGGCTATATATAATAAATATAATACATTATATTTATATATTATATATATATAACTATTATATGGATACGTGTATAGGCCTAATACATTGTATAGCATATGCCTCACGTTCGATTAAATTGATGCGCTGTTTTGCTGGCTTTACGATTCGTGACGTCAGTAGCGCTGCAATTAAGGCACGCGACATTTCGATCTTTAACTATTCGTATCGACCATTATACATCGCAGAGCTCAGCGAAGGATTCGACGAATTCACTTCGTACAGGTATAGGCAGCATAATAGGCTACAACTGTAAGTATAACAGTAGAAGATCGCGATTTCTTTTGAAGTATTTTCCAAATTGTGAGAAATTGACGTATAGGCTATTCGAAAGTTTCACAATTTCTAACAGAAGGGCACTATCTTATTCACGAGCGCTGCATCGTATCAGCGGGTTAGTCAGTGATCTAATTCCAGAGGAGTCCGGTTGTCAGATAGACTAGAAAGAATAGCCAGGAGAATAGCCATGGCTGCGTCATATTGGGAGGGTGAATTTTTATGAGTTGTATATGCTCAATTTCGTTAGTTTCGAGGTTGAGGAAAAGAGACTTATAGCAATCAAGCTTCGAGTCGACATCGCGATAGTAGAGACAGTTTTTAAGTTAAGTTAAGCATGACACGAAAATGGCGAAAGTCTCGAATAGCCTAATTATGCGTTGAATAATCACGAATGTGCATGATTTCATTGGCAACAAGTAGGCCTAGACATGTTGCAACCTACATCATTGTGTTTCTTGGTGATTTGGAGTCTTAAACTTTCATCCCGAGATTTCACAGAGTATTTGGTGTTTGCAGTTGATGAGATTTGACCGAAGAGTGTAAACTATTGTTTTTCGGTTCATGCCGGTTTCGATTGCAGTTGTCAGCTTGATTTTGCCGTGATCACATAATACAGGGAAATATGTGAAGTTATTTGTTAAGTGATCGTCTGTTATTAAAATATCTGACATAATATCGTCAGGTTTTGCAATTTGGTAAATGATCATCTGTTGAGCAATCGTTTGATTGATTTGCTGAATTATTTGTGTCGGCTGTCGCTGTGTTTCCTGCTTAATGATGTTGTCCTATCGTAGGCTATTCGGCAGCTAATAATATTGATTAGACCAGTTGATCTGGCACCGCTGATCGACCAACTGTTTGACCATGGGCTTCTATTGCAGTTGCAACCAGTAGCGGCGCCAGGGGGCTAGGGGCTAAGCCCCCTATAAAGATCATCCGGAGGCTAAGCCTCCTAAAAAGTCATGTAAAAGTGAAATATTTCCACGATAAGCCCCCTGTAAGAAATGAAATAGATCCATCATCAACCACCAACCTATGAACAGATGTCGACTGGTTAACTAAATAAGGTCGTCAGAAATTGTGGCGGATGAAAATAGAAAATTTCTTCGAGGACTCAGCCCCCATAAACCTGAAATCGTGGCGCCGCCACTGGTGGCAACTTCAGCCCAGTGAAAAACAGTTGAATCAGAAATGAGCCAAGACTCGCGGCCGGAGGGAGACGACCGGGCCGGAAAAGGAAAGCCGGTGCGGGAGAGGAAGAAGAGGGATTGAGCCCGGTTGTTTAGGGGAAGTGGGGAGGTCAGAAGTCACTGTGAGATGCAAAAGTTAGCAAGTAGGCCTAAGCAATTTTTCGCCAAGTTCGTTTAGACACAATCATGACTGTATAAACTCACAAATTGTCTGCACGCAGGTTGCCTGTCGATGAACGACGCGTTGACAGTCTATAATAAGAAGACAACACAACGAATGGAACCAGTCATGATGAGGTCAGCTGTCATAGCGATGATGATGGCTGCTCTGATGATACTTCGAGCAGCGGCATATCCAGGTTGGTGATCAGGTTGCTTAAAATGTAAATTGGGTGTTGGCCAGTGTTTGATGATCCCATGAGGATGATGAATATTTGTTACATCTATTATCTTTGTAGCCTAAATATGAGACATCGTACGTTCAAGAAACCTAAAATTACAACGGTGTAAAACAGGTTGGTCAAGATGCCTTTATTCGGCTAAATGAAAGTCCTATATAATTTTTGTAGACAGCGTCCTGATGTCGCCAAAATATGGACCTGTGGTTGTTGTGGTATGATGGGTCAGTTCTTGAGGAAACCTCGAAGCTTTAACATTATATTATTTTCGGACTTTGTATTGACCAACAAAAAAATCATCAGATCTGTTTACTACCAATTTACGTGTAGGTGTGGTCTCTTTTAAGAGTTAAGTATGTATATGTGTGTAGGCCAATGTATGTATAATAACTTATTATAGCGCCCCTTCAAGACTTCTCAGTGAATAATAATTGTGCAACGAACCACAGCGCGGTCACTGAAAATCTAGGCCTACTACAGACGTAAATTTGGTTCTTGAAGCATAGACTATCTCTTCTTCTACGCGATATTTGAAACTAAAAAGAGATAAGCAGAATGGAATAAGACAGCATAGTGAGTGGAATAGAGGGGCACGCCTGAATGCGGTTATCGATAAACTAATTCACTTAATGCTGATTGGTCAGTTGAACTGTAACTTTCAGGTCCAACCCCAGAGTTGAAACTCGATACAACGACTGAAGGTAATTATATTTAATTTTAGTAGGCCTATAGGTCTATCCAGCTTGATGCGATGGACAAAACAGCCACAATTGGATATTAGGCTAATCCTAAAATATTCCGCAATTCTATGACTCAATACACTATACTCATAGCCTTGCAAGAGTATCTTTACTGTCATTAAGTATGTATTGTCTTTTAGACACGAGCTTTGTCGCGTCTTTTGTGCTCGCAACTATAGAGCTTTGGATGAAATTGTTATGAGGCATATCAATTGTCAGTCTTCTTGGCCTCCTTTTTTAAAAAACTGCATGTGTACTTTGTGTAGGCCGAAAATAAGATATTGTAGGTCCTATGCACGAAATGACAAATTGTAATAAAAATTTATTTCAGCTTGTGTATTTTATATGTCTCCAACTGCTGTTCTCGGGATTCTATTCCATGTTACCTAGTTGAAATCGATAGTTCGTTGTAAGCAAAATCGTTCTAAATCTGCGATCTATGATAATTATAATCGATTTGTTCGTAATCCTTGCCTCTCCATTCCATTACCGTTCCGCTCCCTACTTCCCTCATAGGTGCCCTCAGATAGGCTATTATTTGCAGGGGAAAACACGAGGGTCACTGTCAAATTTTTATTAAGAGGTTCAATGGTGCAATTCAAGAAAGAAAGAAAATCGGCATTTTTAATAAAGGTCCACAAGCGTAAATTTATAAGTTTCACTTTGTGTATGTCTATCAATTGTATTATTGGCACTTTAGTGAGAAGAAATTTGAAAACAAAATAATGTGGTAGTAAAAAATACTTTTAAATCTTCCAGGGGCAGGTGCCCCGTCTTGTCCCGTAGAATGGGTGCCCTAGTTTCCATTTTAGTGGGAGACTATGGAGGTTAGACGCTATAGCTATTACCCCATGAAAAGGTTTCATATTGTAGATGCACACAGGTGAGTTTTGAAACATTTAAAAGTCAATAAAGCAGCTTTAGTAGCAGCATTTTGTAATGCCTAAGTACGTTATGTACTGTAAAAGTAAGTCTGTAACTAAAATACGGACTTGCAACTAGGCCCTATAGGCATTGGTCCATCTTTACGCAAAACCACGAGATTGTTCCGTTAGTTAGAATGTCATTAGCTCCTTAAAACCTAGTGACGTGCGATAGGTCATTTGGAAGAGGGGTCAACGTAACAATATTATACTCCTTGACTGAAAGTCCAGACATTTTTAAAACGCTGCCTAGCATAATTATGGCAAAACTTAATATTGTGCTACAAATCAATGGGATTTTATAGGGCTACGTTTAACTAAAGATCTGTAGAGAAGATTGTAATGAGTCCTGTAGAATTGTACAGCTCTATCAGTCATAATAATTATTATTACAGACTACATCACCACTCGCCATCATTGGAATAGAATGCCTTCTCTTAGGCCAATATAGGCCTAGATCTAAAATATTCTAACATAATATAGAGACCTTAGTCCCTCCATGCACTGACAGCGCATCGGGCGACACAGTTCCCCCACACAACTCAGTCCTCCGCAATCCTCTCGGCATCCCGCACACCATCTGTGTCGTTTCTGTTGCAAAGAGGTGTTTCACCCGGGAGGATTGCAAACCCTCCGCGGAACCTTCCTTCTTTATCCGTTCTCGGGACCGGCACAGGTTCTATAATGCAACCTGGGGCGGAGTTTACATAATAAAAAATGACAAACTTATACCACAGATTTGCTTCGGTTTGTGCACATGTATACAGGCTATCTCAAGGCTGCGACCTTGGTTCCATTTCGAGCTACATGACTTTTGTAGCTACTCGAAATGTGTGGCCTAGGTTAGTCAGTTGTCAGTCAGTTTAATTTTAAACCTACGATAACACATTTATAATCATTTTGACTTTAATCCTGGTTTAATTGTTCTTTTTCTCTGAGTTTTTTTTACATGACATGCTTGGCAGTGATGCACGTTTCTCAAGTAAATTGTCTGAGGGGACCACCAGTGACCTCGACTGGCAGGGTAACCTTTTAGGTCTTCTGTATAAAACAGACACAATTATCTCAAGAAAACATCTGATGTTTAACGACCTACATAAATAATTACGTTGGCTAGTGAATAAAACATGAAACCATCCAAATGTTTATTGAAAGATGCGTGACATTATACATGTACATTCATTCATTAAATTAATCGCGCCTCTTTACAGGGAATCAGGAAGAGGCACTTCAAACCATATCGCAGTCAAATAAAAATGTCTTTAAGATGAGGAGGATTGTCTGGGAAGTTCTAGAAATGGGAAGAGAGTCTTTCCAGGTCAAGGGACCCACCTACCTACCTGCCACCGAAAAGGCACAGTTCTACATAGTGGATGTACGAGCAAAAGGGACTGAGATCAGACTTCGGTTCAACCGCAGCATTGCTTTATCAATCTTAACTTCATTTTACAGGGAAGACTCCAGAGCCGCCCACAACTACAGAGCTGCCCACAACAACGACAACGTCCTGCCAAATTGTTACGTGTGGCCCTAACTGTGCATTTGTTACCGGAACAAATGTGTGTCCAAGTTGCGACTGTCATCCGACCTGCGTGGTTAGAAACACTGATATAACAACAATAATTAACCAACTAAGAATTATTATTATTATTATTATTATTTTTTTTTTTTAGCAAACCGAGATATAACACAATTCTTTATTAAAAGACCAATCAAGCTTAAAACCAGACTAAAACAAAAAAAATATTCAAGCATAAAGAGCATTGTTCTCGTCTCCGGTGAGTGGTGCAAATGAACCTCTAAAAGCAACAGCATTGAAACGTTGCGTGCAGATAGAAAGTCTCTGAAAGAGATAGACAGTTTCCCTAGGATCGCCGGAAACAGCGGCGCAACGGCGGCCCAACTCCAATAAAAATTCGCGACCCGCGCAATTGATGGGGCCTAACGATTCGATTGCGATTGGCACAAACTCATGGGAGACAGGGAGCGTCGAGTACTTGCTGCACTTTCGATCAGCCGCATGTTCAGCAGCACCTCCGGAAACCGTTGATGACAAATGTAAGTAGGAGACAGCACATGTGTGGATGGCTGTGTAGTCCCAGGCAATATATTTACCTCTGGCCCATGGAACGAGAGTGGCACCGTCAGGTCTTTTGCCGTCCGTTCTAATCAGGCCTGGAGGCTCTTTAGAACTAGGGATGTCAGCCTTCGCGAGTGCCCTCCACACCAAGTCGTTGACCGCAAAGTGACGGGCAGATCTTCCGGAAGAACGTTTGCAGACCAACCCGTGGTGTCCTCTTGAGTCGGCGGTATCTCCGCACTGACACTGGTGCGGTGTACATAAATCCAAGCCCAGACGCAGACCAACGGCCACCCGGATTGCCTCATTGCTTAGGTCCAAGCCACAGGCGGTCACAGGAATGGTTGATAGCCAGTCCCCCGCATGAGGGGAGGTCACCGCGAATAGCCTGGCCATGTTGACCGGATCGCTGTAGGCGGCCCATACCGCTGTCCTGTCTACCTCAATCAGTGGTCTATCCCACACGCTCTGCCTGTTCCAAAAGGGCTCTGCACTGCTCGATTGGGTGTTCTTGCGGACCTCGAGCAACTCGTCGATGTGGACATCATCCCACTCCTCCTTGCACAGAATCGTACTCACGAGTGACTTGGTCGATGCGGCTGATGCCAAGTATAAGCTGAAGATGCCAGCATCGAGACACGTCTAACTCCGAGTCCTCCATCTCTAATTGGGAGTGAGGCTTGTAGCCATTGGATGTTGTTGAGGTTGATGTTGATGATGTTCTCTAGCCCTTTACGCATTTGATCATCCATTTTCTCGAGCAGTGGATGGCTATGGCATGGGGCAGTTCTCAGCAAATAGGTAAGTTTTGCTGCCCCAAAACTTGCCCGCAACAGGATCAACGCTGCCTGGGCTCGAAGGCAGGCCAGGTCCGTCACTGCCCGTTCCAATATCTCGCTGTGCCTCAGCAGCGCCCCGTCCAAAGCCCCTCCTCGGAACAATGGGGCCCCCAGTAGGAGGAGCGACCCCATGTCCATCCGCTCGAATCCTTCGAATGCTGGCTTCGTTTGTTCCGTCTTTGAATAGAGTTCACATTTCTTACTATTCAAGCAGATACCTAGCGATGTCTCCAAGTCCTTAATTGATGCCACATCCTGCCGTACGTCCTCCATCTTACCTCCCAGAGAGATGTCGTCCAGATATCCAAGCCTGAAACTTGAGCGCATTTCACGCAAGACTGGCTGCAGAGGCAGGCAGATCAGCAGAGGTCCCAAGGGATCTCCCTGCTGCGGTCCCATCTTCGAACGAACCACGAAGGAGCCAAACTGCAGCTGAGAATCTGCTGAGTACGACTGGTGTGTGAAGGCGTAGATCTCAGGTATAATGTCGTAAATCGTCTGAAGCATAACGTCTCTTCGCAAAGTGTTGAATGCGTTTGTGAAGTCCAGCTTCACGAAGACCTCGTCGTCTGTCATGTTTGTGACGAAGCTCCTTGCCGCATGTACTGCCGCTTCACCGCCTCCTGGAACAGCCACTCCAACTTGCAATGGGGCGAAGAAAGATTCTAGCCTTCCCAGGGCGTAGCTGTTAGCGCACTTCGCTGCCAGCCTCCTCCAGGAGTACCCAATCGCTATTGGTCTAAGGCCCCCTGATTTCTTAGAAAGGGCGATTAGGGTGCCACCGAAAAGAATCTCTCGCATTTCTTTTGGACAATCTCCTCTCAGCAGCACGTTGATGAAGCTTGTAAGTTATTATTATTATTATTATTATTATTATTATTATTATTATTATGTTTGTCTTTTTGCTTCTAATAGCCTATCACCACAATTACTCAAACTGATACAATTATTCACTGTTTGCAATTTGCATAACATTAGCTACGTGTAAGTTTTCCAGTAGCGCTCTACTGGCCTACCTCAAGTTGTGTTTATATTCATTAGTGCGGAGGTTAAGTTCAGTTAGGTATAGCCCAGCGGTTCTCGAACATTATTTTGTTGTTGTACCTCCAAGTAAAAATATCGAATGATGGCGTATCCCACAGCAAAGTCGTATCAGAAGCAAAATGCCATTGCGAAATTCCCTGGCAGTGAGAACTAAACGTCCTTTTAATCATTGGTGACATCGTGTATTAGAGTTGTATATTAGGAGCAACATTTGAACTATATATGTAATTTTTACTCAAGTAATCATATGCCTAATAACAACAAGCGAAAATTAGTCTGTAGCCCCTGAAAGAAAGAGCTCACCTATAGCGTTTTAGTGCTGCCGGCTTGCTTTGACTAACACAGCTTAAAAAAAATTAAAATCTGTTTAAATATTTGTCAATTTCAAACGCAAATTTAGGCCATAATTGATTTTGAAAGCGAGAATAGTTTAAAAACTAGTTTCATACAGATATGACGTGCTGAAAGGAATCACAAATTTTAAAGCAAGACCTTAAATTAGGCCTAATCCTTAGGCCGATTCAGCTCTCTTATTCGAACTCTAGGCCTATATACGCTGAGAATTTCCGGCTTTGGTTCTTTCAACCATTTAAGCGTTACTTTGTTTCAAATTTATGGTAGTCTAATAGGCCCAAACATAAATATGTTGCATGCACTATATAGGCCTACATGTAGGCCTAGTATGTGATTCTAATAATAAGTTGTGAAAGTAAGACAAGAACGATGCTGTTATGTTGCAACGTTCTCTGTCATTGATAGGCTAATCAAAGAAAGATGGACACAAAGTCCATAAACTCAGCGAAAATTTGCATTTCTGGAATCTTTTCGCGTACCCCTTACCGGCGCATGCCGTGCCCCAGGGGTACGCTTGCCACTGTTTGAGAACCCCTGCAAGTATAATTCTTGTGATGCAAATTCCTTATTTAGGCTACGACATGCACACATGAACTTTCTTTCTCATATTGACGAATTTAGACGTGAAGCGAGTGTAGACTTGAAATTAGTCATTTAAGCCATCTTAGATCAAAACCCGTCTGTTGACCGAATCGAGTCTCTTGATCCATAATTTAAACCATGCGATGACAGAATTGATTACAACTATTCTACAATGAACTCAAAGAGTGGGTTTAGAAATAGCTATGGCATGGAAAATCCGTAAATACGATGCCCGGAACTGGGGAATTAGAAGAGTCTAATGTGCTTTGTAGGACGTGACTTGTGGTCCGAATGAAACATGTATTATGCAATATGACGAATGCAATGATGGATCCAATTGTTTTCCTGTGCCGATATGCATACCAAACGGTAGGCTGATTCATAATAAGCTACCAAACGGTAAAACACTTCTGTGCTTATTAAGCGCCTAATTGGCAATGAGATTTTAGCTTGAAATTATGATTTGCTAACCTTGCACGCATAATATGTGTTTTAAGAGATGTTAGACAAAAATAGTGAATTAGGCTAATTACTGCATACTGTAAGTTTAATTGAAAATTTGTTTAGGCAGAATGTCCTTCACCATCCACCGATATAGTTTAATTGCAATATGTAGGCCTATGCAGGATTATATTGCTCTTCGCTCTAGTTTGGTCTCCCATCCAGCAGAATGGCTTTTCTAGACCAGGTGTTGCGCTCTGATGCGCGCCTCATTGGGAAAATCCTTAAATATGGTCACGTCTGAAACTACATACTGGATGTGCTTCACTGGGTCCCCTATTCGCCAGCGTATCGAGTTCAGGATAGCTGAGGGTCCTACAACCCAGACGGCATAGTTAGTTCTGCACAGTGGAGGTGATTGCACAAGGAACTGAGAATAAACTTTGTACAGTCGTGGCATTGCTTTATCAATCTTAACTTTCTTTTACATTGATAGATCTACCTTCAGAGCCGCCCACAACTTCAGAGACGACCAGACCGACCACGCCGTGTCTAATGGTCACGTGTGGCTATAATTGCGGATATGCTACCGGAGAAGATGGATGCCAAATGTGTGACTGTCATCCGACCTGTATGGTTAGAAACACTGCTATGCCGACAATGAACCGATTAAGAATTACTATCACTAATATCGTTGTAGGCCTACAGATTTATGTGCCGCACTGACTACGCCACTGGTTGTTCTCTGCCAGTGCCAGTCCCAAGCCTGGATAAAGGAGGAGGGCGATACTAATCATCTTTATTGATATGGCAGTGTCGTTAAACATGTAACAAGATGCAGCGAGTTGCAGTGACCAAGTTATTGCTCTGACACACTAATTGCTATATTAGGCCTATATCTCTGAATTTAGATTGCAAGCTCGAACATCACTCATGGTTTTTATGTAGCAGTGGCGTGCTAGCTGAATGTCATTTGGAAGATAGACGGCACATCAGGACTCCTAATTATTATTCCCGGTAAAAAGGAGTTAGGACACGCAATGTTGACCTATTGGCACTTGATCCATTGACTAATATAATGACATAGCCTAATAATACAATTAGTCGATCATGAACTTATTGGTCGATTTAGAAAAGCGATAATATGGACAATTGGGAAGTAGGCCTACAATGCGTGTGAAGATTAGCGCAGGTCTTTTGTTTTGTAGGACGTGACATGTGATCCGAATGAAAGATGTATTATGGTAGACGTCCAATGTAATGAACCGAGATGTTTTCCTGTGCCGACTTGCATGCGATACGATGGTACGGTAGCCCGATTCATAGTAAACTAGCAAAATGTAAAATATTTCTAAGTTTCATAAATTATATTATTATTGTTTTTATTATTATTCTTATATCATTATTATTTATTTATTTATTTATTTATTGCTCTGAAGTACTTCATTCCCTCCGGGACTTATCGACGATTATTATTATTATTATTTATTATTATTATTATTATTATTATTTGTTTATTTATTTATTTATTTTATTTTGCCCCGAGGTATTTAGGATCCCTCAGGGAATTATTACTAACCACTTGTTTAAAAACCAGTCTAGAAGGGCCCTAATCATCGATTTATTATTATTATTATTATTATTATTATTATTATTATTATTATTGTTAATTTTCTTACGCGCGCAAGGTCATAGACCTACCAAAGCGTGAATCTGAGGCGCGGAAATATATATACGTCTACTAGGCCTATGACTGACAATACTATTTAAGCTGCTAAAAAATATAAACTTGCTTCTTAAATATTCATTGCTGATCTTGCGAGCATATATAATTATAATAATTAGACAGAGATGATGAATAAATTACAGTGCAGTAATTTCAATTGAAAATCAGTGTAAGTAATTTTGCCCCTTGCCATCCTAGCTCTATGCCTTCTTGTCCTGTTCTCACTTCCCACCCTATTCCTTGCCTCCATTACCGGTAGCCTTTCGTTCATTTCTCTTTAAATGGGAGACGGTGTACATTGTGTCGGTTCGGTGGCATTGCCCGCTGAAACGTTTTGATATTGTAGATCAGTGGTTCCCAACCTTTTTTGACTTGAGGGCCACTTTTTCTAAGTTGGAGGACACGAGGGCCACTTTTTCTTAGTTGAAGGACATTAATTAGGGGGCCACAAGGTCAAAATCGTATTAACTAAAAGCATATAAAATCGTTATAATTGATTCAAAATATAATGTTTGATGTTATTTATCGAAGTTAACATAAAATAATTTGTAATAGAAAATAATAAAGTGTTCTATGTCCAAATTGCTAATTTTTTATATGTTTTTTATAATTCTTTGAGAGATGAGGGTCATTTTCTGAGGCGTGGCGGGCCATTTTCTGAGGCCTGGTGGGCCACTTTTGGCCCGCGGGCCACGGGTTGGGAACCGCTGTTGTAGATGGAGGTAGGTGAGTTTCAGAGCATTTTAAAGCAGCATTTTGCTATAGGCCTACCTACAATACGTCTTAGAATGCTCTGTGAAAGCATGTAGGCTATTCTACTAGGGCGCTACATCACTTTGTGGGCTACTTTGTACAACGCAGGTTATATTTCTTCCCAGTCCACTGATTAGAAATTTAAAAGCGCCTTAAATAATCTAGTGATGTTCGATGGGCTATCTGGAATTCGGGTCAACATAATTATATTCCTTGACTAAGTGCATGGGCGGAGTTTATCAGGGCATAGGGGCTAAACCCCCTCCTATAAGATCCAGATTCATTTTTTACCGTGTAATGGTATATTTTCCCGGGCTCAGCCCACCCCCAAGAAGGCGCAGACTCATAAATCGTGGAAAATGGTCAGTGGCGGCGCTTGGGTGGGTTAAGGGGGCTAAGCCCCTATAAAAGGCTAAGCCCCCCTAAAAAAGACCACCCGGGTTTTTTACATGCAAAACTGAAATATATCCACGATTTTCGACCGCATGACTAAAACAGATTTGGCGGATGAAAATGGAAGATTTCATCCAGAGGCTTCAGTCCTCCCCACCCCCAAATTAAAATCCTGGCGCCACCACTGAAAATGGTTCTATTTACGACCGCGAAACTTCCGAATGATTAGAAAAGGTCAGAAACTTTTTTAATTTGTATTTTTAGGCGAGATTTCAGCCCTAGACTAAAAAAGGTCAGAAACTTTTTGGGCTGAAAAAATATTTGTCGGCGCCGCTCCCAGCAAAGCCCAAGTTCTTCCAAAGTTCTTATTTAGCCCTCCAAGAACGGAAACCAAACTTCGCCCATGACTAAATGTCCAGGCAGTTTTGAAACGCTGCCAGCATAGCCTATTGTAAAGCATTATTTTGTGTTATAAATCAATGGGACCTAGGTTACATGCAGGCTACGTAGGCTATAACAAGGCCCATAGATAGCCTAAGATTGGAAGGCATGTACAATAAAATTATTGTAGCCTAATATCTCGATCAGTCATAGCAGTTACTATTGCCTAAAATACATCATCATTCGCCCCCATTGCAATGAAATGCCTTCTCTGATCTCTAAGCGTTATGTTGTTATTTCTAAATTCACGTTTTACGTCTCTGCCTTCCTGCTTAAGACTTTTTACTCTCGAAGTTGTCACACTAGGGACGCCACTGCATGTCCTTCGTTTGGGCGACGCTACGCAAGCTACCAATTAAAGTTGAATAATATTAACATCAGAGGCGGATCCAGGATTTCTGGTTAGGGGGGCGTAAATACTACCAATCCAATCCCGTAAATATATATATATATATATGCATATATACATATGAAATTATATCACGCAAAACTATAATGATCCTTTTTATAGAAAATGTTATGGAACTAAAAAAATATAGTTTCTCATATAAAACCACTGGTCTCCACTCAGTGTTTAATCTAGTCCCCGTCCTCTGGGGAGGAATTCAGGTTTCTGGGGGGGAGACAATTGAGCGTCCGAAGGTGTCATCTTAACAAAATAGCTGTACTTTTCAGTGACCAATTAGAAACTTTTTGAATTTCCACATTGCAATGGCAGCATTTTAAGGTGTCATCTTAGCAAAATAGCTGTACTTTTTCATTGACCCATTACAAACTTTTTGGATTTCCACATTGCAATGACTGCATTTTAAGGTGTCATCTTAACATGATAGCATAATATATTATAGTAGCAAATAATGTCATTTTAGTCATATAATAATAAATAATATCACGGTATATTATAACACGTCATATAAAGCAAAGATGAAAACAGTAACTAAAACCAATATCATTTCGTCAAATTTTTCTGGGGCGGGGGGAAATGTCAATCCTGGGGGGAACTTGCCCCCCCCCAGAGACGTCTAGATTAAACACTGGTCTTCACTGAAGGTTAACAGTGAAACGATTATAAATCAGTTATCGGTTTGAACATTTGGTGCAGGTTTAGGGGGGGGGGCGTACGCCGGCTCCGCCCCCCTCTAAATCCGCGCCTGAACATAGCCTACAATTAATCATTTTCGGCATTTTACGCCAGAAAAAATGCATGGCGCATTGCCAATAGGTCCGTTATTCTAAGGACTGAAAATCCAAATGGCACAGCGTTTCATTTTTTATAGTTAAAAACAGTGTAGGCTGTCGCTGTATAATTCACGAAAGCTCATTAAGTTGGCACGTTCACTGAAAATTTACAATGCACGATGCGCAATTTATTTTACGGAAATAACTTTGTCTACATGTATGTCAACACCATAGAGGTGTATTATACACTGTGTCCGGATAAAAAGTAGACCCCACACAAAAGTGTAACAACTCGGTCAAAACTCTTAGGATTTGTCTGAAATTTTAAACAGAGCAACAGTGACCATATTTACACGAGATCCTAAAGCCGATTGGAAATATTGTTTAGTTTGTCAAATTTATGAACGTTTAAAATGCAGCACAAAAAAATTGAACTTTCCAACATGGAAAACCTGAAAGGAAGTGAAATTCAGCTATTTATGGTGCTCAAAATGTCCTCCTTGTTCACGGACACACGACCGTAGACGTAGTAGAGTAATAGTTGTCCCGGGAGACACTCGGCTTCATATCCCGCAGATGTGGCCGTCCAGCAGTCCAGACCTTTGATCCGGAGTACACGGACTGGAGGAGCGCGTTTTTCGTTCACGCGTTTTCGAGACCTCGATAACCGTAGGGCGCAGGGCGCGTCTGATTGAAGAGTGGCAGATGTTTGACCAAGTGATCATCGACCGGACCATCAAACAGTAGCGTCTACGTCTATGGTCGTGTGTCCGTGAACAAGGAGGACATTTTAAACACCGGATATAGCTGAATTTCACTTCCTTTCAGGTTTTCCATGTTGGAAAGTTAAATTTTTTGGTGCTGCATTTTAAACGCTCATAAATTTGACAAACTCACGAATATTTCTAATCGGCTTTATGATCTCGTGTATATTATGGTCACTGTGGCTCTGTTTAAAATTTCAGAAAAATCCTAAGAGTTTTGACCGAGTTATTACACTTTTTGTGGGGTCTACTTTTTATCCGGACACAGTGTATAATGAATATATCACTAGAGAGAGTATCAAGTCTCTATATTGAAGTCGGTCTAATTCGCACAGACCAATCATAGGCGATTTCTCATACCGACCAATCACAGTCGCACAGCATCGATGTGGGGGGGAAAATAAATAAAATAATATCAGCATTTTTATAATAAGACGAACTTGTCGATGTTTAGGCCCTACTTGTCAATATTGCAAGAAACTGCAAAATTAACAAACAAGCATCGACATGTTCGTTTTATTATAAAAATGCTGATGTCGTTTTATTTATTTTTCAAATCGATGCTGTAAGACTGTGTGATTGGTCGGTATAAGAAATCGCCTTTGATTGGTCGGTACGATACGAGCCATGTAGGCTAAATTTGTGACTTCATATTTGACTGCAGGGCAGATACGTCATACTCTCTCTAGTGTTAATGTTATACATGTAATACATCTCAATGGTCAACACCATGCAAATGCAATGACGTCATTTCCGGGACCGGAAAGTTTTCACTAATTAAACATTAGTGCTGTGCACTGCTGGAGCTGGGGATCTTCGACTCGTCGCGTCGTGTCGGGTTGACGGAACTTGACGGGTTCTATTTAACATATTCAACAGATGCAAATTCAGACGGTGAAAGAACTGGCCGCACTGTCGTACTCCGATTGGCAGCAAAATAGTTATCCATCTTTGCAGTGCTGGCAACGGCATTTTCCAACTTCTGCTTCTTGTCGCGTCTTTTGTTAGCACCAGAGGCTTGAGTACGAGGTCGCTTATCAGATGGATACATTTCTCAAACAATGAGATGCGCAATTTATTTTACGGAAATAAGTTTGTCTAAAATCATGTCAACCGGTATCCCTTGGCATTGTTTCATTTACCTATCCATTCCTTGTGCAGGTCTAACCACGGAGCCGCCTACTCCTTCACCACCACCTTGTCCAGACCAGTCGTGGTGTACTGGAGATTGCCAATTAGATTACAGTTCAGAAGGATGTCCGAATTGTACCTGTCCTAGCTCGTTCTGCCAGGTTAGAAAGACTGCTTAAACGGCAAAAGACGGACTGAAACCACTTTTCTCATTATCGTCGAACTCGATTTTTTTTATTAAAGCAATCGCTCACACTATTTATTTCTTCATTTATATCTCAATAGTTTATACTTTATTAAGACCAGCAGGTTCATCTGTAAACAGTAGGTCTTGATACCTTTGTAGCTGCATCACCATCATCTTAAATTCTTATCCCAGAACTTTTGAATGAAAGAAAAAGACATATTATTATTATATCAGAAGAATTAATTCGGAGTAACCGGACCTACATATATGATTAATTTATATTTATATAGAATAAATCTGACAAATTTTGTCAGTAAGCTACATATATCTTTCAAACCCAGTATTCTAACGCTTTAATAACGATCTGTTGGAACACTTCTCCTATTAGATTTATGTGTAGGCCTATCGAAATATTACACTGCGGACCTATTAGTCGGAATAATTATGTGTACGTACTACGTATATTCAGCGAGGACATTTCCACTGCTCTTCTATACTTCCTGCTTCCTCTCCCATTATTTTTATAGTTATAGAATAACTGCATTTATTTCATTGATTGAATTTTATTCTTCCAGGTCAACCTTTTACCAACTCTCCTGTATCTTACCCTCTACTTACCTTACTTTATTGAGGATCTGCTCATCGACTTTGACTAGGCTCGTAACTAAACCACGTCGGATTATTAGCTTATAGCACAAGCCATGTAGCTAGAGCTAGCTATAATTGGTTGCGGGTTCTGTTGTGAATCAATCAATACTCATTTATTTAATCATAATAAGCTGACATGGAGACAGCTTACAAAATAAAAAGTAAAATTAGAGGATAGAGGCAGTCTCGAGTCAACATGTATAGGGTCCACCTCAAGAGTGTTTTAATAAGAGTTCTTAAACAGCAAGCGGTATGACGACTGAATCAATATTATTGCAGATTATAAACAAAAGTGATCCAGTTCAAACACACGGATTGAAAAGCAATTATGTAGTCTATTTTTGATAAGCTTTCTGAAAATTTGAATTGTGTTGTGCAGGTCGTGACATGTGTTTCAAGTGACGATTGTAACCAAAACAACGAATGCTATTATGGAAGGTGCTACTACTGCACGTATATAGGTGAAAACTAATTCCATATACGTCTTATAAAATCCGTTGTCACAATTAAATCAACAAAAACTATGTTCACGAAGTTAATCGCTTACTTCAGCTACATGAAAATTTTTGTTTTTATAATTGATTATATTGAACGAAAATTAAACATTAATTTTATGTAAATCTACGAAATATGTTAATAATTTCAAGGTTGTTTTTATATAGGCCTACATGGGACTAAGAGCGGCCCTGTCACGAAACAGAGACCCACCCTATCATTTGGGGGGGGGGGGTACAGATCCTTTGATGTGCACTGACCCCATATCGAGCACCTTAATAATTTTAGACAAGTTCTCTTCTCAGGGGCATATGGACTGAAAAATGAACGCCCCTTATAGACATAGACATAGACATAGACATAGTTTTATTGATCCCAACAATTGTACATGTATGTTTAACAAAGTATAGATATAATTCACAATAAGAAAATACTACACGAAGCCGTCCCTTACTTTGAGCAAACCCTGTATACAGCTTCCTGGCTTAGGCCTATAATTAGAATTTTAAATTTTGGGCCTGAAACAATTAGATGCATTTCGCGTTTTAATGGTAGATTTCCTATTAATTAATTAATTAATTAATTGAGAGTGGGAGTTTAATCTCACATAGACCTTATTTTGCGTGATATTTGACGAATAACGGAATGGGTGAATAGGCCTAGTAGGTGAATGTCATGGGCAGAGACATGCGGGGGGGACGAACGAGTAGCTGAAGGAAGGACCCGAGATTTAATCCGGTGTAAAGGTTTCAAATTAACCCCGGTTTCAGATTACCTCCTGCACACTAGATTTGCATCATTCATCGCCTTTATTGTGCCAAAATATCAGGAAAAAATGATCCCGCTTCTTGTTTTGCTCTGAAGATTTTCATCCGTCTTCCCACTTCGTGGTTTGATATCGATATTTTCACCTGTAACTAAAATACTAATCGCCGCTAAAGTCACATGAAGAAACGGCCTCGAGGCTATTATTTTTTCGGATCAAAAATATTGATAACAATGAGATAGACCTAATAACATGTAGGCCTACACAAAATACTTGAAAATAGCCTGATTGCTTATTAAATTATGCTTTGCTAACTTTACTCGCATAATATGTGCTTTAAGAGATGTTAGACAAAAATAATGGATTAATTACTGCATACTGTAAGTTTAGGCCTAATTGAAAATTTGTTTAGGCAGAATGTCCTTCACCATCCGCTGCTATTGGTTAATTGCAATATATATATATATATATATATTATATATATATATATATGTAGGCCTCTTCGCTCTACTTTGGCCTCCCAATCAGCAGAATGGTGTTGCGATCTGCTGCGCGCCTCATTGGGAAACCCTAAAATTTGGTCACATCTGAAGCTACATGCTGGACGTACTTCACTGGCTCCCAGTGAAGCACGCCAGCGCATCGAGTTCAAGACAGCTGAGGGTCCTACAGCCCAGACGGGCATAGTTCTGCACAGTGGAGGTGATTACACAGGGAACTGGGAACAAACTTTGTAGGCTACAGTCGTGACATTGCTTTATCAATCTTAATGCCTATTTTTTGCCTACAACTTCAGAGCCGCCCACACCTTCAACCAGACCGACCACTCCGTGTCTAATGGTTACGTGCGGCTATAACTGCGGATATTCTACCGGAGAAGATGGATGCCAAATGTGTGACTGTCATCCAACCTGTATGGTTAGAAACACTGCTATGCCGACAATGAACCGATTAAGAATTGCTATCAATAATATCGTAGCATAATAGAATTATGGGCCGCACTGCAGCGAGTTGCAGTGATCAAGTTATTGCTCTGACACACTAATTGCTATTATATCGCTGAATTTAGATTGCAAGTTCGAACATCACTCATGGTTTTACTTTTTAAATAGCAGTGGTGTGCTCGCTGAATGCCATTTTAAAAGATAGACTCCTAATAAATTAATAATTCCCGATAAAGAGGAGTTAGGACCTGCAATGTTGACCGATTCTATATGCACTTGATCCACATATACATGTAGACTATGTAATGACATAATAATATTGATTACAATTAGTCGACCATGTACCTATTGGTCGATTCTTTAAAAAGCGATGATATGGACAATTGGAAAGTAGCCTACAATGCGTGTGGAGATTCGCGCAGGTCTAGTCTGTTGTATTTCGTAGGAGGAGACATGTGGTCCGAATGAAAGATGTATTATGATCGACGTCCAATGCAATGAACCGAGATGTTTTCCTGTGCCGACTTGCATGCGATACGATGGTACGGTAGACCGATTCATAGTAAACTAGCAAAATGTCAACTATTTCTGTGTTTTATATAGGTCCAACAGACCTATTACTAACAATACTATTTAAGCTGCGACATAAAATAGCCCACATTTAAATTTTTGTCGCGCGACATTTTGTCATGGAACCCATAGAACTGTATTATTCTGAGGGCACGACAAGACAACGCAGTATTTTCTCAGGAGCTGCCCTGCCACTGGAGTGGGCTTCCTGTTTCACTTCGCCTTGTGCCCAAGAATCACTCCATCTTGTTTTTCTCTAGCCACAGGACTGTCCTAGCCTACTTAGCGAAGGTTGGGTAGGGAGCGTTTATGAGTAGATAGTCATGAAGGGCGCTGTGTATTACTGTGTAACTGCTTCTTGTAGATAAATAAATGAATAAGTAGGCTATGTATTTACGTTTTTACTTTACCTCTGTGAGAGTTCTTTGCCTAGCCATGTCGCTCTACAATTCTTGACATTCTTGTTGAAAGAATCGTGAAAATTAATGTCTTGACACTGTTTCATTTATCTCTCCATTCCTTGTGCAGGACCAGTCCGACCAACCACAGAGACGTCTACTTGGGCTCCAACTACTTCACCTTGTTCAGACGTCTGGTGTGGCGATGGTCCATTCTGCTTCCTTGATTACAGTTCAGGGGTCTGCGGGTGTCTCTGCGTTGACCCCAAATGCATGGTGAGAACCACTGCTTTCTTAAATCAACTAAAACCATCTTCGCTATGGTCGTTTTTTTTCGCATTTTTATCACTGAGATCGGTCAAATAATTATTCATTCAGTTGTAGGCCTACATTCACGTGCCAATGCGTTTAGATGATGTTTGTCACGGCGCTGGTTAGCGAAAGTTACATTGAAGTTAGTCGATATGCTCACTGTAGCAATTTCTTCAGTACGCAGTTAGTGGTTGGTCATCGGCGTAACGGACTAACGGAGCCATGTGAATTATCCTTATTATTATTATTATTATTATTAACCTTCAGCCTACCAAGAAAAAGGCAGTTAACAGAGGTTTACGGTTTTCTGCATAACAAACTTGTTTCATATGGAACATAATTTTGAAAAAATTAGGTACGGTGGCTGTAAGCGGTCTATTTGCGCATAGTTATGCATAGGCCTGTTTCGTTGTAAAATTTGTGATGGTGACACGAAACGGAGTATCCTCCCTGAAAGCTATCCGGGGGGATGAATTAATCTATCCCTCCGGATGGAATTAACCGGTCTAGACTATCCGGGAGGATGAACCAGTCTTTCCCCTTTTTTGAAAAATGCGTATAATTGAATTTTTTTGCTCTTATCAAAATTTGAAGTGACTCTAATTGTTTTAAGCGTCCTAAGCAATGTTCAGAGAAAGGCAACTCGAATTTATTTAGTGACTCTGGGTGTTTTTAAGCGTTTTAAAGTTTTTAAGTGCTCTAAAACCAAAGCAAAAAATTATCTAGTAGGAATAAACATACCTGTTAGTGTCATTGTTCGAAACAAAGCAGATGATAATTAATTAGCAAAACAAATACACGCGGAAGTGACTTTTTCGACTTTTCTTCATTGGGAGGATACGATTAATACGGGGGATACTCTATTTCGTGACAATGGCATCACACACCATAAAATAGGTAATTCAAAAATAGTCGAGGTAACAGCGGATGGGGGATATCCATCAACCCAAAGGTTTAAAGTCTATGTCATTTTCGAAGATTTCTTCTTGGACAAGAACAAACTACACCATTTTGTTGGGGAATGAAAGTGCAAAATTGACTTTCTATTATAGCCTATCCTATCCATCTTTTGAAAAAGTGACCACTATAAATAGGCAAATAATATGCATCATTATTATTATTTATTTGTTTACTTGCTTATTTCATACACACGGAAATGTAAACCTAAAACTAAGTGCGGAGACAACAGGATGGACGTCTGGAAGGGCTATTCACTTGAAAAATTCTGGCTGGTCAATAGTACAATCGACTATCCATCGTAGTCTCAGAGTGTGTCTAAGTGAACAGACCTTCTTGATAGGGTATCATGATCACTGCCGTTCATAAATTTTGTGCTTTAGAAACGGCGTGATGTACGCTACTAAAAATTTGCATACACTTATGCATACACTCGATCAACATAAAGCTAACTTAGAGTTTGGATTTGAATACCTTGATGATTAGGCTAAATAAAGTGTAGGCCGCATATTTGACTACGAACAAAGGCGATGCAATCTAAAAT
Organism: Lumbricus terrestris; assembly: GCA_949752735.1. NCBI lineage: Eukaryota > Metazoa > Annelida > Clitellata > Crassiclitellata > Lumbricidae > Lumbricus > Lumbricus terrestris. Next base: position 14,649,749 of record OX457045.1, on the reverse strand, counting down.
AGGATGAAACAACATAATTATTATTGGCATGAGGAAATCTAATTATGGAACTGATGTGAAACGTTCTTTGTGTTTTACAGCTCGAGGGATGTCCTGATGGCCAACAATGTCTCCCGACCGGCGAATGTTCTACTTGCTATGAATGCCTTCCAGAATTTAGTATTCACTTCAATTCAATTTATTGTTCTGTAAACAACATAATAATTCTAATGAAATTATTCATGGTTAATTGGCTATGGCAATGTACAATTGTAGCCTACATGGAAGTGGCAACTTAACATTTGTAGTAGTTGTCTCATGGGAGACTAGATTGGATGAAAAATCCCGTTAATTGGGTACTTACTACTATTGTGGATAATGCATGGTCACAATGTTGCATGACAGCCAGTATAATTAGGTATCGGTGCAAGTATACATAAGAACATTGTTAACCAGACTTAGCTAACGCTTAACTATTATTGCACAATGAACACCCAATAAAATAATTGACGAGCGTATGAAATTGAGTCAAGCCTGACGACTTATTTTGTTGAAGAGTAATTATTATGAGTAGGCCTTCTTGTTAATTGCTCTCTTGCAGGATTTTTATGTTATCTCGTTATAAATGACAGATTAATAATGATAATAATGATAATGATAATAATAATATTAATAATAAAAGTGATAATGACAATAATAATAATAATAATAATAATAATAATAATAATAATAATAATAATATATTGCCCGGGGCCATGGTCCGGCTGCCCTAAGAAAACTGTAACTGATATGTGAAACTACATCGAAATAATAATAATAATAATAATAATAATAATAATAATCTTTTCTTTAATTAAACGCCTGCAAGACGCACTGCGCTTTACATTTACAGGTTAGGCAGTAATCTTAATTAAACTTAACTACCAACTGAACAGACAGCATAATAATAATAATTTCTGTGGGATTAGAGCTGTCTCAATTATAGAAACAAAATAAAACAAACACTTATTTACTCTTTTGTACAGATGAAATTTTGTTATGGAACCTTCTAAATTTTTTGCCCAATGTAACACTATTACGTTTTCATCAATCCGATTTATACTTTGTCATGATTCTTTTTCACCAATCCCGCTTTCATGTAGGCAAGAGTTTGTTTAACGAATTCTATTCGAGAAAGTTTTTTATCAATATAACTTTGGTCTAAATAACGATAGGCTAATATAAGATTTTTCATAAATCCAGCTGCAACAAAGAATTAATTCTTCGATCTCGTTTCTAGTCAAGTGATAGTTATTTTCATCAACCCGACTTCGTAGCGAGAATTCTAGTAACTGTCCAATTTGAATGTGACCAACGCTAAAACCCGTAAAATGGCGAGTAATTTAGAACGCTCAATTACGGAAATAAAATACTCTTAGCAAATGTGGGGCAAGTTGTTAACCTGCGGGGCAAGTGTATGCAACCAACGTGTCCCCGCCAGCTTGCCCCAATAGGTCCAAATAAAAAAATTAGGGGCTGTGATAATTATGTGCAGCGTGATTTGGATAAACAAAATGCATCAGTAGCGACTCAAAAACAAATGCTTCACCAAGCAGCATATTTCTCTTTTTTTCATTCATGGGGATTAAGATACAGGAAACTTTATAGCAGCAAAGTAGGCTTAGAGGCTATTGGGAAACGGTATAACAGAAAAAGGGAAAGAAAGCACCTTAGCACGTTGTCGCTTTGACAAAAGGATGGACTTCCCTTGCTCTTCGATTAGCTTCCTGTTTAGATTATGTCTCTGCGCCGCATTAAATCTATAGCGCAATAACAGTCGTGCATCGCACCCAACTTGCCGCGACTTACCCTACCCGGATCACCATGCATTGTATTCGGCTAAACAATTTTACAGCTCATCCTGTGGTGATGTGCAACAAAACATTCACTCGCTGTGTCTAGGTATACGCCATTGATTAAATATTTCTGCTGCTCTAAAAGCGAATGAATGAATGAATGAATGAATGAATGAATAAATAAATGAATGAATGAATGAATGAATGTACAAATATTATACTATAATAAAGATTCTGCATGCACCCTCCGCATACACTTGAGAACTGTTAATTTCAGTCGAAGTTCAGCGCCTCTGATTAAGCATAGTCATCCTAGATAGTGATACATTGATTAGGCCTACATGTAGGCTATATGTATTGCCTATCTCTAGGATAAGATCTCATGAAATTTCTTCGAACCATTATTTTTTAATTTATCTTGACCTTATTTTGATTTGCAGCAACGACATCTGAGCCGACGAGCACAGTTTGTCCAATCGTCTCGTGTGGTGATTCTCCATTCTGCAGTTTATATTACCCACCAGAGGAGGAATGTCCGTATTGCCTCTGCGGGGACCCCCGCTGCATGGTTAGAAATACCGAATAAACAAAATGACCTACTAAATATCAGCTTCCACTGATCGTCATCCTTGTGTAATCTATCAGCGTTAAATTTCTTTATTCGGTTACAAAAATTCACGTAGCCTATTACTACGTTTAATGACTCTGAGGGCAGTGGTAATGAAGCTAGTAGAGAACATCAATGCCATCGTTAAACAGTCAATCAATCAGTCAATCAATCAAACGTTTCTATTGATCCGAAGGTCCAGTATTTTCATAGTCGTTAACAGTATCCTATATAAATAGGCCTATAGTTCGTTAATTATACAAAGATAAAATATGTTCACTCGGAATAGGCCTAAAGTAATTCACAAGTAAACCGGAGTGATGGTTCAAGACGAGACTTTTAGCAACCCAAGTTCCGATAGAAACAGTTAATTCCGGAAGGGCTGTAAAGATCTTCAACCTTTCAAGTCTTGATATGCCTACATCTTCTGACTATTCCATGACACCGTACTGGTTTCTGGGAGTCAGCCGTTGATCCTTTATGCAGTAGAAACAGGTTACTAAATAATGCTTAGGCTACAACGTGCAACTGCATGTACAATTGTACTTGTAGGTATTGGTTGTGAGTTCCTTGATGATTAAATAAAGTTCACAGAGTTGACAATAATTATATGATCGGAAGCGATCTAATAAAGAATAGGATGAAGCAGCACATCAATCTTACTTGGGAAATCATATATGTGAAAACATTATCTGTGTTTTACAGATGGAGGGATGTCCTTATGATGGCCAACAATGTCTCCCAATCGGCGAATGTCCGGCTTGTTATTATGAATGCCTTCCAAAATATGGTATTCACTTCGATTCAATTTATTGTCCTGTGACCAGCATAATAATTCTAATGAAATTATTCATAGTCATGGAAATTCTCATCTTACTAATTATAAGCATTCAAAATATTGTTTATCTCTTCAAAACTAGCTTATATGAATAGGCTATAGGCTAAATTTATTAGCTCGCAACGTTTGACTGCAGCCTGCATACTTGCTACAAAAACGTAGATGCAAATGCAGCCTACTGCTGTAAAAAAATTAGATGTAAATGTAGTCAACTGTTATAGCACAATGAGATGTAGATGTAGCCTTCTGTTATAACAAAATGAAATGCAAAATGTAGCCAACTGTTATAACTAAATGAGATGCAAAATATAGCCTACTGTTATAACTAAATGAGAGGCAAAATATAGCCTACTGTTATAACTAAAATGAAATGCAAATGACGCATGCTGTTATAACAAAATGAGATGTAGGCCTAATTGAAGCCTACTGTTTATAAAAAAATGAGATGCAAAGACTATTTTAAATCCAGAAATATTTGACAATTCAGTAGCAACTCAAGTGCAAAATAGGCAGTAGGCTATGTCAGATGACCTTCCGTGACCGATAGTGGCGCCACCACTGAGAGAATAAGACGATCAACAAGGAAAATCAGCACAAGATATTTGACAGGGTGATAGAGACGATTTTTCTATCCTGTTCGAATATTGGACAGTGTGAAAGACGATGAAACAGAGGTTCTACATCAGAAATGGCACGAATTGATGTTTTGAATAAATGCACTGCTCTCTGACCAATGAGTAGGCAGCCTAAACTGCGGTCTAACCATATGCTCATAGTATGCTCATAAATTATAATTTGTGATCGTTTATTAGTAGAAAAAACTGAGAGACACGCCACTATCAAGGTACAAAAAATTACTCACGGCCACAAAAAGGTTTTATAGATGACTTCAGGTAATTCACTTTTGTAAGTAGGCTAGTAGAAAAACTTAGTTGTACGCACGCATGGGTCCACAATATCTACGAGATGAAACGGGGGTGAAGGTAGAAAATACTTTTTTTCGTACATAGTAGCTAGCTATAATGGACGGAAGGAATCGAGGCCATTAGATGTGAACATAAGTTGACACTAAAATAAGAGCCATAAAGTCGCGTCTGATTTCGTTTTAGACGATACTACGACTCCGACTCCGACACCGACTCCAACTACTTCACCTTGTTCAGACATGTGGTGTGGTGATGATCCATTCTGCTTCCCTGATAACAGTTCAGGGTTCTGCGCGTGTCTCTGCTTTGACCCCATATGCATGGTGAGAAACACTGCTTCATCAAATATAAACCAACTTAAAATCATCATCGCTATGGTCGTTTTTCTTCGCGTTTTTATCACGAAGGTCGCTCAAATAATTCATGCAGATGCACATTTACGCGCCAACACGTTTAATTATGACAACAGTACTGTTGGCGAATGTCGCATTGAAGTTAGTCGATAACTGTAGTAATTTATTCTGCATGCAGTTAGTGCTTAGTCATCTGTGTAACGACCTGGCGGTGTTACGGCGCCATATGAGTTGTCCTTGTTATTATTAACCTTCAGCCTACCAAGAGAAAGGCAGTTACCACAGCTTTACTGTTTTCTGCATCACGAACTTGTTTCATATGGAACGTAATTTGGAAATGATAGGTACGGCGGTTGTAAGTGGTCCATTTGCATATAATTTAGGCCAATTTCGCTGTAAAATGTGTGATGACATCCCACATAATCACATAATAAAAAGGTAGGCCTATTCCAGAAAAAGCTGAGGTAACAGAGGATGTGTGATATCCATCCGCCCTCTAGGTTTAACGTCCATGTCGTATTCATTGTTCTTTCTGGATAGGAATGAGCTACGCCATTCTGTTGAGAATGAAGGACTGTATTGGCCTTTTACATTATTTATATAATTTCTCAATTTCCATAGCTTTTGAAAGCTAAAGGTTACCACAATGAAAAGGCAAATAATGTGCATTATTATAATTATTATTATTGTTATTAGTTATTTGCTTATTTTATATCCACGGTAGTTAGGCTACAATCCGAAAATTAGTGCGGAGAAAGAATTATTTTAGTGCCCCCTGCGCCCAGATAAAATAAGCAAACAAAACAATGGCGATGGACGTCTGGACTCTGGAACGGCTATTCACTTGAAAAGTTCTGGCTGGCCAAATTATACCGCGGAAGGTCAAGGCATATTTGAAGCCTTGATTAGAGATTCAATCAATGATGAACCGGCGTGATGTAACCTTAATATGCTACTAAATAGAGATGCTTACGCGTATGCATGCGTTCAATCAACATGCAACTAACTAAGAGTTTGGATTTGAGTTCCTTAATGATAACATAAAGTGTAGGCCGCTGCCGCCGCAGATTTGAGTATATGAACAAAAGCGCTGCATTCCAAAATAGGATCAAACAAGTACAACATATTGTTGGCATAAGGAAATCTAATTAGGGAACTGATGTGAAAACGTTCTCTCTGTTTTACAGCTCGAGGGATGTCCTCATGAAGGCCAACAATGTCTCCCGACCGGCGAATGTTCTACTTGTTATGAATGCCTTCCAAAATTTGGTATTCAATTTCATTTATTATCCTGTAACCAAAATATTAATTATTGTGAAATTATTCATAGTTACGGCAATTTACATCTTACCAATTAAGTATTCAAAATATTATTGATCTCTTCAACAGTAGGTAAGCTTAAATGAATATAAATTTATTAGCTCGAAACGTCTGGCTGCAATTGTACTGTTATAACAAAGTTAGATGTAGCCTACTGTTATAACACAATGAGATGTAAATGTAGCCTACTGCTCTGAAACAATGAGATGTAAATGTAGCCTACTGTTATGAAACAATGAGATGTAAATGTAGCCTAATGTTATAACACAATGAGATGTTAATGTAGCCTACTGCTATAACAAAACGCGATGCAAATGTAGGCTGCTGTTATAACAAAATGAAATGTAAATGACGCATGCTGTTATAACAAAATGAGATGTTGACCTAAGTGTAGCCTACTGTTTATAACAAAATGAGCTGCAAAGACTATATTTTAAATCCAGAAATATTTGACAGTTCAGTAGCAGCTCAAGTGTAAAATAAGCAGGAGGTCAAATGACCTTCCGTGACCGATGGTGGCGACACCAATGAGAGAATAAGATGATCAACAAGCAAAATCAACACAAATTATTCGACAGGGTGAGTCAGGCGATTTATCTATGCTGATCGAAATATTGGACAGTGTGAAAGGACGATGAAACAGAAGTTCTACATTAGAAATGAGACGAATTGTTGTTTTCAATAAAATGCACTTCTCTATGACCAATGAGTAGCCTACGCAGCCTATACGACGATCTAACCACATGCTCATAATATGCTCGCAAATTATTATTTTGATCGTTCATTAGTAGAAAAAAACTGTCAATCACGCCGCTATCAGGTATAAAAAAAAACTACTTACGGCTTCAAAAAGGTTTTATAGACGACTTTAGATAATTCACTTTTGTAGGGATTAGCTTAGTTGTACGCACGCATGGGTCCACAATATCTACGAGATGCAACGGGGGTGAGGGTAGAAAATACATTTTTCGTACGTAGTAGGCCTATGTGGACGGAAAGAATCGAGGCCATTAGATTTGAACACAAGTTGACACTAAATTAGGGTGGGTCCGTAGCTCAGTTGAGAGACCGCTGGTCGATAAACTGATTCATTATCGTGTCCCGGGTTCAAGCCCGGGAAGGGCACAAATTTATTTGAATTTTCTGTTAGCTGCCAGTGGCGCTTTCTGTTGTGTTGTTTGCCTCGGGTCTGTTGAAAATAAGATCGCCCCTCCCACTCCTGGCTTGGCCGAAACAGGAGCGTTCCAGCACTTAGGCCATTAGTGTTAAGTTACCGAACCTGTTGTAGCCGACCTGCGTGTCGTGCGAAGCTTGCCGTATTTCGTATAACTTGTACCTGTAATCGTTCTGCGGTCTGTCAGATTGAATGTCAATAAACGAATATTATTATTAATATAATAGCCATAAAGTCTCGTCTGATTTCGTTTTAGACGACACTACGACTCCGACTCCGACTCCAACTACTTCACCATGTTCAGACATGTGGTGTGGTGATGATCCATTGTGCTTCCCTGATAACAGTTCAGGGTTCTGCGCATGTCTCTGCGTTGACCCCAAATGCATGGTGAGAAACACTGATTTAGTAAATCGAAGTTAAACCAACTAAAACCCTCTTCGCTATGGTCGTTTTTCTCCGCGTTTTTATCACAAAGGTCGCTAAATATTCATTCAGTTGTAGGCTACATTTACGCGCCAATACGTTTAGTTAATTATAGGCTACTTCTCATGGCGCCGATTAGAATGTCGCATTAAAGTTAATCGATAACTGTAGTAATTTATTATGTATGCAGTTAGTGCTTAGTCACCCGTGTAACGGCCTATATATATATATCGGTGTTACGTAGCCAAGTGAATTGTCCCTGTTATTAAGGCCTATTGACCTTCAGCCTACCAAGAGAAAGGCAGTTACCACAGCTTTACGGTTTTCTGCATCACGAACTGGTTTCATATGGAGCATAATTTGGAAATGTTAGATACGGCGGTTGTAAGCGCTCCATTTACGTATAATTTAGACCTATTTCGTTGTAAAATGTGTGATGGCATCCTATACAGTAAAAAAGTGTTCCAGAAAGAGCCGAGGTAACAGAGGACGTGTGATATTCATCCACCGCATAGGTTTATCGTCCATGGTCGTATTCATTGTTCTTTATGGAAAAGAATGAGCCACACCATTCTGTTCGGATTGTAGGGCAATATTGGCTTTTTACGTTATTTATGTAATTTCTCCATTTCTGTAGCTTTTGAAAGCTAAAAGTGATCACAATGAACAGGTTAATAATATGCATTATTTTAATTATTATTATTTTTTTACCCGAGGTATCTCAGATCCCTCGGGATTTCAAAAAATTATCCGTAGACGTAAGAAATGCATTCTGGAACGGCTAGAACTCGTCAAGATCAAGAGAAGTAAAGGTGCCTTGGCAGGCGATGGCGTTGAAACGTTTGATTAAAATGGCAATGCGCTGGAAAAGATAACTGTCATTGTTATTATTTACTTACTTATTTTATATCCACGGTAGTTACAATCCGAAAAATAAGTGAGGAGACAATAGGATGGACGTCTGGAACGGCTATTCACTTGAAAAGTTCTGGCTGGGCAAAAGTACCGCGGAAGGTCAAGGGCTCAAGGCATAATTATTTGAAGCCTTGATTGGAGATTCAATCAATCACGAAACGGGATGATGTAAGCTTAATATGTTACTAAAAAGTTGCTTACGCGTAAACATGCGCTCAAGCAACATGCAACTAACTTAGAGTTTGGTTTCGAGTTCCTTGATGATTAAATAAAGTGATGACCGCAGATTTGACTGCGAACAAAGGTTATGCAATCCAAAATAGGATCAAACAATATATTATTGGCATAAGGAAATCTAATTATAGAACTGATGTGAAAACATTATCTGTGTTTTACAGATGGAGGGATGTCCTTATGAAGGCCAAGAATGTCTCCCGACCGGCGAATGTCCTACTTGTTATGAATGCTTTCCAGAATTTGGTATTCAATTCCATTTATTATCCTGTAACCAGCATAATAATTATTTTGAACTTATTCGTGGTTATGGCAATTTACATCTAGCCAATTAAGCATTCAAAATATCATTTATCTCTTCAAAAGTAGGTAATCTTATAAATAAATATAAATTTATTAACTCGAAGCATTTGGCTGCAGTTGTACTGTTATAACAAAGTTAGATGCAAATGTGGCCTACTTTTATAACACAATGAAATGTAACTGTATTCTACTGTTATAACACAATGAGATGTAAATGTAGCCTACTGTTATAACACAATAAGATGTAAATGTAGCCTACTGTTATAACAAGATGAGATGTAAATGTAGCCTACTGTTATAACACAATGAGATGTAAATGTAGCCTACTGTTATGACAAAATGAGATGTAAATGTAGCCTACTGTTATAACAAAATGAGATGTAAATGTAGCCTACTGTTATAACACAATGAGATGTAAATGTAGCCTACTGTTATAACAAAATGAGATGTAAATGTAGCCTACTGTTATAACAAAATGAGATGTAAATGTAGCCTACTGTTATAACAAAATGAGATGTAAATGTAGCCCACTGTTATAACAAAATGACATGTAAATGTAGACTCCTCTTATAACAAAATGAGATGTAAAGAATATGTTAGAAATTCAGAAAAATTGTTGCAGACTTTCATGAGCCAGTTCAGGAGTAAAATAAGCAGTTCAAATAATCTTCCGTGACCTATAATGTCGAGAATGAGATGCCAATGAATCAGAAAATTAACAAAGAAAATCAGCACATGATATTTGACCGGGTGAGGCAGCCGATTTGTCTATGCTGATCTAAATTCTGATAGTGTGAAAGGACGATGCATCAATTCCAATTTCAATCAATTCGCTTTATTGCAGCCAGAAAACAAGATGACATCAAAACAGAAAATATACATGCATTGGCTACAAAGGGGGCCCTAAAGGTATTGACATCCCGCTGGGGAGGGTCACCCAAGTAAGAAAAAATTCCAAGAAATATTATACAAAATGGCAATAAATGAGAAAAAATTAAATCAAATTAGGTGATGACAGATTGCAAAAAGTTTAAATTATAAATAGCATGTAGAGAAACAAACTTACCTATATACTTAAGTAAAACCTTAACCACATGTGGTCATGTGCACTTCTAAGTAGACTTAATGGAGGAAAGAAAAACACGAAGTCTCTTTTTAAAAACCTGCAGACTACTGGATTGACGAATACCAATTGGTATATATTTTATTCCACATTTGAGCGTCATAAGATTTAACAGTAAAACGCCTAGTGTTACATTGAGCGCTGACAGGGCGATATGCAGATGAATTCCATGTGACATGCGGATGGATGTCAGAGGCGTGAGGGAGGTACTCTTGGAATACCGAGGGAAGGAGACCGTGTTCGAGTCGAAAGAAGAACTCGCAAATTTGGAGATCCTTTATGAAGCAGATGTGTAGCCTACATCAGAAATGAGACGAATTGATCGATTGAAATAAATTCATTGGGCCTAAGTATAGGCTACAGGCCTATCTTGTCTAAAATTGGAATACAAGAAACAGAGGCTGGTCTGAGATTGCTTAAAGTTCGCAAAAAGGGCCATTTGACGCATTCTAATTTTTGCCAAATAAGTGTAGGGCCAGACACGGGTGGATGCAGTTTTTTTAGTCATTTCGTCGCAATTTCTGGAAAATATAGCCTACCATTGAAACCTAATGGATGGGCCTTTGTTCAAACCTAATGGGGGCCACGCTCTATGCGCATTTGTGAAAGGGGGCCATGGCCGGATTTGCCCTTGGACCCGCCCCTGCGCCCAGATAAGATAGGCAAACAAAACAATTAATTTGCCTTGACATTTCAAAACTTTTGGGCCGATGCATTTCAGTTTCAAGCACCCCGACCACTCCGACCTCTTTATCGACTGGTTGGTGCTCTCAGATATATTGCCCTGCAAACTGTCGTGAGTTCGACGGAATCGATGGATGCCCAACTTGCGACTGTACTCCGAAACCTCCGACCTCTTTATCGACTGGTTGGTGCTCTCAATAATAATAATAACAATTATAATGATAATAATAATAATAATAATAATAATAATAATAATAATAATAATAATAATAATAATAATAATAATAATAATGATGATAATAATAATAATAATGATAATAATGATAATGATAATAAATGACAAATAATTAATAATAATAATAATAATAATAATAATAATAATAATAATAATAATAATAATAATAATAATAATAATAATAATAATAATATTAAAAAAAGAATAAAATAATGACGACAATTTTTATGGCGCTGTAACACAGCACATGCCGTTGCAAGACACGAGATTTGAAAGTCTCAACTGAGTTCGCCGAACGAATAGTGGAAGGCAGACTGTTCCAGAAGCGAGGGACCAGCAGTTGAAAAAACACGCTCCCCGAATCGTATCCTCGTCCTCCACACATACAGATCTCCCTTTACACTGGATCTCAGCGCAAGTCCAGCACAAACATCTCAGACATCTTGCTCCCTACGATGTCGTGAGATCATCGGAATCGATGGATGTCCAACATGTGACTGTAGCATTGGTAAGATGGCAGTGAGAGAATGTGAGGCGAGATTTAAATAATTCTCTTTACGACTTCCGTTCAGTACTCCGATTTATGCATCTTCAGAACATGTTCACAATGAAGCTCTGCAGTTTGAAGCTAAAGATGGTGTGTGCATGGCAGATAATAATTATCCATAGCGAAGGCTGTGCTATCAAATTATCGTAGCCTATTCTTTTATTTTACGAGATCTCGCTTAAGTAGGGCAGTTAGAGACAAGATGATGAGATTGAGAGTTTTGTCTCATGAAAACGTAACATTAACCTTTCTTTGCTATCTCAAATAATCTAAGAATAATTTTTGATAGGTTTGGACTCTAAGTTAGTTGTCAATTGTTGCAGTAATTCTTCATTCAATAGCCATTATATTTGTCTTTGTGCAAGTTGCTTATGAATTTATTTTGTGCAATTTAATTTTCATTGCTCACCTGCTGGCTACCGAAAGCCATGTGCGTCTAAGTGCGGTCCGAAAAAGTTATATCGTAAATTATTAGAAATGAGTTATTTGACATGCACTCAACCTTCTATAGATACTCCAACGCCTTGTCCAATGGTCACGTGTGCTCCAGACTGCGTCTCGGATACAGGATCAGATGGATGCACAACTTGTGAATGTCCTCCGAGCTGCGAGGTTAGAAACGCACCTTAAACAAACTCTAAAATTCACCAACACAGTCGTCGACTCGTCCAGTATTAGAATCGTAGAAAAGTGACTGGGTGGGCTGGGTCTCGTTATGTGCAATGATGATTTTGCTATGGCATATTAAGAAAACCATGGGGTTCAACCCCACAAACCCCGACAGAATTCTCACCCGGATCTCGTAGTTAGAAATACTTTATTCTTTGCGCATGTAGCCTACAAAAACTACATTTATGCTAGCGCTGAACAGCAAAAGTTATGTTAAATTTCAGTTTACTCGTTCATTCATTCAATTCAAAATTTTTACAGCGACCTTTCAAGAAGTCCACTAAGTTCAGCAGTTGTTTTGTCTGTGCTATAAACGAAATGCAGAACATTTGCAACGTATAACAAAAAGACCGTTGCGATCTGTCTTTACCTTGTTGTGTACCTGGCCATGACATATCTGGATTTGCGTTATATCATCATTGAAAGATATGCCATTGCCAGCCGTATAATATTGTAGACTGTCAAGTGTTCCGCTGGCCATGAATGCCAATTAGTTGACGTCGCCTGTTTTCGGTCTCCGTGCTTTCCACAACCGCAGTGCGTTCAGGTAGAAGGTTAATATCAGCCATTTTATTTATACCTTGAATTACGTATATTAATATAAATCTATGAGGTCAAAAAGCTTATCCACAGTTGTACGGTTACATAGCATAACGAGATTCTCAAAAGTCTTACAACGGATCTTTGCAGCAATGTTAGTTTTGTCTCTATGGTAACCTCTCAGACATCTGATAGATATTCATTCGTTCATTTTCTTCCATTCTTTCTGTCCGGAATTAAGGAATCACCTTAGACCAGGAACTCACATTTAGCCTACACAACACATTTACTTTCTCTGTCGCAACTGTGAATAGCAGCTTTGGCAGCTCGATGTCAATTCTCGCCAGTTGACTCCCAGCGTGGGGGCAACACTTGTTCATCCGCGACTTGACTACTTTACTGTCACATTCCTTATCTGAAGAATGTCATTTATAAATCATGTACTAACTATCTTGACTATAAGTTGTGAACAGCCATACTGTTAATTTGCTAATCTAAACCTACAGCGTTCTGTCTGTTGTTTATTGGATTAAACGAATATACATATACGATGGACTTCATAAAATAAACAATTAAAAAGGCCGTTAATAAGCTACTGCACAAAAGACACTTAAGAAATTCGATGAATGACAATAAGCAAACTTTGCTGCCCAAAATAGCTGATAAAGGTCAAGAAGCGACACATCATTGTTGTGTAATGTGACTGTTTAGATCCGTGTACGGGAACTCCAAACCCTGGCCGCTGTGGTCGAGGTTCCAAAACCCGATGGACGTACAATTCGCAGAATGATACCTGTGAGAGTTTCCGCTACTACGGCTGCACTCCGAGTCCCAACACATTCCGCTCTCGGAAGGAATGCAAGAATAAATGCACTGGAAATTCACAAATCGTCTGTCCGGCCTTCGTTTGTGATGACGATTGCTACACGTTAGAGAGGAAGGACGAGTGTCCACTATGCATCTGTCCGAACCCATGCAAGGTATAATTTATGTACACACAAACAGCTCTTTGACATACTGTGTCTTAATTACATTTGCTTCTGTTCCTGTTCAGTCCGCTTTGTTATTGTTTTTCAGTTTTGGCGATTAATTATAAATTATTATTTGCATTTTTATCTGAAGCACATGCTGTCGTAACATAATTATAATGTATGCATGTGTCCATTGTAGCTATACAAAGTGGGCAAAAAACCTTAGGTTTATTGCTAATAAAATCTTTTCGTCACTTTTTGTCGCGTTACGTTTTTGAATCGTCAAAAAACGGTGGGTGACCTTACTAGAAGTGGCATAACTTTTGTTCTGTTTGAAATATTTTGATGAAATCTGGCCATCATATGTAAATATGAATTGTCGTTAAGCCTGTAAAATTTCATATCGAAATTATTACTTTTGGTCAAGATATTGGCAAAAACCTAATGGGCGGCTTTTTTGGCCCTCCCTGTACATATGCGCCCTGGTATGACCGTTGCCAGGATTTTGTTTCGGGGTATAGTCGACCGTGAGCAGGAACACAAGCAACCGAAGCAGCTGACTAAATGGTTTGAAGAGGCCACGCAAACTCTCGTAACGGTTCTGGATTGCTAATACATTACACACTGTAGTTCTTATTTCATGTGTTAGCAAATGCATCATTTCAATTCTACCAGGGCTTTTTTAACGTGCAGTTCTACACAAAATGTGCAGTTCTAAATGGATTCGTGCAGTTGTAAAAGCACTTCTATAACGTTCCGTGCAGTTAAAACTATTAAAAATATGTCATTTCCTTCAGATTGGGAGTAATTTACCATGGAGGATGAGAAAGCAGAGAAGAGAATGTGCAGTTCTAAAAATTTCATAAAAACAGCCCTGAATTCTACATTATCATATTATTTTATTTGGCGGCATTCAAACACCCAAAACAGCCCTTAAGATTGCTTCACTGGTATTAGTAGTTCATTGGCGTAGTCTTTCACAGAATCGTAAATTGTTTGAGCCATCTACTGGATATATTCATAAATTATTTGAGCCATCTACTGAATATAATATTCATAAATTGTTTGAGCCATCTACTGGATATATTCATAAATTGTTTGAACCATCTACTGAATATATTCATAAATTGTTTGAGCCATCTACTGAATATAATATTCATAAATTGTTTGAGCCATCTACTGAATATATTCATAAATTGTTTGAGCCATCTGCTGAATATAATTTGTTTGAGCCATCTACTGAATATATTCATAAATTGTTTGAGCCATCTACTGGATATAATTTGTTTGAGCCATCTACTGAATATATTCATAAATTGTTTGAGCCATCTACTGAATATATTAATGCATTGCTTGAGCCATCTACTGAATATATTCATAAATTGTTTGAGTCATCTACTGAATATATTCATAAATTGTTTGAGTCATCTACTGAATATATTCATAAATTGTTTGAGTCATCTGCTGAATATATTCATAAATTGTTTGAGGCATCTACTGAATATAATTTTATTGTGTGCTGATTTCAGGAATTCAAATGTCGCAAAGGTTACGAGTGCAAGATGCGAGAATCAAAGTGCAAAAAAGGCGCAAAACCATTCTGCGCTAAAAGTATGTTCACACAACTCCGACATATTAGAATGTTCTTAGATTTCAACAATAGTAGCTATAGCTTTTGTGTTTATGGTTAACCTAATGTGTAGTGTTTTTTAACACCGTGACTCTTCGATAAACACCCTGAATCCGTGACCTAACGCTTGAGGGTTTGAGCCTGCTGAGGAGATAGCAATCAGCAACCTTGTCAAATTGCTTGTGTAAAATCGCCTCTGCCACTAGTAACGGCGCGAGGGGGCAAATGGCAAGTAGGTCTAATGTTACACCGACTGCGCGAAGAACTCTTTTGAATGATCCATTGTAACCTGTCAGAAGAAAACTAGCGACTGCCTACCCAAGTGTCAATATTGAGACTTTACTCAATATAGAAAGAATGTTATCTAGTTCCATATTGGTATAACCTGTAGTAGTTTTGACGTAGAGACAGTACAATATACTTTCCACAATCCGCAGGCGTCTCTGAGTAGTTGTCTAGAAGAGGCGCTAGATAAATTCTCGGAATAAATCTATCAATTCAAACTAGTTGCGCAGAGCAGTATTAATAGTCTTGCTGCACTAATAATAGGAAGTGGCTTACGACAATCTTTTTTTTTATTCCACCCCGTCTTATTGATACTTATGGGTGTCAGAAACCACGAGTCACATTGAATTTCGCCTTACTAAAAGGTGACTTCCAATCCCGAGACCAACGTATCTACTTTTCCCTCTTGTCACTCATGCAATGTCATGCTGAAGATCAGCTAATTATGGTCATTTAAATTCTGGCCATGAATAGGCTGGTGTTTTTAATTAATTTCTCGGTCATATAATGCACAACCTTTGGGCTAACTGGGCTTTTATATATCAAGTCGTCATTGGGGATTATGTTGGAATAAGTTTGTATGCTGTTAAAACCTAGGACGAACTTGGTCTTGATTTTCGTATTCACGTATTCTGACGGTATTAAGTGGTATAGGGTAACTTTATATCATAAACATTTAGCCCTGTTAAAATGAATGTTATTAAATTGTGTTGATTATGTATGAATAGCGTGCGTTGCATTTTTATAGGCCTAAATGTTGTAATATAAAACTGCCCTTTACAACTGAATAGGTCAAAGCTCGAGGGTACGTACCTTACGTATTCTATTTTGTGACAGGTACGTGCGTATTTTAACGTACCCTATTTTAGGGTACGTAAACAATAATAAAATACGTTAGCCTCGTCATTGCTCATTATAAGAATGTTCCATTTAATTTAAGCAAACAATCACAGCCAAGTATACAGCGTAGTAAATTGCTGCAATGCTATATATTGCAGGTCTATGTTTATCCATCATACATTGCACTTAAAGCACTAGGCTAATTAATGTCAGTTAGTCGGCTAAGTTCTGCTGCAGCACTTAATAGTCCAACTCCAAGGTAAAGGTTGAACAGTTGCATTCAATTAATTATAACAGAAGAATTTATCGAATTAAATTTACTGCTGTATACGCTACCTGATATACCGATTTCAATTACGCATACTGCTGACTGCATGTATACGTACATGTGGGCTATGGGTCGCCGAGTAAGCCATAAATATTTTTCGTGTATGGTACGTACCATACGCGTATTGTATTTTTTTTAAAGGTACGTACGTATTTTAACGTATTCTATTTTAGGGTACGCGTACCCTCGAGCTTTGGAATAGGTGAATACGAAAATCAAATGAGCATAATGTCCGTGAATATGTTGCTGTTGTTACCAAGCTGCTACATTGAATAGGCTGCTGTTAAATCAGTAATTCATTGCAACTAATTGTTGTTTTACTCCTACTCTGTATGAAGTGAGCATTGGAAATTATTATTAGTGTATACGACGTAGCCTAATCCCAGACTCCATGTAGGGCACTGTAACCTACATTTAGTTCAGAATTTCTAGGAATCATTTCGGTGCTATAACTACATGTAGGATGAAATGTTTTAATGTCTTGCAGGTCCCTGTCCCCCTCAGGACCCATGTGGCATACGGTGCATGTACGGTTTGAAGACGGATAAAAACGGATGTCAACTCTGCGAATGTCTGGAAGAACCAACTCCTTGAAACTAAAGCAGCTGATACCAGACGATGATTCAGAAAGGAACTCGAATATTATAAATGCATGAAACAATGCTTTCCGTCAACAATGTATTTCGCAATGTAATCACACATCATTTTAATTTGGTGGTTGGGCTTAGCAGGTGTTTGGTGAGAATATTAATTTGAACTGTGCAACTTAACCAAAGGCTTGACCATAAACGACGCGATACAGTTCCAAAAGAAAATATAGGCTCTTAGAAATGATTCCACGGTCACTCGTTCTAAGCATTCATATAGCGCCCCTTAGGAGGCTACTAACCTACTCATGAGCACTCCCAGTCTAGCCAGTATTGTCTAGTAATCCACACTTTTTCCTTCATGTCACGCCTCCAATACCGGTAACAAGTTAACTGATTAGAAAAAACTCCAGTTTGCCAGAGTAGGCTAAGCTTACTTCATAATACATCATCTACCCAAGCTTTGTGTACGATAATACTCCAAATCGACTCTACGCCTCAATTATAAGGGTTCGCCAATTGCATATTACTTTATAAGAGGTCATTTTCTTGATTATAGAGTAGCCTATCAGTTAATTTCGTAATGATTGACTACATACCTACCATTTTATCCTAAAGGGAATATTATACTCCTCTTGATTTGACTGCATGCGTACCTTTTTATCCAAAAGGGAGTATTATTCTCCTATTGACAATCTCTCTCCTCTGCCCTCAAGAGTTAGCATACACAATTACTACAATTCCATTCGATTTCGTTGCTTTCGCGTTTTTGTTTATTCCCGTGTTTTGAATAACTTCACTGATTGCTCAATCTTAACCTAAGAGAGCTGATGCTGATCGGTGGCCTGTGCCTTACTTTTGCTTATTGTTATCATCATTCTCTGCTTAATTATATTGTATTGAATTATGCTAAAGGAAATTAAACTTATCAAATGGTCTTTCTTATCATAATACTTCTACATGTAGGCTAGTTGCGGTCAGGCATGCTGCAATTATCATGCAATCGAATTTATTTAACGATTTAGCTATTAGGCCTACGCTATCTTAGATTTTGCTATTAGACCTACGTTATCTTAGACTTAGCTATTAGGCCTACGTTGTCTTAATTTCCGGAGACAACGGTACCAAAGAATTAAATTCTCGGGATATTGCTCTCAAACAAAATCGGCTTCTAAGAGGCACTAAAACGGCAATTAAGAAGTTCAGACCCAGATAACTTTTTCATTTGTTTATTTATTTATTGCACCAGAAACTGAAAACACTGGGCAACGGGAATCTCGGAAAAGCAAAAAGCCTATGTTAACGAGGCCCCTAGTACACAATAATTGACTGAAATGATAATTATTATCATTTCAATCAACGTTATAATGTCGCACAGTACTACGCAAAGAATAAATCAAGAAAATTTTAGGACTGACAATTAACAGCCTACAAAGCACAATAATCAGAAGAAAAACTATAGGCCTATAAACAAACAAATTGAATCACAAACGCAATATAATATATGACAAAGAATGAAATATGGAACTAAAACAGCAATCAAAAACCATGTTATTGTTCAAAACTGTGGTGTGTGCACAAGCAGAATAATCAATACAAAGTTCACATGAAGTAAATCATTTGACACAGACTATTATGTCGTTAATGCTCTTATTCATTATACTTTAGTATTAAGCCTAGTTTCGGTTCTCTTTTAAACGCGGTAAGAAATTTCTTTTCGTTAAGATCATCAGACAGAAAATTCCACAATCGAGGTCCCAGGAAGATTACCTGTTCTGGAGGCAGTACGTGCTAAAGGAACAACATAATTGGAAGAGGACCGGGTATTATAGGTGCGGTTTTTGTCAACTGTTGCAAAGTAACAATAAAATTGCTTAGGCAACATAAATTATTATGCACAAACTTGAACATAAGCACAAGTTTAGATAAGTGAGACAACTCATAAATTTGTAACATGCTTAAGTTGCAAAACAAAGGATAGGAGTGAGATAGGTAAGAGGAATGGGTGATTATTCTTACAGCAGCTTTCTGTAGCCTAGGAACACGCTCTAAATTACCAGTTTTATAAGGCGACGACCATATAGAGCAGCAGTATGTCATGTTTGGTTCAATTAAAATGTGATATAGCCTAATAGTTAATAATATACATGTAGGTCCTAATCTAGCCAAGCATACCGCTACAAGGGCGCCTAAATATCTAGGCCTAGATCTATAATATTGGCGTCTCAGTTGAACTGCAGTTTCTCACTATAGGCCGCAGAAAAGAAACGGCATGAACCTATTTGAGGAGAACAAACTATTTCAACCTGCAAAACGTTACGGCGCCATATAAATTGTCGTTATTATTATTATTATTATTATTATTATTATTATTATTATCATTATTGTTATTATTATTATTATTTTATTTTTTTTAAAGAATGTATGTCTGGTGGGTCAGGCCTCGTCTTCAGGGTATGAGGCAAAAGTACCTTTGAAAGCGACCAGGTTGTAGCGTTGAATGCAAATGGACAGACGTTGAAAAAGAAAGAAAGCTTCACGTCTGTCGCCAATAATAATAATATTATTATTATTATTATTATTATTATTATTATTATTATTATTATTATTATTATTATTATTATTATACATCATATCTGCGCGCCGAGCGAGTAAGCCTATTATTGGCCATCAAAGAACAATAGCAGCACAACGGCACGCATGATCAAACCCCGGAAAGTCGATATCAAACAAACAAGTCTTTAAAAAGTAGTAGTAGGCCACGAAGAATCACATTAAACTAACGACCAGCAATCGAGTAGATTGCTAATTTTAAATATAGATCTAAGATTTTACTTTTGGATATTATGTAGGTCTATATAAATATATATATAATTATATATTCACTGATACTACACGTAGGCTATATTCATTTAAGTGTGCGAAATATGCATATATATGGGCCATATAGACATATACTGATACCGCACGTATGTGTAATATATATATAGAATATATATGCGTGTATATATATATGTATATATATATATTGTCTACCATCTGTCTCATATTCGATTAAATTGAGATGTTGTGTTAACAACGTCACTGTTTTGCAGGCCTTAGACCTACAATTCGTGACGGCAATAGCGCTCGAATTAAAACCTGCGCCACTTCGGTCTTATAAGTATTCGTATCGACCATTATATTTCAGAGCTCAGCAAAGGATTTGACACATTCGCTTCGTACGACTGTAAGTAGCCTATAACAAAAAACGATCCCGATTTCTGTGGAAACTTTTTGCCAAATCGTAAGGAATTTACGCATCGACAGCTTCACGTTTCTATGTAGCCACCATAATGCTAAGCGCAGGACACTAGCTTATTCGAGAGGGTTTCGCCGTATCAGAGGGATAGTCAGTGATCTATTTCCAGCGGAGGTCCGAGTCCGTTTGCCAGCATGAGAAGGCAGAGGAACCAGAGGGGCTAAACAGGGCGGGCGCAACTTGAGCCGAGCGAAAAAATAGTGGAATCAGAAATGAACCAAAACTCACGGCCGTATGATGACGACAGGTCCGGGAGGGAAGGTGAGGGAACGAACCAGGGTGTTTCGGAGGAGGAGGAGGAGAAATAAAACCCCTGCGAAATATGAAAGTTAGCAAACTGGCCTAAGCAATTTTTGTCAAGTTCGTTTAGACATATAACTGCATAAACTAACAAATTGTGTGGCAGGTTGCTTGTTGGTGAAACCACGCTTTGACTGCCAATAAGAAGACAAACAACGAATGGAACCAGTCGGGATGAGGTCGGTTGCCATAGCGATGATGGTGGCTGCTATGATGATTCTTCGAACAGCGGCGTATCCAGGTTATCCAGGTTGGTGGTCAGATTGCTTAAAATGCAAATAGGGTGTTGGACAGTGTTTGATGATCCTGAAGATTATGAATATTTGTCTATCTATTAACTTTTGAACTATGTAGGCCATGACGCTGTACGTTCAAGAAACTTTAAATTAGAACGGTGTAGAGCAGGTAGGTATAGCCTAGGTGCTTTTCTGTTTATGCAAGTCCTTATGTAGACCACACACTAATGTCGCCAAATAGGGTCAGTTCTAGAATTTAGAAACGACCTAACAATTTTGAAATACAAGAGTTTTTTAAACTTACATTGACCAGCAGCAACGATCAGATCCTTTCCTACCAATTAAGGTGTGGTCTCTCTTTAGAGTTGCATGTAAGTATGCATGTGTCTTTGTAGGTCTACGTGTGATCATTTGTCAAAGTGACCCTTCAAGCTTTCTGCTCAGTGGCGCTACGGACTACAGTGCGGACATTGAAAGGGTATAACCATAGGCGTAGGAGACGGGGGTCCAGAGCGAGCAAATGCCCCTCCCCAAATTTCGGGTAAATGTGTTTTTCGAGCAAAACAGGCATAGGAGAACAAACCTTTTTTCGGGTAAACAGGCATGAGAGGTTTTTTCGGCGCACAAGGGTAAAACAGCTATATTTTGGAGATTTGTAAGAAACGACTAAAAAGTCATCAGTTATTTCGGCTGGGAAATTGAAATGACTAAAAAGTCATCAGAAAATTTGGTCGATGAAAAAAGTCGGCGACTCGCGACCCGACAAAAAAATGTAAAGCATACTTTTCGGGCGAAAGTCAAATCTTTGCCCCTCCCCCACTGCCGAAAAGTCCCCTACGCCTATGGGTATAACATACTTAAATTTGTCTCTTGAAACATAGATTATCTCTTCTTTGTTTCAAACATGATGGACGTTTTAATCTGATAATTATACGCAATATTTGAAACTATAAGATAAGTACAATGGAATAAGTGCAGTAGTGAGTGGAAAAGAGGGACACGTCTGAATGAAGTTATCGATAAACTAAATCACATGATACTAACTGGTCAGTTCAACTGTAATTTTCAGGTCCAACCCCAGAGTTGAAACTCGATACATCGACTGAAGGTAATTATTCCTAGTAGGCCTAGGGCTAGGTCTATTCAGCTTCATGCGATGGACAAAACAACCACAATTGAATATTAGGCTAATCCTAAAATATTACGCAATTCTATGACTCAATAAACTATACCAACATAGTCTTACAAATGTCTCTACCGCATTAAGTTTGCATCTATGTCTTTTAGAAACGATCTTTGTCGCGTCTTATGTGATCAAAACTAAAGCTTTAAACTCAGATGATGAAATTGTTATGAGGCATATAAGTTGTCATACATCTTGACCTTCTTAGTCACTTTGAACCTTGCATGTATAGCCTACTGTATAGGCCTACAAAAAGATTGCTGTTTTAACAAAATGGCAAAATATTATTTAAAAAATTATTTCAGCTTGTGTATTATGTCTCTAACTGCTGCACCAGAGATTTTATCCACGTTAGGACCTACCCAGTCGAAATCGCGAGTTCGCTGTCAAACAATGTGGTCTTAAAGTTGCCTTCGTATTATTTTGTAATCAATTTGGTCTTAATCCTGTTGAATAGAGGTATGATATATATATTAATTAAGTTGCATTGCCTCATTTATCTTAACTTCATTCAGCAGAGACAACTTCAGAGCTACCCACAACTTCAGAGCCGACCACAACTTCAGAGCTGCCCACAACTTCAGAGCCTCTCACAACGACGACATCGCCGTGTCCAGTGGCTACGTGTGGCCCTAACTGCGAATATGCTACAGACTTAGATGGATGTTCGATTTGTGACTGTCATCCGACCTGTATGGTTAGAAACATTACTCAACAGTAAACCAATGTAAGGTAGTTAGCAGTGAGACGTTCGTCGTTTTCGCCTCTAGATGTATCACCGTGATTACTCAAACTGCATTAATAATAATAATAATAATAATAATATTAATAATAATAATAATAATTATTATTATTATTATTATTTACTATTATTATTGTTGTTCACTGCTTGTATAACAATTAGCCTGCACGTGTTATTTTTCAGTAACGCACTATGCCTCAAGTTGTGCTTCTGTAAGCTGAGGAACTTTGCTTTAGAGATAATACGCTCAGTTAAATATAAGAAATAGCAAGTAGGCTCCTATAGTTATTGCGATTCGTATTCCTATTTCCGAGCTGCACATAATATTCGGTCAGAAAATCGAGTCAATAAGGATAGAACTTAAATGATCGATATATATATACTATATATATAATATATATATATATTCGTCTTATTGACAAAATAACCGGTCGACATAACGCGACAGTTAACAAGCACAAAGAGAGCAGCAGATAAAGCCTAGTAAATGTTTTTATACAGCATCCGTGTTATGAAGTTTTTTTATTGATTTTATTGGTTAGCTCAAATGGATGTAGCCTAGGGCGCAGATTGTATTTTCCAGGAAGTCTATCGGAGAAAAAATTGCGAATTACATGATTATTGTCCATAATAATATACGTTGAAAGTGGCCCGTCAAGATACTGATGTAGTATTAGCAGACAGTTGACCATGAACTTAATGATCGGTTCAAAAAACCTAGAATTTACAATCCTGGAATACGATGCATTTATAAGGGGGATTAGAAGAGTCTAATCATCTAATGTGTTCTGTAGGACGTGACATGTGATCCGAATGAAAGATGTATTATGCAGGACGTCCAATGCGGTCAGCCGAGGTGCTTTCCTGTGCCGACTTGCATCCGATACGATGGTACGGTACCCCGATTCATAGTAAACGACAAAACGGTAAAATATTTCTATGTTTTATTTACGTCTAATAGGTCCGTTAGATCCACTGGCGATCCGATTAAAGCTGCTACGTAAAATAACCCACTTGATTATTAAATAGGGCGTTCCGGACTTTGCCTAATGCAGTAGGTGCTCTGTGTCATTAGACAAAGATATTGAATAAATTACAGAACAGTAATTTTAATTGAGAGATGCGTCAGATCAATTGGCATTGTTTTGTTTAACTTCACGTTCTTTCCGTAGGGCCACCCACGAGGCCACCCACATCGACATCCACAGAGACGCCTACATCGCCACCCATACGGACGCTTCCTGCAGACTGTCCGGACTTGTCTTCTTGGTGTACTGGTGAATGCGTATATCATGTAGATTACAGTTCGGGGCAATGTCCGACTTGCGACTGTCCTTACCCGTTCTGCACGGTTAGAAACACTGCTTAAACAGATATACGATAAAACCGAAAAACACCTTCCTCATGATCGTCGTCCTCGCATTTCTTTATAACAATGATTACCCAAATTA
This sequence comes from Lumbricus terrestris, assembly GCA_949752735.1. Taxonomy (NCBI): domain Eukaryota; kingdom Metazoa; phylum Annelida; class Clitellata; order Crassiclitellata; family Lumbricidae; genus Lumbricus; species Lumbricus terrestris. The sequence continues at coordinate 14,625,187 of OX457045.1, read as the reverse complement.
TTTATTTATTCACTTATAGCCTATATCTAAGTTTGTGTAGACCAAAGAGATTTGTAAACAGATTATGCCTTTATAGCGTCCCCTATAATATTCACACAATGTTTTGTATAGAATGTATTACACGAAAGAGAAGACATAATAATTATGTCAGAAAACTTATTTTGTGTAGACTAACTGCTCCTATTTACTTGCTCAATTCTATTGAATGAACCGTCACGCATCTTGAGCATTTCTCGCTAAACTTTGTAATTTGATTACAAGTCGGGCGCGGTTGTGTACTGGGTATTTCGTTGCCTTGCAGCCGGAAGGTTTGCAGGTTCGAATCTACCTCAAGCCGCCGCGTAGAGACCTTGGGCAAGTCCTTCACTCCCAATATTATTGCTCAGACGCTTCAGCTTGAAACTCCGATGCAGTGTCTGCGCTGTAGTCGGGAGCGCCTCTGAGTAATGAGCTTGAAGGGGCGCTATAGATAAATGTGGTCTTAAATAAATAAAAAAATAAATAAATATGTGGGTTACATAGTTTAATCACATACAATTAGTCTATGTAACGCTTGAAATTTTGATCTGTAGTCTATGAACGCTTTCCTATCAGATTTATGCATGCCATCAATTGATCAAAATTTAAATCGCGCACCTTCCATTTCTCACAGGCGATCCACTGTATTGCATTTTATGACTTAGTCTGAATTTGTCATCAAGCAATCAGCTAAAACATTCTCACTTGTTTTTTAATACTGCGTGTTCCGCCTCTCATTGTACGATAACTGTACTGTGCATTCCTTTCCATTTATTGTAGACCTACTTCACTTTTCCCAGTTCTTGCTAAGTTCTCCTGTATCGAAGAGGGTTGGCTTATTCTCGTCCACCTATTATCACTTTAGTAGTCATCTGTTCATTAAATTTTATTGGGCTCATAAACACCACAGCAGTGGCCTATATAAGTATGAACAAAAAGGTCCTCATTTATTTTAGCACACAACATAGCCTATACAGTTAGCAATTCGTTGTGAGTATTATAATGACATGACCTAAATAAAGTGCACGAAGTTGATTATGAACAAAATCGATCCGGCTACTGTAAAACGGATTAAAAAACACATGATGAGCAAGTAATCTAATTATCGAAATTATCTGGAACATTGTTTTGTGTTGTGCAGAGCGATACATGTTTTCCGGGAGAGGAATGCGTCGAGAACAGCGGATGTCCTGAAGGAGTGTGCTATTACTGCATTCCAATTATTATTATAGGTGGTAAACCTATTTCCAGACACGTCTTATTAATTTTGTTGTAGGCCCATTATTTTAATTTAGTAATTTCAAGTTTGGTTTCGTCTACACGCGAGAGACCCTGTCACGAGACAGCAGGACCCCAATAATTTTCTTAGAGGCCTATACTTAGGTCTACATGTATTTCGTTCCATACAGCGAAGAACCAAAAATCACATAGATACTTCGGAGACCTCGGAACAAGGTCAAATTGAGACATAAGAACTAAAGCAAGAACTTCGAATTGCATACGGGCAGAGAGAGGGAGTCAGGGAAGTTGTTCAGTCATGAATGTAGAGACGTTGGCGCAGGAGTGATTTTTCATACATCACGGAATGGGTGAATATTGCGTAAAATGCAGAGAGTTGGGGACCGTTTGAAATGCTTTCTCATAGACTATTAATATTTTTCCTCGTCTGACACTTTGTTTATTTCGCGTGGACCGCGACAGAGGCTTGAAACCGGATGAGCTATCATAAATTCAGAGTGGGTTACTAAGTGGCGCCAGGTAGCAAATTGTAAGGAAAGAAAAACCTAGTTGTAGCCTACGTAGTCTACGCATGAAGGTCTATATGGTTGGGCCCTATAAGGAATCGAAGCCATTAGAATGAAAGAAAACTTTTCTTTAAATCAAGTCGCGTTTGATTACGTTTTAGATCCGACTTCGATTCCGACTTCGATGACTCCAGGTTGTCCAGAAATCGATTGTCCTGGTTATCCATTCTGCCAATTAGAAGACAGCCCATGGGATGAATGTCCGGTTTGCGTGTGCACTGACCCCGCCTGCATGGTTCGAAACACTACTTTAACAACAATAAACCAACTAAAACTATCTTCGTTAGGATATTTGTCCTTGCATTTTTTCACAAAGATCGCTCAGATCACTCATTCTGCTGTTCATTCAGGCCTCAACACGTTTAGTTATTAGCCTACCTCTTATGACTCTAGTTAGCGAAAGTCGTTTTGAAGTTAGTCGATAACAGCAATTTTATCTGCATGCAGTTAGTGGCTAGTCGCCCGTGTAACGGCCTATAGCTATGTTACGGTGCCATGTGAATTGTCTAGGCTATAATATTATTTATTGTTATTGACCTTCAGCCTACCAAATGAAAGGTGGTTTTGCCAGTTGCCACTACCCTACGTTTTTATGCAGCATAATCTTTTCATATGAAATATAAATTTGAAGTTTTAAGCATGTATAAGCGGTGCATTTACACACATTTCAAGGCAAAAATTGTGATGGAATTTCACACCATAGAAACGTATAAGAAAAACAGCCGAGGTGAAGTCTACCAGAGAATGAATGGTAGGCCTATCCACCCGCCCCTAGGTTAGTCGTCTATGTAATAAACAGTAGCGGCGCTGGGGGGTGGCTAGGGGAGACTAAGACCCCTTAAAAAGTCGATCCATTTTTTCCCATGTAAAAATAAAAAATTTGCACGATTAACTCCCTTTGGCCCCCCAAGAACCGTAAAGGTACGCACGAAGTTTGGCAGACAGTTTGGCGGATATGAAAAAGGACCATTTTCCAAGATTTCGACCAAATGACTAAAAAAAGGCCGTCAGAAATTTTAGCGACTGAAAACGGAAAATTATCTCCCGCAAATTCAGTACCCCCCAAAAAACTTAAATCCTGGCGCCGCCACTGGTAATAAACTTGCTCATCATTCTTCTGGAAGAGAACAAACTACAATATTCTGTTGGAAATGTATGGCTATTAATAATATTGGCTTCCCAAAATATTTAGGTTACCGTACTCGGCTGTTGGACTGAGATTTTGTTCTATCGCTGAATCTCTTTCTCCAGGCGGGTAGCTTTGCAATTTCGTTCACCAGTTTAGATTGAGATTTTAAAATCGGTTTATTGTCCTTCGTGAGAGTGTATTTAATTGAACCTATCTTCTTCATATTGCCTGATCACTAACGGCATAAGAACGCGGCGCTATAGAAGTTGCCATTCCACTCAATAAACAAGTATTGCATACGCTTATGCATGCACCAACGCAGTGGCAGCGCCAGGATTTTAGTTTTTGGGGGCTGCATTCGCGAGCGAAAATTTTCCGTTTTCAGTCGCAAAAATTTCTGACAACCTTTTTAAGCCATTCGGTCGAAATCTTCTAAAATCGGTCCTTTTTCGTATCCGCAAATCTCGTGCGTATCTTTACTCTTCATTTGGGGGGGGGGGCTAAAGGAGTAAATCTCCCAAATATTTCATTTTTACATGGAAAAAATGGATGGCCTTTTTTTAAGGGGCTTAGTAAATGGGTTAAACAACATTTAACTAGGCCTAAATGCAAACTGGGAACTGATGTGAAAACGCTCTCTGTGTATTACAGATGCAAGGATGTCCTCCCGGTCAGGAATGTCTCCCGACCGGCGAATGTCCTGCGTGCTATACCTGCCAGGGAACAATTGGTAAAACTAACTGCGAGACTCTTCTTACTAATCAAGTTTTATTCAATAAACCAAAGTGGTAATGATTAGATCCACATAAAATATTATGTCTGAAAGAAGCCTTAGTTTATTGGTGTTTTCTGAAGACAGAATCATTGATTACTTTGATTAGCCCATATTCTGTATATAGGCTACTATAGGTGACTATTTATAAATTATAAGAATTATCATTATTGATTAGTAATTAGGCCTAATTACTGCGGAATTATCGTCGGCTCGTTTCCCATTACCGCGCTACCGACGTTTGCCTTTTAAAACTATTATAGCCTTTTCTTTTCGTTTTCGTACTCCAGGTTTGTGTTTATATTCCTGCGTTACGAACACATTATCATTTAGGCCTTACCTTATCATTGAAATCGGACAACGTATAATTTAGCAGAAGAGCATTGTGATACGAAAGTGGGCGTGTTATTTGCAAAAAACAGGCATGTAGCCAAATTTAATGGCAGTTGCTTGAAATTTTAAACAGTTGCAGACTTGAAGTTACCGTAGTTACGTAACACTAATATTAGGTTATACGGTATTTAAAACGGCACAAATCATGAACTTTGAATAAATAATATTATTATTGGATGTACCTGCCATCCGCAATCAACTTATGAAAATAATTTTATTATAGCCTAATCAGTGTAGTCCAAAGCCCCTTAAGGTCGCCGGGCACTTGGGGCCTGGGCACTTGGGCATTTTCTCTCTGCCTCCTCGGCGGGTTTGAAGCCACGTCGCCCTAACGCGAGTAGCCTATTTTGTAGACCTGCAATTGTGTAATGCGTTAATTATTGTTGACATTCATGTAGAAAGATGCCTGAAATCCATTAGCAATGTTTTGTTTATTTTTGATGTTCCTTGTGCATCACAGAATGGGTGAATAATGGGTAGAGTACAAAGAGTTGCGGATCGCTTGAAGTAGCCTAATATGTGAACCGTCAACACAAAACTAGTCGTTTTTCGAAAATGTCATCAAGTAGAAAATAACCAAAAACGATGTGAAATCTAAAACCGTTCGTAATTGGCATCAATACAAAACATGTTTTAAAATATACTGTCAGTGGTCATATATTTAACAGAAACTACGCATACAATGCAATATGGTAATAGAAACATTATGTCATCATAACTTACCAATCTAAAACTGAAAGAAGAGGCTCAACACCGGGAAGAGTGGCGCCGTCGGAAGTTCGAACCTGCCGTGGGGCAGAGAACATGAAGAAGAATCTAAAACTAGAATCGACTCATGACTCATTGCTCATTAGCATTAATTTTGCTTTCTAAGCATTCTTGGACACGCCCGCTGCCTAATTAATGTATAGTTTATTGAGTAGGTTAATTACACACGCCTCTTATCGCAGTCTGTTGATTTGTATCTCAGAAACAACAACCACGCCATGTCCAACTTTTCCGCCGCCCGAGCGTCTCCCTGGATGCGAAGCTTATGAAGGTTCAGATGGATGCATGACAGTTCATTGCTATACATGCGATGTAAGTATTGACTGAGTTACACAATCTGGCACTTCAGAAAAATGCCCAAGAACGTGCATGAGGACAGACGCTAATTTAGCCGTACTACATAGGCTATCCGATGGCGTAGGCTATACATCGCAATAGTTACCGCAATCACAAACTCTGAATCTCTACAGCGTCAACAATAGCGAAGCCACAATGACCAGCATATTCACAGATGCTCAAAGAAAACAAAGTCGATATCAAGATCCAGAAAGACAGACACGCTGCCGCAAGCAGTTAGATAAATGGTTGCGGTGGAAGATGTTTAAAGTTGAAACACAGTGGGAGGTGGGGGGGAGTGGAGGAATCAGGGCAGGATCTCTGATAAAGCAATGTTTTCAGTTTCGAATGAAATAGCTGTGGGGATATAGCGAGAGTCGAAGTTTTGGTGTGTCCGTAGGCTATGATGGGTCAGATGTTTGTCGTAGTGCTGGCGGAAATCTGCTCCAAAGAAGCGGAACAGTAAAGCCTATAGAACGACTTGCAAATTTTAGTGATGTTGTGATTATGGAAGGGTTTAGCAGTGTTATATTGGACTAGGGGGAGAAGAAGAAAGAGATGGAGGAGGAGGAGGAGGAGGAGATGGAGGAGGAGGAACGTGTTTAATTTTCCCTGGTTAAAGTACGCTGAGTAGTGAACTTGATTAGAATTCACCACCTTTATTGATTTATACGATTAGAACAAGGCAGAAGAACTGGATGGGACATATACTGAGAGGCAACTCCTTGCAAAGAGACATAGTGGAGGGCAAAATGGAGGGGAAGAAGGGAAGAGGAAGACCGAGGGAAAAGTTCTTGGACTGGATGATGAAGGATGGATATGGGAAACTTAAAGAAAAGGCACAACACCGAGAAGAGTGGCGTCGTTGGGCATCTGGACCTGCCGAGAGGCAGCAGACCTAAAGAAGAAGAAGAAGATTGATTTATCGGCCAATAATCCGAACGACTTCCGCGCGAAAAATCTTAGCATATTCTTTAAAGTTTAAGTCTAATTGCTATGCACAAGTCTTTCGATCTAAACGACCCAGGTCACAATAAGTTACACTTGTTTTGTGAGAAAAATGATTTTCTTTTTCTATTCTGATCCCATTTGTCAGACGTTGCTCAAATTGCTAGCAAAATGTTCCATTGTCGTTTCAGGCCTATTAATGTTCGAAGGCTTAATTACCAAGTTCACATAGGGCCTGCATGTAGGTCACGTACGTACAACATGGGAGTTTGAAACTGGTGAGAAAAATTAGAATTAGGTAGTATCTGACCGGCAATGGTTTTCTGGTTGAATATTAGCTGTAAATCGGATTCGCCTTAAGTTTCTTAACTATTTTCGGTAAAAGCAGACTAAGCACTCAGTAGGCAGTCCACACTTGCAATGGTGAAAGTCATTACACTCATGGTCTCGATAAGTCTTCCCCTATCAATTTTTATCTGTATTACATTGCCAATTGTACATGGATAACATGCAATTCTATGTGGGTCTTCCGGTGACTGGTTGGGGTCTTGGATCGGGTTTTGCGCTCTGCGGCACGCCTTGTTGGTCGCATCCCAAGATTCGGCCATGCCACTGACTACATGCGGGATGTCTTGCATTGGCTCCCTTTCTCACAAAGGGTCACTTACCGGATATCCTCATTGTATGTATGTATGTATGTATGCATGTATGTATTCATGTATGTATGCATGTATGTATGTATGTATGTATGTATGTATGTATGTATGTATGTATTAGGCCATTGCAAAATTTTTTTTTTAGAATGTTCATTGTGCAACCCTGGCATATTGTTACTATTACTGAAACATAATTGTCTGCACATTTTCAGGTCTGTAGGCCATGTTTTGACCCCCGCCCACCTAAAAAGTAGTTTTATGTTCAAAACGGACGTTGACAACATGGTAGCAAATTGTAAAATTTGTGCTTTACCTTTTAGAGGCTGTAACCATGGCAGCAGGGAGTGAATATATGAAAAAAGAACCACCTCAGGAAGTAGTTCCTCCAATTTCATCCACACCAAACCGCCCATTACTTAGAAAGGATGATAGAGAGGTGCCTGAAGGTAGTTTAGGACATGATCAGCAAATTGCAAGCACTATGTAAATTTAATGCGCTATTCTACGTTGAAAACTGGCTCTCTTCATCCACTGGGGCCGATGCAGCGTATGATGATCTCAAGCTATGGCATGACTTTAACAAGTATTGTAAGCATGATCCACAAGTTGCCAATGCAGCCATGAAAACCTTGGAAAGGGACTTCTTGTACTTAACAGACGAATGTGCTGTATTCTCTCTCTTTTCAAACAGGCTCTCCACTTCAGTAAGACAGCAGATTGCTCGAACATTGCTCCGAATTCCTAGACCAAGACAGTTTGAAAGGGGCCATCCAACGTTTCCTATTCTGAGCCCCAGTACAAATCTATCAACCCTTATTGGGCCCAAATCCTGGTTCTTGTTTCACAGCATGGGATTGGCGCCGACTGGTTAGGAAAACCTGTTAGTGAATGGCATAATGATCCCCATTACCAAGAAGCTGATACATATGTGCGGCATGTCAAAGTGGTGAATGATCTGTCGGAACGGGCTGTGTAACTAATCCAAGACTTCTCAACAAGTGATACCAATGATGAAACACAAAAACAGTTTTTATTGCAAATGGTCGAATACCAACGCAGAGAAATTCCCAACTTTCAAAAAGAGACATTAAAGAAGTTAACCTTCTCCTCCACAAAACCTCAAAATCAGTAAAGTGATTTGACATGATATCATTGTGTAATGTGTATACACATCCCACTTATTGAGATTGTGGGGCGCGGTGGTGTAGTGGTGGCGTCGTTGCTTTGAAGCCGGAAGGTTCGAGGTTCGAATCCACCTCAAGTCGCCGCGTAGGGACCTTGGGCAAGTCCTTCACTCGCAATTGCTCAGCGCTTCGGCGTGAAACTCTGATGCAGTGTCCGCTCTGCAGTCGGGAGCGCCTCTGAGTAGATGTATACACATCTCACTTATTGAGATTGTGGGGCGCGGTGGTGTAGTCGTTGCCTTGAAGCCGGAAGGTTCGACGTTCGAATCCACCTCTAGTCGCCGCGTAGGAACTTTGGGCAAATCTTTACTCGCAATTGCTCAGCGCTACGGCGTGAAACTCTGATGCAGTGTCCGCTCGGCAGTCGGGAGCGCCTCTGAGTAGAGTGCATGAAGGTGCGCTATAACAAGTGCACATACAAAGAAACAAACACTATTACCAAACTTGTTAGTTACTATATAGTTTGTATTCTTTGTATAGTAAACTGTCTCATATTACAAATATTTTGTCATGCAGGAAAACAATGATTTATTAACTAAATCAGTTGATCGTGTTGGGCGGGGGTCAAAACACGACGAAATGACCTGAAATTTGGTGAACATTCACATTTTTCCATTAGAAACAAGATAGGAGGGTTGCACCGTATAATTTAAAAAAAAATATTTTCCCCATACATAAATGAAATGGCCTAGTATGTATGTATGTATGTATGTATGTATGTATGTATGTATGTATGTATGTATGTATGTATGTATGTATGTATGTATGTATGTATGTATGTATGTATGTATGTATGTATGTATGTATATGACCATTTATATAGCGCCTTAACAAGATTCTCACGAAGGCGCTTAACGTAGCTACCCAACAGATCTAAATAGATGCGATTTAAGAAATTTAAAAAATGTTTCCTGAGATGCATTCGGTGCAATGTTACGAATTGTCAATGGAAGACAGTTCCAGTATAAAGGGCCAATGCATGAGAATGCACGGCGAGCCCGCATCAAAGTACGAGAGCGAGGAAGCATCAGGTCCACACGAGTAGAAGAGCGCAAGGATCGACGACCTGACTGGCTGGAGACGGGAACGCAGAGCTCCCTAATGTACGCTGGGGCAGCACATTGGTTTGGTGCTGTCACGCGGGTGTGGCCCCTGTCTATTTGCAGGAGCTCTGTTGCTCCAACCTAAACGTCCAGCGCCATTGCTCTCTTCGCTCTTCTAAATAGGCTAAGCTTCTTGGCCCCTATTACGCAGCGCCGTGTCTTTTCTGTCGTTGGCCCTACAACCTGGAATGGGCTTCCTGTGGAACTACGTCTAATTCCTAGAGCCTTTGAGATTACGTTCTACTCTGCTCTCAAGACTGTTCTCTTTAGCCGTGGATGTGTCGGGAGCGCTTTTGAATAGATAGGCCTACTATTGAAGAAGCGCTATATAAATGTCTGAAATGAATGAATGAATGAATTCAAGACTCCACATATTGATCATCTTGCAAAAGCGAACGTTCCGCATTGTCAGTGGCCTTTTTATGGCTCCCATACTAGGCAAATATTCTCCGAAGGAAATTTGTTAGAAAATTGAGGAGATAACAACCTTTGAAATTGAAAACTTCATATTTCACCTTGAGCTGACCCTACTACCCCACATTTTTAAAACTTCCTTCAATGGCCATTATGTCTGAGGTAAGCCTACTGTAACACTCGCACTTCGCAAGAACTTCAACCTCATGCCTGCGTGTCTTCACCCGGACTAACCCCCGTATTTAAAAGAAACAAATTCGTTGGAGCATTAGTATGTGAAAAATCCCTTAAGTTATTCACTCGTCCTCCAGCATTAGTAGGCCTATATTTAAAAGAAAATTACATTACACCTAATTAATGAGAGTAAATAATGATTCCACCCACGAAGTCGTCGGAAAAAACTCTTAGGCCTCTTAAGGTTTTTGTTTGTTATTTTCTCCTGTTTTCTGCGCATGATTAAGTGACTTTGATCTCGTTCTTCTTTATCTGCTAAATCTGTTTAGATTTGTATCATTAAGTCAGTTTTAATCTGTTTCCTGACCGCCGTCGCATAGTGTGCGATTCAATGTGATTGTTTCTACAAGGTGGACCAAAAGAAACCTACAAGGTTTTGCCAATATCTTGACCAAAAGTAAGAATTTCGAAATGCAATTTTGCAGGCTTATGGACAATTCATATTTACACATGATGGCCAGATTTCATAAAAAATATTTTTAAACTAGGTTTTTTGGCCCACACTGTACAGACATAGAAATGCATCTGTTCAAAGTGTTCATATGAACTTCCGATAAGATAAGGATCATGGTTCCGGTCAATTTTCAATTTGTTGAAAGTTGTAGGCCTAAAATGTACATCAGATAGACTCGGGCAATCTCGACATGATAGTCATCATTGGAGTTTTCTGCCTTCCATATTTAAAGCGTTCCTGACTGATTCTGGGCTTCCCCATCCTTCGTTCGAGTTCTCATCAGGTATGGGTATCAAATAATGGAAATTTCATTGACCCTACAGTGCCATATAATTTTCTCACTTTTAAATCTTTTAAAATCTATTGTAGGATATCTCGTGTGGAGAGGGTACAACATGCGAGCTACAAACGTGTTCTAGTTTTCCGTGTTCACCTCCGGTTATATGCGTTTCTGCAACAACAGGTTAGCCATACTACCATAATAGATATATATCATATCCACTGAAAGTCAACTGTCGTTGATCTGAGACCAGTCCTGTTGTTGAGAAGCATGGAAGATACACCCATCGTTTACACCACGACGATGAGCTTTTAAGCTACACAAGTTAAGAACTTAAGAGATCCAAATTCCTTCCTTCTCACGTGGGTCGCTTGGCCATTAACTGTATAGTAGACTGCATCGAAGTTATAGCTTCTTGAATTATCTCCATCGACGAAGGCAGTCAAGAAGAATTTTAAAGAGTATCATCGATCAATCAATCGCAATTTATATAGCGCCCTTCAAGGTACCTACTCAGAGGCGCTCTCGACCGAGATCAAGCGTCAAAACATTCTTCAACAGTTTGTGAAATTGAGAACAGCTTGGGAGGTGCCGCATAGTCAAGGGAAGTCCATTCCAGGTTGTTGGACCAACCACAGAGAACGAACGCCCCTGCATTGTTGCAGAGCGAGTGAAAGGAACCATTAAGTCACCATGGACAGCACAGCGCAGTGCGCGGCGGCCAATGCAAGTGGAGAAAGAGGGGGCCAAAACTACTCCTAACTTCTTCCATAGCGCTATGCAAATAGTACTGTAGAGACAACCCTGCTACTGTAAGTCTGTAAGACAAGGAAGGCAGTATATTGAATTAAAACTTCTTATTAAGCGAAGACCGAATATAATTTAATTAACCAAATACTTAATATGTCTCTGAGATTGGAGTGAAGTTTCCCAGTTCAACGTAAGCCTCGTTTGAATTCAGTTAGCAGCCCAAAAGAAATTTTAATCGATCGTAACTAATTCCCCAATTGCTGGTAACCTTCTGCAGGGCGCGGTGGTGTAGTCACTGTAGTCGCCTTGAAGGACTGCAGGTTCGAATCCGCCTCGTAAGGACCTTGGGCAAGTCCTTCACTCGCAATTGCTCAGCGCTTCGGCGTGAGACTCCGATTCAGTGCCTGCGCTGTTGTGGGAGCGCCTCTGAGTAGAGATCTGGAAGGGGCGCTATAACAAGAGCACATGCAAAACCTTCGGCGATTTATGCAGCTTCAGTAGTAAGGATAATGCTGAGAGTCGAATCGAAGCGACGAAGATTTCGGAAGAAAATGAAACGACACCAATATAAAGATCATTATATCCACTTGAAATTAAATCAGAGATTAGGCTAGATGCAAGACGAAGCGAATTTGAAAATATAATCGATGAATTCGAAGATAATTCCACGACGAAATTAATCTATCCCCCCGGATGGAATTAACGGTCTAGACTATCCGGGGGCATAAATATACCATTCTATCCTCTTTCTGAAAAATTAGTATAATTGAAAATGCTATGCTCTTATCAACATTTAAAGTGACTCTAATTGTTTTAAGTGTACTAAGCAATGTTCAGAAAAAGGCAACTCGAATTTATTTAGTCTTCTTAAGTGTTTTAAATGTTCTAAGTGCTCTAAAACAAAACAAAAAAATTATCTAGTAGGAATAGTGTCATTGTTCAAAACAAAGCAGACGAAAATTAATTTGCAAAAAATAAATACACGTGGCTTTTTCGACTTCTCAACATTATAGGGAGGCTATTAATACGGGGATACTCTATTTCGTGACACCGGCAGATGTCACTAAAGTCGCATCCAGAAAAATTGCAGATTTCAAGCTATCCGAGTCGGAAGTAACCTCGAATTATACACGGCAGTTGTAAAATTTTATGTAACTCAGTTATTAACATTCCCTATGGGAAAATGGTTGAAATTGTTTTATAAGCATCGTTTTATTAATCTTGCCGTTCCTTCTTCAGGGCCGCCTACATCGACGCTTCCTACCCCACCACCACCACCTTGTCCAGACTGGTCGTGGTGTACAGGTTCATGCAGCCTAGATTACAGTTCAGAAGGATGTCCAAGTTGTATCTGTACTGACTCGTTCTGCCAGGTTAGAAAGACTGCTTAAACAGAAATGAATGAACTAAAGTCACTTTTCTTGGTTTTCGGACGTTTCGTCAGCGGACGATTCGTCAAGTGGACGATTCGTCACATGAATGATTCGTCAAGCGGACGATTCGTCACATGAATGATTCGTCAAGCGGACGATTCGTCACATGAATGATTCGTCAAGCGGACGATTCGTCACATGGACGATTCGTCAAGTGGACGATTCGTCACATGGACGATTCGTCATGTGGACGATTCGTCACATGAATGATTCGTCAAGCGGACGATTTGTCAAGTGGACGATTCGTCACATGGAAGATTCGTCAAGTGGACGATTCGTCCACCCGTAGGCATAGTGGATTAGGCTACAATACGAACTGATGAAAAGAACTCTTGTTACATGGAAATCGGATTGATGAAAATAATTCTTCCTTAAATTTTCTGATGTAAAATAAATGTTAAATATTGAAATCAAAAGGGCTATAGGCTACCCAGAATTAAACCCGTATCACAACGGGAGAAAGCAGTAAGCAATATATATGTATAAATTATTCAAACACAGTATTCTAACGCTTTAATATCGATCTGTTTTTCCTAATAAAATTATATCTATGTATGTACACCATAATTTTTACATTATTTAGGGCCTATAGCCTGAATCTGTGATCGGATGATCAGCTGTTCTTTTATGCTTCCTGCTTCCTCTCCCTTTATAGAATAACTGTATTTATTTCCTTTGATTGAATATCACTCTATTCTCAATTTTCCTGTATATCTTACCCGCCACCTACTTCACCTTATTAATTGAGGATATGCCCATCGATCTTGACTAGGCTCGTAACTATACGACGTCAGAATATCAGCTTATAGCACACAACATGCAGCCAGCCAGCCATTGATTGTGGCTCTTTGATGATTAAATCAACTGCAGAGAGTTGATTATGAAAAAAAGCGATCCAGTTCAACCACGCGGATTGAAAAGCAGTTAGGAAATCTCTATTATTAGATAAGTTTTCTGAAAACTTGGTTTGTGTTATGCAGGTCGTGACATGTGTTTCAAGTGAAGAATGTAACCAAAACTACGAATGTTATTATGGAAAGTGCTACTCCTGCATACATACAGGTGGTAAAAATTACTTCCATACTCGTCTTATAAAATTGCGTTGTCACGATTAAATCCACATAGGCCTAAACCATTTTAACAAGCTGAAAATTAATTTCACACACATGGGCGGAGTTTATCAGGGGCCAGGGGCTAAAACCACCAAGAAGACCCAGATTCATTTTTTACCGTGTAAATGCCATCTTTTCCCGGGCTTAGTACCCCCCCCCCAAGAAGGCTTTAGCCCCTCCAAGAACGGAAACCAAACTCCGCCCATGTCCATACATGTCTTATAAATTCCGTTGTAGCGATTAAATTCACAAAACCTACGTTAACGAAGGTAATTGGTTAGGCTACTTCAGCTGCATGAAAATCGTTGTTTATTAAATTGATTAAATTATACGAAAATTAGACATGTAAATCTACACATTTTATGTTATGCTTACAATTTCAAGATTGGTTTTTATATACATTAGAGCGGCCCTGTTACGACTTACCAAGCAGGAACCCACCATATCATTTGCTTATGGCGTACGTCAGAGAGAAAGCACAGATCCTTCGATTCACTGACACCATATCGAGCACCTTAACAATTTTAGATTCCCATGTCAGGAGCATGCGGACTGAAAATCAGCGCCCCTTATATTGCACTACAGTGACACTCGAAGGAGTCCCTTACTTTGAGGTAGCGTTACAACCTCCTGCCTTGGGCCTATTGTCAGAATTGTAAATTTTGGGCCTTAAACAATTAGCGTAGGCTATATCTATCCATGCCCGCCTCTGGTCATATCATCATATGCGTTTCTTCAACAGGTTAACCATACTACTATTCTAGATATCATATCCACTGAAAGCCACGTGTGCAACCGTAGGCGTAAATGTCTATAGTGACGGTGGTGTCCAGTCACCATTACTTTTAGAAGTGGTGCTGAAAGTCACCATTGCTTTTTGGTCTTGCAACGAAATATTTATTGAACGCGAAAGTATTTGGCTGTCTAGTGTAATGGTCATTCATATAATATTTTTTATAGTAAGAATCGCAATGACGGGAGAGCTAATAGAGAGTTGCACAGTGTCTACACTACCTAACTTAGGTTCGCAAATCCACCATAATCCTGAGGAGGGAGGGAGAAAATTCCTCTTAACATTAAGCTTGAAGAGAGAACGTGAAGGTTTCCCCTCAGCGCCAAAGGCATGCATACACAACCTTTTGCCTCATTCTCTATATTAGTCTAGAGCAAGTTTTTCTGTTATGGCAGTTAATAATGTGGGAACGTATGTTCTTGTTAAATAGTGTAGCAACGTTCAATAATAGGTTTAACTTGCTTTTCCATAAACTTTATGCCATTGTATGCATTGAACGGGGGAGACTTTACTTCAGAGGCAGGTGAAATATTTTCAACCCGAAGACTTCATTTCAGAATATATAGTCTCCGGGCGGAAAATTTATTCTGATAGCCTACAGGTCCGCGGGGGAATCAGTTTCGAAAATAGAGTCCTCCGTCAGGGAGACTTTTATTGGAAGACGTTAAGAGACACAGGACACCGGTCCAGTGCGATGAACTATGAAATTGGCATCCATCTGTTTTATTTGGTTCACATTTTCGTAATATACCAAATCGAATGGTAATTGAAATATCCCTTAATTGAAATCGCGCACATACAGCCATGTAAGCGAATTATAGTCTCCATCTCTTAAATCTTAAATATTCTACAACCGCTCTGTAGCCTGTTGGGTGCGAAGAAATTAGTCATGGAAAAAATTACGAAATAGGTGTCAATTTTTCCGCGGCTGGGGAATTGGCAAGGAGAGAGTGAAGGGATGGGGGAAATGATCTTATGGCGCTCAATAATTATTATGGAACACAATACCAATAATATTCGTCAATCCAGTAGTCTGCAGGTCTTTAAAAAGAGACTTCGTGTTTTTCTACTTTCTTCTACTGAATCAACTTAAAAGTGCACATGACCACGTGTATTTAAGGTTTTACTTAAGTAAATAGTTAGGTTTGTTTCTCTACATGCTCTTGACAATTTAAGCTTTTCTGTAATCTGTCATCTCCTAATTTGATTTAAGTTTTTTCATTTCGGCTATCTTGGTTAATTTTTCTTGGGAATTTTTACTCGGGTGACCCTCCCCAGCGGGATGTCCATCCCTTTAGCTCCCCCCTTTGTAGCCAATGCATACATATTTTCTACATTTGATGTCATGTTGTTTTCTGGTTGCAATAAAGGTGAATTGAATTGAATTGAAAACTTGTTGGCAGATCAATAGTCACCAACACCATTAATTTTTGGAAAAAGTTACGCCCATGTGTGTTACCGTTGTTGATCTGAGACCTGTTGTTGAGAAACTTGAAAAATAATCCGGTCGTTTACACCACAACGATGAGCTTTTATGCTACACAAGATCAGACCTCCGAATTCTATCCTTCGTCCAAGCGTAGTCTTAATTAGCGTTTAACTCTATAAAAGACTACATGTAAATTGTAGCTTCTAGAACTGTCTCCATCGATAAAGGTAGCCAAAAAGGATTTGAAGGAGTATTAGCCCTGACTTATTCCATAGTGCTACACAAGCTGTAGAGATGACCCTATTACTGCAAGAGAAGCAAGGCAGTATATTGAATTAATACTTATCATTAAACGAAGTCCGAATATATCCTAATTCAATTACAGCCAAATATATAATAAAATGCAATCATCTCTAAGATTGGAGTAAATTTCTCCAGTTCAGCATAAGCCCAGGTTTGAATTCAGCTAGCAGCCCAAAAGAAATCTAAACCGATCTCAACTAATGCCCAACTGGCGCTTACCTTCGGCGATTTATGTAGCTTAAGCAGTAACGATAACGTGGCAACGTAGCAGCGATTTGAAGACAGTTAAAAGCCCAAACGAGATTGAGAGACAGCCGACGATGCTGAGAATCGTAGCGACGTAGATTTCCGAAGAACAGGAAACGACATCGAAGATCCACTTGAAATTATATCGAGGGTTAGCCTACTCGCACGATGAACCATTTCGACGTGGAATTAGGCTATCTTTGAAGCAATCAACAAATATTTTCGCGAAGAACTGAATACAAAGACAACTCCACGTAGAAATTCATATTGAAGTACAGATCAAAGTTGAAATGAATTTCAATATTGATCTAGCTTACATCGGAAGAAAAGTGAAATTAAGCTTAGGCTATTATGCAGACGACAGACTCCAGATCCAATCTCGAACGAGCGACCCTCGAAGCGACAATCGATTGAAATATATAAACGCCGACATATGTCGCTAAAGTCGCATCCAGAAATTTGCAGATTTCAAGATGGCCGACCCGGAAGTAACCCAGAGTTATGCACGGTCGTTACAGTTGTACAACTCTATGTAACACAATTATTGACATTCTCGTGGGAAAATGGTTGAAATCTATAAACATCGTTTTGTTAATCTTGTCGTTCCTTTTGCAGTGCCGCCCACACCGACGCCTCCTACCCCACCACCACCTTGTCCAGACGTGTCGTGGTGTGCAGGTTCATGCCGCTTAGATTACAGTTCAGAAGAATGTCCAAGTTGTACCTGTCCTCACGAGTTCTGCCAGGTTAGAAAGACTGCTTAAACAGCAATGAACGCACTAAAGTCACTTTTCTCGGTTTGCGGACGTTTCGTCAAGCGGACGATTCGTCATGTGGACGATTCGTCAAGCGGACGATTCGTCACATGAATGATTCGTCAAGCGGACGATTCGTAACATGGACGATTCGTCACATGGACGATTCGTCAAGTGGACGATTCGTCACATGAATGATTCGTCAAGTGGACGATTCGTCAAGTGGACGATTCGTCACATGGACGATTCGTCAAGTGGACGATTCGTCCACCCGTAGGCATAGTGGATAAGGCTACAATACGAACTGATGAAAAGAACTCTTGTTACATGGAAATCGGATTGATGAAAATAATTCTTCCTTAAATATTCTGATGTAAAATAAATGCTAAATATTAAAATCAAAAGAGCTACCCAGAATTAAACCCGTATCACAACGGGAGAAAGCAGTAAGCAATATATACATGTATGTATAAATTATTCAAACACAGTATTCTAACGCTTCAATATCGATCTGTTTTCCTAATAAAATTATATCTATGTATGTATACCATAATTTTTACATTACTTAGGGCCTATAGCCTGAATCTGTGATCGGATGATCAGCTGTTCTTTTATGCTTCCTGCCTCCTCTCCCTTTATAGAATAACTGTATTTATTTCCATTGATTGAATTTCACTCTATTCTCAATTCTCCTGTATATCTTACCCGCCACCTACTTCACCTTATTGAGGATCTGCTCATCAACCTTGACTAGGCTCGTAACTATACGACGTCAGAATATTAGCTTATAGCACACAACATGCAGCCAGCCAGCCATTGATTGTGGATCTTTGATGATTAAATCAACTGCAGAGAGTTGATTGTGAACAAAAGCGATCCAGTTCAACCACGCGGATTGAAAAGCAGTTAGGAAATCTCTATTATTAGATAAGTTTTCTGAAAACTTGGTTTGTGTTATGCAGGTCGTGACATGTGTTTCAAGTGAAGAATGTAACAAAAACTACGAATGTTATTATGGAAGGTGCTACTCCTGCACAGATACTGGTGGTAAAAAATTACTTCCAAATTCGTCTTATAAATTCCGTTGTCACGATTCAATCCGCATAAACCATTTTAAGAAGGTGAAAATTAATTCCATGCACGTCTTATAAATTCCGTTGTAGCGATTAAATTCACAAAACCTACGTTAACGAAGGTAATTGATTGCTTCAGCTACATGGAAATCGTTGTTTATTAAATTGATTAAATTATACGAAAATTAGACATGTAAATCTACACATTTTATGTTATACTTACACATTCAAGATTTTTTTTATATACATCAGAGTTACGAAGCAGAGACCCACTTTATCATTTGCTTAAGGCGTAGGCTACGTCAGAGAGAAAGCACAGTTCCTACGATTCACAGACCCCATATCGAGCACATTAATAATTTTAGATTCCCATGTCAGCAGTGGCGTAGACAAGGGGGGAGTTTCGGGCGTTAACCCACCCCACCCCCCATTGGCCTAGGAAAAGTTTTTAAAGGTTATTTATCCACTTGAATAAGAAAAACAAAACAATTGCTTGTTGTAACAATTGTTTTCTTACTTTGTTCCCTTTGTTACTTTATTCCCATTTTATTTACTGTAATACTGTTGGGTTGGTGTCAGAAAAGGCATCCGTCCAGGCCATAAAACCCTCAACCCCCACCCATCACAAATTCCTGGCTACGCCACTGCATGTCGAAGGCATGCGGACTGAAAATCAGCGCCCCTTAGCCTATATTGCACTACAGTGACACACTAAGGCAGGGGTTCTCAACCTTTTTCGTCCCGCGACACACTTAAACTTGTTATCAAATTTGGCGACACACCATTCAAACGTCATATGTACATGTAAATGTCGTAAAAATATAAAAAGTGTCAAAGTTAAATATGTCTATTTATTTCAAATTTGCTTTCAAACTTATTTATCCTTCTAATATGCTAAACTGCCGACATTTTTAATAAAGGAAAATAACTATTAATGAATTTCTTTTCAATTTTTATGATTCTAAAATGCTAAATTATTCTTCTGATTCCAATCTATAGTCATTTCTACAACTCGACGTCAATTTAGTCACCTAATTACTAAAACCTTGTAGTCCTAACGGTTAATGGGATCTTTGTTCTTGAATTTTTCTTTGGATCATATTAAAACGCGGTTCCACAGTTTTTGTAAGTGCAATTCGTGAGCAGGCTGAGAGGGCACCTCCGACAAGTTTGTTCCGATTCTTGTTCTTTATGTTGATCATCTGAGAAAAGCCCTGTTCAGATAAGTAGGAGCTATGAAAAGAAACCAGCTCCATGATAGCTTTGCTTGCAAGTGATTTGTAATGTTCTTCCTTGTACGTCTTTGCCCAGAACTGTGTTCTATAATTGCTTATACATGTTCTTCATTCTGGAATCACATTGCAGCTAAACAAATGTTTCCTGTTCATTGTTGTTCAATTCAGCTCCATTGATGTTTTCTCTGAGGAATGGGTTCAACATCCACCTTGTCTTCTTAATATCAGCCTCTAAAGAGGATGGCTAAATTTACGTTTTCTTACGATACATTTTTCCATTTCAATTGCTGACTTAGGTTAACGGGTAAAAGTTTAACATAAACGTCATAACTATACCCCAGACCGCGGTAAAATAGATAGATAAATGGAGCGCAACAAATTCTCATTGCAGTCATTCGTTAAACTTCTAAATTACATGTAAGCTTAGGTAAAGTATACGTCAGTGTATAATGCAAGAACAACGGACGTGTGCTGTGAGAATTTAGTATATAGACTGCTGTTATTTAGGATTATTTCATGTAGCCTAATCATTGATTACAACTGCATTGTGTCAGTTTGGAAAAGAAACGAAGATAATTTATTATCATTATTATTAATTCGCGACACACCAATTCTTCGCGACACACCAGCGACACACCACTTTTACGCGACACACCGCCGGACAAGTCGCGACACACCAGTGTGTCGCGACACACCGGTTGAGAACCCCTGCACTAAGGCGTCCCTTACTTTGAGGCAGCGATACAAACCGCTGCCTCAGGCCTATTATCAGAATTGTAAATTTTGGGCCTTAAACAATTAGCGTAGGTTACATGTATATCCATCCATGTCCGCCTCCGGTTATATGCGTTTCTTCAACAGGCTAGTCATACTACTATTCTAGATTATCATGAACACTGAAAGCCACGTGTGCAACCGTAGGCGTAAATTTCTAAAGTGACGGTGGTGTCCAGTCACCACCACTTTTAGAAGTGGTGGTGAAAGTCACCATTGCTTTTTGGTCTTGCAACGAAACATTTATTGAACGCGAAAGCATTTGACTGTCTAGTGTAATGGCCATTAATACATAGTAAGAACCGCAATGACGGGAGAGCTAATTGAGGGTTGCACAGTGTCTACACTACCTAACTCAGGGTCGTAAATCCTGAGGAGGAAGGGAGAAAATTCCTCTTAACCTTAAGCTTGAAGAGAGAACGTGAAGGCTTTCTCCTCTCCACCAGAGGCGTGCCGCACTCAACCTCCTGCCTCATACTCTATATTAGTCTAGACTCTAGACTCTATAGAGCAAGTTTTCTGTTATGACAATAAATAATGTGGGAACGTATGTTCTTGTTAAATAATGTAGCAACGTTAAATAATAGGTTTAGCTTGCTTTTTATAAATTTTATGCGACTGTAGCCATTGAACGGGGGGAGGCTTTATTTCAGAGGCAGGTGAAATATTTTCAGCCCGTTAAAAGCCCAAACGAGATTGAGAGACAGCCGACGATGCTGAGAATCGTAGCGACGTAGATTTCCGACGAACAGGAAACGACATCGAATATCCACTTGAAATGATATCGTGGATTAGCCTACTCGCACGATGAACCATTTCGACGTGGAATAAGGCTATCTTTGAAGCAATCAACAAATATTTTCGCGAAGAACTGAATTCAAAGACAATTCCACGTAGAAATTAATATTGAAGTACAGATCAAACTTGAAATGAATTTCAATATTGATCTAGCTTACGTCGGAAGAAAAGTGAAATTAAGCTTAGGCTATATGCAGACGACAGACTCCAGATCCAATCTCGAACGAGCGACCCTCGAAGCGACAATCGATTGAAATATATAAACGCCGACATTATCGGCGACATATGTCGCTAAAGTCGCATCCAGAAATTTGCAGATTTCAAGATGGCCGACCCGGAAGTAACCCAGAGTTATACACGGTCGTCACAGTTGTACAACTTTATGTAACACAATCATTGCATGTCATCACTCGAGCGACTACAGTAGCACGTCTGCTGTACGCCTCTCCAGCCTGGTGGGGACTGCTGAGCGCGGGAGAGGTCGACCGCATCGAAAGGTTCCTGGGACGTGTCAGACGAGCTGGATTCCTCGCCTTAGACTCCCCAAAAGCAGACAGTATGGCTGAGACTGCTGATGCTGACCTCTTCAAATCTATAGTTAAAGACAAAGATCATGTTCTTCATAAATTTTTCTCTTATAGACGCCCTGGAAAATACAATCTGCGCCCTAGGCCGCATCCATTCGAACTTACCAATAAAAACTTCATAACACGGATGCTGTATAAAAACGTTTACTAGGCTTTATTCGCTGCTCCTTTGTGCTTGTTAACTTTCGCGTTATGTCGACTGGTTTTTCAATAAAGCGAATATTATTATTGACATTCTCGTGGGGAAAATGGTTGAAATCTATAAACATCGTTTTAATAATTTTGCCGTTCCTTCTGCAGGGTCGCCCACAGAGACGCCTACGTTGACACCAACAGAGACGCTTCCTACCACAACACTACCTTGTCCAGACGTGTTGTGGTGTACAGATCCATGCAGCTTAGATTACAGTTCAGAACGATGTCCGAATTGTATCTGTCCTCAAACGTTCTGCCAGGTTAGAAAGACTGCTTAAACAGCAATAAACGAACTAAAGTCACTTTTCTCGGTTGCGGACGTTTCGTCAGCGGACGATTCGTCACACTATAATTCAGCTTGACGACTTATCCATGTGACGAATCGCCCGCTTGACGAATTATCCATGTGATGAATCGTCCGCTAAATAAAAATTACTCATATTGCATTTAGCCTGCATTTTTTTTTATCAAAATACACATATGATCATACTAGGAAAACAGTGTTGTCCAAAAGTGTAAATTTAATCGCCATTCATGAAAAAGGACTAAATATATTCGTGAGGAAATCTAAAAATTTGTTTTTCTCAGTTTCGCAAAAAGTGGAAATAGTAGGCTACAGTAACTGTCTTATTCTAGGGGCACACCCTGGAACTTCGATTCGTAAACCGCGCAATTCGGCTCGCGCGGCGCGCACGCCCGCTAACATTGCTCTTGTGTTCGAGTAAATTTGCAATCAAGTCTATTATTATCAAGACGATAACCCGGGGGAAAGGCAAGTCTCCCCGGGAAATTTAGCGCGAAACAGGCATTTCTAGAAGCACCGTAAGTCGTATTGCAAAAGTCAAAGATGAGCTGAAATTGAAGATATTTGGTTGACTTGATGTCCAAAAGCTCTCCAACACTGATTCAAAGACAAGGTTTGCGGCATGCAAGCGTCTGAAGTAGCGCATAGCCTAACTGTTGATAAAACTGAAATGATAATATGGTTTAACGTTTGTAGGAGTCTGTACCGTGAGTATCCATTGACGGTACAGACTCCTACAAACACCCAAGATGATCGTGTCTATGCTCGTGTTGGCAAAACACGATATGTAGATTCCCCGGGGAAACGGCGCCATATTGTGTCACTAATAGCAACAAAATATGGTAACTAGGGCTGTTCTAAACATAGTATTAAAATTTAAACTAGTACCAGTTAGTCGTTTTCGAAGTTGATACTAGAGCGAAATGCCTTTAATTTGACACATTAAGTAAAAATAAATTACAAATATTGGTTGAGTTATAGGCATTCAAAGTCGTTGCATTTATGTTGGAAGAAGGATTAATTCGGAGTAACTGGACCTACTTACCTGCTCAATATATAGGCCTATATATACTAGCTGAATCACCCGGCGTTGCCCGGGAAATTTCGGTTTTTAGTTCCCAGCCACGCCTGACCCCGCTCCCACGCTCCCGCCACGCCTGACCCCGCTCCCACGCCGCCCTTCTCACTTCGCCTTCCATCGGTCCCAACCCGTTCCGACCCTGGGGTGCCCGGCGTTGCCCGTGAAATTTAGTTTTTCAGTCCAACCCAGTTACAACCCGTCCGCATTTGTGCGAAACCGCGTGCGAAAAGATCTGACCTCGGCGAAAAATGAGGTTAGGAATCTATTGGCTCGTTGAAAATCGATAGGCGAAAATTATTGCGTCTTAGATACTGATACATACGACATGGTTAAGATTAATTAAGATTAATATTAATTAACGGCATAACGCTCTATAAGAATAAATCCGACCATGACGTCATTAATGTATTGGTTTGAATCATCTATAATTCTATATATCATCGGTGGTTTCAAAGCAAATGGCGTGTTAATAAAGAATAAAGACAGGCGATTAACATGCATAGCTTTCGAATCGCGTGTGAAGTTAAAATGTTGACAGCACGGGCTATAAAATTAATTGACAGCTGAAAATAGTGGCGTTTAACTCCAAATGTGGATAAGAATCGATTGCAAATTTTTTTTAAACGAATCGTTGTAATTTCCGAGTAGGTCTCCGGACAAAATTCACGGGACATCCCACACACAGAAGGACAAACTTTGAGCTTTATATTTAAAGATATATAATATATTTTTAGTAAGTCTGTGTGTTTGTTTGTTAGCTACTTAATTTGTATGCACGGCCACAGATTTGAAGCAATCGACCCCAATCCTTCGCAGGGGAGCCGGGGTCGACCCGACACTGGTAAATGGGGGATCGGCGAATCTTTGCCACCATTGACGCCAGGGTGGGGGAAAAAATCCTCTTTTTCCCTACTGGCCGTTTCTCTCACAGGCTTATTGCAGCACTTTTCTTTCGGGTCCCGTACGCATAAAAGCAGCGGTTTACACCGTTTTAGAGGTGTTTAAGGCCAGCGCTTTTGCCAGTCCTGATTTCCCGGGTCGCGTACCGGTGGAGGTCGGAGTGTGGTGAGGTGTGGTGGGGTCAGGGAGGGAGGGAGGGAGGGCGGAGGGAGGGATGTGGGAGGGAGGGAAGATATAAGGTAGGGAGGGTGGGAGGGTGATTGGAAGGGTGGGAGGGAAAGTGTGAGGGCGAGAGAGTGGGAGGAATGGAAGGAGGGTGGGAGGGATGGTGGGATGGAGTGAGGGACGGAGGGAGGGGTTGGCGGCGAACAGCCTAAAATTTCCGAGCAACGCCAGGTACACCAGATAGTATAGAATAAATCTGCAAAATTGTGTCAGCATAGCAACCTAATTACCAGTAAGCAATATATATGTATATATTATTCAAACACATTAGGCCTATACTAACGCTTCAATATCGATCTGTGGGAGCGTTTTTCCTAATAGATCTATGTATACCATATTTTTTATTTCACTTAGGGCCTATTGCCTGAATCTGTGATCGGATGATCAGCTAAGACCCTCTGTTCTTTGATGCTTCCTGCTTCCTCTCCCATTATAGAATAACTGTGTAGGCCTATTTATTTTCTTTGATTGAATTTCACTTTATTCTCAATTCTCATGTATCTTACCCTCCACCTACTTCAACTTATTGAAGATCTGCTCATCGACCTTGACTAGGTTCGTAACTACACCACGTCAGAATATCAGCTTATAGGCTAGCACACAACATAATTATAGCCAGCCAGCCATTGATTGTGGATCTTTGATGATAGAATCAACTGCAGAGAGTTGATCATGAACAAAAGCGATCCAATTCAACCACGCGGATTGAAAAATGCAGTTAGGAAATCTATTATTAGATAAGTTTTCTGAAAAATTAGCTTGTGTTATGCAGGTCGTAACATGTGATTCAAGTGAAGAATGTAACCAAAACTACGAATGTTATTTTGGAAATTGCTACTCCTGCACGTTCACAGGTGAAAATTACTTCCATATATGTCTCATAAAATCCGTTGTCACAATTAAATCAACAAAAACTATGTTAACGAAGTTAATCGATTACTTCAGCTTCACGAAAATCGTCGTTTTTTAATTTGATAAAATTATACGAAAATTAAACATGTAGCCTAACCTTAATCTACACATTTTATGTTATGCTTACAATTTCAAGATTTTTTTTATATAGCCTACTGTAGGTAACATAAGAGCGGCTTTGTTACGAAGCAGGGACCCACCAAATCATTCGCTTATCACGCACTCACCGGCAGATGTCGCTAAATGGTAGATTTCAAGATGACCGAGTCGGAAGTAACCCAGAGTTATACACGGTCGTAACAGCTGTACAATTTTATGTAACACAATCATTTGCATTCTCGTTGAAAAATGGTTGAAATCTATAAACATCGTTTTATTAATCTTGCCGTTCCTTCTTCAGGGCTGCCCACAGAGCCGACTACCCCACCACCTTGTCCAGACGTGTCGTGGTGTACTGGTGATTGCCAATTACAATACAGTTCGGAGGGATGTCCCAATTGTAGCTGTTTTTACATGTTCTGCCAGGTTAGCAACGCTGCATGCGTAAAACGTTTAAAACAGCAACAAACGAACTTTATATTATAACCACGTTCCTCGTTGTTGTCGTCATCGAATGTAAATTTGTGTTATAACGATTGGTCAAACTATTTATTTGTCCAGTTATATATAATAGCCTACATCAAAGTTTGCACTTTGCAGAGACCAACAAGTACATCTGCAAGCCTAAACAGTTAGGCCCTACTGTAGGCCTAGATGTCTTTCTGGCTGCGCAGCGGTCTTCATCAATAAAATTCTTAACCCAGAACGTTTTGAATTAAAGAGAAAGACATACTGATTTAATTTTACATCAGAAGAATTTATTCGGCGTAACTAAGTGGTGTAGTGGGGCGGGAACGCGGAGGAACGCCGTTCCCCCACTTTTTTCCAGGGAGGGAACGCGATCCCTCAAAATAGCCCTATTTTGCAGCATTTCTGAACACTTGATTACAATATGTTACAAATAACAAATTCCTATGTATAAATTGACATAATTACATTTATTAATATTTTTGGTATTTTTTACATTCAACAGTTTCAAAAATAGCAGCGCTCACACTATGCAAAATTCTTGCAAGATTGCACTTTTTGCTACAGTTGCTACTTCAATTTCCAGGCATTCCCCCACTTCATTTTTTAGGACTACACCGCTGGCGTAACTGGACCTACTCACTTGTTCAATTATATAGAAAAAAATTACAAAAATTATGTCAGAATTGGCTACTTAATTACCAGTAAGCTAGGCCTACATGATATTAGTCAAACACAGTAGTCTATTGATCTTTCCTATTAGATTTATGTACATGTATACTATATAACACTTGGGTCCAATCGTCTGAATCTGTGCTCGGATGATCAGCTAAGACATTACAACTGCTCTTTTATATTCCCTGCTTCTTCTCCATTTTTTTCAATCGATTGAATTTCACTCTTCCATAATAAACTTTTTATCAATTCTTCTGTATCTTACCCTCCACCTACATGACCTTATTGAGGATCTGCTTATCGACTTTGACTATGCTCGTAACTATACCACGTCAGACTATGAGCTTATAGAGCATAACATACAGTTATCTATTGGTTGTGGTTTCTTGAGCAATCAATCAAGACTCGATTATTTAATCATAATAAGATGGTATATATACGCAACTGACAAAAGAAAAATTGAAACTAAAGGATAGAGACATTCTTGAGTCAGCATATCATTTTGCAATGATAGGCTAAGCTTACATATATAAAAGTGATTCCCAACTCGTGGCCTGCGGGCCAAAAGCGGCCCGCCAGGCCTCAATAAATGGCCCTCATCTCTAAAAGAATTTTTAAAAATATATGAAAAATTGACAACTTGGACAGGATAGAGCACATAATTATTTTCTATTGCAATTTATTTTATTTTGAAATCTATAAATAACATCAAACGTTCTATTTTGAAGCAATTATAACAATTTTATATGCTTCTAATTAGGTAAATTTTAGCCTTTTGGCCCCCTAAGAGGAAAAAAGTGGTCCTCGTGTCATCCAACTTTGAAAAACTGGCCCCGAAGTCAACAAAGGTTTGGAACCACTGGGTTGTAGGCTTGTAGCCTACTTCAAGCTTGTTAGGCTAATTGGAGTTCTTAAACGACAAGCGGGAAGATGAATCAATTGCAGAGAGTTGATAATGAATAAGAGTGTTCCAGTTCAAACTTACGAACTGATATAAAGTTAGGAAATTATTTTACGGAGAAATTTACTGACAAATTGTTTTGTGTTATGCAGGCAGTGACGTGTTTTTCAAGTCAAGAATGTCACTTCAACAGCGAATGTTATGGAGGAAGGTGCTACTCCTGTTATTATATAGGTGGTAAAAATTACTTCCATACACGTCTAATAAATCTCGTTGTCACGATAAAATCCACATAAACCATTTTAACGTACATGTATATGTTAATCGATTACTTCAGCTATTGTTGCCTACTGTTCCTTCAGTCGCACATGAAAATTGTCGTATAAGCTTATATAATTGATTAAATTAAATGAAAATCAAACATTTATGTAAATCTACTAAATTTATTTTATGTTAATAATTTCAAGATGTTTTTGAGGTCCTGTTACGAAGCTGAGACCCAACCTATCATTTTGTCATTTGCTAATGGCGTACGTAAGGAGGGCCACAGATCCTTCTATGCCAGTGGTTTCAATAAATGGCCCTCATCTCTAAAAGAATTGACAAAAATATAGGCTATGAAAAATTGACAATTTGGACAGGATAGAACACATAATTATTTTATATTACAATTTATTTTATTTTGAAATCTATAAAATATAACATCAAACGTTCTATTTTATTATAACAATTTTATATGCTTCTAGTTAAGTAAATGTTAGCCTTTTGGCCCCCAAATGTCCTTCAACTAAGAAAAAGTGGCCCTCGTGTCATCCAACTTAGAAAAAGTGGCCCCGAAGTCAAAAAAGGTTGTGAACCACTGTTCTATGCACTGACCCCCATATCGAGCACCTATGAGGAATCGAAGTTATTAGATTTAAGCACAACTTGTCACTAAAATCAGAGCTGTATCGTTTCAGACCATACTCGGAGTCCGTCTGCGGGGCCGACTACCGTACCTTGTTCAAGCACCTCGTGTGATAGTAGTCCACTATGCAGCATAGATTACAGTTCAGGGGATTGCGCGTGTGTCTGCGTTGACCCCGCCTGCATGGTTAGAAACACTGCTTTGTCAACAATTAACCAACTATGCAATGTGCATTATTATTATTATTATTATTATTATTATTATTATTAGCGCCCGAGGTAGTAAAGATGCCTCAGGCTATAAAAGGTTTAAATTAGGTCATAGGTTCTCGTCCCCAACGTAGTGCTCAAAGGTGTCTCTAAATGGCACGGCGTTAAACCGTTGAGTGCAAACTTACAAACGCTGGAAAAGGTGCATGGTCTCTCTGGGGTTGCCCGTTGCCTCTGTCATGCGGCGGCCCAACTCCTGAAGAAATTCTAACCAATCCTTCAGTTTAATTAATTTCGTTCACAAGTTAAGATTGGCATTTTCACAATCGACTGTCCATCGTTGTCACAGAGTGTGTCTAAGTGAACAGAAGTTGTTGATAGTAGGATATTATGATCACTGTTACCGGTACATCTGTTGTTCATCATTTGTGGTTTAGCACCGGCGTGGTGTAGGCCTATGTTACTGACTGTAATTAACTAAATTATAAAGAGTACGCCTACTTCCTACGCGTAGGCCTATCGGCCTACATGCACTCAAGCAACATACAACTGATTTAGAGTTTGGTTGTGAGTTCCATGATGATTAAATAAAGTGTAGGTTAATGATTCGACTATGGACAAAAGAGATGCAACTCAAAATAGGATCAAACAACATATTATGGGCATACGGAAATCCAAGGTCGTAGCCAGGATTTTGTTTGGGGGGTGCTTACTCAGCTGAAATAGGTTTTCCGACTTCAGCAGTTTTCCCATCGTCATCGTCAATCACATAAATTTATATAGCGCCCCTTCAAGATCTCTACTCAGAGGCGAAAAGTATGAGATGTTCTTTCATTTTTACTTTATCGTGACTGGATCATCGTCTTAATCTACTCTAGGCCATTTTGAAATTTCACATAGAAATAAGAGTTTCAAAATTAGATCCGCCCATTAGTTCTTACGTCGTGTGTTAGCAGATACATTATTTCATTTTTACCTTATTTCATTTCTGGGGGGTGTTCAAGCATCCAGAACACCCTCCTGAATAGGCCTACGGACTTGAGGAAATCTATAGATAGGGAACTGATGTGAAAACTTTTCTCTCTGTTTTACAGCTCGAAGGATGTCCTCCCGGTCAAGCATGTCTCCCGAACGGCGAATGCGATACTTGTTATTCCTGCCTTCCAGATGGTAAAAAGTTGCTTCCAGACTCAGCTCACTAATCAATCATTCAAAATATTACTCATCTCTTCAATAATATTATATATAGGCCTATGAATTTATTAGCTCAAAACGTTTTGCCGCAGTTGTACTGTTACATGACAAAATGAGATGCAAAAAGATATTACAAATTTTAACATATTTTGCAGGCCATAAGCCATTTCAAGAGTAGAATAATCATGCAGGTCAGATGACTTTCCGTGACCTATGGTGTGGCGCCGCCACTGAGAGAAGCAAGATAATTAAAAAAATATAATCAAAGCAAATATATTCGACAGAATGAGGTAGCCGATTTATCTATAGGCTACTGATCGAAATATTGTACAGCGTGTAAGAACGATGAAAATAATAATTAGTCCTGTAACAGCAGAGATGAGCTGGCTACGGAAGATCAAGCGATGTTCTTTCAACCACACAAGAGCACGAAACGACGACCTGAGGCAACTCTTATTCGTGGATGTTCAAACAAGTCTGCTGGACAAAGCCATTCGACGAGGATTGGAAACAATGCGCTGGGTGCAAGCGACGGGGGGGGGGGGAAAGAAACACAGACAGACCAAGACGATCAGCGGCGCCCGCAGGATTTTTTTCTAGTACGCACAGAAATTTTCGATGGAGGGGCGAACAGAGGAAAATTTTCGGTCGACGAAAAAACTGATAATTTTTTTTTAGTCGTCAACCTGGAATTTTCCAAAAACATACCTTTTCTATTCGCCGAAAAAACTGATGATTTTTTTTAGTCGTCAACCTGGAATTTTCCAAAACATACCTTTTCTATCCGCCGCTGTACGCACTTACCTATGTGCGTACGTCTGCGGGCGCCGCTGCTGTACGCACTTGCGTAAGTGCGTACGCCTGCGGGCGCCGCTGAAGACGATACTTGTGGGGCGCGGTGGTGTAGTGGGTGTGGTCGTTGCCTTGCAGCCGGAGGGTTGTAGGTTCGAATCCACCTCAAGTCGCCGCCTAGGGACCTTGGGCAAGTTCTTCGCTCTCAATTGCTCAGCGCTTCGGCGTGAAACTCCGATGCAGTGTCCGCGCTCTAGTCGGAAGCGCCTCTGAGTAGGCAGCTAGAAGGGACGCTATAATAAGTGCACATACATACATATGCGCTTGATAATCAATATCAATCAGGACATAGGATCATTTGAACAAACAATACGCGGGGCATAAGACCTAATGGACTTGACTGGTGAACAAGGAAATGGAGATAATCTATTCGTACCTTTCTGCGCCAAATGGCTGGCATAGGGAAATAACGAATGAGCGCTTATGTCGCTGATCCGCTTCACTGTCGTCACTGCGAATAACGTCCGAAACTGCAAAAGTGAACGGAAATCGAGAATTAACTGTCAAGCTTCGTCACTCTAAACCCAAAGTTGCTACTTCTGCTTAAAAGTTCCTGTTTAGCCGACGGAAAGTCGGGTAAAATATATTAGCTCTGCCTTGCCTTAGAGCGTACATTCACGGTCCAGTATTCTAGGAGTTTTGTGGGCTTCTCTTGATGCTATAACCTGGTACATCAGTGCTTCGGGGTTGAGTTATTTTCCTTTCTCTTAATCATTTCTGCAAGCGTCTGAAGTTCTATCTTTCTACCAGTGAAACACTGGTCCACATAGTTAGCGCATCATATCTTTAGCGGCGCTATATATATATATATATATATATATATATATATATATATATATATATATATACTAAATAACGATTTCTAATATACTAAATAACGATTTATATATATATATACTAAATAATGATTTCTAATATATATACATACTAAATAACGATTATTATTATTATGATTACAGGGACGACGACGACGACGACCACGGAGCTGACCACAGAGACGACCACGTGGTCGACCACGTGGTCGATTATTAATTGCGCAACATCGACTTGTGGTCTATACTGCTCATTCGGGAAAATCGGGGCCAATGGATGCCCGGTTTGTGACTGTAACCCGGAGGATGCCTGTCTGGTTAGAAACACTGCTAAAGCTAATAAATATCATTATCATCAGGCCATAGACAATTTTGTTTGTTATAATCACCCATTGTATTGCCAAGATCACTAAAGATCATTTAGTCATTTGCCCTACCTACTTTACAGTGATACTTATCCACCGTAGAACTACTTTCTCATTATTTATCTTTTTTCATTTACTTTTTCGTTCTTCGTTCACTACTTTCTTTGACCTATAGGATAGACATGACAAGGTGCCTGAAACTTGTTAAAGCCTCCAGTAGCTAGAGTGATGTAGCATTTAGCTTAAAACAAATTCTTTTGTAAACGGATTGTGTTCCGAAAGCTGGTAAGGTCACCACTGGTGGACTTTTTTTACTCACACATACATACTAATTGCTGAAATAGATAATAAATCAAGTAAATCGTGAATTTCCAATTAGTTGCAGCATGAGGATTGCCCCGCTGGTGAAGAATGCGTACCGACGAAGACCTATTGCAATAAGGACACCTGTTTTTACGAGCCACGCTGCTTTCCAGGCTAGTTTTTATCGTGCACTCGTTCATTTATTTGCTCTTAATATTATGTCCGTGACGGATCTACTCTTTCATTCAGTCAGTCCACGTCAATATTGATCAATAAGCTCTTTGACCCAGCCATAAGGGTTTCATTTGTAATTCTCTTGGCAGCTGTACTTCAGATCATGTTTTTGAACGGAAGGTCTATAATGTGACAAATTTCGTAAAAAGGGCTACTACGCGCATTCTCATTTTTGTTCAATAAGAGTAGGGCCTAAAACATAGGCGGAGACCTGGGCCGAGAATTGGGGGGAACGGAAAGACGCGAGATTTTCCGAAAAATTTCTGACGACCGGCGAAATCTGAGAAAAAAAAATTTTCCGCCGCCAAAAAAGTGAATGACTTTTTTTTAGTCATCCGCCCAAATCTCGACGAATTTTTTTTTTCGCCGCCCAAAAAGTCTTGACGCTCAAACATTGGGGGGGGGACAAATGCATGGGCCGTCCCCCAACACTTTCATTGGGGGGGCCGTCCCCCCTGTCCCCCCTAGGTCTCCGCCCATGGCCTAAAATAAGATTAGCAAAGAAATTTGCTTTGTCATTTCAAAACTTGTGGGCTCAGGCCCAACTAGGATCCAAACTTTTTTATGCTTCCTACTCTGATGCTTTGATTGACTGAGAATAGGCCTATGGCGAATTTGCATTATTTGCTGATCACGATTGAGCTATCGCATAATTTTTCTGTTGCTAAATAATGTTGTTTGTTTGATATACATTACAGTTTCAACCACTCCGCCCGCTACAACGACTGGTTGGTGCTCTCAGACACCTTGCCCTTCTCGATGCCGCTGGATCACCGGAATCGATGGATGCCCAGCTTGTGACTGTACCACTGGTAAGATGGCAGTAATATAAAGTGAGGCCAGATTTAAATTCTCTTTATGATTTCCGTTAAGTTTTCCGATGTAGGCTATGTATACATCTTAAGAACATGTTCAGTTATTCACAATGAAGCTCTGCAGTTTGAAGCTAAAGACGTGTGCATGGCGGACTCTTAGCCAAAGTTGTG
Organism: Lumbricus terrestris; assembly: GCA_949752735.1. Taxonomy (NCBI): domain Eukaryota; kingdom Metazoa; phylum Annelida; class Clitellata; order Crassiclitellata; family Lumbricidae; genus Lumbricus; species Lumbricus terrestris. The sequence continues at coordinate 14,591,783 of OX457045.1, read as the reverse complement.
CTATAAAACTGCTCTATTCTTTTGTTTTACGATGTCTTGTTTAGGTCGGTCAGTTAGAGACAAAGCATGACATTGACAGCTTTGTCCCGTGAAAACGTCATCGTAGTTTTTCTTTGCTATCTCAAGTGATAATCTAAGGATAGTTTTGATAGGTTTGGACAATAAGCTAGTAGTCAATTTTGTGCTGTAATTCTCTATTAAATAGTCATTATAAAATTTTATTTGTCGATCTGTATTGTAAATGATTAGAAATAAGTCACTTACCATATACTCAACCTTCTATAGATACTCCAACGCCCTGTCCAATAGTTACGTGTGCTCCAGACTGCGTCTCGGATACAGGATCAGATGGATGCACAACTTGTGAGTGTCCTCCGAGCTGCAAGGTTAGAAACGCTGTGTAAACAATCACTAGAAAACAAACTTTAAAATTCATCAACTCAGTCGTTGTCTATTTTGAGAATTGTACAAAGTAATGATCATGTGCAATGATGATTTTACTATTGCATATTAAGAAAGACAAGGGGGTTGAACCTCCACAAACCCCGACAAATAGCCTACTATCACCTATCACAAAGGTCTCGTCGTTAGAAATGCTTTATTCTATGCACATTAAAAAAACACAGTTAAGCTAGCGATCATGCGTTGAGTAGCACAATTTATGTAAAATTTCAGTTTTCTCATTCATTCATTCATTTCCAGAATTTATGTAGGCCTAGAGACCCTTCAAAAAGCCCACTAAGTTCAGCAGTTGGTTGTTAGAGTTAGTTTAGCAGTACTGTTGTCGTGTCTGTGCTATAAACGAAATGCAGAACATTTACAACGTAGGCCTATAACAAAGTGAAGTCAGTGGATCAGAAAACGTTGCGGTCTTTCTTTACCTTGTTGTATACCTGGCCTTGGCATATCTGTCCTTGTGTTATACATCATCATTGAAAAATATGCCAACCGTATATTGCAGACTGTCAAGTGTTCCGCTGGCCATGAATGCCAATTGGTCAACGTCACCTGTATTCGATACCCATGCTTTCCACAACCGCAGTGCGTTCCGGTAGAAGGTTAGTATCAGCCATTGTATTTATATCTTATTACGTAGGTCTATATGACTATAAATTTATTAGCTCGAAAAGCTTATCCGTAGGTCTACTGCTTCATAGCATAATGAGATTCCTAAAAGTCTTTAAACAGATCTTTGCAACAATGTTTGTACTGACTCCATAGTCCATTGTGGCATCTCAGACATTTGACGGATTTTCATTCCTTCTTTTACTTTCCATTCTAACTGTCCGAGTTGTGGGAATCCTAGACCAGGAAGTCACATTTACGCAACATAGGCTATTTACTTTCTCTGTCGCAACTGTGAATTCTAGCTTTGACAGCTCGAGGTCAATTCTCACCCTTTAACTCCCAGCGCAGGGTCAACATTTCTTCATTCGCTTTTAGTTCCACGGCTTGACTACTTTAGTTTCACATACGATCGACTTCATAAAAATGAATAAATAAATACTGTTAATAGGCTACTCTACAAAAGACACTACTTTGCTGTCCAAAAGAGCTGGCATAAGTCAAGAAGCGGCGCATCATTGTTGTGTAATGTGACTGTTTAGATCCGTGCACTGGAACTCCAAACCCCGGTCGCTGTGGTCGAGGTTCCAAAACCCGATGGACGTACAATTCGCAGAATGACACATGCGAGAGTTTCCGCTACTACGGCTGCACTCCGAGTCCCAACACATTCCGCTCTCGGAAGGAATGCAAAGATGAATGCACTGGAAATTCTCAAATCGTCTGTGCGACCGTCGTTTGTGATGACGATTGCTATACGTTAGAGAGGCAGGACGAGTGTCCACTATGCATCTGTCCGAACCCATGCAAGGTACAAATGATATATTCCTGCAGTGAGTTTACAGGCGGTTTAATAAAGTGCATACTTACTTGCTTACTTACTTAAATGCGAACAACTCTTTGCCTGACTTTGTCTTCATTTCTGTTCCTGCTCACTGTCGTTATAATTATATTTTTTTCTTTTCGCGTTGTGTATAATTTTCATGATCCCTTGGGCTTTAAAACGATACTAAAATCTTTGTTGTTCTGGAGTTAACGAATCGTCACTGGTCGATTGTGCAAAGGTAGATCGGAAAGAAACAGCGTTAAAGCGTTGTGTACAAACAGAAAGACGTTGAAAGAGGTGTGCTGTCTCCTGCGGGTCTTCTGACACCATGGTCAACCGCCGCCCTAGTTCTGATAAGAACTCCCGGCTCTGTGCATTGATGGGACCCAGTGTCGCAAGTGCCACTGGAATGAAATGAATCATCATTAGCATTATTTATTAATTATTATTATTATTATTATTATTATTATTAATTATTATATTATTCTATTATTCGACAAATTATGGTTGGACAAAAGAACCGCGGAAGGCCACGGAATTAAAGCGCTGGATGGTGATTGATGAGCACTGTTGTCTTTTTATTATTATTTTTTTTAATTATTATTTTTTTTAATATTTTTTTTAGCGCCCGAGGTATATATGATCCCTCAGGCTTTAAAATTTATTATTGCTTTTTAAAACTAATTTTATTTTTATTGTTACTGTTTTTTATTTTGTTGTTATTGTTAATACGATTGTTGCTGTTGTTATCTCTAAACATTCAGCCGTCTACTCTCGTTCTTGTTCTTGTTCTTCAGTCCTGGCGATGATGAATCATCATTAGCAATTTATCTGCAGCGTGTGTTATTCAAGATGTATAATGTATGCGTATGGTTCATACGGTCCGTTCAAGTACATGATATTGTGAGCGTTCGTATCGGCCTGCCTGCATTTATAGTCTTACCCTAATTATTGCTAATATTCTAATGAAATCCTCAACGCGCAGGTCAATATAACTAAATGGAAGGCAGATCCGAAGCCATTTGCAGCATGTAATTGACATCTAAATATGCCTATATATCGGCATTTTATATACTAACTTTACCAGAGAATAGCGTTATGCATTCCTGTGGACATAGATTTTGTTGATAAACTTGGGGAGGAGATTATCAATGGACGCCATATAAATATCCTGACATAAGATTACTAAGACCATACATGTATGCGGGGCGCGGTGGTATGTTCAGTGTCTTGGAATCGGAATGTTTCGGTTTCGAATCCTCCTCAAGTATACAACTATACATATTATTCATGCAACGGCGCCCATTCTTACCCCAGGTAAACTCTTCCCAAAATTGCCTAACCGGTGTTAGTCATTCACTGGTTTGGTCTTGCACAGAATCACAGATTGTTTGAGCTATTTGCTGAATTCTATTATGTGCTGATTACAGGAATTCCAATGCCGCAAAGGTTACGAGTGCAAGATGCGAGAGTCAAAGTGTAGCAAAGGCGCAAAACCATTCTGCGCTAAAAGTATGTTCACACAACTCCGACATATCAGAATGTTCTAAGATTCCAACCATATTAGCTATAGCTGTTGGGTTTGTCGTTAGTCTAATGTGTAGTATTTTTAAGCACCGTACGTAGCCCTTCAATAACACCCCGAGTCTGTAATCTAACGCTTGCGGATTTGAGTCTATTGAGGGGATATAAAACGGCAACCTTGGCAAGCTACTTGCATAAAATTGCCTCTTCTTGCCACTTGTAAAACATTTAGGACAAACTTGACCTTGATTTTTGAATGTCACCTATTCAGTGGTATAAAATAATATGGTAGCCTTATAGTATAACACTTGTGCTGCTGTTAGACTGTCCGTGAATATGACGCCGTTATTACTAAGCTGCTACATCGAATAGGGTGCTGTTAAATCAGTTATTCATTATAACTAATTGTTGGACTACTTGTCCTATTCTGTATGATGTGGACATGGGAAATGATATTAGTGTAGGACCAAGCGTAATCCCAGACTTCATGCAGGCCTACATTTAGTTCAGGATTTCTAGGAATAGTTTCGGTGCCATGTGAATGAAGAGTTTGAATGTCTTGCAGTTGCAGATCCCTGTCCCACTCAGGACCCATGTGGCATACGGTGCATGTACGGCTTGAAGGCGGATAAAAACGGATGTCAACTCTGCGAATGTCTGGAAGCACCACGTTCTGACCCATAAAGAAGCTGAACCAAAATGATGATTCAGAAAGGAACTCAAATATTATAAATGCTTGAAACAATGCTTTCCGTCAACAATGTATTTCGCAATGTAATCACACATAGTTTTAATTTGGTGGTTGGGCATAGCAGGTGTTTGGTGAGAATATTAATTTGAGCTGTGCAACTTAACCAAAGGCTTAACCATAAATGTTTTGTTACAATTCGAAAAGAAAATATAGGCTCTTAGAAATTAATCTTCGGTCACTCGTTCTAAGCATCATATAGCGCCTCACCAGGAAGCTAATATCCTACCCACAAGTGCTCCCAGTCCAACCAGTATTGTCTAGTAGGCTAATCCACACTTTGGCCTCCATGTCGAGCCTCTGATGACAAGTTATCTTAAAAGACAGAATCTCAGATAGTTATAATCGCTTCAAAATGCTGCATTCAACCAAGCTTTTTGCACTACTAAATACTCCAAATTGACTCAACACCTCAACTGTAGGCCTAAGTGCAGTTCAAGTGCACTAACTTTCATGCTTATAAATTAGTATAGAATTTTACTTTTTAGCCATCATTCAAATTAAGTTACTCAAAGTTCTGAACTCATGTGCAAATTCAGTAATAAAAACAGGCGGCAGTTGATTCCTGGCCTACTTCAACTCAGTTGAACACCTCAATACGACTAGGAATAAACGTGATTGTATGAGAATCTATCCTGATGCTAACGCACCCAAATTTTCGTTTAAAATAATACCATGAACCATTAATATGCGACAGTGTGCCGGGCTATATATTCAAACTGCCACAGACCTTAAACTTATAAGAAACTAATACGTGCAGATGCAGTAGAAATGTTATAATTATTGTCAGATTGGTATTAGTTAATTTATTGTCTTATGTTTGTTATAATTTTCGTTTATATGCACACTTATTAACTTTCACTTTGTTTTATTTCTCCCATTTTCCATTCCTGCAATAGAGTGCTAAAGCACATTCAACCATCCCCTTTGCTTCATCAACTCTTTACCTATGGCACCTAGCAAACGGTTTTTTACTTCAGGGTACCTGTTGTTTCCTCACTTTACATCTGTGTAGGGCCTACATTTGATCTCGCATTTAATCATTCAGTCGTGTCGTGCAACGTTTAACGTGTGTACTTTTTGGGAAACAATAAATTTGACATGATTTGATTCGATAGAATTTTATGCGAAATTGATTATTGGTTGATTTATAATGATCGACAACTTGCTTACTATTTTAACCAAACGTGACTTCTCTTACTGACAATCCCCGCTGTGACCTCCATAGATAACACACTAGGCTATTTCTATAATTCTTGACAAGTGCATTGTTTTCGCGTTCTTGTTTATTCCTTTGTTTCGAATAGCATCACTGATATATTCAATCTTAACCTTACAGAACTGAACGTGAATGGTGGCCTGTGTTTTACTTTTACTTATTGTTATCATCATTGCTGAATTATGGAGAATATTAAACGTATTAAATGGCTGTTCTTATCATATAACTTCTAAGTGCTGCCAGGTATGATGCAGTAAGATATAATGTAGCAACATTGTAGACCTATTCGAAATTTAATTATTATTAATTTAGCGGTTCGTCATCTTGGTTTCAGAGGCAACTGAAAAACTTATATTCTAGTTTACTCACGATAATGCAACCCCAATCCGGCTATGGACCCCCTCATTTTATAAATTTCTTTAGGCCTACTTTTGGCCAGCTATTCTGTCTCGGAAAGATGACGTGGCCCCCCCATGAGTAATTCCGTAGGCCCTCTCCACACCCACACTACACCCACGAAGTCCGCACACGAGGCTCGTATATAGGACTAAAAAATGTTGTCTTTTTCTTGGGAAATGGAGACAAATGTAGCCCCATCGAAATAACCCGTCAAAACAGGCTGTGTAATCAGTTCCGTGAAAATAGTCCCCACATAGACGCTACCGACAACCAGGGCCGTCTTATCCATTAGGCACAGTAGGCACTGTGCCTAGGGCCTACGAACTTACCAGGGGCCTACGAAATCCTGAAAAGTATATTAAAAAATAAATGCAGTGATTGCATGGTCAATGAACGGAAAAACAAACAAAAAACGAAGACTTGCAAATTTAATTTTAACGATCTAACTTTTTTAAGGCTAGAGTTAGATTCTATAACTAATGAAACAGCAACATGTTAACTTTGCGGCTCTTTGCATTCGCGAAATCGCTTATAACGTCTTCAAATGTCATTTCTTGCATTAAGTCGTTTTCAATTGAAAGCAATGCAAGGGAGGATAATCGTGCATGTGTCCCATCGTTGACCGAAGGTAATTTTTGATAATTTTCAGTTTCGAAAAAGAACGTTCACCTTCACAACTTGTTCCAAAAATAGAAAGATAAATTCGAAAAGCAATATTGACATTTGGAAAATTGGAGACCAGCTTGTCAGCTATTTGTGTCCTAATCATTTCAGCTACAGATTTATTGTCTGCAAACATTCGAGAAAACAAAAGAAATTCGTCAATAAATGCATCTTCTAGATCACATGGATATATCTCAATTAATGCCTTTGCTCTAATCACTATTTCTTTAGTTGATAAAGTTCTGTCAAGAAGAGAATTGAATCTTTCATGTAGTGTTGCGTAATTTGCTATAGCCGCTTTCCCATCTCAGTTATAAGTGTCAATGATCACAAAACATAGTTCAACATAATTTTAAGAAATAATGTAAATGTGTTGCAATTTGAATTAATACATACATGTAGTTGAGTTGGATAGGCCTTAGGGGGCCTACGAATAGATTATTATGCAAAAGTGCCTAGGGCCTACAATGACCATAAGACGGCCCTGCCGACAACTCAATTCCAGATTGGTTCAAATGTTTAATGTTAACAGTAACGCAATGAACAGTGTATTTAAAACAAATTAACCAGACTACTAGTGTGAAAAGTTGACATGTTTTCAACGCAAAATGTGAGCAAAGGTAGTACGAAACAACTAAGACTCAAACCTGTTTGTACGACAACTGAAGGAAACTATGTGTTTGATCATTGTCCTTAGTTCTTATCATCCTTCAGACTATAATCGTTTGATCCCAGCTATCGATGAGAAATGCAACGTTAGTTTGAACAAGGCCTGTCCACTAAGGCCTGTCCTCTAGCTTCGTTTCGTAACTACAGTGCGACTTTATATAGACTTAGGTCTATAGATCAGTCAACTTTTATATAGCCTATAACCATATATAATATAAATACTCCATGGCAGTTTGGTGCGGCTTCATCAAAGTGCGGAATTGGTCGCTCTCAGATCTTGTGGCCTGCTTGTAGAGCCGATTTCCTTAGCAAGGGTCTTCGAAAAATATCTTTGCTTTTTGTCCTTAGCTCTTATCATGATTAAGATAATCATTTGATCGTAGTTATCAATGTTGCCATTGGAACCTCCGAATCGATTTCCAATTAACCGCTTTGAAGTAGCCTATTATGTTAGAGTTAGACCAATTTTATTTTGAACCGATTTCTTTCACATCACATCTTTACTAAAATTGTGTGTTCTTGCGCGACTTTGTCGGTACTACTTTCATGGGCTGTTTTGACAGGGCTATTTCGACGGGTTATTGTGTCGGTGATCGATTATGAATTTATGACGGGGGTTGTTTTGTCGGTGGGCGATTATGACGGGGCTGTTTTTACGGGCCTATTTTGACCGGGCTATTTTGACGGGATGCCGCCACGATCACATTGTGAGTAAATACGTTTTGTAGGCTACAAGAAAATATAGTTTGCTATCCTCAAACAGGGTCATGACATTTTATTTCTGCGGCCCAGTGAAAAATACTTCAAAATAAGATGCCAATATAGACCTACATCATCTCTGTGCGTCGATTACACGTCGAGCCAGTGAGCCTATAGGTCTGATAGGCGAACGAAGACCACTAGCAGCACAATGGCACGCATGATCAAACCTTGGAAAGTCAATATTGCACAAACAAGTCTTTAAAATGTAGTAGGCAACGAAAAATCACATTAAACTATCGACCAGCCATCGAATAGATTGCTAATTCCAAATATAGACTTAAGACTTAGGCCCGTATAGGCCTACGTTTTGGATTTAAACAGGGTGGCGCAAAAAAGTGAGAGCACTTTGTATAATTTCAAATCATAAATTTCTTAAAGCTTTTTCTTCTAAGTAAGACGAGCAAACTGTTGCCAAAATATAATTAATGCAAAATCATAAATAAAATTCAATATGTCCATTGTCCACCTCGGTTCTCAACAGTTTTTGTCTAAACGTCTGCACCACTGGTCAATGCTTCTGTTTATAAACGACCGAGCGAATTTTTGCCACTCTGTAGCAATGGGACGAGGAAATGTTCCCGAAAACCCAAATTTCTCGGGTGGCTTACCGGTGGAGGTCGGAGTGTGGTGGGGTGTGGTGGGGTTGTGGCCGAAGCGGGTCGAATCCTAAATTTCCCGGGCAACGTCGGGTACCCCAGGTAGTAGAATATAAATATGGCGACCGGAAGTTCACGAAGCAGTGACGTCACACGTTGGAATAGTGAGAAGGGATAATTTTAAAGTTTTAAAATACCGCCCTAAATAATTATAGGCCCTAATTATTATTTGATATCGCCTATGTTACAAAAGATTTAACGAGACGTTTTTCACTTTTTCTGCGCCACACTGTATATATATATATATATATATATATATATATATATATATATATATATATGTTTATCTATATTCCTTGATACCACGTGCATATATACTTTTATTGTGCAATGCACATATATATAATATATATATATGTACAATTGTACATGTGCAGGCCTTTATATATATAATGAATATATAGAATTTTATATATATATATATAATTCTATATATTCATTAATCCACCATCTGTCTCACATTCGATTAAATTGCCTCTGTTTTTCAGGCTTTGAAATTCGTGACGGCAATAGCGCTGCATTAAAACCTGTGTCATTTCGGTTTTATGCTTATATGTATTCGAATCGACCATTACATTTCAGAGCTGAACAAAGGTTTCGACACATTCGCTACGTACGGCTGTGAGTATAACAGAAGAAGCTTGAGATTTCTCTGGAACCTTTGCAAATCGTGAGAAATTGACGTAGGCCTTATTCGAAAAGGCTTCACATTACTAAGCCCTAAGTATAGGCTAGCTATCGTACTGCTAAGCGTTGCGTCGTATCAGAGTGTTAGACAGTGACTTTCCAACGGAGGTCCGAGTCTGTTTGCCAGCGAGAGAAGAGAGAGGAGCCAGAGGAGCGCCTATGGGAGTTTCGCATTGGCGACATGTCGAGAAAGCTTTGAAGACTTCAGATAGAACTAGAGAATTTTGTGAGGTGGTTAATGCGTCTAACTTCGTTGGTTTCGAGGTTGGGGATAGGTAATTAGCCTGCAGCGACCAATCGAGGAGTGCCATAGGGTCTGCATGTATGCGTGAAGAAAGTCGCGAGTGTGCCTCATATACTTGGGTTGTTGCGACATTATTACATTACATTATTACTAGGGCTGTTGTTCGATTAAAATTTTTAATCGAAATTAATCGCGCGATTAATTTTTTTAATCGCAATTAACGCCAAATTAATCGCAATGCATTTCCTTCAAATATATTAATCTTACTATTTTCCAAGGACCCTGAAGCATAAAATTTTAATGACTGAATGCATTCTTTCTAATGCAAACATATTTAATAGTCTTTGGCTTAGGCGTACTGAATTTCTGCATTTAGTTTATTTAACAGTTTTGTATGACAGACAGAATTGAAACACTGTTCAAATCATCAGTCAACTGCTCAAAATCCGTAATATTTTTTAATTTGAGCCACTTTTAATTAACATGACATAGGCCTACATGTGAAATTAGACAACAGTTTTCTAACTATCGAGATAAATTATTTATTCAGTCAATTGTACCGGCAGACCAGTCTATTTACCCTGATCGGTTCAAGGGATGCTCTTAATAATTGACAATAGCAGGTCTGCTATTGAACCTCATTATTTATAATCACAATTTTTCACAAGAGGTTGCGGTTCTTGCCAAACCTCGTCTCAGTTGTCCTTCTGTAAGCGTTTATCATTTGAAACCTGAAATCCATTGGTCTTGCCATCCCATGGAGTTCAGCCAACGTAGTCTGACTGACGTCTGACGCGGTGAGGAAAAAGGAAACAACCTTACTGGACGATGCGATGCGGCCGAGGTCGACGACTTATCGTTAGCGTTTAACGCATGTTTTGGTCCGCATGTAGGCGATAATTGAACAAAGAATTGCTACGATAATACTAAAATTCTTTTTTGGATAATTTGCCAAAGAATGTATCACTAGCTTTCAGTATGAGCCTTTCGTTTAAAACGAGTTTTTCTACCTCTGATTCCATTTCAATCAGATCTAATTAACGCGTACGATTAATGCGTTAAAAATTTTAATCGCAAATTTTTTTAACGCGTTAATCGCACGCGTTAACGCGATTAAATCAACAGCCCTAATTATTACATTACATTATTACATTACATTATTATTATTACATTATTACATTATTGCAATACATTATTACATCACATTATTACATTATTGTGTCTCTTGGCGATTTGGAGCAATTCTCTAAAACTGTCAGTCGATGATTTCAGAGATTGCACGTTGGGTGTTTGCAGTTGATGAGATTTGAGTGGAGTGTGTAGACTGTTGTTTCATTTACATGTATATCCGTCTCGAATGTTAGCTTCTTTTAGCCGTTGGAAAATGGGAATTTATATACGGCTACCTATCGTCAGGTTTTGCAATTCGGTGAACGATCATCGATTGAGCCATAGATTGATTGATTGATTGATTGATTGATTTATTGATTGATTGATCGATTTATTGGGAGAACTTGTCTGCGGCTGATTAACAATATTTGTGTTGGTTGCTGTTTTGTTGTCTGCTTGATTGCTTTTTGCCGTATTCAGTAACTAATTCATCATGCTAATTGACTGGGCTAATTCATCAGGCTAATTGACTGGGCTAATTGATTAGGCTAATTGAATTAGGGTAAATGATTAGGCTAATTGATTACGGTAATTGATTACAGTAATTGATTAGTTGATTGGGTGTCGCTGATCAATCAACCAAGCAACCATGGGCTTCTTCTATCCCTATACAGGCGGGTCCAACTTGAGCCAAGTGAGAAACAGTAGAATCAGAAATGAGCCAAAAAACCTCACAGCTGAAGGAAGACGACCAGTCCGGAAATTGCAGGCCGGTCCTGGAGGGGAAGAGAGCGGTTGAGCCCGGTTGTTTAAGGGGGGGGGGGAAATAAAAGCCACAGTGAAATGCGAAAATTAGCAAGTAGGTCTAAGCAATTTTTGGCCATATTCGTTTAGACACATAACTGCATAAAACTCACAAATTGTCTGCTTGCAGGTTGCTTGCTGGTGAAATCACGAGTTGACTGCCAATAAGAAGACAAATAACAGAAAAGATGAGGTCGGTTGCCATAGCGATGATGGTGACTGCTCTGATGATGCTTCGAACAGCGGCGTATCCAGGTTGGTGGTCAGGTGGCCTAATATGAAAATAGGACGTGGGATAGTGTTTGGTGATGCTATGAGAATGATGGATATTTGTTTATCTATTATTTGTTGAAATAGATCTATGAGATATTGCACGTTCAAGAAACTTAAAATTAGAACGGTGTAAAGCCGACTCAAGGCAGTGGCCCAGTTCTTGTGGTAGGCCGGGTGAGTTCTTGAAACGACCTCGAAGCTTTCAAATATATGAATTTTCGGACATTGCATTGACAGAAAACATCCGATGTCTTTCCTGCCAATTTAGGTGTGGTCTCCCCTTTTAGAGTTAAGTATTCAGGATTATGTGAATATGTAGCCTATGTCTGACCTACATGTTATAGCGCCCCTTCAAGATTCCTAATCAGAGGCGATGCGGACTACAGCGCGGACACTGAAAAAGTATAACAGACGTAGGCCTAAATTTTGTTCTTGAAGCATAGACTGTCTTTTCGTTTATTCAAATATGATGGAAGCTTTAATCTAATAATTTTTTAAACACGATATTTTAAACTAAAATCAGAGAAGCGGAATGGTAGGCTATAAATCAGTAGGAGATAAGCAGAAGGGAATAAAACAGTATAGTGAGTGGAAAAGAAGGGCAGGTCGGAATGAGATTATCGAGAAACTAAATCACATAACTGGCCTAGTTAGCTACACCGGTAAGCGACAGCCGCATTCGTCTGTTGGTTGCAACGGACTGCGGTTCAAGCCCCGGGCTGGGAGTTGACATTCAGAGATTTAGATATCTCGGGCTAGCACGTTTGGGACGCAGGGGCGCAAGCTCTTGCGGAGCGACCTTGGGCAAGTTGCTTATCCATCATTGTCTGTGGGGAAGGCAAAGGGAAACCACCTCACTCATCTCATCCCCAGGGGCGTAAAAGCCAATGAACCTGCCACCACCATCATCATCATCATCATCAAATCACATAATACTAACTGTACCTGTAACTAAATTCAACTGTCACTTTCAGGTCCAACTCCAGAGACGAAACTCGATACACCGACTGAAGGTAATTATCCTTAGTAGGCCTAGGTCTATCCAGCTTGATGCGATGGACAAAACAGCCACAATTGGGTATTAATCCTAAAGTATTCCGCAATACTGTGACTCAATACAATATACCAATATTGTCTTGCAAAAGTCTACCGCCATTAAGTTTATAATATAGTGTTTAGACACGAACTTTGTCTTATGTGCTCACAACTAAAGCTTTGGACTGAGATGATGAAATTGTTATGAGGTAAAATATGCCTCCTAACAAATTGATATTTTCAATTTTCGGTTTTCGTGGCCTTTCTTAGTAACTTTGAATCCTTCATGTATCGGCCTACCATACGATATTGCATGCACAAAATGGCAAATAATAATACAAGTGTAAAATAAATTTAAGTTTAACATGCGTTCAAGTTCGTATAACATGGTGTCAAATTGTTATGCGATGTAGGCCTAGTACTTTGGATCGCCGCGGGCCCTAGGCATGTGCCTCGCATGCCTAGGCCTTATAACGGCTCTGCACATAACACATTTGAAGATGCTTCTGTTAAAAAATGGCTGAAATCTATAGCATCGTTTCATTAACCTTGCCGTTTCTTCTTCAGAACCGCCCACATCGACGCCTTATCCACCTCCACATTGTCCAGAGTCTTGGTGTCCTACAGAATGCAGCTTAATGAACGTTTTGGATGGATGTCTGATTTGTATCTGTTCAGACTCGTTCTGCGTGGTTAGAAACTCTGCTTAAACAAACTCAAATCCACTTTCATCGTCATCATCGCCGTCTTCAAATTTTTCCTGTTGTAACGATCGCTCAAACTATTTACGTATTAATTTTTTTATATCAAAGTTTATAATTATAGACCAGCAAGTTCATCTGCAAACATTTTATGGCTGCAGAAGTATTTAGGTAACTGGATCTACTTAGCCTACTTGCTCAATCATCTTGCATTATAAGGCTGAAAGTTTATTTGTGGCGGGTGGGCGGGCGTGAGGGTGGTGTATGTACATGTAGGCCTATGTCCGTCCCAAGAAAGGCTCCAAAATAGCTCCATTTCGCACGACGAACAATTTTTTATCCTCGCATGCGAATTTGTAGGTGAGCGCGACTATTTTCAGCTCTCAATTCACTTTAAAACCCGAGATATGGACATTTTAGTCAGCGCCTATCTCAGGCCTACTTTCCACCAATGGTTTACCTTATTGAAGTTATTGAGGATCTGCTCAATTGCTCATCGAAATTGACTAGACTATATGCTCGTAACTATACCACGTCAGACTGGGAGCTTATAAAGGGTACACCATACATGTGAAGCTAGCTGGCTATTGGTTGTAGGTTTTTTATGATCAATCAATAAATACTCATTTTATTTAACCATAATATTAAGTTGACATTGAGCAACTGACAAAAGAAAATGTAACATTACAGGACAGAGTCATTCTGAAGTCAACATGTAAAGGAAATATACTCCAAGAGTGTAAATAGCCACAGGCTACCCCTATGGGGGTAGTCGGTGCCTGTCTCAAGCCAGGATAAAGGAGGATGGTTCTGCGGTGGGCTTGTATCCAACCCAGGTAAAACAATTTAAGCAACAGAAACAACGCAGAAAACTCATTCAAATAGATGACGTGGGAGGACGCTGTAGAGGTGGCGAAGGACTGCAGAGGAGAATGGAGAAGCTGCTTTGTCTGCACGGGAAGGACTAAGGTCTAAGATAAAGTAAACAGGAAGCGGAATGATGGTTTAAACAATTGCAGAGAGTTGATTATGAACAAAAGTGATCCAGTTCAATCACACGATTGATAAGAAGTTAGGAAATCTATTGCTAGAGAAGTTTTCTCAAAAATTGGTTTGTGTTTTACAGGTCGATACATGTGATTCAAGTCTAGACTGTTACCCAAACCAGGAATGTTACAATGGAAAGTGCTACTCCTGCATTTATATAGGTGGTAAAAAAATACTTAAATATCCGTCTTATAGGTTCGGTTGTCCCGATCATATTCACATGTTAACGCAGTTAATCGATTACTTCAGCTATTGTGTCCACTGTTCTTTCGGTCGCACATGAAAATCTTCGTTTATCTAATTGATTAAAATTCATTATATTAACCGAAAGTTAAGCATTTAGATAAATCTACATAGTCCTAATTCCAGGGCTGTTTTTAAGAAAAAAAATTACGGCACAACCACCTCTTTTCTTTCACATCCTCCATGGTAAATTACTTCCAATCGGAGGACAATGAACTGTTTTCAACTATTTTTAACTGCACGGAAGTGCTTCTACAACTGCACAAATCCATTTAGAAATGCACATTTTGTGTGCAACTGCACGCTAAAAAATGCCCTGCCTAATTCATTTAATATTAATAATTTCAAAGTTGTCTTTGCATACATAAGAACGGCCCCGTCACGAAGCAGAAACCCACCCTATCGCTAATGGCGATCGAGAAGGGGAAGCACAGATCCTTCGAAGCACTGACCACATTTCGAGCACCTAACTGTTTTTATATAATCTCAACTCATGGTCCTACGGACTGAAAATTAACGCCTCTGAAATTCCACTCAACACACGAAGATGTCCCTTACTTTGAGTCATTGATACAGCCTCTTGCCGCAGGCCTATATTATTAGAATTGTAAATTTTAAATTTTTTAAACAATTAGGACCTTTATTTATATTTCCCTTTCGATTATATAGACCTACTGGGAAAAAATTCAGTTATTATTATGCGAATGCAAAAATCGCACGCTCGATATAATAACTGTGGTGACAGTGCATATTTTCAAATAAAAATTTAATTTAGAAAAATTAATATTGTTTGGTCCATTTAATTCTTAGAAATAGTTGTTTGTCCAATTGAATCCTGGAAATTGTGAATATTTGGGTCATTTGACCCTGCGTTTTGGACATCAAGATTTAATCGAAGGCGATGTTTGTACAATTATTGTGTGACACGATTTTTGACATTTTTTTAAAGATGCGTGAAAACTTTTAGCATTTTTAGCATTGCTTCATTTTTCTTATCGCTCCTTCTGCAGAGCCAACCCTAGAGCCTTATACGCCGCCAACTCCAGAGACTCCTACGCCGCCATTTCCAGATCTTCCTACGCCGCCAGCCCCAGAGACTCCTACGCCGCCAACCCCAGAGACTCCTACGCCGCCAACCCCAGAGACTCCTACATGGCCAAACACCTGGACGCCTACTCCACCAAATTGTCCAGACGTGTCGTGGTGTACAGGTTCATGCAGCTTAGATTTCAGTCAAGCGGAGGAATGTCCGCTTTGCGCCTGCTATGATCATCCACCCTGCCTGGTTAGAAGCACTGCTTATTAACAGCAACAAACCACCTTCTTCATGATCGCTGTCCTCGCATGTTTTTATAACAACGAATGTTAAAATTTCTAATTTTTTCATTTACAGCCTACATGTAGGCTTTAGCAAAGTTTGTATGGACCAGCAAGTGCAGCGGCAAACAGTTGATTTGAACAGCTGCAGAAGTGTTCTCATCGCTTGACTTCTTAACCCAGAACGCTTTGCATGAAAGAGAAAGACATAATTAATATAATTAGGCTATTATGTCAGAAAACTAATTAGGTGTAACTTCGCCTATTTATGTAATTAATTAGAATATGCCTAAGTATTCACACACATTATAAACAAGCCTTGTCGAAATTAGTAACTTAGTTATCAGTAGTCTACATAGTTCAATCACATACAATTATATAACGCTTTAAATATTGATCTGCAATCTCTATGTATGCGAGCGTCTTCCTTTTTGGATTTCTGTATAGGCAGTATAAGCCTACTATGCTACACTTTGTAGCCTACGGATTCTATAGGCTACTCATGTACTCAAAAAATAGGATAGGCCACAATCTCACTTGCCCTCTTATGCTTCGTGCTCTCTCTCTCTCTCTCTCTCTCTCTCTCTCTCTCTCTCTCTCTCTCTCTCTCTCTCTCTCTCTCTCTCTCTCTCTCTCTCTCTCTCTCTCTCTCTCTCTCTCTCTCTCTCTCTCTCTCTCTCTCTCTCTCTCTCTCTCTCTCTCTCTCTCTCTCTCTCTCTCTCTCCTCTCACTCTCTCTCTTCTCTGTCTCTCTTCTCTGTCTCTCTCTGTCTCTCTCTCTGTCATCTCTGTCTGTCTGTTCTCTCTCTCTATCTATATCTCTATTTCTATCCCTCTATCTCTCTCTCTCTGTACGATTCTTTTTAATTTATTGAACTTAACTTTCTCTTGCCAAATCTTTCTTTCTTAATTCTCCTGTATCGAAGATAATAATTGGATAACTCTTCATCCCCCCCCCCCATTTCACTTTAACATTCATCTGTTCATCGACGTTGACTGGGTTCACAAATATCACAGTGCTAGTAGATCAACAAATACATAAGGTACACAAAATAATAACTAACTATTGGTTATTAGTACTATTATTATTATTATTTTCATTATTATTAAATTTGTAACGCGCGCAAGGTCACACAGAAATGTGAATCTGAGATGCGGCTAGTCAGCTGACAGAGAGAGGAAGAGGCAGCAAGAGAACCATGTGCTTGAAAACGGCGGAGAAATAATGAGTTGTGCGCCGCTTTTTGAAGGAATAAAATTAATTTGAGCTGCGAAGAGAGAGCGCGGAAGCCTATCCATTCTCCGGGGCAGAGCCCATAACTGTTTTGCAATGGCTGTGAGTTCTTTGATGATTAAATCAATTGCACAGAGTTGACCACGAATAAAAGCGATCAAGTCCAAACACGGATTGAAAACCTATCAGGAACTCTCATTCGAGAAATGATCTAAAAAAATTGGTTTGCATTGAGCAGGTCGCGGTCTGTCCTCCGGAAACGCAATGTGTGGAATACGAAGGATGCCCTGATGGAAAGTGCCATGACTGCATTCCAGCAGGTGGTAAAAACCTACTTCCACTTACTAACTTCGTTTTATTTAATCGAGCAAATGTTGTCTTTGTTGAATCCACGTAGACTTTCGTAGCGAAGTTAATCAATTCCTTTAGCTAATTTAGACCTACTTGAGCTTCAGTCGTAGACCTACATGTGAATATGCAATTCATTATGATAATTATTAATAATGTTAAGGTTGTTCATTTTCATTTATATAGCGCCATTTCAAGATCTCTGTTCAGTGGCACTTCCAACACAGGCCTGGTCAAAAAGAAAAGCCTTAACAAGACGATAGAAAGAGCCAGCAGAGTCACGGGGGAAGCGAGCGGATGTGACTCAGTCACAGGTAGTTTGTTCCAGATAAGCTGAACCCACCACCCAGAATGGTCTTCGTTGCAGGGTCGTTCTAAAGTAAAGAGGAGCAGATGCAGCTGGTGTTTCAGGCTAAATGCGTCACCTGTCACGTGACACGTGTATACACGCGATCGTCAGGACGCAGCAATTGCTAAAGTCGTTCGTTAAGTCGGAAGATCCAGCGATGCATTTGGCCCATAGTTGTTTAAAAGTTTCTTCGCTTTAATTTTTTTTTAAAGTCGTTTTTTATTATCGTTTTATTTCGGTTTTTAATTTTTTAATGTAATTTTAGTTATTCATTTGATGTCTGTAATTATTTTCCTTAATATTAGTTTTGTATGTTATTTCTTTTTATTCCGTTTCCATCGTATTTGACATCTGTGATTGACCCCATTTCGAGCACCTAGATATTCCGCCATTTCTAGCTCAAGGACTTAGTTGATGAAAGGACACTGTTCTGGTTTCATCGAAAGAAGCCAATGGCTCCAAATCTCCGTATTTGAACCCGTTGGATTATCAAGTTTGGATAGCTATGCTGGAGAAATAACCTACCACAATCTGCAGTTGACCAAACCAAGAGCGACACGAGAATAATATTGATGGTCGCATTGCAGTTGGTATGGGAAAATTTACTTCTGAAACACGTCGGCAAGACCATCAAGCCTTCACATTGTTCACAAAGACACCTTTAACAAGGGTAGGAACTGGTGGTGGACACATTGAACACAAATTCCGAAGCACTGTCAAGTTGATTTGATAACAATTATTTGAGACGTGACCTAATACAATCATTTTTGCAGCTTTTGCTGCGTTATGTTTTTGAATCGTCAAAAAAGGTGGGTGGGTTCACTAAAAGTGATATAACTTTTGTTCTGCTTGAAATATCTTGACGAAATCTTGCAATCATGTGTAAATATAGATTCGTTTTAAGCCTGCAAAAATTTTGTTTTAAAATTCTTACCTCTGGCCAAGATATTGGCAAAACAAACGTAGGGATTATTTTTATGGCCCAACCTGTACATTATTTGCGACATTTAACGCAAGAAGGATTCCTGATTCAGCTGACAATGCACCGACTGTCAGGCTCATTTATTTAGTAAGCTATGTTTATAAAGCATTGGACAGTAGACCTATAGCTACGCAAATAGAATCTTGTAGATCTATAATCTAATTATGAGTTATTATTCTTAGCGTAGAACTTATTCAACGATCTTCATCAATGATGAACATAATTATTTCCCTATGGACTAATGTATCTTTTATGAGAAAATTATACTATTAAATATATATCTATACTTATAAAGCAGAAGTCATTATTCTGTTTGTATTTTTTCTGTTTGTATGGATGTATTTTGAATTTCTCGCGGGGGCCTGCTCGGAAATGACAGCGATTCGTTTTACCAAAATTTTCAAACTGATTCTTACCCAAATTTGACGTTTAACGCGACTATTTTCAGCTGTCAATAAACTTCATAGCCCGAGCTGTCAACATTTTAATTTCACACGCGATTACCGATTCGAAAGTTGCGTTCATTCGCGTTCATCGCCTCCATTGCCTACATTCCCTACAAGAATCCTACAACCAATGGCATGACGGTTTGAGATCACGTGATATTTACCTATATAAAAAATATTTCTGATGATTATTCTGGCCTTATTTCTTCTGATCCACTCGACAAAAACATAAAGAAAGCGATCCAAAAATCTTTCCATATTTTAAATTTCGCTGTTATAAAAACGATCGTTGGCCTTATGTTCACTAAACTCATGACGTCATTATTTTGAGCTCAAATCTTTACGCCGCGCAGCAAAAAATGTTATGAACGCAAATAATGCGAACATAACTGCAAATAATTGGAAAATTAGCGTAGATTTCAAAAACTTCCTTTATCGAACAATTTATGAAAGAAGCACATTGCGGTGAATGGTAGCGGCTTTTCAGAAAGTCGTTTTTCTCAGTTACGTGTCGAGTGGACTTAACGGGTTTTGCTCTTCAATTATCGACCAGACATGTAGGCCTACACCTAGCGGAGAGGTTCGTTACTTCTCCTTAACGCGGGGGTCGATGAAAGGCGGGGTCAGAATGGTGAAGTCGGAACGGGGTCAGACGTGGCTGCGGACAAAAACATATTTCCCGGGCGAAGCCGGGTATAAAAGCTAGTTTATAGATAAATCTGTAGGCCTATCGTCGTATCTGTGTGTGCGTGTGTGTGCGTGTGTGTGCGTGTGTGTGTGCGTGTGTGTGCGTGCGAGCGCTGTTCCGTAAGTTCCGTTCGTCTGAAAGAGTTTTTCCAAGACAGGTCGCTCTAAAAAAGACACTGTAAAATTATGCAATTCAATTATTGCATTGAAAAGGCGCTAGGCCTACATAAAATTTCTTAAATAAATAAAATAAATGTTGTTGACATTCATGTTGAAGGATGCGTGAGATCCATTGGCATTATTTTGTTCATCTTCCTTATGCAGCGACATCATCAGAAACGCCTACGTGGCCAACCACACCGACGCCTACACGGTCACTCACAGATTGTCCGAACATATCGCCGTGCAATTGCGAATTAGTTTACTACAATCCAGAGGATGAATGTCCGATGTGCATCTGCATTGATCCTCCCTGCATGGTTAGAACTCTGCTAAAACAGAAATATTATAATAGGCCTATGAACTAAATTGTCTTCATTATCATCGCATCGTATTTTTTATCACGACGATTCCTCAAATAATTTATTCATTCATATTTCGAGGCTATAATATATTTACTTAAAGTTGTAATCCAGAACTGTTTGCATGAAAGCGAAGGGCGTAATTGTAAAGACAAAAGAAAGAAATTTATGTTGCTACGCCTACTTATTTACTCAGTTAGCCTATTTGAAAATAGGCTAGCCTGCATATGTTTTTAGCATTTTTTGTCAACACTTGGACTGATCTTTTAACATAGGCGTAGGGGACATTTCGGCAGTGGGGGGGCAAAGATTTTACTTTTGTCCGAAAAAATCTGATGACCTTTTTTTTAGTCATTTCCTAAAAATAGTCAGAAAATATAGCTGTTTTACCCCTGGGTGCCCGAAAAACTCCTCCCGTGCCTGTTTGCCCAAACAAATTTCCAAAAAATTGTTTCCGCCCGTGCCTGTTTTGCCCGAAAAACACATTTGCCTGAAATTGGGAGGGGGGCATTTGGCCCCTCTGGAACACCGCCTCTACGCCTATGTTTTTTAAGGAACTGAATTAGCCTAATAGTACACATTTTAATAAAATACAGTTGTCTAACGCTTTAAATAGCCTGTAGTACATAATAGATCTGTACGAACGTCTCTCCTTTCAGATTTCTGTGTAGCCTACCATATTACACATATAGGCCTAGTTCTGCTCTTAAGCAATCAGCTAAAACCTGACTTGCTCTTTTGCACTTCATGCTTCATATCGGTGCATTCCGTTCAATTTATTGAATTTCACTTTTCCTGATAAATTTGTCTAAATCATGCTGTATCGAAGACCATTGTCTTAATAGGCATCTGTCCATCGACTTTGACTGGCTGGTAATGAGTCGTAAATACCACAACAAATGAACAAATAGGCCTATCTAGTGTTCATGCGATAACAGTTTGGTAAGCTTACTTCTGGTTGTGATTTCCTCGTTGATTAAATAAAGTGCACAGAGTCGGTAATGAACAAAAGCGATCCATCTCAAACACGAACTGAAAACAAATGATTAGAATTTTTAGAGAAGTGGTCTGAAAAAATTATTTGTGTTATGTGCAGTTCGTGACTTGTCCCCTGGATTCACAATGTGTCGAGAACAACGAATGTCCGGAAGGAAGATGCTACTCCTGCGTTTCAATATACGGTAGAACCTGCTCTCTGATAATATTATATTTCTATTGACCTGTTTATTTAATCAACCAAGGGTCTCCATAATTAAATTCACGTAAACCATTTTAACGAAGTTATTCAATTTCGTCAGCTGGCCTTTCAGTCGTTCATGTAAGTGTATAGGGCCTACTTAATAATTTTTTTATTAGTTCAATAATCTTAAGGCTGTCGCTGTAGGGCCTTTCCAGGCGGGTCCTATGATTTTCTGGTTACTAATTTTATCAGGGCTGTTTGTAAGGAATTTTTAGAACTGCACAAGCCCTTCTTTCTTTTCCCATCCTCTATGGTAAATTACTCCCAATTGGAGGAAAATGACCTTTTCAACTAGTTTTAACTGCAGAGAAGTGCTTCTACAACTGCACATATCCATTTAGAACTGCACGTTTTGTGTACAACTGCACGTTAAAAAAGCCCTGAATTTTATTACAGGTACGTCCACAGAGACAACCACAGAGACGACCACAGAGACGACCACAGGGACGACCACATGGTCGATCAATAATTGTGGAGTACCACAGTGTGGTCTATACTGTCCAGGCCGGAAAATCGGGATAAATAGATGTCCAGCTTGTGACTGTCATCGGGAGGATGCCTGTAAGGTTAGAAAACTGCTAACACTATTAAAAATCATTATCCTTAGGACATACTATTGTCGTTAGTCTCAACCGCTGTATCAACAAGATCACCGGAATTATTTATTCATTAGGCCTATCAACGCTGTCAATACCTATCTAGGCCTACTCATTTTTAAACAATACATGTTTTTCATTTATTTTTCTTTGTTTGTTCAGTAGTTTATTTGTTTCTTTGTATAACGAATCGCCTGAACCTTTCTAAAGCGTTCAGTATATCCCGTGCGATGTAACATTAAGATAGGAACAAGCTGTTTTGTAAGTATAGATCATGCTCCGTGCAATATCTGATATAAAGTCACCACTGTTTCGGACACAAATAGCGACTGTTTAATCAGTTATAGGCTATATTAATCGTCCAACATCACAAATATAGGTTACAGCCATTTGCCAATGTCACTTTATATTATACTGTTTCTTTTTTCTGGATCTTTCGCTCTGGGAGAGCCTCTGATTGATGTGCACAGTGAGAGACGCTCACAAATGTATGGATACAATGCAAAATATAAAACATTTATAGTGTAGCGTTTTGGGAAAAGCTACAAAATTATACTTATTTTTATCCATGTTGGCCATAACGGTTAATTAACTCTATGCTGCACCAGAGCGAGGCTGCAGACATTACGCCAGCGTGACGTGTGACCTTTTAGGTGACGTGGCGAAAGCGTGGGCGCCGCTGATTGGCCAAGAGCGACGCGTGACCTACAAACAGCGGTAAAAGGTCGCTTCCTATTGGCTGTTGGACCAATCTAGGTCAGTAGGACGAAGAGACGCGAAGAAAGGTGAAACCGACGAGAAAGACTAGGCCATCTTTTTGAATAGAAATTCGTTTAAAACTAAGTTTTCGGGCATCTAAATTAATAAGGAAGTCAACTAAATTAATAGATAATAAAGTAAACGACCGCTGGTCGCCTCCGGTGGAAGGAGAACGTCGAAATAAGCAAAACCGCTTAGGAATCAGGGAAGTAGAAATAAATTAAAGTGTAGCGTGCTGAATCTGTAAATGAATGAATGTTTAAAATGGCCGGAACGCATTGATATAGATTATATAGCGCATTACAGGTAGAGCGAAGGATAAATTAGCGCTTGTGTTAAGAAGCGTGAATATATTGAAAGAGTTGCTAGAAGTAGCCTTGCGATATAACTGTTGCTGTGGTCGTGGTAAATTAGTGCAAAGTGTTGATGTTAATTCGTTGCTTTCGTGTAACTGATTAATAGCGTGATTTGACCTTCTGCAGTAGTTAAGGAAATAAGAACTGAACTGATAGCCTAGTTATATGCAGGAGCATAAGAGATAGGTATCAAGTAATGCAAAGTGTGTCATAATCAGCCATAAATGCTGTGTAGTGTTAGGAATACTTTGTGTTGAACTGATAAGTATTATAGGCAGAATTGTATTTGCACAGGTTGCTGCCAATTGTATATTAATTAAGTAGTAGTGAAGGAACAAATAAAGTGTTGCATATTGAACTAGAATTGAAGGTGATTCACTGACTGACTTGCAATTAGTTGTAAAACAGAATAATCCCATGTCTCGTGCCAGCTCTTTGAGGGGGGACGCCCTAGAGGAATCGGATGATTCGGAGGGAGGGCGGACAGTTAGTAGTGATGAGAGATTGATAGAGCGCCAGATATATCCAGCCAAATACTCTCCGCCACCTCTTCAGGAGTTCGAGTCCCTTTCGCCCAAAGCTGCCGTGGGGATAACGAACTCAGACGAGCACCGGAAAGAGGGTGCTGTCGCGCGTCGACAAACCGCCGCGGAGACATGTCCTGTAGGCCCTGGTACCCATGAAAGAAGAGAATCTGGACGTTCCTCCCTGTCGTCCACACTTGAGGTTCCCGTAGGTGGTTCCCTGTCGCCCCGGCAGTACGCCGCCACACTAGGGGAGGGGGGCGAAAGTAAGCGAGTAAGTGGGGCATCCCTTGCAAGCGCTTCCGGTCCCCTAGCGGTTAGGGCGGGCGTAACAAATGGTACCAGAAGTGGGGTAGGAGTGGAACAAGGGGAACAAGTGGAACAGGTGGAACCAAGAAAATTTGGAAGGACAGAATTTCCTGGAGAGAGAGAGAAGTGGGAAGGCGAAGAAATGGCTTATTATGGCGCTAGACCCAAGCGTCCTTCGGACTACCCTGTTACCGCAGCAATTGATGCGGGTTTTGATTTTGAATTTTACATGAGAGATAAACAAGCGAGGTTGGTTAACAGAAAGCTTGGAGGAAATAATTATGAAAGTGAAGGTTCGGAGGTAACTGATCTGCGACCCTTTCATAACGTTCTGTTGCATCCTAATATGTTGAATTTGGATAAAGGTTGTGTTGGGATCCTTGCTAACTCTGAGTGTATAGTTTCAGATATGGAGGATGGGGATTCGGCGCTGCCGAGGGAACTGGGACTCCCGACCTCGGATGCACATCCCGGGCACCCAACCCTAGTCCACCCTCGGGCTACCACCTTCCCACCACCGCCTCCCTCGTCGCACCCTTTCGCCGTCCGAGCCCCTCCTGCTCCGACCCCGAACACAATCGGTGGTGTCGTCAAGTCGAATCCTTGGGTGAGAACCGTCACCCCGGTCACAGCCTCGGTGTGCAAACTGTCCGTATCCGTCGTGTCGTCGACTCAGTCAATCATGTCGACCTTGTCCTCGTCGTTGAAACCACAGGTTACACAAAGTTCCGCCTACCTGCCCTCGAACCCTGGCCCTCCCGCTTACCTGTCAGGTGGTCAACCAACAACCGCTCTGTGTCGGCCAGCTTCCGCCTACGATGAACGATTCTGGGTAACCACACGAGCAGCCCAGAACAACCTGGAAGCGAAGTTCCATGTTGTGTCTACATCCGGGAGCGAAAACAGTCAGTTCCAGTTCGAACAGTATGCTGAACCGTCTACAGCTGAACCTCATCCAACGATCCAAGGTCGTTTTCAGCCGAGTACGACTCCACCCTCGTCGGTCACTGTGCAGTCCCAATCACGCGTGAGCAGAACTGTTGATTCGAAATCCAGACAGTATATGAAATTGGACAGGTACAATGGAAAGACATCGGTCGAAGCTTTCCTAAAGAAATTCGAGATCTGTGCGAACAGTAATGGTTGGACAGATGGGGAGAAATTCGCCCAGCTGACCTGTGCCTTGACAGAGCCAGCTGATCAGCTGCTCTACGAGTTCGACTCCGAGACCATAGCATCCTGGTCTGACCTGGTTGATCGTCTACGCCTGCGGTATGGAAGCTCCGATCAAGCCGTCCTCTACCAGACCCAATTGAACACACGACGTCAAAAGATGGGTGAAGACCTCAGCTCTGTAGTACGAGACATTCGACGAATCATGATCCTGGCGTTCCCTGGTCCCACCTCGGTGCACAGTGAAGTCATAGCGATTCGTGCCTTTCTCGACGCCCTGCGAGACAGAGACTTAGCCATGAAGGTTCGTGAGAGAGAACCTACCACCTTGGACCATGCTTATAAGACTGCCATGCGTTTAGAGGGTTACCGTCAAGCAGATGATGGCAACCGTGGCCGCGATGAACATCGACCCAGTCGGGTAAAAACTGTAACGGAAGTAGACTCTGCCCCTGCTGACAGTCAGAGACAATTCCAAGAAATCGTGTTGAATAAGCTGGAGCAGATGGAAGCAAGAATAAACGCCATATGCAGCAGCCCCTCCGGCGATGGACAATTTCGCCCCTGGCGGCCCCGAAGTCAAGCTCCACCCAGGGCGGAACCTACCTTCGGAAGTCAGAGAACAGTTAACCGGTCATCCAGGTTCCCCGCGGGTGACCGTCGCTGCTTCGAGTGTCAACAACCCGGTCACTTTGCTCGAGTTTGTCCCACTCGTTACCACGACTCGACGCCGGAGGTGGAGAGGGAAGGACTGGAACACAACGAAGTCCGCGATGTCCGCCATGTGAAGGGAAACAACGACGCCTACCTCGACGTCACAGTAAACGGGAAAAAGGCAATGGCGCTGCTGGACTCCGGATGCGAGGTGACCCTCTGTCCGGTTTCGCTCGTGAGTCAGGAGACCATCCAGAGTTCGCAGCAACGGTTACACGCTGTGAACGGTTCAGTGGTTCGTGTGGCTGGTGAGGTGAAGCTGCAAGTACGAATCGGCGACTACCCCTTCGAAATACCCTGCCTGGTTACCGAACAAGTGTCCGAACTCATCTTGGGAATGGAGTGGATGAAAAATGAAAATGTCCTGTGGCACATGGGACAAAACTGGATCCTGGTAGGAAAGCGTCGCTTCCAGGTTCAGCGGAAGAGCCGCCCTGCGCAGTGTCGTCGAGTCATCGTCTCAACCGCTGTCCCGGTGTCTTCGAACTGCAAAGTAAAAGAAAAGCCTTCAGTGAGGCGTACGAATCCAAAAGTCGCTGGAAAATCCTGTGTTGTCCCACGAGCATCGGTCGAAGCGGAAGCGCTACCACCAGAAAGAGTTCCTGCTCCAGCCAGTCCTGGGGGGAAGACCTACCAGCCTAGGGTGGTGGCCCGAGTCCCGCCTCGTCGGGGTGTGCATCTGCCCTCCCACTTCGCCAGCCCTACCTGCGGTGGAATGTGGCCTCTACCGACTTTCGTCGGGCTTCGTGGTGCTAACATGCATCCTTCCTCTGGTCTCGCCGCCTATCGAGACAGAGAGAGGAAACGCACCAGAGTTCCGCAGAATCGTCACTTTCTGTCGAGAGGCACCATTCCTCACCATCGCTGGCGAGATCACCAAGAAAGCTTCGTGCAGCCTGGGGGGGTATAACGAGTAATGTAGTGTAAGGTGATGGTAACGTCGCGTAATGGCGACGAGTAGAGATTGTGGCGAGAAGCCTTGGTTTTAGTTCCTTTCGATGAATAAAATGTTTATTTTATAACTTTGATCTAGGTTAGATCATTGGGGGTAGATTAGCATTGTTTACTTGTGTTTTATTGCATTGTTGCTTTTACTGCCACAGAAGAAAGGCAAAATGTTGTGCTTGCATGTTAGTTTAAGATTTGGTTGCATAACCTTGATTGCAGATTAAATTTTGAATTTAAAATGTGCTAGAGTAGGAGCAAATTGCATTTGTGCATTGATTGAAAAGCAGTCTGCTAGAATTTGGTGAATTATCCTGATGTATGCATTGGCCTGAGTAGTCGGTAAGTGAGTAAGTTGTAGACTAGTAGGCAGACTGATGTTGTTGCAGGCATTAAGAATTGCATGCGAAGGTGAGACTAAGGACCTGTTATTTGGTAAGAGCGGTAATCCGTCCAATCGTCGCTATTGGTTGCTCAAGTGTACTCTTTCCTGTGTGGAAATGGAGGTGTAGAGGTCATGGTGCATAGGTACGCTTCCCTAAGCGGTAAGGCCTGGTGTAGGTAGCTTCAGCCTTCATGTAATGTGTCTTGCCTGTAATAATGATTAGTGCCAATGTCTATGATTTTTATCTTACTGGGAGAGTACGGCTGTGGAAATGGTTTGACATAGGATAATAAAATTCTTAAAGAGCACTGCATATATTCAAGATTGCTGTTGGTACTTAGCTATTTGTCAGGTTGAATAATAGTCTAAATTCTTATATAAAAGTTGGTTGTAAGGATTGAGCTCCTGATTAAGCAGTAACTGGGAAACAGTAGTAATAATTAGCTAAGAGTCTAAGGTGTGTATTGCCCTAAAGAAGTTAAGTAAACAGATCGGTGGTAAACTTGTAGGTAGACTGAAATTGTTGCAGGCATTAAGGGTTACATAGAAGAGGAGACTGGTGGTCTGTTAGTTAGATGAGCTGTAATCCGTCCAGTCGCAGTTATTGGTTGCTCGAGAGTTTTTCCTGTGTGGAATGAATGAGATATAATAAGCGGTAATCCGTCCAATCGTCGTTATTGGTTGCTTGAGAATTTTCCTGTGTGGAATGAATGAGATGTATAAGCGGTAATCCGTCCAATCGTCGTTATTGGTTGCTTGAGAATTTTCCTGTGTGGGAATGCATGAGATGTACTCTTTCCGTTGGTGGAAATGGATGTAAACTTCTTCCTGTGTGGAAATGAATGAGATGTAATAAGCGGTAATCCGTCCAATCGTCGTTATTGGTTGCTTGAGAATTTTCCTGTCTGGGAATGCATGAGATGTACTCTTTCCGTTGGTGGAAATGGATGTAAACTTTTTCCTGTGTGGAATTGATGGTGATATATTCTTTCCGTTGGTGGAAATGTGTGTACTTTGTCCTGTGTGGACTTCCTGCGTAGAAAGGTGACGTAGAGGTAACACCGTAGGTCATGGAGTCAATCCGTCCTAGTAGGCATAGGTACGCTTCACTAAGCGGTAATGCCTTATGCAGCTGGTTCAAGCCTTGTTGTAACGTGTTATGCCTGTAATAATGTGTCAGCTACTGATGTGATGATTTGTGCCTGCTGAGAGTTAACTTTGGGCTGAATACATAATGACAGAGAAATGATTCATCTTAGGTTTAGTTGCTTTTTGGATGAAAACTGCTTTAAGTCAAATTGCTTATATTTCGTGTTAGTCTAAGTTGTCGTTAATGTTGTAGCTAATAACATGTTAACTGCGCTAAGACTATCTGTAGGATTGGGAGCCGAAGCATGATTGTATGTGTTAGAGGACATTCTCTTGGTTTGTGGCTTCGAGCTGTTGCTGAAATGGATTGTAGTACATTGTTTACTGTAACTGTTTGATGTGCATTACCTGAAACCTGGGTGGGAGGATAACCCGATAGCACCTGATAATGTGTAAGAGTATGGATAATATTTCTATTGGGATTTCCAACCCTGCTTTAGTTCAGAGACTTTGTGTCTGGTAGTTAGTAGTCCCGGGATTCGTGGAAGCAGAGACTGGTGATTAAACACCAATGGCCTGTATTCCGACGAGGATTGGGTAACCAATGGACGTAGTTAGTAACCCTTGTGAGGTAAAGGCTGGCCTAGTGGTATGCTTTCTCTGAATCGCCTGATACCCTGACCTTGTGCCTTTGCTGAATTGTGGTCTGCGTGGAGTAGGGAGCGAGAGTGAGTTGGAGACCTTCCATTTAAGTAGACGTCCCTCCCTCTTTTTGCTGGTGATTCCGAACGTATGGTTTCAGGGAGATTGCAAAGTAAGGATGTTACATGAGCGTAAACATTGCCCTGCAGTCACCTTGAGAATTTAAGCGGCTGTGTTGTTAGGGTTAAGTTGTTACGAGTAAAGCCGTGCTAAGATGCCGCACTTTGATGCCTAAACTTTTACAACAAGCGTTGCTAGGAAGCTAATTAGTTGATTCTCCTTTTGTGAATTAGGAACCCTGTTGGTTCTTAGAGTTAAAATGAGACTTCATACAGTTGCTGATGTAGAATTGCCTGCTTACTGTTCAGACTGTTCTCAAGCGGCAATGTCTTTTAGTATAGTAGTGATGACCCTGCCTTAGCAACTCATGTACAACGGATTCAGTACGCGACCACTGCTGAATTTTCCAGTAATATGGAAAATTCGGGTTAAGGAGGGGAGAGTGTAGCGTTTTGGGAAAAGCTACAAAATTATACTTATTTTTATCCATGTTGGCCATAACGGTTAATTAACTCTATGCTGCACCAGAGCGAGGCTGCAGACATTACGCCAGCGTGACGTGTGACCTTTTAGGTGACGTGGCGAAAGCGTGGGCGCCGCTGATTGGCCAAGAGCGACGCGTGACCTACAAACAGCGGTAAAAGGTCGCTTCCTATTGGCTGTTGGACCAATCTAGGTCAGTAGGACGAAGAGACGCGAAGAAAGGTGAAACCGACGAGAAAGACTAGGCCATCTTTTTGAATAGAAATTCGTTTAAAACTAAGTTTTCGGGCATCTAAATTAATAAGGAAGTCAACTAAATTAATAGATAATAAAGTAAACGACCGCTGGTCGCCTCCGGTGGAAGGAGAACGTCGAAATAAGCAAAACCGCTTAGGAATCAGGGAAGTAGAAATAAATTAAAGTGTAGCGTGCTGAATCTGTAAATGAATGAATGTTTAAAATGGCCGGAACGCATTGATATAGATTATATAGCGCATTACAGGTAGAGCGAAGGATAAATTAGCGCTTGTGTTAAGAAGCGTGAATATATTGAAAGAGTTGCTAGAAGTAGCCTTGCGATATAACTGTTGCTGTGGTCGTGGTAAATTAGTGCAAAGTGTTGATGTTAATTCGTTGCTTTCGTGTAACTGATTAATAGCGTGATTTGACCTTCTGCAGTAGTTAAGGAAATAAGAACTGAACTGATAGCCTAGTTATATGCAGGAGCATAAGAGATAGGTATCAAGTAATGCAAAGTGTGTCATAATCAGCCATAAATGCTGTGTAGTGTTAGGAATACTTTGTGTTGAACTGATAAGTATTATAGGCAGAATTGTATTTGCACAGGTTGCTGCCAATTGTATATTAATTAAGTAGTAGTGAAGGAACAAATAAAGTGTTGCATATTGAACTAGAATTGAAGGTGATTCACTGACTGACTTGCAATTAGTTGTAAAACAGAATAATCCCATGTCTCGTGCCAGCTCTTTGAGGGGGGACGCCCTAGAGGAATCGGATGATTCGGAGGGAGGGCGGACAGTTAGTAGTGATGAGAGATTGATAGAGCGCCAGATATATCCAGCCAAATACTCTCCGCCACCTCTTCAGGAGTTCGAGTCCCTTTCGCCCAAAGCTGCCGTGGGGATAACGAACTCAGACGAGCACCGGAAAGAGGGTGCTGTCGCGCGTCGACAAACCGCCGCGGAGACATGTCCTGTAGGCCCTGGTACCCATGAAAGAAGAGAATCTGGACGTTCCTCCCTGTCGTCCACACTTGAGGTTCCCGTAGGTGGTTCCCTGTCGCCCCGGCAGTACGCCGCCACACTAGGGGAGGGGGGCGAAAGTAAGCGAGTAAGTGGGGCATCCCTTGCAAGCGCTTCCGGTCCCCTAGCGGTTAGGGCGGGCGTAACAATAAGGCACCTCTAATAGGGCTCAGATGCGATCCCATTGCGCAAGGCCACGAGAGAGTAGGCCTGGGTTTCCAAGAACATGACGAAAAAAATGAAAAAGAAAACCTGTGGAATAATTATAAGATGGCCTAGCCATATTTGCGCAAGCCTTTCTCTTTGTGTGGTTTCTAGTTGAAGTCAAAATTTAATATTTTAAAATCGCTTAAATTGCGTGCTTACAATTTAAGCGCACTATCAAATGAAATATTTTCTCATTTGGTGAAATGTAGCCTATAGTAAATCAAGTGACGCATGGATTTCTTTTTGTTTCAGGATTATAGTTGCCCTGAAGATGAAGAATGTGTATCGACGGAGGCCTTTTGCAATGCGGACACCTGTTTCTACAGGCCAGACTGCTATCCAAAGAACGGTAAAGGAGCTTACAATATTATTAGAAAGTAAATGAAGGGAAGTAGAGTAGGATAGGCCTACAAAGCGCTGCATGCAAATTCGACGCAGAAGAAACTCAGACGAAGACTATATAGAGCTATACGCTGGATAATCAATATAAATCAGGACCTAGGATCACTCGAAACAAACACTTCGCATGAGTAATGGACTTGAAAGGTGACCGAGGACAACGGAGATATAATCTATTCGTACCTTTCAACGCCAAATGTCTGGCGTATATAGAAAATAATGAATGAGTTTCTCCAGCTCATCCGTTTCACTATCGTCTCTTCGTCCCACGTCCGAAACTGGAAAATTGATCGGAAATCGAGAATTCGCTGTCAAGCAGCGTCACTCTAGACCCAATGTTGCTGCGTCGGTTTAAAAATACGTTGTTATTCCTGTTGAAACTTCGGTAGAATTTATTAGCATCGTTTGGTCAATCGGGCGTATTGGCGTACCTCCACGATCAAGTCTAGGAGTTGTGTGGGTCCCTCTTGAAGCTATGACCTGTCACCTCAGCGACTCGGGGTTCAATTGTTTTCCTTTCTTATGATCATCCTGCGAGCTCCTAAAGTTGTGTATTTTTACCAGTGAAACATTGGCCGTGATAGATAGCACCTCTGTCCTTGAATGGCGCTTTATACGTAGGCCTAATAGATAACGATTAGTGTTGTGATTACAGGAACGATCCCAAAGACGACCAAGAGGTACACAGGGACGACCACATGGTCGATCAATAATTGTGGAGTCCCGTCGTGTGGTCTATACTGTCCAGGCCGGAAAATCGGGATAAATAGATGTCCAGCTTGTGACTGTCATCGGGAGGATGCCTGTAAGGTTAGAAAAGCTGCTAAAGCAATTAAAAACCAGTAGGCCTATCTTTAGGCCATACTATTGTCGTTATTCTCGCCCGTTGCATCAACAAGATCACTGATATTATTTATTCATTGCCTAATTTACAGTTCTGATCTGCTAATTAGGCCTATTTATCATTTTGTTCGTATTTATTATTTTGTTCGTTTTCGTTATTTTTTCTGCTTATTTTTTATTAACAAGGAGCCTGAAGCTGTTTATAGTGTTCGGAAGATCATTGATGTAACATTTAGCTCAGTACAAGTTCTTCTGTTAGTAGATCATGCTCCAATAATTATCTGGTAAAGTCACCGCTGTCGGACTTTCGGATATAATTATGTAGCGACTATTTAATGAGTTATTATTTTAATCGTTCGTTCAACATCATCAGTGAGCTTATACAGCCATCAACCGACATCGCTACTACTGTTACTCTGATCAATGCCACGATCATTATCTTTATCGTCATCAAGAATCGACTGCTTCACTTTAGTTAAACACAGCTCTTTCCATTGCCACGTTCTTCGTTATTAACTTTTAGAGTACTCGAAACAGATCTTTTCGCTCTCTCGGAACAACTTTCAAAATTATTAGCTGTGCCCTTCGCGCAGCTTTAAATTAGCTGTGTCTTTCGCACTTGAAGTGCATCCGATCGGTGTAGGCCCTATACACTGTGAGACGTGCTTTTCATTTTATAGATATATAGCCTATACGATGCAGTATAATATATAAATTATATATTCTGTTTTGCATTATCGAGCGCTTCTAATATAATTATATGATTGACCATTCAGAGTCGCACCCAGTGCGCAAGACCACGAGAGGAGAGATAGATATTGAGACAAGAAACTGAGGGGAAATGAAAATAAAAATATACACGTAATATTATAGGATTGACTTCCGATATTTGCGCAAGCCTTTCTCTTGGTGTGATTTTTGCGTTGAATTTTAGATTTTAGAATTGTTTAGATCGTTTAAATTGTGTGCTTACATTTTAAGCGTACTATCAAATAAAATATTTTCTCATTTGGTGAGATGCAGCCTATAGTAAATCAAGTGAATCGTGAATTTCTACTTTGTTTCAGAATTATAGTTGCCCTGAAGATGAAGAATGCGTATCGACGGAGGCCTTTTGCAATGCGGACACCTGTTTCTACAGGCCAGACTGCTATCCAAAGAATGGTAACGGAGCTTATAATAAGAGCCTCTGCAAGTTATGTAGAGTAGGACACAATGCGCTGCATGCAAAATTCAACGCAATACGAAACTCATACGAAGAATATGGAGCTACATGTATGCGCTGGATAATCAATATAAATCAGGACATAGGGTCACTCGAAACAAACACTTCGCATGAGTAATGGACTTGAAAGGTGACCGAGGAAAAAGGGAAACCATCTATTCGTACCTTTCGACGCCAAATGGCTGGCGTATAAGGAAAATAATGAACGAGTTTCTCCAGCTGATCGAGCTGATCCATTTCACTGTCGTCTCTTCGTCCCACGTCCGAAACTGAAAAGGTGATCGGAAGTCGAGTATTTACTCGCTGTCAAGCAGCGTCACTCTAAACCCAAAGTTGCTGCATCAGTTAAAAAATCCGTTGTTATTCCTGGTGAGACTTCGGTAGAATTTATTAGCATCGTTTGGTCAATCGGGCGTACCTCCACGGTCAAGTCTAGGAGTTTTGTGGGTCCCTCTTGAAGCTATAACCTGTCACCTTGGAGCTGAATTATTTTCCTTTCTTTTGGTCATCCTGCGAGCTCCTAAAATCGGGACTTTTCACCAGTGAAACATTGCCCGTGATAGGTAGCTGTCCTTGAATTGCGCTATATACATGTACACACTAAATAACGGTTACTATTGTGATTACAGGGACGATCCCAAAGACGACCAAGAGGTACACAGGGACGACCACATGGTCGATCAATAATTGTGGAGTCCCGCAGTGTGGTCTATACTGTCCGGGACGGAAAATCGGGATAAATAGATGCCCGGCTTGTGACTGTCATCGGGAGGATGCCTGTAAGGTTAGAAAAACTGCCAACGCTATTAAAAATCATTATCATTGGGCCATACTATTGTCATTAATCTCACCCGTTGTATCAACAAGATCACTTAAATTATTTATTCATTGCATGCCTACTTTGCAGTTCTAATCTGCTCATTATTTATCATTCTGTTCGTATTTATTATTTTAATCGTTGTTTTTTCACTACTTATTTTTTCATCAACAAGGCGACTGAAGCTGTTTATAGATTGCCTGCCGATATTTGCGCCCACCCTTCTAGTGGTGTATTTTTGCGTTGAAGATAAAGTTTTAGGTTGTTATAATCGTTTAAATTGTGTGCTTAAATTTTAAGCACACTATTAAACTAAATATTTTCTTAATTCTTGGTGATATGCTACTGTAGGCCTTTAGTAAATCAAGTGAATCGTGAATGTGCAATTGATTTCAGGATTATAGTTGCCCCGAAGATCAAGAATGCGTATCGACGGAGGCCTTTTGCAATGCGGACACCTGTTTCTACAGGCCAAACTGCTATCCAAAGACCGGTAGTTTTTTCACTCAGTCGTTCATCAATTTTGCTCTTGTGTTCACGATTGAACCACTTTGTCATTCGTTCAGTCCACAGTCAACATTGGTCAATAAGCCCTTTGAACCATTGCCATGACTTAACCATAGTGGTTTATACTGGCTATTATCTTGGCAGCTTGTTCCGGTCAAGCTGTAATGTGACAGCAAGGTGCACAGACACGTGTAGTGCGAAGACACGTATAATACGAAGACACCCCACAAAGGCACTTATAGGTAAATGGAGTAGAGCAGCAACCGTAGGTCCTACAGTTTTTCTGTGAGCCTTTTACGCTCAGGCAATCTAAGTTGCCTGAGCGTCAAAGATCTGCCTGCTATGCAATTTGATTGATGAACGCAAAGTTTCAACCAACGTAATACCTAAATGTAAAAATTCGTATTAGAGTAAGACAATCGGAAGCGAATTGTTGTTCTAGTGAAATAAATGCACATTTGTCTGCCAGTGGGTAGCCTACGACGATATAACCATTATTCTCGTATGCTCACAAATGCATCAGTAGGCTACCACGTGTCTAAATAAGTATAAGCTTACAAGAAACAGAATCTGGTCTTTTTGCATAAATTGCGCAAAAGGGGCGATTAAATGCATTCTCATTTTTGCTAAATCAGATAAGCAAAAAGAACAATTCATTTGCTCCACATTTCAAAACTTATGTGCCTAGGAACCTGGGCCTACTTAGATTCAAATTCTTGATTATTTATGCTTCCAACTCTGATGCTTTAATGTATTTAGAATAGGACAATTTTGCATTATCCTATTGTTTATCACAATAATTGCGTTATCGCATAATTTTTCTGTTGTAAAACATGTTGTTTGTTTAATATAAATTCCAGTTTCAACCACTCCGATCACTTCAACGCCAACTCCAACGCCAGTTGTGTGCACTCCGCCTTCTTGCTATCTTGGTTGTGATAGGTATATCGATGCCGACGGATGCCCTTCATGTGCCGGCTGTCCTCTATGCGGGGTAAAATGTCTATTATGGTGACAATGTCGTCTTTATACATACACGGTGGTTCAAAAATATACCACCTGATAAAATGCGATATCTTCGCAACCGATTGAAATTTTTCTGCGAAAATTTCCCAATTTGAAGCGGAATGAATTTATTTCCAGCAATCCCTGAACGTTTCACTTTTTTGAGCCACCCTGTACATTAAAGTTTCTCACGAGGCCACAGCTATCGAATATGGCAGACTCATAGATAGCCACAATATTTATTTTTGTGCTAGGGCATTAATTTTACGAGTTCATTTACATACATACATATATATATATATGAATATATTATATTCAGCCAATAATCAGTCTAAGTCTCTAAGAGTTGGTCGGTAACACAGAGTTAAAGCCTTATTTATTAAATTCAAAGTTTTGACTCATTCATATATATATAATTATACATATACATGCGTATATATAATCATATACAAGCAAATATATCGACACAGCAGTCAAACAATTTGGTTGCTGAATTATTAACTTCTGAGAGTTTTTCAAAAGCAGAGAAGTTGAAAGAGAAAATCCACCTGTTATAGGATTTTACACCATGCGACGACAGCTCTTCATCGTCTCCTACACCGAGTGTAACACCGACGGTTTGGTGCCCTGTGGTTACTTGCCTTGAACACTGTCGCTCGGTCATTGATTACAACGGATGCCTAACTTGTGACTGTCAAACTGGTAAGATGGCAGTAAGGGAAAGTGATGCCAGATCTCAATCAATCGTAATTTATATAGCGCCCCTTTAAGGTACCTACTCAGAGGCGCTCCAATACGAGTTCCGTATAAATACATCTTAAGAACATGTTCACAATGAAGCGCAGCAGTTTCAAGCTAAAGACATTATGTGCATGGCAGAAACAAAGCCTAAGTCAAAGCTGTGTTATTAAATTATCATATTCCTTTATTTTACGATGTCTTGTTTAAGTCGTGCATTGAGAGATTAGAAGATGAGTTTGGCAATTTTGTCGTCATCTGATCTTTTCTTTATAATCTGAAATAGCTGAAAAATAAATTGTTATATGATTGGATACGGTACAAGATCTTCGTCATTATTACCATTGCTTCGGTGGAAAATCAATGTTTTCTTAAGCTTTTGTGTCTTTATATATAAGGCATGAATTAGTAGATATCTTTCAAACCACATTGATCATAACACAAATGAATAATGGTCGACAGGTCGACAGGTTCTGTCCTATCCTAAATGGTGTCCAAGGCAAAACACACACACACACACACACACACAAATTGGATCTCTCACTCACTCACTCACTCTGAGTCACTCACTCACTCACTCACTCACTCACTCACTCTCTGTCTGTCTGTCTGTCTGTCTGTCTGTCTGTCTGTCTGTCTGTCTGTCTCTCTCTCTCTCTCTCTCTCTCTCTCTCTCTCTCTCTCTCTCTCTCTCTCTCTCTCTCTCTCTCTCTCTCTCTCTCTCTCTCTCTCTCTCTCTCTCTCTCTCTCTCTCTCTCTGCTTTCCCTCCACTCAACGATCACTCGAAAAATCAATGATAAAAATTATTAAACAATTTTTTATTAAAGTTACTTGAAAATTATTAGTTTGTTTTAATTTTGTTCATAAGAGAAAACTTTTAATTCCAATGAAAATAATTGTCGAAATTGAGAAAATGGCCAAAAAAGTGAAGAAACATAAAACGCCAAAACACAGGCCTACTGACGTCGAAAACTTGGCGCCCCATGACAATTGCTGGTGTCACGAAATAGAGTATTCCCACCCTTAATTATCGTATCCCCCCAGATGAAGAGAAGTTGAAAAGTCACTTCTACGTGTGTTTATTTTTTGTAGCTTAACTTCCATTTGCTTTGTTTTGAGCATTGCAGCTTATAGTTGCGTTCATTCCAACTAGCTAACTATTTGCTTTGCTTTTAGAACACTTAAAACATTTAGAACACTTAAGAACAGTTAGAGTCACTAACTAAATTCGAGTTGCTCTGCTCTGAGCATTGCTTAGGACAATCAACACAATTAGAAATTAGAGTCACTTTAAATTTTCATTACAACAATAATTTTTCAATGACGCGCATGACGGCACTCAATGATTATACGCTACCCGGTATATTCCATCTGGGGGGTTAGATCAGTGGTTCCCAACCTTTTTTGACTGTCGGGCCACATTTTCTAAGTTGGAGGACACGAGGGCCACTTTTTCTTAGTTGAAGGACATTAGGGGCCCCAAGGCAAAAATTTAATTAACTAAAAACATAAAATTGTTGTTATTGAATCAAAAGAGAATGTTTGGTGCGATTTATTGACGTCCAAATAAAATAATTTGTAATAGAAAAGAATTATAATTCTATCATGTCCAAATTGTCAACTTTTACGTATAGGCTATTTTTTTTAATTCATTGAGATGCTGCGGGCCATTTTTGCAGGCCAGGCGGGCCACTTTTGGCCCGCGGGCCACGGGTTGGGAACCGCTGGGTTAGATTAATTCATCACCCCGGATAGCTTCAGAGGATAAAATATCCGGCGTCACCGGCTCTGACAGTCGATTATTTGGCAGTTAAACGCACTCGGTTGTTACACAGTAACCATAAAACCTTTTATCGCAAACAATTTTAGGTTAGGCCTACTGATTCCAAAATTCACTCCTACTTTCAAGACTTCCAAAATTAAAGGTCTTGCCAGCTTCCCAACTCATTGCATTTTTCAGTTCACAGTGAACGATCGTTTTCTTTGTATTTTATAACTCATGACTATAGGATTAGTTCGTTATTGCACACTAGGTGTTTTGGCTGCAAAATAAGCTTACACTGTTTCAGGGACAACCATGCCAACGACCACGCCGAGATGCGTCTCTGATTTTTCATGCCCTGAAGAATGTTTCGTGTCACAGGATTCCGATGGATGTCCATATTGCGATTGTCCTTCGACTTGTGAGGTACGAGACAGTCATTCATGACAGTAGCCTACACACATATATATATATATCCATGATATGTTATATGATATATTGTGAAACTCCGATGCATTGTCCGCTCTGTAGTCGGGAGCGCCCCTGAGTAGAGAGATTGAAGGGGCGCTATAACAAGTGCGTTTACGAACAAAAACAAAAGCATGATGCACTGGCGAAAGTTGTAAGGATATAATCGACTATATAATCAGTGTTTAATCTAGTCCTTCTGTTTTCGGTGGTGGGGAGGGAATCCAGGTGGGAGGGGGAAGGACAAACGAGAGTTCGGCGCATGAGGCGCATCGCGCTGACAGAAATTCAGGTTCTTCGTTTCTGCTTTCTCTTAACCCTTTAGTGACTTGGTACTTTTTACTTGTGTCGCGATTTTTTTCTGGTTACTTTTTTTAGTATATCGTGTATATTTCATCCGATAAACTCGTGTACTGGTAATTAATTTGATATAACGCATCACTATGACCGTTTATGTATAGCTATTGCAATCCACCACCAATAATAATTAATTAAATAGGCCTAGGCCTATAATATAGTAACACATTATGTAAATAAATTGTCTATTTCATTTGGGGAATGTCATTCCTGGGTGAACTTTCTCCCAAGAGATGCCTAGATTAAACACTGCTCTAAAATGCACACGGACAGACATATGCCTACAGTTGAACAGAGAGAGACAGGTATAGCCTACAAATATATAAAGTGGACAGTCAACGCTTATTAACCTACGACGTGAACTCCCTGGTCCGTCCTTAGCCTCAATTCCGAATAAGCGCTTCGAACCTTTCAGCTCCACCTTCACTTTCCGTCTTTAAGTCCAGTTTAGTTAAATATGTAATGAAATGTGAAGTAGGCGATGCCTACCTGTATCCTTACCAAACAAAATACTGCGGACGGCTGTATACAGAAAGACCGGCAAAAAGCCGTAGACCCACGAAGATACGACAGACAAGCATCAGAGCCACCGATTGATTGGACAGACAGTCCGGCGTGGTGTCTGTTTGAATGGACACCATCACGCCATTTAGGTTTCCGTGTTAGATGGCTCAGATTTAAAACCTCTGAAGTCAGCGTCTTGTGGAAGCGCATCGCGCTCCACGGGCTCTCTTAGGCCTGCACAGAGGAGTGCCAGTCGCATGCAGAGTAGGCTACATGCTCCTCCCACTATCGTTAATGGGTCAAAGATACGTGTAGGCCTACATTCGTCTGTGTTTCTAGTCCTCTCTCTCTCTCTCTCTCTCTCTCTCTCTCTCTCTCTCTCTCTCTCTCTCTCTCTCTCTCTCTCTCTCTCTCTCTCTCTCTCTCTCTCTCTCTCTCTCTCTCTCTCTCTCTCTTCCTCTGTCTGTCTGTCTGTCTGTCTGTCTGTCTCTCTCTCTGTCTCTCTCTCCCTCTGTCTGTCTGTCTGTCTGTCTCTCTTCCTCTGTCTGTCTGTCTGTCTGTCTCTCTCTGTCTGTCTGTCTGTCTGTCTGTCTGTCTCTCTCTCTGTCTGTCTGTCTGTCTGTCTGTCTGTCTCTCTCTCTCTCTCTTTCTCTCTCTCTCTCTCTCTCTCTCTCTCTCTCTCTCTCTCTCTCTCTCTCTCTCTCTCTCTCTGATATTTGTAACGCAAATATAGGGGCATCCAGAAGAGTGGCCATTTCAGGTTATAATTATAATGTATGAGAATGAATTAAGAGAACTATGTGCGATCGATGTGACCACCTGAAGCCTGGAACGGCTCAATTGTTACAGTAGGCCTAGTTGTAGTGCGCCTGTTTATTTTTTATTGTTATTTGTGTTTCAGTTGATGGACTGTCCGGATGGGTACGTTTGCGAAGAGGAAGTCTTCCCATGTTTCGTTGCTCCCTGTCCCACCAACGCGATCTGCGTTCCAATAAGTTGGTTGCCAATTTATTGTTGCCCTTCTCCATTCAATTGCCACTATTATGTTTTGTTCTGCAAGCGTTGTCGCATACACAGACAATTTATTAACTTATTTTTGTGCAATTTAATGTTCTTTGCTTTGTTTCCTCTGCGTGTGGCTTTTATGTTGGCACTATTCTTAATAGACGTAGATCTTTTTCTATTCCCCCCTCTTGCACGACGGTATAACGCCCTGAAATGAAGGTTGTGCGATCGTAAATCAAGTGTTATCATATTTCATTGTAGAAACCTACTTCAATCTTTTAACTATGTTTTTGAAGGCTCTCATTTAAGAGAGCTTGTTTATAAATAATTAGAAATATGTTACCATTTGAAGGCTCTCGTTTAAGAGAGCCTGTAAAGTGTAAATGATTCGAAATATGTTACTTATACCCTACTCAACCTTCTGAAGGTACGACAACTCCTTGTCCAACGGTCACGTGTGATGAAGACTGCGTCCTGGACACAGGATCAGACGGATGTTCGTTCTGTGTCTGTGCTCCAAGCTGTAAGGTTAGAAACGCTCTAAGTTCTAATTTATTCAAAAGTTTAACGTCGTCATACGACATCACAAGCCGTTAACGACAATCCAAGTCGGGTACAGTGTAGTAAATTAAAAACACAGAATTCATTGGTTCCGATTATGCAACAGTTAAATGAGAGAAATAAAATGTAATGTTTTAAAGCATTTATAAATAATACATAGAGCCTACAATCCAAACAAATAGACAAATCTAAATCTAAATGTAAAACAAATTCCAATAAGCAATAAGTAAAAAACGTTAAAATTCACGCAGTCGTCGTATCGATGTTAGAGAGTAACCTCATTCTGTGTATGCTACATTTACAAAAATGCAGTTACGAGCATATTATTAACCGCTTGGGAGAACAATTGCTGTTAAATTTCGTTGGGCGACAATTCAATCAATTCTTTTCGTTCATTCATTCATTCATTCGTTAATTCATTCATTCGGTCGTTCATTCGATAATTCACTCATCCCATCATTTCAAGAATTTATATTGCCCCTTCAAGACGCCCACTAAGTTCATCAGTTGGTGGTTACAGACTGCCAGCATGCTACTGGACGTTGTTATTGTGTCTGTTCTAGAAACGAAGTGCAAAACATTTACAACGTAGGCCTGTGACAAAATCAAAAAACTCCGCCACTGGTTGCACTCTGCCAGTGCCAGTCCCAAGCCTGGATAAAAGAGGAGGGCGTCGCTAATGGTCTTTGTTACCACACAGTGACGTTAAACTGCAAATACCACCACTACAAAATCAAATCAGTGGATGAGACAGCGTTGCGATCTTTATTTGCCTTGTATTATTATCTGACCTTGCCATATCTCCATGGCCCTGCTTGATATCATCATTGAAAAATATGCCAACCGTATATTGCAGACTGTCAAGTGTTCCGCGGGTCATGAATGCCAATTGGTTAACGTCACCTGTAAAAAAGCTCCATGTTTTCCACAACCGCAGTGCGTTCCGGTAGAAGGCAAGTATTCGAAATTTTATTTATCTATTAAATTTTTTATATGAATATGAATTTATTAGCTCGAAAAGTTTATCAGCAGTTGCACTGTTACACAACATAGTCTCTCTCTCTCTCCTTCAGACTCGGATTAATCCCTCTCTGCGGAGGGGTCAGCCACTTGGATCCTCCTCTTCCACTTGTTCCTGTCGCCAGTGTCCTCCTTCCTCAGCTTTAGCATTTTCAGGTCCTGTTGTATCTGATCGCTCCATCTCTTTCTCTGTCGTCCCCGGCTACGTTTTCCATAGACTTCGGCGTTCATAATTCTCTTGATACATCTGGTTTCATCTCTTCTCATGACATGTCCTTACCACCTCATCCTGGCCTCTCGTACTTTGTCCGTTACACAAGCCACTCCAAGTTTCTTTCTTACATAGTCATTCCTTTTTCTGTCCTGTTATGTGATTTGTCCTGTAATGTGATTACACAACATAGTGATATTCTTAATAGCCTTACAACAGATCTTTACAGCAATGTAAGTAATGCCTCCATCTATAGTAACCCTTCGGCCATCAGACGGATCTTCATTCGTCCATTTTTCTATCCATTCTTTCAGTCCAGGATTTGTGAGTCAGCCTGGACCAGGAATTTACATTTACGCAATACATTAATCTTCTCTGTCGCAATTGTTGCTATGCCAGCTTCGACGGCTCAATGGCATTTCCGC
This sequence comes from Lumbricus terrestris, assembly GCA_949752735.1. Taxonomy (NCBI): domain Eukaryota; kingdom Metazoa; phylum Annelida; class Clitellata; order Crassiclitellata; family Lumbricidae; genus Lumbricus; species Lumbricus terrestris. The sequence goes on along the minus strand of OX457045.1, from coordinate 14,548,573 downwards.
TCTTTGACGCCTAGCACAGATACTTGAAGGAGCTCTGATACTACACCACGCGCGTCCAGCGCTGCGGAACTTATTGCCCCTCGCTAACGAACTGCTATGAGACAACACTTAGTACAGTCTAGGCTACACCTTCTGCGTGGCTGGCCATGCGGCCTGGAAAGGACTCCCTGCTGCTCTTTGTAAAATACCTCTTGGTCTCTCGGTCTAATTTTTTTGGGGAGCGTTCCTAAGTAGGTAGTCTTAATCGGGCGCCATATCAAATTGCCGTCACAAGCAAGTGAATGAATAAAAAAATAAACAGATAGCGACTGGTTAATTTATAAGCTACCGTGCAAAGAACATTTGAGATTAAGTTCGAGATGAGATGAGTATACATTAGGGTGGTTGCATCTCCTATAGAAAATTTTCAACTTACGATGTCATATTTCTCCAACCCGGCATTCCGTGCCACTTGGTCTAAAACCTATGTAGCCCAAAAATTATTGGAATCCAACAATATTTAGGACTTGCACAATGTCTTTGAAGTTTAGGATTTTACAAATAATTGTCGTAATTTCGAGTAATAGTATTATTGACTTCGCATTTTTGGATCTATGATTTTCTTACACAAATACTTAGTACTTTTTGCTTATACACATCTGAAAAGTAGGTTTTTGCAATGTACGCGTCATCAGTGATTGCCAATTGTTTATTTTTATTAGCATTTAAGTGATAATTGACAGGTGAGTTTCTGTGAACGATGATAAATTCATCCAATGTCACGATCTTTTGTTAGTTCCAATCTAAGTCTTCACTACACATAGACATAGTCTTGCAAACATTAGGCCTATTATATTATGCTGTGTAGTAGGCCTATCTCATACACTAAACATTTATGAAGGCCCTATTATACTTTTTACAAGTGCAAATTTCCGTCTAAAATGCATGTGTTCGAAACAACGATAACCTTTAGTGTTCCGGTTGTGAATACTGCTCTTCCTTTATACTGCATCAGCTTGCATGCATGTGCTTTATCTTCACCAAAACATGCTGTGCTGTTCACTGGTCAAATTGTTGCCAACAACACCATACATAATTATTATTACACATTGTAAGCATCAAAGGTACAATATCTAAATGTCTGCATCTAATATTGCGATGGCGATGCCGACTACAGTAGAGTTAATGCTCGATCAGTAGCGGTGATATGACAAACTATAGGGAACGGAGGAGCGCTTCGAAGGTTCGTGGAGACCTTCATGCGAACTAATCAGAGTACTGTTCGATCATCATAAGCGTGAAAAACACGGCCTCGAGGACAGTGTCACTCAGACTACAGTAACTGAACAACTTCTCCTCATTTGGGGCAAAGCCAAACCTTTGACGAAGGCTCCAGCTCAGGTGGCTGACCTTGTTTGGCAGACTGGCAAGTTTAAATAAGTTAATCAATCGCACATCGGCTTCAAATCGGCCTCCAAACCGTAGAAAGTTTGAAAAAATCCTAAATGGGTGACGACATCAATTTAATGCTTGAAGAATGAAGATTATGACTATTTCAAGTCGAGTAAGCTCTCGGCTACAGCAACGTTTGGAGTTATCGTGTCGATCATGTTGCTGCGAGCATAATATTAATTATGTTGGAAAATTTGATAACGTTAGTCTCTTTGCGATATGCATCTATGTGGCCGGTACTGGTTTCAAACCCCATCAGAAGCCATTGCTCCAAAAAACGATCTAGTACTGCATTGTTCTTTTCTTTGCATCTACAGATTCCAATTCTCCCAACCATACACAAAAAAGACTAGGCCGACATGGTTTAATAACAAAATCAATTCGTTCCACAACTTGTAACTGCTAGATGCATTTATGCAACACGATCCAAGTGGTCTGACAAAATCATGATGACTAAACGAAGAGCAAGACAAGCTGCAGATCCATAAGGGGAATCAGTGATCTAATCTAGCTGAGCGAGGTGTTGCCCGTATTCACCACCTCGATGCCTCAATTACAAGGACACAGTGTGGGACGCTCTGGTGTAGTGGTGGCGTCGTTGCCTTGAAGCCGGAAGGTTCGAGGTTCAAATGCACCGCAAGTCACCGAGTAGGGACCTATCGGCAAGTCCTTCACTAGCAATTGCTCAGCGCTTTGGCGTGAAACTTCGATACAGTGTCCGCGCTGTAGTCGGGTGCGCCTCTGAGTAGACAACTTGAAGGGGCGCTATAGAAATGGATAAATAACTAAATAAATATAATAATGAAGGACCAAACAATTTCTATCACAAGTTATAGAAGAGCATCACAACTCGTTCGCGTCGCGAGCAAAGGAGAGTGCCGTAAAACCTTCAAGGTCACATTGACATTGATTAAGTGCCTCGGCATCAATAATAACGATTGCAATTTTAATCACCAAGCAGTGTAATCATTAATAATCAGGCAAGCAATAATATAGTTGCATTGTAATGACTTCTGGTCTGAAGACACTTGGTTGACTACAGTCATTATGCCTAATGTTCGAGTTTTCGCTTCATTGATACATGGTAAAACTTTGATGGTGTTGTGCAAGTCCTAAATATTAATATTTTCTCATGCAACTTTTTGTGTGATATATTTGGATGGAGTGGCACCAAATGGAAACTTGGAGAACAGTAGATTCACACTTTCATTTCTAACGACCACCCTAGTATACATGCTAGCAACCCGACTAAATAGCTGATGACCTTTTTTGTTTTGGTCATAATGAATGATGGATGCTACTTTTCCTTTACTGTTGATCCCTACTGATTTTTCTCTGTCACCTTTTCCTGCTGCATTGATTGATAGCCTGTGGGAACCTGAGGGGGTCACGCAAATTTCTCAATGGGGCCATGGCCGAATATGGCCCCTGGATCCGACCCGGCCCAAAATAGCTGACATAGGTCAAGAAAATTATGTCACATCCATGTTGTGAAATGGGACTGTTTAGATCCGTGTACGGGAACTCCAAACCCCGGTCGCTGTGGTCGAGGTTCCAAAACCCGATGGACGTATAATTCGCAGAATGACACATGCGAGAGTTTCCGCTACTACGGCTGCACTCCGAGTCCCAACACATTCCACTCTCGGAAGGAATGCACAAATAATTGCAGTGGAAATTCACAAATCATTTGTCCTGATCTCGATTGCGCATTGGACAGTTGCTACATGTTGGAGAGGAAGAAAGGGTGTCCATTATGCATCTGTCCGAACCCATGCAAGGTATATTATGTACACAATAATAATAATAACGACAATTTATATGGCGCCGTAACGCGGCCATACCGCTACAAGGGCGCCTAAAACAACCAAAAACGACAAGACAGAACTCGGCACCCGCTAGCAGCCACAAGCGGCTTTGACATACTTTGTCTTAATTTCGTTTTCACTGCCGCTCTTGTTCTTCTTTTTCAGTTTTGGCGATCATGAATCATCATTGACATTTTTATCTTAAGCACATGTTTTCGTGGCGTAGGGGAGAGCGGGGCATAACGGGATACTTAAGGGATTTTTAAGTTTACACCATATAAATAATAAGAAATCAGTGCTTTTTTGTACCCACATTATGCAGGCATATATAACGTACGACATAGACTAGAATAATTTACTTAAGCATCAACTACACAGGAAATACAATTTTTTTACCAACAGGCCCCAAAATCCCGTTATGCCCCACCACCTGAGGTAAAATGGGATACCTATCCCATTATGCCCCATAACATGCAAAATTCTATGCTTTCAAAAAAAGTGCCACTTATGTTTATTATTGCTCATTTTATATTGTATAATGTTAACAATGATTGAGACGTGAGGGGTACATAGAACCCATGAAATATTACAATATGAGAAATATGGAAAAAATAGCTGTAAACGCATGAAATGGGGCAAAATGGGATATCTGTATCCTATTATGCCCCAATATACCACAATTGTAAACCCGCCATTTTGAAACAAAACACTGGACTTGTAAAAATTTTCATATGGGAATATGTGACTTTATATATTACCCTACACATGGATTGTATAACCTAACTTTAATATAGCTCCACTGTTTCTAGACAATTTCTGGATTATGGACGTACCTTACTTGGGAGAGCGCGAAAATCAATTTTTCATCATAAAAATTGCAAGACGCTTCGGAATCGAAAATGCTTTCGTCCTTCACCTTCAAAGATGCATTATTTCCGTTTGAATTTTTTTCGTATTTTTGAAGTAAGTAAGTTCGACAATAATGAAGTTTCCCGTTATGCCCCGCTATCCCATTATGCCCCGCTCTCCCCTATACATGTATGCGAGTGTCCATTATGAACTGTACCATACCCGTTGATGCAAATAAAAATTTTAAACCTTTAAAGCGCTAGCAATTACAATGTATGAGTGAATAAAAGGAAACCGTCTCCCTAAATATGCTGATGATAGCTACTTGCTGATCCCAGCTTCTTGCATTGACACCACTCTTTCTGAACTTGACCATATATCTAAGTGGGCATCCATTAGCAATCTAAAACTAAATCAAGCTAAGACCAGTGAAATGATCATCAGGCGACCTCGGTCTAAAGCTATTACTCTTCCTCCTCCCATCTCGGGCATCCAAAGGGTCCAGCAGATGGTCGTTTTGGGTGTCACCATCTCTGACCGGATTGGCTTTGAGGCTCACATTAGCAGAATATGCTGTAAAGCCCGGCAATCCATGTTTGCTCTGCGTGTTTTAGTCGCCCACGGCCTTCATGGTCAAAGTCTGTTTGACGTTGTTAGAGCTACTACCATTGCTAGATTACTTTATGCCTCCCCTGTATGGTGGGATTTGCCAACGCAATGGAACGTAAACGTCTTAACGGTCTTTTAAGAAAATTGACCCGTTTAAGCTTTCTTCCTATCGATTTTCCTAGTTTTGATGCTCTCTGTTCTAGAGCTGACTCTGCTCTTTTCCGGTCAATCCTCTTAAATCCTTGTCACATTCTTCACGACCTCCTCCCTCCCATTAAGGTCACTCCATACAATACTCGACCAAGGCCACATAATCTAACCCTTCCTAGAGTTGATTCTTTTGCCAGAAACAGTTTTATTATGCGAATGTTATATAACTTTGCATAAATGTTTTCTATTTTCTATTATTTATTTCCTCTGTAAACTACTGTGCGTTTGCTGGTGGTATAATAAAGAATATTCTTACTTACTTACTTACTTACTTACTTAAGTGCAAACCATTCGCAGCATATGTAATTGGCATCTAGGCAATTGTGTATCGGCATTAAATACTAACCTTGCCTCACACATGCATTCCTGTGGACATAGGCCTAATTATAGACTTTGTTGATGAACTTGATAAGGAGATTATCGATGGGCGCCATGTAAATATCATGATGTAAGATTCCTTAGACCATGTGGGGCGCGGTGGTGTGTTCATTGCCTTGGAATCTAAAGGTTTAGGTCTACGGGTTCGAATCAACCTCAAACATACAAAATATAATAGGCCTATTCATGCGTCAGCGCCATTCATGGCCAGATAGCCTAACTCTGCCTAAAATTGTCTAACTGGTGTTATGATCACTCACTGCATGGTTTAGTCTTTCACAGAATCATAAGTTGTTTGAGTCATCTACTGAATAGCCTATAATAATTATGTGCTGATTTCAGGAATTCAAGTGCCGCAAAGGTTACGAGTGCAAGATGCGAGAATCAAAGTGCAACAGAGATCCAAAACCATTCTGCGCTAAAAGTATGGTCACACAACTCCGACATAATATTATTAGAATGTTCTAGGATTCTAAGTCGTAGCGTAAAAGTGGGGTCTGTCGTTAATTTAATCTCGTGTGTTTTTAAACACAGTGGCTCTTCAATTAACACCCTAAATCTGTAATCCAACACTTGCGGGTTTGAGTCTGTTGAGGAGAATATCAAACGTCAAAATAATTGGCAAGTTGCTTGCATAAAATTTATACTGTCTTAGACTGTCCGTGAATATGATGCTGCTAGTAATAAACACACGAGCAAACATTGAATAGACTGCAGTTAAATCGGTTACTCATTGTAATTAATTGTTGGACTACTTACCCTATTCTGTATGAAGTGGGCATTGGAATGATATTAGTGCAGGACGAAGTCTAGACCCAGACTCCATGCAAGCCTACATGTACATTCAGTTCAGAATTCCCCAATGTGCGTAGAAATCATTTCGGTGCCATGTGAATGAAATGTTTGAATGTCTTACAGGTCTCTGTCCACCTCAGGATCCGTGTGGCAAACGGTGCATGTACGGTTTGAAGACGGATAAAAACGGATGTCAACTCTGCGAATGTCTGGAAGCACCACGTTCTAACCCGTAAAGCAGCTGATCCCAGACGATGATTCAGAAAGGAACTCGAATATTATAAACGCATGAAAACAATGTTTGCATCAACAATGTATTTCGCAATGTAATCATACATCGCTTTAATTTGGTGGTTGGGCATAGCAGGTGTCTGGTGAGAATATTAATTTGAACTGTGCAACTTAACCAAAGGCTTAGCGTTTCCTAAGTTACCGTATCCGACAATTCCAAACGAAAATGCGCCCTTTATTTTCAGTCACTTATTCTGAGCATTCACAGCCTAATTAGGAAATTACGGTACTCATGATGGAGCTCCTTAGTCCAGCCGGCATCAACTATAGTAAGAGCTAGTATTACACACGCTGATCTAAAAAAAACATGCCAGGCCTCTAATAACAAGTTAGCTGTTAAGACAGAATCTCAAATAGCCAGATTAGGCCGACTTCAAAATGCATCAATAATAATATTAAACAAACGTTTTGCACCCCAAAAATTGACTCCAGATCTGCGCCTCAAGTAAAATGGCTCTCCAATTGCACTAACTTACAAGCTTAGCCTGTAAGCTTAACTTTATTTATAATTTAACCTTTTCAACATCAATCAAATTAAATATTTGCTCAAACTTCAGAAGTCGTGTATAAATACTCACTGATAGTCTACTTTCACCTGTTTTTATGTCCTACTTTAATGTAGTTGAACACTCCCAATGCAACTAGGAATAAACGTGATTATATGCATTTATCCTGATACCACAGAATAGATAAAGCTTTATCTATTCTATTCTGTGCTGATACCAACACATGCAAATTTTCGTTCAAATTCCTGGAACCATTAATATGGAACAGTGTGCCGGGCTACATTAAAACTATCATGGGCCTTGCACGTTGTAAGCAACTAATGCGTACACATGCAGTAAAAATGATGTATGGTCAATATCTGCTGTTGTTAGGCTATTATTCAATCTATTGGTTTGTTATGATTTCTGTTTATATGCACACCTATTAACCTTGGTTTAATTCACCCATTTCCCATTCCTGCAATAAAGTGCTAAAATACATTCACCCATCATCTTTGCTACATCAACTTAAGTTTCAGGGGTATCTATGGATTCCTCATTTTCTTCTTTTTGTACATTTAATCACGCATTTAATCATTTAATCTTATAGTGCAACGCATAACATGTGTAATTTTTGGAGCAATAAATTTGATATAATTTGATTTGATGGTATGTTTTTGCGAAATAGAGTATTAGGCTATTCAATGTCGTAATGGTTGACTATACTTGCTTACTATTTTAAGCAAACGTAAATTCTCTTACAGGCAATCTCTTACTCTAACCTCCATAGATAGCATACCCGTACACAATTGTTGCAATAATAATCGAATAGGCTGCTTTCTGTTTCTTGTTTATTCCTTTGTCTTTAATAACTTCACAGATATTCAAATTTTAACCTAAAAAGAACTGATGGCAAATGGTGACCTGTTGCTGTAGGCCTACTTTGCTTTCACTTACTGTTCTCAGCCTTCTTTGCTCAATAATTATATTGTATCGAATTATGCTTTAACTTATTAAATGACCTTGCTTATCATCTGCTTCTCGTTGCTGCCAGATATACATTATACAATGCAGGCATGATGCAATAATAAATTATTGTCATGTAAGCCCATTCGAATCTTAATTATTATCCTATAAATTTAGCTATTCCTCTATCTTAGTTTCCTGAGGCAACTGAACAACTTAAATTCAAGTTTCCTCAGGATAGGCTAGCCGCTAATGCACCCCAACTAATTCGGTCTCCAAGAGACACTAAAACGTTCAAACCCAGATTTTCTTACAAATCTCAGGCATCGAAAATAAATTATCTGAGCGGCCACAGCAAGACTGCTGTAAGAATTCGCGATTACGGTAACGATAACCATTAACCATGCTACCTTACGCAAATATGACTTCAGATAACAATTAAATATCGTCGACAGAATTTGCGTATGTTCTGATCAATTACGCATATTAATTAAATAATTCATCATATCGAAAGTCGAGCGTTGACAGCAAATCACAGCATACGGCTAATTCTGGATGTCTATTGTCTAAGGACATTTTCTTAAGTGAATACTGCATACGTAGGTCTACATTGCGTACGTAGGCCTATATCAGGCTATATGTAATACACTTCAATTTATTTTAGCCTATAGATATACTTGACGTGGCATAATAATAATTATATCGTGTCTACAGTATATATATATATTTGGCATAATATCATATCAATTATACTGCAAATGCATATATTAGATATACATGTAGGCCTACACTTAGAATTACATAAATTTGTATGCATAAAATAAAGGTAAAAGCAGATGAATATGTATAGACCTAGATATTATAGGCCTATGTATGTGTAGGCCTATAGACCAGCTGTTACGCGTGATTTGACAAGGTCGTTCACACTAGCCTACAAGAAGTTCACAATTATTTTTATGCTATGCACGACTTAATGACCGAATATTGAATTGCAAATTGTGCCCGCAGCAGCTGTTGTATTCGTTTCAGACAAAAGGAAAAAGTTTGAAGACAGCGGAGTTAAACACCAATTTAAGTTTTTCGCCAAAGGTAGGACTTATATTTTGTACGGCGGGGCTGTTTTAAGGAATTTTTTGAACTCCGCAACCCCTTCTTTCCCTTCCCATCCTCCATGGTAAATTATTTCCAATCGGATGACAATGACCTTTCTTGCTAGGTTTAACTGCACAGAACTTGTGACAGAACTGCTTCTACAGCTGCACAGATCCATTTAGAACTGACATTTTGTGTACAACTGCACGTTAAAAAAGCCCTGTTGTATGGTTTTAGGTTATGCTCTCTAGCTTTTTCTGCTGACCTTTGGACGTAGCAGAAGTTTACCAAGGACGCATTTTACTTCTGGCATTTTCACGCATTAAAAATGCAACACAACGTTTATATTGCTCGGAACTGACTTTGATATTTTAAGGCGACCTTGAATTGACACTTGGTCAAGAACTTACTCCTTCGCAGCACGTCAACTTGGTCGAACGAAGTTCTTACTAGGCCTACCAGCTCCGTCAGTTTGCGTATTGTCCTACGGTCCCTGTCCCATTCATTCATTCATTCATTCATTCATTCATTCATTCATTCATTCATTCATTCAAGTATTTATATATGATGTTGATGTGGTCCTTGTCCTCGCATTCGTTACCAGCAGAATTGACCATTGCTGCTCGGTTCTTGCTGGTCACCCTTAGGCTATAGCTTAATATAGGACGTCTTGACCGGGTCTTTCGCTCCGCTTCTCAGCTCATTGGTCATATTCCAAAATATTCCCCAGTTCCTGCTTACATGTGTGATGTTTTGGAGTGATATGTTACATGGGTCATTTTGGGTCAACGACCTAAACACCACCCACCTTAACAGATACTCTGCCACCTCTGATTCTTTGGTAACCGGGCTACAACCTCATTCGAACAATTCATTTGGACAACCATTCTGACTGGACATAGCGCCTTTGAATAAGTTGGTCCCGTGGGCTTGGCTTTTAGTGGCGCTTTAAAAATTTGAAGATTACTATTACGATTACGGTAGCCTATTATGTGGGTTCTCCTGCGACTCTGGGTGAGTTTTTAGATCAGGTCTTCAGCGCAGCGGTACACCTTAATGGTCGCAGCCCCAGATTCGGCCAAGCCACTGAATATAGGCCTATGCGGAACGTCTTGAATTGACTCCCTACCCACAGAGGATCATTTACCGGATATCTTCCTTGGTTTGGCGATGTCTCGCCGGTGTGGCCCCTGTTTATTTGCAAACGATTTTGCTGCACCACTCTACGTGTCCATTGTCCAACGCCGTGGCACTCTTCGTTCACGCAACGCATCTCCTGCAGAATAGCAATATGTGTCTGGCGGTGTCTCACTCTCCTATTTACCTTATCTCTGTCTCCGACCTAGTATCCCGTCGAGCACTGCGCTCTTCTGCTAATGGGTACCTCCTGGTCCCTGGGGCCCGATCCTCGGTCAGACAGCGTCGAGCCTTCTTGGTTGTTGACCTTCCACTTGAAATGGGTTCGCGCTTGGGTAGGCTTTATAAATTTTAGGGATGAATGAATCTACAAAGAATTTCCAATACTAACGGCTGAAGTTCTCAACTTTGAGAAGGCCTAAAATTGGAAAATTTTCGTCAGAGGCAGAACTGATAAGTCTGAAGTTCATGGTAGGTCTAAACAACTTTTTCATACTTTTTAAAACGACGCTAAAAACTGAAAAATGTAATTACTGTTCAGTAAAGTTTCCTTTCCTTTGGTCACATATTTAGGCCTATTTAAAACCAACAAAACATAATTATGAATTGAAGTAGGTCTATATTGTAGGCTATCCTTCTGTTTTGCTCGCATATTGTTTGGTTGAAGATAACAACTGAGAGATTAAAGCTAAACCGCTCCAACATCCGTTGGCGCCATTCATCATGGATTTACATGGCCTTATGATCTCATTGGCTATGGCTTTCATGATCATCCAGGCAACGGCAGCATACGGTTAGTAGTATCGTTCTGTAGTATTCTCAATAAGCAGGTCCTTCAAGAGATGGTTGATTATTGAGTTTAGTGGCCAATGCTGTTTAGCAGGGCTTTTTTAACGTGCAGTTGTACACAAAATGTGCAGTTGTAAAGGGATTGGCGCAAAGGTCATCCCCTCAGCCCCAGCAAATTTAGCCCCTCCAAGAACGGAAACCAAACTCCGCCCATGACGGACTACGTACAATAATATTAGCCCGTTCTGGACTAATTTCCAGCGCTTCTCAAATCAAATCAAATCAAATTTATTTGAATCAATTCGGTATCAAATACATTCACAATGCACATTTTGTACTGTAAGTAGGCCTATTATATAATATAGACACTATAATTATAGCCTCTGATTTTTCAACAAAAACTTTAACACACAAAGTCGGGTATAATGCTTGAGAACATAGTAACAGCAAAGGATAGGGTGAATCGACTTATGAGGAGAAGAAGCTCAAAGTCCTATCTAGTCATCCCAGGGCCGGCCTTAGCCAAAATGTCGCCCTAGGCAAAGCATGCATTTGGCGCCCCAGCTTGCATTTGGCGCCATAGGCAAAGCATGCATTGGGCACCCCAGGCAAGGCATACATTTCGCGCACTCAGATCCCCACCAAACTCAATTGTTCAGCCCACGTCAGAATCAAAAGATGAACCAGCCAGATCCTTTACACTCAGCTGCAGAGTAATTTGTATGTTTTTATTAGTACACTGAAGGCGGGATAAAATTCAATTTCGTGCACAATGGCTATAAGTGAAAAAGCTATTAACATACATTTTTGTGCAAATGACTCTCCCACTAGAATTTGGCGCCCAAGGCAACTGCCTGCTTTGCCCGTGCTTGAGGCCAGCCCTGATCTTTACTACCAGTATCGAAATTGAGCGTCTCGTAATCTGAATTACTATAGCTGACGACTGGGCGTTAACATTGACAGATAAAGTTGTCTCAGTTTTATTTAAATAATTGGATACCGACACGTATTTCTTTTTATTCTAACTTCTGTCTTTTGTTTTTTTCTTACGGCTTTGGACACCCGATAACTTTTTACGCTTCATGGAATCATATTGTTTGATATCATTTAATTTTTAAGATAAAAAATTCACACCAGACACAACGACTATAAATAACACAACAATTCTTCAGTTGTTGGCGTAGATCTATTTGGTAGAAAGATGTCAGTATTAGCCCATAGGCTAGCCCATAGCCCATATTATAGACATAGACTACAGAGCACAGAGTAAAGAATGCCGTTAAAGTCGAATTTTATGAGTCGATATAAAATTCATGCTGTCCTTGAAATTGAATTAGGTCTGCCTGAATTGTTGCAATGAAATCTATAATTATCTTAAATTATTTCCAAAGTCTTCAGTTTAAAAGAATATAGTGCAAAAAATAAAATTCGCCGGTGCCGCGGCGCCCCCCAAAGACTGCGGCGCCCTAGGCAACTGCCTACTTTGCCTATGCCTAAGGCCGGGCCTGAGTCATCCTCATTAAAGTTCTGATTCTTACTTACTGACTTTGTGCACAGAATAACTACCATAAATGAATAAACTCGTCTTAATTTTTTCAATACCCATGCTGTGACGCGAGGAAAAAAACTCCTAAAAAGAGCAAAACGCCTAGGTTACTTAGAGCAAACCTTCCCAACTGTCTCCGAACTTGCCAACATAGCTGATGCAAAACTCCTTTTCTCCATTATACACAACAACAAACATGTACTTCACCAACTCCTACCTCCTCTCCGACCCCCCTCCTCTCACCAACTTAGACCTAGAGCACACAACTATACTCTTCCACTAAAGGACAATTCTCAATTTATACCACGATCATTATATAAAAATATTTACTAGCTTACTTAAAGACTAACTAATTGAACTTTTAACTTTAATTATTCATTATCTCTTATGTTAACATTTCTGCGTTATTGTCAGATTGTCTTTTCTCATTAAAACGAATATATATATATATATATATATATATATATATATATATATATATATATATATATATAGGATGCGGAGGACTACATGGCAAATAATAATAGTCCCTCGGTTGGAACTAGCAAAAATTTAATAGGGTGTGCTGCTCACAGCAGCCGGTTGTCAATGTCCCGTGCGAGCATCTCAACGCTCGTAATAGCCTATTAATATCAATCGACAGAAAGTCGAAACAGGAATGTCACGCTGCCAAGCTATAGGTGGCGTGTTGAGCCACGTCTCTAAAACGCGCCTATTTATTTGTGTGACATTGAGCGCTAATAATTTTTTCATTTTGTCAAAATTTTAAGATAGGACCTTTATTGGCTCATCTACTTTTGTTCTTACGCTGCTATCGCCTGAACAGAATAGTCTCGCTCTCGGTAGGCCCTACCTGAGAAATTTGCATTTTTATATTTACTGCAGATGTGACAACGGCCGAGCCCTGCCCAAAGCTCAACTGTTCTCGACCTTGTGAGCTGGATGTCGGAACAGAGAGATGTCCAAAATGTGTTTGCTCTTTAACTTGCGAGGTAAGATAGGCCTAGGTCTACTGTTTCTGATTAGGCCTACAGGTATTATGCAGTAATTCGCATGTTATAATAGCCTTCCGATTTTCCACCAACAGTGTACGAGTCCTAAAACGGGTCAATTTACTCATTTTAGGGCCGAGTTTCTAAGGATGCGCAAATGGATCATTGATACAAAAACACATCTTCCTGCGCTGACATGGGCGGAGTTTGGTTTCTGTTCTTGGAGGGGCTAAAGCCTTCTTGGGGGGGCTAAGTCCGGGAAAAGATACCATTTACATGGTGAAAAAAATCTGGGTCTTTTGGGGGCTTAGCCCCCTAGCCCCTGATAAACTCCGCCCATGTGCGCTGACTGGAATTGGAACATAGCCGGCTGCCGGTGTCACGAAATAAAGTCTCCCCCCGAAACAAAGTCTCCTCCCGAAACAGAGTATCCCCCTGGCTGAAACTCTGTATTGGAAGAAATTTTCTGAAGCAAAAGTATTATATGTTTTCTTGTTATATAATCTGGCAACGAAAACTAACCGTTTAACCTGCTCGTATCTAAATTTGATGCAATGGTAGCCAATTTTACGCTGACCGGGGGAGACTTTATTTCGTGGACGGCGGAAATATTCTCTCCCCCACGGAGACTTTATTTCAGAATATACTCTCCGGGGGCGAATTTATTCTAGAACAGATCCTCCGGGGGGAGAATCTGTTTCGAAATAAAGTCTCCGGGGGGAGACTTTTAGGGGGAGACTCTGTCACGCGACACCGGCCTACCATATCTCGGTCGACATAGCTAAACTACATGTATAGGCCCTAATTAGCGTCTTTTTACTCATATCGATTCACCTATAAATTAATTTATTGTTAACGAAACAAAAACCGTGGTATTTATTGTAGAACAAAAGGTGCATTGTTGGTTATGAATGCGAGATGCGGAATGTTACCTGTATTCGGGCTCAATGCTCTCCACAACCGACATGCGTCAAGAAAAAAGGTAGCCTAATCATGCGCAACTGTGCATTTAACAGAGTTATCAGTAACTTATTAAAATTTGAATCGGTTTGCCCTCGTGCCATGATTCTTTAATGTATTTTCGTCTTCGTTAGAGATTTCGATATCCCCTACGAGCGTCTCGAGCCCGTAATAATATTCCAAAGAAAGCTCACACGAGACTATTATTACTAGGCTACAAAATAGGCCTACTGAAATTATTTTAAGTTCCGCACGCGTAGCCTATGCCCTATAGTCTCATGTTTACAAAGCACATCTAGCCCTATACATTTTTTAGATGCACTGTGCTGTTGAAAAGCTCTTGAGCGCTAATCCTTGTGGTCATTAATCATATTCTCTACATTCTACAATAGGTTCTTCTGCCTCTCTTCTTTAACTGTTACCGTGTCGCCTGAGCACTAGTTTCGACGCTGATAGTATAACATAGCCTCTTATTCTGAAATTTATAGTTTTTCTCTTTGCTACAGTTGTGACAACGATTAAACTCTGTCCAAAGCTCAATTGTTCTCGACCTTGTGAGCTGGATAATGGAACCCGTAGATGTCAAAAATGTGTGTGCCCTCCAACTTGCAAGGTTATGTAGCCTAGATAATTTTCTGATTATATGTATTATTCAATAATTCGAATGTTGTATCAACCTTCTTAATTTCCAACCTACATTATACGAATCCTTAAACGGGTCAGTTTGCTCATTTTGTAATCGAGTTTATAAGAAGGCGCAAATAGATCGACGATATCAGAACACAATTTTTTCGTGCACTTACTAAAGTTGGAACATTCTAAATTTCAGTTGACAATTAGACCTACTTGACTATCAATTTGCGTGTTTGACTCATATCAATTCACCTAACTTAATTTATCTTTAATAAAAAGAAACCGTTGGTATTTATTGCAGGTGAAAAGATGTAGCGTTGGTTATGAATGCGAGTTGAGAAATGTTACCTGTATTCGAGCGCCATGCTTTCCTCAACCTACATGCGTTAAGAAAAAAGGTTGATTATGCCCAACTCTTCGTTTGATAGCGTACTATATAATTTTGATTAAATGGTAATCAGCTTAACCTTTTGTCATGATTATTTAATCAACTCTAGCCTTCGATAGAGACCTCAGTGTCCCATACGAGAGTCTCAACGCTTGCAGTATTATTCGACAGAAAACTAAAACGTTATGACATCACGTTACCAGACTGGTTTTACAAGAAATACTAAAATTACTTTATGCTCCGCACGCGTAGGCTATAGTCTCACGTTTACGAAGCGCATCTGTTTTTTTTGTGACATGCACAGTGCCTATAAAAAACGCTTTTGAACGTTAATCTTTTTGGTCATTTATCATATTTTCAACAATAGCTAGGTTTTTCTGCCTCTCTTCAGTCTTTAGGCCTAACTGCTACCGTGTCGCCTGAGCATTAGTTTCGACACTCATAGTAGCCTAGTATATGCCTATATATTATGGGCTCTTATTCTTAAATTTATGGTTTCTCTCTTTGCTACAGTTGTGACGACGATTAAGCCATGTCCAAAGCTCAATTGTTCTCGACCTTGTGAACTGGATAATGGAACCGGTAGATGTCAAAAATGTGTGTGCCCTTCAACTTGCAAGGTTACTTAGATAATTTTCTGATTATAGGCTATGTATTATTCAGTAATTCGAATGTTATATTAGCCTTCTTAAATTCCCACCTGCATTATACGAATCCTTAAACTGGTCAGTTTGCTCATTTTATAATCGAGTTTATTAGGATACGCAAATAGATCGGCGATATCAGAACACAATTCTCCGCACTTACTAAAGTTAGAACATCCTATTTTAAGTTTACAATTACCTGACTGCAATTTTGCGTCTTCACTCATATCAATTCACCTAACTTAATTTATCGTTAATGAAGCGAAACGTACCGTTGGTAGCCTATTTATTGCAGGTGAAAAGATGCGGATTTGGTTATGAATGCGAGTTGAGGAATGTTACCTGTATTCGAGCTCCATGCTTTTCTCAACCGGCATGCGTTAAGAAAAAAGGTGATTATACACAAATCTACATTTAATAGAGTTCTACGTAACTGTAATAAAATGTGAATCTGTTTAACCTTGTGCCATGATCCTTGAATCAACTTTAGTCTTCGTGAGAGATCTCAATGTCCCCTACGAGCGTCTCAGCGCTGCGCAATATTATTCCATAGAAAACTCGAACGAGAATATCACGCTATCAGACTGGTTTCACTAAAAATAGCCTACTAAAATTATTTTATGTTCCTCACGCGTATAGTCTCACGTTTACAAAGCGCTTCTGTGGCCTATATATTTTCGACATGCACTATACCGTTATAATGCTTTTGAGAGTTGATCCTTTTGGCCATAATACTCTAATAGGCTATAGGTTCTTCTGCTTCTGCTCTGTAACTTTATCACCTTAGCACTAGTTTCGACGCTAATACGCTCCTCCGAAATTTATAGTTTTTCTCTTGCAGTGGTGACGACGATTAAGCCCTGTCCATTGTTCAATTGTTCTCGACCTTGTGAGCTGGATAATGGAACCGGTAGATGTCCAAAATGTGTCTGCCCTTCAACTTGCAAGGTTACGTGGATAATGTTTCTGATTATGTGTATTATCCAGTAATTCGAATGTTATATTAGCCTTCTTAATTTTTTACATACATTATGCGGTCTTTAAACGGGTCAGCTTGCTCATTTTATAATCTAGCTTATAAGGAGGCGCCAGGGGCTCCTATCCCTATACATGGCGGGCGCAGCTTGCGCCCAGTGAAAAATAGGGGGGAATCAGAAGACAGCCAAAATTCACGTCGGTTGGGGGGGGGAAGGTCGGACATGGAGGCAGCGTTCAATCTAGGCATCACTAGGAGGAAGATCTCCCCCCAGAAAATACTTCCCTTCCATATAAATTTGGACAAAATGGTAGGCATAATAGTTTTTAGCAAAATGTATACACTTTGAGTTTTTAGTTAAGCTACTATCCGCATTTTTGAATTACATAAACTGCTATAAAAGCTATAATATGCCATAATAAAAATTTCCTATTACATGATTATAGTTATGTTTTTACTATTTTAATAAATAATACAATCATATTAAAATTGAAAAAATAATATTAATACAAATACTATTTTGCACAACTAAATGGCTTCTCTCCAATGTTATTGTTATCTCTCAAATTTCAGACAGTCAAATTTGGTCCTTGAACACTTAGTAAAGCCACATCATTATTACGTGGGTTTGCAATGTAGGACCTACATTGTATTTTATTGTATTGCATTGTGCTCTAAAAATTTATGTAACGCCTCTCGAGCGCACACTGATCAGAGGCGCAAAACATATGGCTGCCCAATTTTGGCAGCGCAATTCCTCCACTGAAATAGTAGAGTAATTTTGCTAAGAGGACAGCTTAAAATGCTGAAATTGCAATGCGGAAATCGCAAAAATTTCTTATGGGGAAGGGTACATTCCCTCGACATACCAGGTCCCTTCTCGACGCTACACATGCTTCGGCGATCGTCTGCTTGATGCTCGTTTGTCCCCCTCCAAACAAACCTTCATTCCCACACTAGAGGAGGGCATGCGCTAGATTACATTATATTGCATACGGTACATAGAGGAAGGCCAGTTCAGAAAAGGGGGGGGAAAGAAGATGGATTGCGCCCGGTTGCTTAGGGGAGGCGCAAATAAATCGACGATAGGCTAATTATCAGAACACAGTTTTCTGCACTGACTAAAGTTGGAACATCTTATATTTTAGTTGACAATTAGGCCTATTACTTGACTGCAATTTTGCGTCTTCATTCATATCAATTCACCTAACTTAATTTATCGTTAATGTAGCGAAACCGTTGGTATTTATTGCAGGTGAAAAGATGCAGTGTTGGTTATGAATGCGAGTTGAGGAACGTTACCTGTATTCGAGCGCCATGCTTTCCTCAACCGACATGCGTTAAGAAAAAAGGTAATTATGCGCAGCTCTACGTTTAATAGAGTAGGCCTACTACGTAATCTTAATTAAATGTGACTCAGCTTAAAATTGTGCCATGGTTCTTTAGTCTTCGTTAGAGATCTCAATGTCCCCTACGAGCGTGTCAACGTTCGCAATATTATACGGTAGAAAACTCAAACGTAAACATCACGCTACCAGACTGGTTTTACAAGAAATACTGAAATTATTTTATGTTCCGCACGCGTAGGCTATAGTCTTACGTTTACAAAGCGCATCTGTTTACTTTTGTGACAATGCACTAGGCCGTTAAAAAGCTTTTGAGTGTTAATCCTTTTGGCCATATATATATACTCTAATAGGCTATAGCAGTGGTTCCCAACCTTTTTTGACTGTCGGGCCACTTTTTTTAAGTTGGAGGACATGAGGGCCACTATTTTTTTGGAAGGACATTAAGGGGCCAAAAGGCTAAAATTTAATTAACTAAAGGCGTATAAAATTGTTATAATTGAATGAAAATAGAATGTTTGATGCGATTTATTAACGTCCATATAAAAATAATTTGTAATAGAAAAGAATTATATATTCCATCGTGTCCAAATTGTTAATTTTTGCATGTATTTTTCTTAATTCACTGAGATGCTGCGGGCCATTTTTGTAGGCCAGGCGGGCCACTTTTGGCCATAGGCGTACGAGGCGGGGGTCCAGAGGGGGCAAATGCCCCCCCAAATTTCGGGCAAATGTGTTTTTCGGGCAAAAGAGGCTTGGACGGGCCAAAAAATTTAGGAAAGTTTTTCGGGCAAAACAGGTACGGGAGGATTTTTCGGGCACGCAGGGGTAAAAAAAGGTCGTCAGTTTTTTCGGGCAAAAATGTTTTTTGCCCCCCACTGCCGAAATGTCCCGTACGCCTATGCTTTTGGCCCACGGGCCACGGGTTGGGAACCGCTGGGCTATAGGTTCTTCTGCTTCTGTTCTGTAACTTTATCACCTTGGCACTAGTTTCGACGCTAATACGCTCCTCCGA
This sequence comes from Lumbricus terrestris, assembly GCA_949752735.1. NCBI lineage: Eukaryota > Metazoa > Annelida > Clitellata > Crassiclitellata > Lumbricidae > Lumbricus > Lumbricus terrestris. The sequence continues at coordinate 14,529,233 of OX457045.1, read as the reverse complement.
AATTTATAGTTTTTCTCTTTGCTTACAGTTGTGACGACGATGAAGCCATGTCCAGTGGTCAATTGTTTTCGACCTTGTGAGCTGGATAATGGAACCGGTAGATGTCCAAAATGTGTCTGCCCTTCAACTTGCAAGGTGACATCGAAACTGTTTCTCTGTTTACAAAAAGGCCTATTATTCTGTAATTAAAATGTTATAGGCCTAGTAGCCTTCTTAATTTCCCACCTGCATTATATGAGTCAATCCTTAAACGGGTCGAATTGCTCATTTTGAAGTGAAGTTTGTAAGTTGGAGCAAATAGATCGGCGATATCAGGACACAATTTTCTGCCCTGACTGGAATTGGTACATCCGATATCCCTATTGATAATTACTTGACTGCAATTTTGCGTCTTTGACTTATATCAATAATTCACCTAACTTAATTTATCGTTAATGATGCGAAACCGTTGGTATTTATTGCAGGTGAAAAGATGTAGCGTTGGTTATGTATGCGAGTTGAGAAATGCTACCTGTATTCGAGCTTCATGCTTTCCTCAACCGACATGCGTTAAGAGAAAAGGTGATCATACAATAATCTGCATTTAATAGAGTTCTGCTCTCATAAAATGTGAATAAGTTTAAAATTGTGCCATGATCTTTGAATCAACTTTAGTCTTCGTTAGAGATCTCATATTGTCTCCTACGAGCGTCTCAACGCTCGTAATATTGTTCGACAGAAAACTCAAACGAGAATATCACGCTACCAGACTGGTTTTACAAGAAATGCTGAAATTGCATTATCTTCCGCACGCGTAGGCCCTATAGCCTAGTCTCACGTTTACAAAGCGCATCTGCTTAGTTTGGTGATATGCACTATATATGCCGTTAAAAAGCTTCTCAGCGTTAATCCTTTTGGCCATATACTCTAATAGGCAATAGGTTCTTCTGCTTCTGCTCTGTAACTTTATCACCTTAGCACTAGTTTCGACGCTAATAGCCTACGCTCCTCCGAAATTTATAGTTTTTCTCTTTGCTTACAGTTGTGACGACGATTAAACCATGTCTGAAGCTCAATTGTTCTCGACCTTGTGAGCTGGATAATGGAACCGGTAGATGTCCAAAATGTGTCTGCCCTCCAACTTGCAAGGTGACGTCGAAACTGTTTCTCTGATTATTCAGCAATTCAAACTGTTATATTAGCCTTCTTAATTTTCCACCTGCATTATATGAGTCCATCCTTAAACGGGTCAGATTGCTCATTTGTAGTGAAGTTTGTAAGTAGAAGCAAATAATTATATCGGCGATATCAGAACACAATCTTCTGCCCCGACTGGAATTGGAACATCCGATTTCTCAGTTGACAATTACTTGTCTGCAATAATTTAGCATCTTTGACTCATATCAATTCACCTAACTTAGTTTATCGTTAATAAAAAGAAACAGCTGGCATTTATTGCAGGTGAAAAGATGCGGATTTGGTTATGAATGCGAGTTGAGGAATGCTACCTGTATTCGAGCTCCATGCTTTCCTCAACCGACATGCGTTAAGAAAAAAGGTGATACAGTACACAAATCCAGTGGCGGATCCAGAACGTTTCGAAGGGGGGGCCAAAATTTTCGGTCTTGTTGGTGGAACAGGGGAAAAAAAATTCCGGGAAAAAAGTTGACAATTTTCCGGGAAAAAGATACCAACTTATCCGCCAAAAAAGTTGATGACCTTTTTTTTTTTTTAGTCATCGACCAATTTTCCGGGGAAAAAGATACCAACGTATCCGCCAAAAAAGTTGATGACCTTTTTTTTTAGTCATCGACCAATTTTCCGGGTAAAAAGATACAAACTTATCCGCCAAAAAAGTTGATGACGTTTTTTTTTTTTTTTAGTCATCAACCGATTTTCCGGGAAAAGAAGATGCCATTTCCGAACGGGGGGGCCACGTCCCGTACGATTTTCTAACAGGGAGGCCAGATGTCCTGTTTTTCTCTCCCACTACATGTTTTTTAAACCAAATGGGGGCCACGTTCCATGCAATTTTTAAATGGGGGGCCATGGCCGGATTGGCCCCCTGGATCCGCCCCTGCACAAATCTATATTTAATAGGGTTCTACGTAACTGTAATACAATGTGAATCAGCTTAACCTTGTGCCATCAGCATATCCATCAACTAATGACCATTGATTTTAATCCCGGTACATTCCAACATTTTATCATCATGATTCATTACATTAGGCTACCGTATCTATAATTTTTAAATACATGCTTTTCATCATTCGCCTTTAGGTCCACATTCAATGGGCCCAGTCTAGAGAGACCTGTCCTTTTAGGTAGCATATTGTTCCAATACACACTGTTGTATACTTTTGTTTCAATGTGCTGTTTTAATTTATGATACGGCCTATACTGAATCTGTTGATCATTATTGTTTGACACGTTTTATTAATGGGATCAATAAATTGATTTGATTTGATACTAATCGACAGAAAGCCTAAAAGAGAATATCACGTAACCAAGCCTATTTTACTAGAAAGACTGAAATCATTTTATGATCCTCGTCTATAAAATAATAAAGCGCACATATTTATTTGTGTGACATGCACGAATCCCAGGCCCTTCTTCATTCCGTTGAAACGGTCTTTCTTGTGATATTTCTATTTGTCTATTTACTACAGTTACGATTAAACCTTGTCCAAAAGTCAACTGCTCTCGACCTTGTGAGCCTGACGTCGGCAAAGATAGATGTCCAAAATGTGTCTGCCCTTCAACTTGCAAGGTTAGAAACTGTTTCTGTTAAAGGTATAATTCAGCAATTCGAATGTTATATATAGCTTTCTGACTATCTCTAATAATACTTGTGACTCCTTATACAGTCAGTTTTCTCCTTTTATACGGTACTCGAGCTTTGAAAAGCAGCGCAAATACATAGGGCCTAACTGATATCAAGACACATCTTTCTGCACAGACTGGAATTGGAAAATACAATATCTCACATGACCATTAGGCCTACGCGCTACTTGACTGCAATTTAGTGTCTTCCTTTACTCATATCAATTCACCCAACTTAATAATTAATTATTGTTAATGAATCAAAACCGTTATTATTCTTATTTTGTTGCAGAACAAAAAGTGTATTGTTGGTCAAGTATGCGAATTGCGGAATGTTACATGTGTTCGGGCTCCATGCTTTCCTCAACCGACATGCGTCAAGAAAAAAGGTGATTAGCCTATACAGAACTCAACACGAGTAACAAAGGGAATAAAGTAAGGAAAAACAATTGTTACTACAAGCAATTGTGTTTTTCTTATTTAAGTAGATAAATAACCTTTAAAAAAAATTCTTAGGCCAATGGGGGTCTTTAACCCCCGAAACCCCCTTGACTACGCCACTGCGTGCTATAGTAGGCCTGAAGTTGGACCATGGCTCACAGGGACCAAAGGTAGTGCCTACCGGTCTCCGGTCTTTACCGTTCGAGCGTCTCAGCGATCGTCATAACTATCATTCGAGAGAAAGCCAAAAATTGAATAAGCTTAATTATGACTTAACAAGCACCCAGGCTAGTTTTACTTTAAAAATGATTCAATTGCCTAATGTCTCGCACACGCATTGAATAAAAAAATCTATAAAGCGCACATAGCCTATGTTTCTTTGTTTGACACGAACCATAGGCTAGGCATATAGGCACTTTACTCCCTCGAAACTCTTTTGAGCGTTGTTCGCATGATTTAATGCAATTTTTGCCCCAAAAGTAGAAGAATCTACATTAGAGAATTTATTCTCTTCATTCGTCTACTTTTGCCTATCATTAAGCCATTCGTGATCATAGGATCAAGCAGTAATTCGAATGTTATTATTATTAACGTTCTGACTTTCTCACATAGGCCTATACGCCTACCGTAGGCTATACTGTATAGCCTACAGGCCTACAGTAGGCCTATACATGCGAGTCTTTATAAGGCCTAGGCCTAGGCTAGTCAGTTTGATCATTTTATAGGCCTACTGGAGTTTGAAAGAAGGCGCAAATAGATTCTCTACTGTAGGTTCTTCTACTTTTGCCTATAAGCCATTCCGGCAAAATTTAGTTTTCTATTTGATACAGTAACTGTTGTCACAACGATTAAGCCTTGTCCGAAAGTCAAATGTTCTCGACCTTGTGAGCCTGGTATCGGAAAAGACAGATGTCCGAAATGTGTCTGCCCTTCAACTTGCCAGGTTAGATACTGTTTCATGATTATAGGATAAAGCAGTAGGCTAATTCGAATGTTATAGGCCTATTAGCTTTCTGGCTTTCGCACATATACCGTAGGCCTATAAGTTTAGCCAACATCGTATCGTATCGTATCTGACCATTTGTAAAGCGCTTCTTGCAGCAAGAGCCTTTCAGAAGCGCTCCCAGTGCGTGCAACTTCGAGAGAAAAGGCAGGTAAAACATGCGAGTCTTTATAGTTTATACGAGTCAGTTTGCTCATTTTGTAGACGAGTTTCACAAGGACACGCAAAAAACAGAGCTGTGATATTGTGGCGAAAAAAACGGCGCTGACTCCACTTCTGTGTAGCAGTGTAGCGGAAAACGCTCTCTCTGCCTCCTACTCGCGTAGTAGTGGTGTAGCGGAAACTTCTGCGTGCGCCCCCTCGCCAAGAGGGTATGAGTTCGGCCTCCGTGGTATTTCGAAGGACTTATTCGATACGGTTCTCCTGCCTATCAACCCGGTAGTCAGACAACGACACGATATCTTCTGTGACACGATTTATTGCAGCACGAAACCAGACGACGATAAGGAAGCCTCTGCACCCCAGGGATGGCCGTATTCTGCAGGGCTGCCCACGTCTGACCGTCCGTGTCCGTCGGCGCGTCGCTTGCCGTGATCGCTCCAGCACCTCGTCACGCCGCCGTCCAGACGTCTTCTCCCGCTCGTCGTACTGTCGAACACTCGTCGATGACGGTATATACGGCCTTCTGTGAGCTCCGCCTCGTGCTGTGTCTTCTGAGCTGTCGATCCCTGTAGAGCTGTCTGTGTCGTCTGTCCGCATCTATTTATACCTTATCCGGGCGGGCACTTAATCTAGGGAACTTGCCTCAAGTGGGCGGAGCCTACCAAGGAACTTGCCTCAACCGCCAGGGAACTTGCCTCAACCGCCAGGGAACTTGCCTCAAGTGGGCGGAGCCTACAAAGGAACTTGCCTCAGCCGCCAGGGAACTTGCCTCAAGTGGGCGGAGCCTACAAAGGAACTTGCCTCAGCCGCCAGGGAACTTGCCTCTGGTGGGAGGGGCTACCAGGGAGCGGGCCTCAGGTTCGCTACAATATCAAAACACATCTTTCTGCTCTGAATGGAATTTTGTCCAAAAAAGTAGAAGTAGGCCTAGGATTATATATAGGCCCCTACCGGTATGATAGCACATCCCATATCTTGGTCGACATACCTTAACTATAATCTAGCGTCCTTGACTCATAATCAATTTACTTATATCGTTCTTCGTTAATGAAGCAAAACCGCGAGTATTTATTGTAGAACAAAAAGTGTATTGCTGGTCAAGAATGCGAATTGCGGAATGTCACATGCATTCGTACGACATGCTTTCCTCAACCGACGTGCGTCAAGAAAAGAGGTGATTTGCAGTACTCTACACTTAACCGAGTTATCACTGATCAGTAACTCTAATAAAAGGTGAATTATTTGCACTCACGCCATAAACAGCTGCACATTTTGTGTAGGCCTACAACTGCACGTTAAAAAGCCCTGGCTAATTTTATATAGGCCTACGGTAGGCTACATGGCATATATGACCCACTAAGTTAGAGAGTGTCTTCAACAAATGAAGGCAAGCGAAGCGAAGTTAAGTTGGTAATTTAAAATATTACAGTACGATACTGAATATTGCTTGCGGAATCATGTTGGCCTATTTCGGAAACATTCTGAATATCATGCATGAGCGAGTGATAGAATGTTGTTTCATGCAGCAAACGTTAAAATTAAAGTTGAGAAAAAGACAGACTCTGCCAGACATCCACTGGTCTTTGTCAATTGTCACAGTGTCACTCCCTCATCAATTGTCATCCCAAAAAGTGTAAATCCAATTAGCCTGCCTTCGGGCAGAGAACTTATCATCATCATCATCATCATCATCATCATCATCATCATCATCATCATCATCATCATCACCACCACCACCACCACCACCACCACCACCACCATCATCATCATCACCACCACCACCACCATCGTCATCATCATTGTCATCATCAAGGTCATCATCAAGGTCATCATCATCATCACCACCACCGCCACCATCATCATCACCACCACCATCATCACCACCACCACCATCATCATCACCATCATCACCACCACCACCACCACCACCACCACCACCACCACCACCACCACCACCACCACCACCATCATCACCACCACCACCATCATCATCATCATCAATTGTGCGTTGAAATACCAGACACTATAGACCTAACTGGTTGACTTATTGCTTTCCAGGTGGGTGTCCAGAGCGACCGTCTTGTTACCTTCGATGTCCTTTTGGACTGAAGGTCGATGAAAACGGCTGTCAACTGTGCGAATGCCACGAGAAACCTCAATAGACAAAGGGGTTTCAATCAACGGTCACAACATACATTATCCGTTTGACATCATCGCATCCAGCAAGACCAACAACTTGAATTGAATTGGTCGACGATTAGTTGATCTTTAAAATTACAAATCTTCAGATACAAGGATGAATCTCTACTGCAGCCTCTGTTGATACGTCTCTTTCTTCCTCTTGTCAGCCTGTCTGTCTGTCTGTCTATCTGTCTGTCTGCCACACAGACGGCAGAGAAATAAAAAAAACAGACTGATGGAGAAAGCATGTCTCAGAGGGGTTGTGAGTGCAACTGAGTAGTAACCCTGAAGGGAAACTATATAAATCTCCATAGTGAATGAATGAATGAATGAATGAATGAATGAATGAATCCACAAATGACAGACAGAAAGTCTGTCTGTCTCCGAATATCATTTTGTCTGTCTGTCTTGTCTGTGAATATCGTCTGTCTGTCTGGTCTGTCTGTGAATATTGTGCACACATCAGTAAAACAACGCAAATAAATAGCTTGGTAATTAATCATTCGAAGTTCACATACACAAATACGAATAATGAAAACATTGCATACAAGGCAAAGTGCAGACAGAAAATCTTAAAGTGAATATCATAGTCGACCACATTACATTTAACTAAAGTTCCCCTTATATAGCAAAATTAGGAACAGTGCACAGTGTGCAGACAGGTTACACACATTCCATGGTTTCGTGGAAACTAGAAACAAGACAATATCCACGGTCAGTATCTACAGCTACCAACCCTGAAGCTACTTCGTTGTTTGTAAGAGAACGAGTAGATGCACTGAGCAAAAACACAAGACTTTCTTTAAAATGCCGCCAGAGGTAGATGTGATATGTGCCCTATTCATCAGATTTATTATACACAAGAGACAGCTCGAGAAATGTGAAACGGTGAACCTGAAGTTGACTGAAGTGACAAATCTTTCTTGGTCACCTATGCAAACTTATGAATGAACCAGTGCCAACAAAATTTAAACAAGGAGAGGTCAAGATGTTTCCCCCCCACCAATATGTGACCTTGGCCAAGAGTAGGGACCATTTGTCGGGAATGGACCTGTTAGCAATTTCCACATGCCCATATCATAAGTAATTCATGGTAAAATTTTAAGGACATTTGGGTCAAAGTATGATTGAAAACATAAAAGATCATTTGGCAGAAAATCCCAAATAGGAATTAAATCTGTCTCTACCTGATGCAAACATCACATAAGTTGACCTTAATACATCAGGTGGCAAACCAATGAGCCAAAGGTGCAGCTGCATAAAAAAATGCAAAAATTAATAATCATGGTTTTAGGTAAAACTTCATTTTCCGGCTAATCCAGAAAGTGACAAATGGTCCCTTATCTCGATCGAGATATTTAGAAAAGATGAAAATGCAGACAAAACTCCGACTGCAAAAACAAAAAACAGCCTGGGGACATGAAGACATGTCAAAGTTTTGTTTGCGGTGATATATGTTCCCTCACAGTTTTCAATTTGAAAGCATTTCCAAAATAGCTTCAATATTTGAAACAATGTCTTCCACGTCAAAATTTACACTGCAAGAAAGAAAAACTGGACCAAAACATTTATTGGTAATAATCGAGATTGCAGGACGTCGAAAAAAGAAAAAAAGTTCTGGAGAATGCAGGTGACTTGGAAAAAATATTATTAGACACTTAATTCATGTTTGTGTGTGCACTTTGTTTGCATGTGTACTTGTTATACCATCCCTTAAACGTGCTACTCAGAAGCGCTCCCAACTACACCGCAAACACTGAATCATTTCACGCCGAAGCGCTGAGCAATTGCGAGTGAAGGACCTGCCCAAGGACCCTACGAGGCGGCTTGAGGTGGATTCGAACCTGCGACCCTCCGGCTGTAAGGCGACGAGCATATCCACTACAACACCTCATCCCATGGTATTGAAATGGTGGACATCTAAACTCCTGTTGACTAACAAAGGCGGCAACAATAATATTTGTCTTCTAAGATATGTGTGACCTGTATTACTCTGGTCACTTCCGAGAATATACGAACAAACGAGAATTGAAGGTGACAAAACAGTTGCCGCAATGACAAAACACAAAAAATGTGGATATGCACAACTGTTCACAAGTATCAACATTTGAGTCATATCACTATGCATGTAAGATGCATCTATGTGTATAACACCGTATGAATGCAAGTATAACACCGTATGAATACTAATCAAACGAATGATCAGTGAATACAATGTCAAAGTAGGATACCAAAGTATGCGTCAAGTTCAGTATTGATATGCATAAACAAAATTGAACGTATATTATTTGGTTATCAACACCCGATATGATTTACAGCCTGATAAAGGAACATGGTACGTGAACAGCAGAATCCATCATACGCTACCTCTTTCTGTGTAACTGGGTTGATGTTCTAAAGTCCTCATTGTGACACGGTTTTCGTGCACAATCAGTTCAGACCCTTACATTAGACTCAATTTCATTGGAGTTACTAATTAAAAATAATAATAATAATAATAATAATAATAATAACAGTAATAATAAAAGAAACGTTTTGGATAGTTTCTAAGAACCTGACGGAATTTATTTCTACCTCAGGCAAAAAATAATTTTTAAAAAATAATTGTAATGCCTAATTGTCTTCTGCACAAAAAAAATAAACTTCCCAAGTGTGTTAAGGTTGTCTGATAACTGGCCATATTTGTACATCACCTGCATAAGATAACCACAATAAGGCATCCAAAAGATTTCAGTCTCTGCAAGACAATATCAAATATTTCAACAATTAATCGATATGGTATTCAAACTAACAAAGAATCTCAGAAGAAAACAAATGTGCATAACTTCCTGCATCCATTCAAAAATCTGAGAAAATAAACGTCAGAAAGAGTTACAGTGACATCGAATCAATTTTACGAAATGTAAATGCAATACTATTTCAAGCACGACTCTCACACACCTACAGGAAGACGAACTTAACCGGCGATATTGACGTTCCCGCATTCCCATTTATCATCACCGATAAACTATTCATTGTAACAATTGAAACCCAATTTCAAATCAATCACAAGAGCCAGTCAGTCTGCTGGTGCAGTCAGCAGTAGCTGTGCACAGCTGCGTGACTGTGTCAAAAACGTTCGTTATTTTGCAAGTAAAATGTACACACTTCAACAATTACTAGCAACAGTTCATCACCTGGCCACAGTTCTCCTAAAACCATCTCAAATTCGCGTCTAGCCTCTTCATCGACTGGTTGAGTTGCACCATTTTCCAAACTGTTGCTAAGAATCGACGATAACATTATTGTATGCTTTCAACTTTACATATACCGAAAATTATAACAAACAAATGCAATATGAAACAGAATTTTTCTTTACAGTAATATCACTAATAGTGCTTTTTATTATCGCCATCATGGTTACCAGATGCACACAGAAAACTGTAATGGCAATAATAGAAGAACTGTAATGGCAATAATAGAATAACTGTAATGGCAATAATAGAATAATTGTGATGGCAATAATAGAATAACTGTGATGGCAATAATAGAAGAACTGTGATGGCAATATAAAAGAATCAGCCAAAATATCAAAACTTTAACATGTTTTAACGAGGAGAATAGAAAGTAGGATCAGTTGGATTGGTGATTCTTTATATAAAGACTGCCTCATGGCTGGCGTGAAGTACACAACAATCAGAACAATTATTCAGGAAAGAATCTAATTAAAAACTCTTCTTTTGTTTTTATGTTGCTACACTGTCATGCCTCCGGGGCAATTCAGCTCATAGAAGCTATCAACCTAGGACCATGAATCTAACAACCATTCTTTTGAGGACAATACCTTTTAAGACAATGCACCTGAGAAACCATGTTGTAAAGACCACATTTCTGTACAGTTCCCTAAGGTCTTGCTTCTCGAGACCATGCCTCTCAGAACCTTTAAGCACCAAGTCTCTCAGGACCAAGCCAATCAAGACCAAGTCTCTTCAGATCATGCCGGTTAGGACCATGTCTCTTAGGACCAAGTCTCTTAGTACCAAGCTTTTCAGGACCAAGCCTATCAAGACCAAGTCTCTTCAGATCATGCCGGTTAGGACCATGAATCTTAGGACCAAGCCTCTTAGTACCCAGCCTTTCAGGACCAAGGCTATCAAGACCATGTCAATCAGAACCCACTAAGCAATCAAGACCATGCCTCTTAGGATCATACCTCCTAGGATCACGTCACGAAGAACAACTCTAGTTACCCATACACAAAGATCGCAGACACAAGTCTGCAAAAGATCACAAGAACCCGTGCGCGCACAAGATATCTAAAGCTCGATAGAACAATGAAATGAAGTTCATGGAATAAGGCAACAAAAGAAGGCTGACAAACAATCGAGTATTAACTAATTAATTACAAATAAATTAGACAACCCTGAAATCTAAGCCATCTCAACAAAACAGGGCGACAAATGAACACCAAAAACACGCTATCATTCTGCACATTGATTGCAAGCCTCCAGCCACTTTGCATAATTCAAAAAAAGGCCACGGGGAAATCCTCCCTCCTAAAATTCAATTTAGTGCTAAGAAACTGTCACAAAATTTGCTTATTTTGTACAACGATTCACTATATTAAATTCTAGTCAATCAAACTCCTGAATAACTTTACAATTGCATTTTTACACACAATAGTCCAGTGCACACACAGAATAATGTTAAAATACAATGAAGTGCTTTTCTACTGATCATGACGTACAAGTCGTACATTGTTCAAATTTCACATTCTTTCCAGAAGAGTTCCGTGTTTCTACAGTCGCGGCTTTTGAAGAGACAGACAGATCTTTCTAGAAACGGTTTGATTAGTGATATGTACAGCAAAAACGGTTCGTAGAAAATAAAAGAGCAAATAAATTACAAAATATTTATACAAATCTCAGATAGTAATTATTCAGTAAGAAACATCTTCCAATACATTTAAGCCTTGACTTTAACAAACAAACATTGCCTCAAACCGACAGTCAAGCCACACCGAACATGAACTACGGCATCAACTCCGTAAGAAAAAGAAACAAGAGTGCAACTTCACGCCAATACATTAACAAACCGCGCAACAGTATAAAAAAAAGAAATGAACCAGTCAAAAATAAGAACAGTACAGCACGCTGTGCGCAAATCACAATTTCATAAAGATCAGTCTCTGAAATCAAAAAGCCTAGCTCGATACGTACCTCGCATAGGTGTAGGGGACATTTCGAAAGTAGGGGGGCAAAATTTTTTTTTTGGCCCAAAAAATCTGATGACTTTTTTAGTCATCCACCCAAAATCTTAGGTTTTTCTCGTCCGAAAAATCTGACGACCCTTTTTTAGTCATCCACTCAAAATCTTAGGCTTTTCTCGTCCGAAAAATCTGATGACCTTTTTTTTAGTCCTCCCCTTCAGAAAATTTAGCTTTTTACCCTTGTGTGCCCGAAAAAATCCGCCTGAACCTGTTTGGTCGAAAAAATTTCCGAATTTTTTCCCTGTCCGTGCCTCTTTTGCCCGAAAAACACATTTGCCCGAAATTTGGGGGGCAATTGCCCCCACTGGACCCCCGCCTCCTACGCCTATGCACACTGTACGCAAATCACAATTTCATAAAGATCAGTCAAATGACAAAGATGACAATTATTCTCTCCTCTCTGAAATCAAAAAGCCTGGATCGATACGTACCTCGCCCAGAAAACAAGCACTGTCTATAAAGTTTCTATTACATTACATTTACACTCCTCGAACAGTTACAATATATAGACAACCTTGACAACCCGAGATCAACTCTGCATAACCGAATAGATGGAAGCACACCGGAATGTTCTCTTGTCTAGGCAGCTCATAATATAATTATCAAAGAACAAAAGTTAACGCAACTGAAACTATGCTGAACTGGGTAATTAATCCTGCAAATATTCTTTAGTACTGACAATCAACAAGACACTAACAAAGAACAATGCCAGAGACATATGATCATAACTGCTATAAACTATAGCAACAAATCAAGATAAACAGCTTTAAACACGTTAAAAACTGCACCACCGCGTCCTGAAGCAACGTCGTCGAAAAACACTAAAACCTCTAAAGATGACGGAAATGATTTCATAAACTTGAAATTACTCTCATAACAATCAATAATACATTGTCACAACGCAGCGCATCTTGAGGGAACATTCAATAATACATTGTCACAACGCAGCGCATCTCAAGGGAACATTCAATAATACATTGTCACAACGCAGAGCATCTCGAGGGAACATTCAATAATACATTGTCACAACGCAGCGCATCTCGAGGGAACATTCAATAATACATTGTCACAATGCAGCGCATCTCGAGGGAACATTACATATCAGCCACCCACGAGAAAAAAAGACATTTCTTGAATGACAAAATTCTATTTTAAATTCGAAAGAGCAGACAATCACGATCAAAAAGCTCTTAACTCATGCAAATCGAAAACTCAGTACGACAAAAGATAAAACAGAAATTATATGCTTCAAATTTAAACATAGATACCTGTAGAGAAAGTGATATTCGTTGCGCCAATAAGTGCGGAGCAATTGATTAAATTTCACGCCAGTTCGAAATGTACTGGAATGCTCCACGAAAACAACAGCCTCAATTCAAAATTCCTCACTGAGCTATTACAGAAATTCTGGAATGTTCCACGAAAACAACAGCTTCAATTCAAAATTCCTCGCGGAGCTATTACAGAAATTCTCGTTCCAGCTCGGAAAGCGGAATGTGGAGCGCGAGTGACTTCGCGGGCAGAGGTCTCGTTCCGTCGGAGTTCTGTCCCTCAACGTCCACGTCGATCAGAGACTTTGATTGGGTGAAAGGAAGAACTGATGAGGTTGTAGCAACAAGACTCGATCTGCTCGCAGAACGCTGACTAGCACCATCTCCGATTCGTCTGTTCATGTGAGGTTCCGATGGAGGAACAGCTGGGGCGACGACGGGCAGGGGCTTCCTGAGCATTCCGGAGTGCGGACGTGGGCGAGGAATGATGTCGAGGGTGAGCGGTCTGTCGGCGGATCCGATCTGCCGCTCCTGACTGGCCGACCGGTGAGGTGGCGGAGGATTTATCGCGTTCGGAATTCCGGCCTGGCACCGGAGCGATTCGCGTCGCACTTCGGGAAAAACCTGTCCGTTGTCGGGACTGCTCGCTTCGCCGAAGGAATGCGACCACCGTCGAGAGGAGCTCGGGAGCGCTCCTGCCAGGTCGTTGCGATCCGGGGTGGACCGACTCGTTCTACCACTTCCTCTCGTCAGATCCTCAGAGCAACCGGAGTCCGAAGTCTGTTTCTGAAAGTCAAAGAACGCTCTGTCGGTCGACGGCGACAGCGACATCAGACTCTGATCTCTCCTCACAGAACCACCCTCCGAGGGCGTCTCAAAATATGACTGGTAAACGCCCGAACCATCGTTGCCCCGTTTCTCACCATCGGCAGACGAACACCTGTCGAAAGAAGGTGTACCCGATCGAACGTGACCGTCAGCGCCGTACGCGACCTCCGTGAAACGTATCGGAACGTCAAAGTTGACCGTCGGTCGATATCTGCTCTGATGTCCGTGGTAGGTGTTGTGCGGGGCACCAGCGGGACCCGTGAAGTAATAATCGTTGTTGCAGGGATCGTTATCAGCAATAGCGCTGTCCCTGCTCCGGCTGGAAGGAACGTTCGGCTTCGTCTTGCTGGAAGAACTGTTCTGCAGGACCGGATGGATTCCAGACGTGTTTGAAATGCGTATATCGTAGCCCGCCCCGATGCCGGCCAATATGGCGCCCATGTTGTAGAGAATGACGTCGCCCTGTTTGCGTACAGCATAGCGCTTCAGCGTATTACCCTCTCCAGAGCTGTTGATACTTGCTGGTGACATCTTACTCGTCTTTGTCTCGCCGAGATTTTCGGGCCATTCATCGTCTTCGTAATCTACACAAATCAATAAGTAACAAAAACTATTTATTATCTGAGTTTAATCGAACCTAGAAAGAACTGCCCTTGGGTAGGGAAAGCCCTACCCAAGGGCTTGAAAGCCAACGACAGAAATAGTTTGAGCTGTTTTTTGAAGGAAGTGAATTTGAGCTACGAGAAAGAGACTGGGATGTATACAATCGCAAGAATATATTAAATATATATACAACTGATATATACATATATATCATATTTATGTATATATAAATTATGTATGTATGCATGTATGTGTATGTATATAGTTACTGCAACAGTATCACTTTTGACCTACAAACATTAATCTGGACAAATTGGGGCTTAGAGGTACTTCAATTAACGCTTCAAGATGCAATTCTCTTATCGCCAACCTGTCTCTTATAAGATAAACTAAAAGTTCACATTTCAATGAAGAGATAGCATCAGGCATTTGAAACTACTTCTCTGTCAAGCAGTTGCTATCAAATGCTTTAAAGACCGTTCACTTGGTCAAACATCCAATTGTCCATAGCCGCATTGATCAAACACACACACTATTTTCCGCTTATGTAAATTCATCAATCTATGATGCATTTGCAACCATCAGCTTCTAGCAATAATTAAAAGTCAAATTGACAAGATGACATAATTTTAAAAAAAATTATATACACCCACTATATTCGCCTATTTTTCATAAATAAAACCAGTATTTTCATATATATAAAACCAGTATAGCTACAACATTAGTCAATGCTATCCCACTGTGGTGTAAGAACTTGGAAAGCCTACAGGGTCACAAAACACATAACCTATAACTCAAAGTTAACATTTAATTGCCTTAAAAATAAATCTGACACTGACTCAGGCATCATTCAAACATAACCTATAACTCAAAGTTAACATTTAATTGCCTTAAAAATAAATCTGACACTGACTCAGGCATCATTCAAAGAAAGACACCAAAAAAACCAATTAAAAAAAATTACACTCAGAACAATTAAAGAACTAAAAGTCTCTATGCGCTAACGAAGCACCTCAGAGCAAACCAAACTTTAAAAGATTACTCATCACAATAAAACAATTACAATTAAAAAAGTAACCAAAAACAATAAAAAAATAACTCTAAACAATTAAAAATGAAATCCAATTCACACCTAGCTCCTGTAGAACTCCTATGTTCGAATGTCCGCCAACATGACGCAGCGTGACCTCCAGGTTGGGTGCACTCCGGCTGTAGCGGCCTTCGACCGTAACAAGTGGAGACCGACGACTGTGGTCTGTCTGGAGGGTGCTTGGTCCCCACGTCTTACCCTTCACACCGTCAACGGGAACTACACATTTGAAACAATTCAGCAATAATATGATCAGATTATGATTGGCATGCCAGATGATCTCGGTCGGGAGCGCCTCTGAGTAGGTACCTTGTAGGCGCTATATAAATTATGATTGATTGACTGATTGATTGAGATGGTCAACTGGCCTGCTGATTGGTTGATTGACTGGTTGATTGCTTAATGGCTGCCTGACATGATGGTTGGATCATTCATTCATTCATTCATTCATTCATTCCAAGAATTTATAAAATGCCTCTTCAAGATCTACTCAGAGGCGCTCCCAGCCCAGCCACAAAGTAAGACTTGGGTGACTTATAAAAGCAGGCGAGTTGAACCTATCAATCCGACTGGGTTCTACAAGTTTCTCAAGTCTTTTTTCTTTGTTCATGGTTGGGCTGGGAGCGCCTCTGAGTAGTTTCTTGAAGGGGCACTATATAAATACTCTGAATGAATGAATGAATGACAAATCGAATGAAAGGCCAACGTCTGTTCACTGACTGGCTGGCTACTGATTACATTTTCAACTTCTGTTCGTGACCTAGGTGTTACTCTTGACTGCTCGCTGACATTCTCAACACATGTAACCAACCTTACGCGCTCCTCTTACTTTCACCTCCGTCGTCTCAGGTCCATTTGCAGATCTGTCTCCCTTTCAACCAGGACATCAATAGTCCATGCTTTTGTCTGTTCCAGAATGGATTACTGTAACTCCCTTCTTATTGGTCTTCCAAAGGTCCGCCTATCTCCCATTCAATCTGTCCTTAATGCTGCTGCTCGATTAATTGCGCGCCTTCCTAAGTACTCTCATGTATCATCGTTCATGATTAACCAACTACACTGGCTTCCTCTCTCTGCCCGCATACAATATAAAGTCCTTTCTCTGGTACTCAAATCCAAACTGGGTCTTGCACCGATGTATCTCAGTGATCTCATTCGTTCTCCTATATCAGCATCTTCTCATCGACCTCTCCATTCTCTGAACAAGGCTGACTTGTTTGTTCCACGAGCTAGGACCACTATTGCTCAAACTCGATCCTTCACCATCATTGGGCCCTCTTTGTGGAATTCTCTTCCCTCCACTCTGCGTGGGACTCTACTTTCAGGATCGTTATCTACATCTCTCTCTCTCTTCTTAAGACCTATTTTTTCTCTAGGGGTTATCGCACTGGGAGCGCTACTGAATGGCCTTGGTTGTGAGCGGCGCTATACAAATTTCTAATTACATTACATTACATTACTGATTGACTGACTAATTGACTGACTTTTCTGTGAATTGCAAACACAAAACTGATCACCTAAGAGAACAGTTGCTTCAATTTCTATAAGGAAGCTGGTTCCCTGCAAAAACGTTCTGCCACGTCAAAACTCAGGGTTTGTTTGTATGTGCACTTGTCATAGCGCCCCTTCAAGCTCGCTACTCAGAGGCGCTCCCGACTGCAGAGCGGACACTGCATCGAAGTTTCACACCGAAGCGCTGAGCAATTGCGAGTGAAGGACTTGCACAAGGTCCCTACGCAGCGACTTGAGGTGGATTCGAACCTCGAACCTTCCGGCTTCAAAGCAACGATGCCACCACTACACCACCGCGCCCCACAGTGTATACAATATTCTGAAAATTTTGCATGAAATAGTGAATTCATGCTACGAACTGCACTTCAACGTACAGGCAATGGCTCGTAGTCGAGCGGGGTAGCCGGGTGAACCAGGCGGAGTCTCTGGACTGGACATGTGTCGAGTGCTTTGTCGGACATTGTCAAAATGTTGATCGTGCAGCACTGTAATCGTATGGCGAAAATCTGTCAGAAACAACTGGCCATTAAAATAAACAAATCGAGCAATTAAGAGTAAGGTACGACTAAAATAGAGTACGGTCTGAAGACTCGGCACAACTAAAGAACAGCAAACTATCAGATTACAAATAGAAACACTCATTGAGCTATTAGTAATAATGGCCCCGAAAGCCACATCAAAAGCCACATTTACTCAGGTCATGTGGGAATGTCATGTTTCAAAACCAAGCTAAAAATATTCTCAAGGACTTCACATGCTTTGTCCTAAGGACAATGCGATTAGCGACAAAGTAATCATAACCCCTCTTAACATCTGAAGAACCACTTGAAAGCCAAGTGCAGGGCACTGGTATCCTCATGAGTGCTGCATACTATACTATACTAAACTATACTATACTATTTTTGGATTCATAAAGAAGAACCTGTAGTAAACAAGGCCATGCGTAAGCTACTCGCAGTGAACTGCATTGGGTGAAGAGATCTCCAGCATTGGCTGTATCAAAATTTTAGAATATCTTGCTATAAAATTATCTGCTCTTTCTGCTCTGTCTTTTTTCTCACTCTGTGCTCGACTAAAACGTCCGAGTCACTTCATGCTCAATTCAAAGCTCGAGTCACTTTGTACTCAATTTAAAACTTATCTCTATTAGATTGTTTATCTCCCACAGGTTGTCTTTTCTGTCTCAACAAAAGATTTTACTGATCTTGACCACCATTATAGCTTTGTTTTTGGTATGTTTATGAATTGCACAACTGTGTAATAGAAGCAACTTATCACTAATTAATAATTATAAATAAATAATAATTATCACTTATCACTAATTAATCATTAATAATAAATATCAGGAATTGCACAACAAATATGAAAGCTGACGACATCTGGAATTTCGCAAAAAATTTCTGCAATGTCTGAACACTCACTATTTTCACATTGGCTTCCAAGTATTTCAATGTCCAATGTGATCTCACAATATATATAAAAAGGTTTTCTTGTGCCAATAATAAGGTTTTGCAGAATACGGGAATGTCGTAATGCGCTCCCTACATTCAGCTGAACAAGGTCTATTCTCTGTCGCATCTTCATTAGGCGGAACCATTCCTTCTCGGTGGTAAGCCCTTGGCCTCTAGCTGTCTGACCTTGATGCTCTGCTCCCTCCATAGAACTCAGATGTTCCTCTTGCATTTTAAGACAGTTTTAATTTGGCCGCACTGGAGCTGGGAGTGCTTCTGAGTAGTCCCCTTAAAGAGGCGTTGTGTAAAATCTTGTAACAAATGAATGAATGAATGAACATGCATGTCAAAATGATCACAGATGAATGAATGAATGAATGAACATACACGTCAAAATGATCAACTGGTGCATATAATTATGTTACCCCTAAACAGATTCTGTTTAACTTACGTACGAAAAACAAAACAAAAAGAGCTCGCCACTATCTCTGTGGCGTTAACATCAGGGTCATACACTAGTGGCTATTCACAAAAGTCAAGCAGGAAGCTTCGTAGATGGCCACAGAGAAGACTTTCATATTCCACTCTTTGACCTTTGATCCGGTAATGCATCCACTGCCTCCATATTAAAGCAGGAGATGATAGATAGGTCAATGCATCTTGAGACTCTCTGTTTGCTTTCCAGGTTTAATGCTAATACTTTCAGCTTACTTCCCAACTTACACTGCTTGTGCAAACAACTTGTCCAATGTTGTTTTAAGCAATCCATCAGCCAGAGCAAACTCATCATCCTTTGATAATTGACGGACAAGGACCTGCCTTGGCGACCGTGTTTTCTCAGCAGCCCCATATGCCATGCAGTCCACAATTAATATGGCGCCGTAATGCACCACCGCTTTGCTGTTACAACAGAAGGGTAGGTCTTAGAAAGCAAACAAGTCCTGAGTCGAGATTTAAAAGAGTCAATTGAATAAGCTGCTTGCAAGGCAGTGTGAATCATTATTCGAATTATTCCTTCATTATTAACAACTACAATTATTTCTTCATCAAGCTGACAAACTCATTTACAGACTAATGAAATTTAATTATTATTGTTATACTTATTATTTTTTTTGCCTGAGGAAGTAAATATCCTCAGGCTGTTCAAAATTTTAAAAATAGGTTATAGGTTTTCATCGCCAACGAAGTGCTCAAAGGTGTCTCTAAATGCCACGGCGTTAAATCGTTACGTGCAAATTGACAAACGCTGGGAAAGGTGCATGGTTCTATTATTAATTGCTATTATTACAATTATTATTATTATTATTACTGTTATTACCCAAACAGACCATTGTGAATATTCCCCGCATTGATTATTCAGCACAAAACTTATTCTGATGCGACATGAATGGTGACACTGATCGTAAATACAATTCAGCTTTCAATTGCACGCACAAGAAAAGAAGCCACACCTGAGGGTTCGCTGATGTTTTTACCGCGCCCCTGCCTCAGCAGCTTCAGCTGACTGGCTCGGAACTTTCCCTTTCTTTTCTTTGGCGTCGGTTTGCTCATTCCCTGCTGCAGCAAGAGGATGTTCAGCTCACGCTCGACTAAGTCAATTTCGCGCTTGACTAAGTCCTTCTCCCTCCGATGAAGGTACTCCTCATGCATCTTCTGCTGAACAGCCGCCCGGTTCAGTTCGTCCTCTCTTGAACGCAAGTCCTGAAATTACAACATAGCCTCGGTGTTATGATGATGACAGTATTATGAAAGCCACACCTGTAAGAGTAGAGATGATTGATCAAGTCAAAGAGATCTGCAAGATCAGATCAAATTATTTACTAAGTCACACCTGTAGGATTAGATCACATGATTTACTAAGTCACAACTGTATGATTAGATCACATGATTTACTAAGTGACACCTGTAAGATTAGATCTGATGATTTACTAACACCTGTATGATTAGATCTGATGATATACTAAGTCACACCTGTAAGATTAGATCTGATGATATACTAAGTCGCACCTGTAAGATTAGATCTGATGATATTCTAAGTCACACCTGTATGATTAAATCTGATGATATACCAAGTCACACCTGTATGATAATACCAGATGGTTTACTAAGTCACACCTGTACAATTACATAATTTACTCCAAGCATCCATGTTAGGATTCATAGCCTTAAACGCTGAACAGCTTTAGGCTGCTACTGTTACATAATGTTTTTAAAGCTGTCGCCTAATATAAAAAATATGACAAAGAGCAGTCAATATGAAATCAAACATTGCATAAACGCGTGACTATACATCTATTGCAGTGATGAATTTTTGCTTCTAGGCAGAGAGTTCATTAAGGACGGTCTGCAAAAACCAGCCATACAAAATACTTGGCAATCAATCAAGTCATGCATAAACGCTCTCAAAGCATTCACATTTCACACGTCTACAAAATGTCGCCAAAACCTGCCTAACCCGATGAATACAAATGAAAATATACAACTTTAAAAACAATATTCATCTGAATCTTTTGTTTAAAATATTTATTTAAATTTCAGACCCAATTCATTAATCATCCAGCATGGTCTTTGTTCCTTCCACCCCTACATTTATATCAAGGGCCGCCGAGAGGGGTAGGGGACAAATGCCCAGGGCATTGTGACTCAAACCTGTTCCTCTGACCGACAATGGGTTGGTCAATGAACAATAGGCTGGCTTTATGTACAATGGGTTGATAAATGTACAATGCGTTGGTTATGTGATTAATGTACAATAGGTGTGTTTTATGCACGATGGGTTGATTAATATACACTAGGTGGGTTTTGTGCACAGTGAGTTCGTCAATGTACAATAGGTCGGTTATGTGCAATAGGTGGGTTTTGTACAGTGCAGTGAGTTGGTCATTGGTCAATGTACAATGGGCCGGTTATGTGCACAACAGGTTGCTCAATGTACAATTGGTTGGTTAGTGTACATTGGGCTGATTAATGCACAATAGGTCAGCAATGTGTACAATGGGTTGGTCAATGTACAATAGGTCACACCTGTTCCTTTGACCGTAGCTCTTCAAACATGTCTTCAATTTCATGCCTCCAGTTATCTTGCATGTCACGGAATGTGTCGTCGAGTGTGTCAACAAACGATGAACAGCTGATCTCCTCCAGAATGACAAGTATCTCGCTGAAGGCCGGACGTTCCTGAGGCACAGTGTGCCAACATTCTGTGGCAAAAAAAACCGGTCACAATGCACGCACACCGCTCCAATCTCAACAGTAAGACAGTTGTTTTATCACACACAAACAATTCTGCAGGATAATTGGTTAGGTCAAATGCTTCAGATAAATTCGATTCTGACTGATCTATTAAATTATGACTTGACAAAAACAGTTCTTGAAACAAAATTTCCAGACTTCGTTTTCGCCATAGCAACTCCAATATCTTAAGTACTGTTTAGAACTAAACACAGACTATCATTAAATAAAAGAATTTATCATAAAGACTAACAAACACAAAAGAAATGTTTTTAATAAAAACTCTGAAAAAACTTTGTAGTCAGTAGAGTTAGATTCTCAGGGTAAACCTCAACTCTGAATGAGCTAATACCTAAACTTGTTTATAACTCGTTAAAACAGTTCCTGAGGCATGGTCAACACAGTTGACCTGATTAAAACTCAAGAGATTAAAAAAATCATTAAGAAACTAATTTTTTATTATGAAGCTTAGTAATAATGAAAAAAAATTGCATCCAGTATTGGCCAATTTATTGACATATTTGCACACTGTATCCGTTGTCAAGGTGGATCTTGAATCTAACCATATATCATCTCTTCATTACTGGTTAGGTTTTAAATACCAGAATTACTCAACACATCTATTCGCTCATATCTCACCAGGTACGTCGGAGTAGGGCTAAATAAAGCTCAAAATGAATTATGGTAACCAAATCTCTGCTCTTTCCTACCCAAGTAGTCACCATAATTTATCAGCTTTCTCATCAGTCATTAATACAAATAATTTTCTCTGTTTTTTCAGTATTAAAAGCCCACCATTAGCACTGTTTATCTACACTTTTACCACTTCTGCTGCTCCATCCGAAGTCTAAACAAACACCGACCAAAGCATTCATGAGATACAACACCGTTTCAACAACAAATACTCAACTGACTTACTGTTAAGGAGATTTCTGAAGTTTTCCGGACATGTTGATGGTATTGGCAGTGTGAGCTTGCTGACAGCCACTCCATATGCCACTGCCAATGCGTCAATGCCCTTGTAGGGTGTTTCACCAGTCAACAGCTCCCATAAAACAACTCCATAACTACAAAGCAAATCAAGCATACACTGTATGTCAGACACTAGACATTAGATCAATTTAATTTTTCATTCTTTCATATTGTTCTTACGTCTGGAAAGTCACACACAAAATGGTTAAAAGAAAAATCTTTACTGATAGAAAAAAAAGATTTCAGCACATCAAGAACCATATGAACTATGGTACTCTGTAAGGAGTTGCAAATGGATTAGCAAGAGACACCATCGGTATTATCCTCAACCTACTCAACCACTAAAGTTAAGCGCAACAGCATGAATAAATACACTTGGATTATCGAAACAGACTTTCTTAAAAGAAATCAACACATAACAATAAGCATTGTAGAGTAGCAAGGCTTTCTTATAGCACAATTCCAAACCACCCATCAATTCAGCCTTGGCCAAACTCTGGTTACAACCACAATTGGATAACCAAAACAGGCTTTTAGAAAAACAATATATAACACATTTTAGAGTAACAAGGACTTTACATATAGCTCAATTTAAAGAACTTTCGCTGTTCAGCAGCGCTCCTGGCTACACCCTGCATGGTGAAAAGATCACAAGAGCATCAATTAAGTTTATAATGACATCAGACAACTCTTCCATTTTGCACATCTAAGGTCTATAATTACAAAGGAGCACACTCAGAATTATAACAATTCATCAATAACACAATTGTCACATAATACATTAAAAGATGTGTAAAAAACAAACTGAATTTCCTTCTGAATTTTATGTAATTTCAATACATCCTTACCGAAAAGCAGTAGCAGACATGACCGTCCTAACAGCATAGTACAAACCATAATTTAGAGCTTTTGACAGATCCCCAAAATCTTAAGGTACAGCACTTATACACAGAAGCCTAGTCAAAACAAAATCGATAGCCAGGTACATAGAAATCAGTTCCAAGATCAAGATTTTGAACAGTTTTAAATATTCAAGACAACACACCTCCAGACGTCACTGGCTTTTGAAAATGTGGAGTTCTTGATAACTTCCGGTGCCATCCAGGCATAAGTTCCAGCCGTGCTCATGCAGGTCGTGCTGTGAATCTCACGAGCGAGACCAAAGTCCGTTATCTTCAGCGTCTTGTTCGTCAGGTCGTCTTTTATAAACTCTTCCAATATGAGGACTACAGAGACAAAACAGAAATCAAATAACTCATTTAAAAAAATGATTTTTCACAATTGGGCAAAACCATAGTATCGAGGACCTAAGCACAAACAATATCTTTGAACAGTATCTAATGACGACATTAACCTGAACTGACACTCATGATGCCTAACCTGATCCGAAACGACACAAAACAGAAATCAAATCACTCATTTCAAAAATGATTTTTCACAAAGACATACTATAATTGGGACAATGTTTAGTTAATATCTCAATCAGAAATAGCACTTCCAATCCACTTCCTTCAAATACTGCCAAGGCGAGAGACATAATCGTTTCATGTATACAATGCGATGTCTTAAATTGGCTATTGTTTATGATTTACAGGTAGTTTTATTATCAAAACCCTCTCTGTCCTTCAGTCCACAGTTTCAATTAATTTGCGAGTAATTCCTCAAGAAATTAAAACAAGCCAACATAAACGTCAAACAACACAAGGAATCTACAACAACAGTCATCTTGCATCAGCATTGCTTCACAAATCTCCTCCAAGTTTCTCACCAAATACCTTGAAAAGGTGCTTTATAAATGCTCCAAATGAATTTACTGATGTGACATGCTCACGACTGATGTCAAGCTGAATTTCACTTCTACTGTAACGTAAATTTAACTTCGTTTATTGAAAATTCTCGATGCCACGATGCATCTAGTCTGATCCAGGTGTATGTGACATAAGAAATATGTCAAAAACAAGATGACAGACCAATTAACTGAAAATGTTATGTCATTTAGAGGCAATATGATCAACAGATAATCAAATTTATGGTAATGCAAAATCACAGATAATGTAATATGCAAGCAATGTAAATTCAAAGTTTTGTCAATTAAAGTGCACTATGTAATGTTGTACGTAAAGTAATTTACAGACAATGTGATTTAGAGGTAATATATTTTCTACAGACAGTATAATTCATAGGCAATGCACAATTTACAGGTAATGTAAATTACAGATAATAATTATAGTTTACATGTACAGTAATCTACATGTAATGTCGTAAAAAAGCTGATTTAATGCCCAAGTACTGTAATTTATAGAGACAGTTAATGAACAGGTGATGTAATTTAATGTAATCTGCTGAAAGTGCGCACTATGTATCGCACAGCACAAAAGAGAGGACTGAGAAACTCGTAAATGATTCAGAGTGATTATTACCGTATACAGTTTATTTGCTTGTGAATAGATTTAAAGGAAGAAACGAAGGAAAGTTGAAAGGAAAGAATGATGTAACGAAGGAAGAGATATGAAAATATATATAGCTATTTTCACACCATGTTTACTGAAACAATGAATGAGTGATAATACTGTGATGTAAAGCGAATTAGGTAATGCGTGAGTGATTGCATGAGTGATTGCACGAGTGATTGCTCAAGCAAATGAATGAACGGAATGAATGAATTAAATCAGCTCACAGAAATTTATTAGCATATTTGCTGGTCACCTTGTGACATTACCAGTGCTTATATTATTACGACACCGGAAGGACCCTGGTTGTAAATGTGCTCCACCTGGTTCGCGGACACACCCAGGACACCTGTCAACTAAGGCAAGCCACCGCCACTCCCACAGAATTAGTCATCAGTCCATTATTCATTCCTGGACAAGAGCTACAGGTCAATGGTATACACCCACACATAAAAACACATGCAGCGTACACACACGCACGCACACACACACACACACACTCATGCGCACATGCAAACATATGTGAACACATACATGTGTATTCTGGTTTTCCCCTACATCACTAGCTTCTTCAGAAATTCATGTAGGCCTTCTCAATTGCATGTAAACAAACAGTCTAAAAATATGCAGATCTGTAGAAAAACAAGTACACATAAGCCGATGCACACATACATGCACACAGCAACATGCAAAGACATGCAGACATGATAGGGTTAACACCACATAAAGCATAAATCTATAGATGACTAAAAATAACATTACATGCACAGAAAACAAAGCCTTCAAGATCAACCACCAATGGTGAGAAAATTTGAGGTTCAGGGACATGCTATAGCTCGCCCACCCCCAATAAAGTCCTCATCCACCATAAGCTGCCACATCTTTGCTTTGTCTTGGCACACTTATCTTCTTCTGGACATTGATCTGATCATGCCTTGGTTTGATTCTGCTGTCAGTTTATGTCTTACTATTTAGACACCATTGATGTGATATAAATTACCAGTTACAATTAACTACAATCACAAAAGCGAAAGTTGTAGGCAAGATTTTAACCTATAAACTCCAACCGGCCATTGTTATCAGATTAGACAAAGGACCGGTCAAAAGCAGCAAGGGGTTGCACAGTATCCCCCCCCCCGAGGTATTACCCTCCACTCGTCTGGCAGTTCACCCTCCCCTCAAAAAACCCACCATAAATCGGCAACATTTGCGCAGATTGAAAATGGTGAACTTGAGAGACCATGCTGACGAAATTATCTCACGTTGACCTGATTAGCATTTGCGTAGGTGGACAAAGCCAAATGCTAATCACGAGTAACAGACCATCTTTGCATAATATTCTCTGTCACGGATCAGAACTTAATGCCTTTCCATATCCGGTGATTAAATCCACATCCTTGCGTAATTTACTGCGTATATGTAACAGCACTGTACACACTAAGACACCTTAATGCCACATCATTATCATAAGATGTTTTATAGGCTGAAATCCCTTTCACTTGTTTAAGTACTTCGGTAACCCTGATGTAGAAGAGAAGTCCCTTAAAGTTTCTCTCCCATTGCTTTTTATTTATTTATTTTTGTCAGCTCCTATATCAATTGAATGCCAAAAAAGATTGTTATTGTTACTTGAAACAATAAAAACTGCTGTTATGGCAACGGTTTTAACTGCTGAGAAATAAATAATACAGCAATATCATGTAATGAATAACATCTAGTAATCAGGACACATTTAGGTACCTAACAAATGCGCTGCATTTTAGATATAAAAGATATAAACATTGCATTCTCATGAGCAGTGTACCTAGGGTGATCAAAAGCACCGGTACATATCGTCAAGATAAGTAGAAGTGTCACTTGGACTTGACAAATGCCTGAGTACAATGGACATCACTTATTTGTACCCATTGCCGCCATATGACTGACGTCTGGAACTGACGATGATGATGATGATGATGATGATGAAGAAAGTGAACCTATAGAGTCATCTCTTGCCAGTGATTAAACACCTGTCATCTCTGCAAGGCTGTAGATACCCTACACACCACACAGAATAGGAGATGCATTATGTCTATCGTCCTTTAGTTTTTAAGTTGCCAAACATAAGCCATAAATACAGGAAACCTCACATTCATAACCCAAGGATGGACGTTTCTAAGCAAAACTCCAATCCAAACCCTTTAGGGAGATATAAATATAAAGGTTCAACTGGATGCACAACAGAACATTAACCGAGGAGGATATGTTATAAGCCAAACAGGACAAGCTGTTACAATATTGCCCATTTATGACAATTTTCCACTATTTAGCCAAAAAATATTATGTAGTAAATTCAGTTATGAACTACATGACCTGAAAAGTTCTTAAATACTGTCAGATGCTTGGCCAAGTAGTCCCATAAAAGTGAAACTCTGAGTACATTACACCTGCATAGAAACATAGTTCGCCAGTCACACGTTATTTTATTCAGGCAGTAAGTACTCTGACCGAGAAAAGAAAGGCCATGCTAATCCGGACATCATAATACCTTTAGAACAGACGTTCCTATGCCAACAGGGAAAGCAAAAAATTATTAGTGCAATGCTGCCAACATATTATGTGTCACAAACAAGCGCAATTAACGCTAATTGCCTTTTCTCTTGGGGTCGATCGCACCGGGAGAGCTCCTGAAATGCTTCTGCTGAGAGAAGTGCATTTATTTATAAATGATCATATAATATACAATACCGGTACAATAATTATATATATGCAAATGTATATAATAAATGCATCCTAAGATTTCATATAATATATAAAAAATCTTAGGATTCAATTTGTAGGCTGCTATTAGCATAATCATAATTTTTGGCATTTCCCTGTTAGCATAAGAACTCCATTCCAATAATATATACGACTTATACGTGCATATAACAATAATAAATATGCAATAATGCATATCAAATGCACCCTAAGATTTTAGATAATAATTTTTTTATACAAAATCTTAGTATGCATTTATTATGTCGCCATTTTCTACACTGAAACCAAAACAACAAAAGAACCAAAACAGAAAACCGAAATTACATATTATACAAAAACTGTACTGGTGCATTATTATTATTATTTTTTTTATTATCATTATTTTAATATCTTCAAAAAAAAACATTAGTATAATTTACTACATAATATTTTTTGTTTATTATTATTGTAATTATTATTATTATTATTATTATTTTTGTTTTTTGTCCCAAGGTACATCTGATTACCTCAGGATTGCAAAAATGGTGAGTCTTCGCAGATGGTTTGTTGACAGGAAAAGTGCTGCAGTAAACGACTGCATTGAAGCGCTGAACAGCCATAGACAAGCGTGGAAAGAGAAAAGTAGCCCCACGGTCATCTCCTGATATATATTTTTCAAGCCGGTCACTGAGGAGAATGATAAATGCAAGGCCAGATTTGTTTCATGGACCTAGAGTTTCAAAGGCCAGGGGCACAAAGCATTACGGTGGAAAACATTTTGATGTTTTCCCATCTGATATCATTAATATTATTATTACCATTATTATTAGTAGTACTATTAGTTATATTACTATTATTATCATTATTACTATTATTATTATTATACCTGTATCGCCCAATGTGCGCACAGCACATGGAGGGACTAAGGTCTAAGGTTACTATTATTATTTTTATGATAGTCAGTCTTGTGAATACCACAAAATGTTACTGAGGTAACATTAACATTACAAATTATTTATACCCCGATACATACAAGCAAAGGCACAGAACAGAGATGAGTGACCGTCGTTGGACATATGAACCTGCCTGAGGGCAGAGAACGAACGAACGAACATACAAGCACACATATGGCAGACGAACATTCTATTTATTGACACGACTGTACAGCAGTACTTTCTGTAGGCCTGTATATCTACTGCTGCTCGATTTTATACCGCCATCTCTTCAAGCCTGTGCTTTACACACTAAATGATAAAGAATTGGCTAATAACAATAATGATTTCATGATTCATACGACACAATACATTTCAATGAGGGGCATGATGGAGTAGCGGTGGGTTCGGTGCCTTGTAACCAGATGGTTCCAGGTTCAAATCCATCTCAAGCTGCCGCATAGGAACCCTGAGCAAGTCCTGCACTCACAAATGCTCGTGCGCTTTGGCGTGAAACTCCGATGCAGCGTTCACACTGTAGTTGAGAGCGCCTCTGAGTAGCAATATTGACGGGATGCCATAGAGTAGTATTTATGTGAGAAATAAATAAATAAATAGATAGATAAATGCGCAATACAATTGCATTCCAAACGTCACTGGTGTTGAGTATTAATATTGTGAGTCAATCACTAGCTGCTGTCACGACCCTTTGCGGTAAACAATCTCATCGCAGGCTGACCAGTGACCGCTCTAACTAATCACTGACTATGACATATGTTGCATGTATTGATGGCTTTAGACATAGGCAAAACAGGCAGCTGGTTGCCTCAGGCACCAAAATCCAGTGCACACAAGTATGTATAAAGTATGTGTTCAAAATGAATCTTCTAAACTGAAAACAGGCTTCTAACAAACCCCTTAAGCCCAAAGGAGAAAGACTACAAAGAAAAAAACTCCTGATTACTTCAACAATTAACTCTGTGTAACAACAAGAGCTTTTGACATGAATATAGGCCTAGGCACCTATCAAACACCTAATCCTTGAAGGAGAGCGACCTAAAAAAAGAGATTTCCTGATTTCTTCTATGTACAAGTAACTCTTTGCAACAAATAAATTTTTCATTTAACAGCAATTTAATTTTCTGGAAAATTAAGAATCTGTTCACTTTTTAATATAAAAATCGAATTATATCCAAAGAGGACTGTTACAGTACCAAAGAAATATCAACGGAATGATAAACAACCCAGTTGAGCGTGAAGTTCTCGTTGCTTCCTGAACCATTATTCAGTTGGTTGTAACATGGGGTCGGCCGTGGCATAGGGAGGGTTCAGAGGGTACCAAACATAGGCGTAGGAGGCGGGGATCCAGAGGGGCAAATGCCCCCAAATTTCTGGCAAAATGTGTTTTTCAGACAAAACAGGCATGAGCGGATGAACCTTTTTTCGGGCAAACAGGCGTGGGTGGATTTTTTTCGGGCACACGGGGGTAAAACAGTTATATTTTTTGAAGATTTTGTACGAAATGACTAAAAAAAATCATCAGAAAGTTTGGTCGATGAAAAAATTTCGGCGACTCACGGTCCACCAAAAAATTTAAAGTATACTTTTCGGGCAAAAGTAAAAATCTTTGCCCCCCCTCACTGCCAAAATGTCCCTTACACCTATGATACCAAATGTATGCTTTGTTTGGGGAATCATTTGGGATAGGGCAAAGGTATTCTTTAAATTTAAATGTATAGCTGAACACTAAAAAATTGATTCAACTGTAGAAAAATTTGCCAAGGTGTCAAATCGCTATAAGAGTGCGAAGAAAAGTATCGTATTGATCTAGGTTTGAACAGACACATCCAGGGTTGCCATCGCAGCTGTTTCGAGTGAGGCCAGTTGGGACATTGCAGGGCGTGACGGATATTTGCAACAGGTGAGAAAATGAAACATATGCAAGCCTACAAAAGACAATAATTTGTTGCTTTAATCGCGGCCATAAAACTGTCATTATGTTTAAAAAAATATCGAGAAGTCTACGCATTTCCCTGAAAAGCAGAAGTCCTTGAGAAAACAGACAGTGGCAAGCTGAAATGCAAGTGGATAAAACAGATGCTAGGCAAGTCAGTGGGACATGCAGAAATTCAAATGTGTGCAGGTACAATACATAATGTAATGAAGCAAATACGTTTCTGCATATTGTAAGTGTAACCGCAAATTTATATAGAGCCAACTGCAGAGAGACTTAACACGATGAAAAGGTCAACTCAACTTTCCATTTTGGTGATGGTAAAATCAGGATGTGATGGACCTCTTGCAGGAATGCCAAACCGTTAAATTCAACTCCTGAAATAAGCTGTTGTCATTCAACCACGCTCTGAATTGTACTCACATTGTCGTGTGCCAGTTTGAAAAATTAAATAAAGATTATTATCATTGCTTTTTATTTTTTATTAATACTGTACACATTTACTTCTTCAAAAACTGACAAAATCATACACAGACAAGTAAAATGATCATTTTCAGCATTAGGTCCCAAGCCTCTCTGTATCTTGACTGATCAGCTACTTTTTTTGGCTGATTGTTTTTCTCACTGATCATAATTACTTTTATTATCATCAATATTGTTATTATAATAATAATAATAATAATAATAATTCTTATTATTATTACCACAATACTAGAGATTGGTCTTCAAGTATTTGCGGAAAAGAGGCAGAGAGAGGTTGAGGTACATTTGTGCTGCAGGTTTTTTACGCAATCTAATCCAGGAGTATATTAGTTGACCACAGCAAAACTTGTGCATGTATTGTACATTAATTAGTACAGTAAGAATGCATATGCATCAAATCAAATTTATTGCCCCCGATAAACAATTCCATGTTATGCATTGTATGAAATGATTAAGATTACAGATGAACGAGTGAGAGTGATTAGATGCACAAAGAGTTGGAAGTAAGGTAACACTAGGTGCCCCTGAAGGGAAGATCCCGCTAGGTCGGGACCTTATAGATAGATGGATATTTATAGCAAAGATGATGGGTGAGTGTTCTTTGTTTAGTTACAGGGTAGAATACATGGGAGAATTAAGCATAGGAGCATTAACAGAGGTGCATGGAAAGAAAATGGAGTTTGTAACAGAACCATCTGAGTAGGTTTCTGGAAGTGCTATATAAATTCTCAAAATGAATAAATTAATGAATGAATGAATGTGCATCTATTTAGATACTTGCTGCTTCCCATGATGAAGCACTTCACACATGGCCATACAACTGATCCAAAAACCTCCTCTTATAGACACTCAAAATCCTATGATGAACACGGGCATAGGCAACAGTTGGCATATATACAACACACGAAAAGCTTGGTTAAAATCAAGTACACAA
The DNA here is from genome assembly GCA_949752735.1 of Lumbricus terrestris. Taxonomy (NCBI): domain Eukaryota; kingdom Metazoa; phylum Annelida; class Clitellata; order Crassiclitellata; family Lumbricidae; genus Lumbricus; species Lumbricus terrestris. The sequence continues at coordinate 14,496,967 of OX457045.1, read as the reverse complement.
GAGAAACAGAAGTTGCCTGGTACACTACAGCAGGTAGGAAAAGCAGAAACAAGAGAGGACTCTGTTCAACTCTAAATAACACGCAGTCCCTAAATACTGGCAAGGAATCAGTCAAGCATGAGTAAAGAACCAACACCGAACCATCTCTTTCAAATGGCTACAGTTACAGAATGCGAACGAATACACAAAAATACACAAAAATTAATTCATACAAGTGACTGCCATTTGTTCACTGATGGATGATCATATAGGTTCATACCAGTTCATATTTTGATAGGTTAGACAGAGTCCTTTAGCCTTAGACCATTCCCACTCAGCGCACCATATGTAGCAAGCAAAATCTGCTACACGTTCATTAATCAAAATCCTGAATAATGAAACTACTCACTGTTATTTGATTTAAGATCTCGATGAATCAGCGGAAGAGGCGCATCCTCATGAAGGTAGAGCATTCCGTGAGCAATCTGCAGCGCCCAGTTGACTAGGACGTCGGGCGGAATCCTCTTTCCGACGATCACCCGGCTGAGCGACCCGCCCCGCGCGTACTCCATGACCAGGCAGAGGTTCGGTACCTGCAGGCAGACGCCCATCATCGAGATGATGTTCTCGTGCTTCAGCAGCCAGAACAGCTTCGCCTCCTGCAGCACGTTCGCCATCACCGCGCTCGTCGGCTGGTCCATGTCCTGCCGCGCCGCCTTCACCGCCACCTGCCGGTCCTTCCAGATCCCGCGGTAGACCTTTCCGAACCCGCCAATGCCGATCACCTCCTCCAGCTGGAGTTCGGCGAAGTCGATCTCGAACGGCCGGCTCGGATTTCCCGCGCGTGAGATCTTTTCCACGTCCACCTGGTTGGCGACGTAGGAACTCGGAAAAACCCCGACTTGGTTGTTGACCTCGCCCGCCCACCATCCATCGTCGCCAGAGATCAGTGCATCCTGGGAAATCACGTGGACCTTGTCGCCACATCGCAGAGTCAGCTCTTCCTCTGTCGTCGCCTCGTAATCAAATATGGCTGTCCATGTGCCGGGGACGTACGGTGTGCTGGTGACGCCAGCACCGGAAGACCTCATGAATCCCAACGGGGAGGGGGAATTGGAAGCGGTCCTACCCTGGTTGTCTTCGACATGACCAGTTAGTGTGCGGCGATTCATGGCTGATCAAACTATTCGCTGGACACGCTACACGCTAATGCATCACGATTGTCCAAATCATCTACAAAAAGGACAGAAAAACCAATTAATGATAGCAACAACTAGAAGATTAATAAAATAATATTTCTGTAGTTTTTTTCGATTTTCAGGAATGCGATTTATATTGAGAAGCCTTAGAAGCGGAATGATTAAGACAATCACACACAAAGCTACACATTTTCCCAATCCGCTAAATTCCTTGTAAAAGCTCCATTCCCTTCCAACCACAAATCACAGCCAAAATTCACAGTATATCGATTTTTCAGAAGACGCCACTACGAAATCAGAGCTGATGAAATAAACTATGAATAATCAGATGCATCCAACCACCAATATAGATTACATAGCTTAAGCTTAGCAGCTTAGTTAATTCCATAGCAGGTAAACACATACACGATAATTAAATTGTTTGTATTCTCAAACAAGTAACTTCTAAATTCTGCTGTCAACAATAGTTCAATGATGGCAAATTTAACTTTTACACTCGTTTAAATTCATGTTGGTGGTTGAAGTTGTTACAATGTGCACAGCGACAATATAAAAAATACGAAAATTGAAGAATTTTGCAAACTCAGGAAATGAACTGCAATGACTTGAATTGAATAGTCGATTAGTCATTATTTTGTTGATAATTCGGTGCTCCCACTGCTCACCCGAATCACTTTAACCACTAGATGACATATCTGTCTCACTTCATAATGGAGCTCCTTCAAATCACGCCAAGCAAGAGGAAGTATTATACCATGGGCTATGTTTTAATTTGGGTGGAATAAATAATTTGTCTCATATACAAAAAGCATACATTTATCCATAAGTAAATTAGCCATTGAGTCTTAAATAAATATCTTTGATAGTCAGTGTCACATATGCTAAAACTGTTGGAAATCGTGCCAATTTCTACATATGACCACAGATATGACATACGATTCCCTGTTTTCGGTCATCTATTTGGAAAGAAATTGATATCATTAATACTAGGCTCACGCTGATCTGACTATAATTAGACTTGTGACGTTCATCTAACAGTTTTACTGTTCCGAAAACTATATAAACAATAGATGTTAAACTTACACATAGCCTACTATTTAAACCCGTAAAATCAGTAGCATGTATATTGTCCCCCGTCCAATTAACCCACTACCAGACAATCCATTGCAATCGACGCGTTAAATCCCGCACGACCTGTCACAAAAACGATTCGGGAACTTCAGAAGCGATAATCCACACCAGAAATGAGATTAACAACACAATTTTCTAAGACTTATAATCGTATCAAATGACGCGGCGGCTTATAGGCGTAGGCCCACAGCGATCGAAATCGGTCGTTTCCGTTAGGCTACTCACGCCAACAAGTTACTCCAATAGAATACCAGACGGCAGACTAACAAATCGTAACTCTTAGTAAATGACTCGAACGTTAACGTGTACGTATATTTTTTGTCATTTTTATCATGAATAGAAATGTCCTTCGACCGGTTTTGTCAACCAACCGATCTATAGCCTATCTTCATTGTTCAGCGCTGTCCCACCATCACCTTGGTCAAAGCCATGAAAAACCAATCACTTGCAGCGCCTCGATCTGATTGGCTAATGCAGCCACGTGCTCAGGTAAAAAATACGGTCGGGTTGAAAACTCGGTCACGCAATTTATTGCATAGCGTCATATCAAAGTTATTATACTGCTCAACGACATTTGGAGCTGTAAAGCTGTAAAGCCTGGGCCAATGATTCGACAGTGTCAGCACAGTTTGTTATTTATACGGTGGTGTCAGTTCGAAGCATGAATAAAGGAAATAGCAATAGACCCAAAAGTCATCTTTTGTGTGCTGCAAATAATAATAATAATAATAATAATAATAACGACAATTTATATGGCGCCGTAACGCGGCCATACCGCTACAAGGGCGCCTCACAAACGGCCAACTGCGGGATACGCCTTAGCATGCAAACAGATAAGTTTTAAGCTTTGTTTTGAAAGAGTCCACTGAGGCGGCCAATCTAATGTCCGGTGGAAGACTGTTCCAGCATCTGGGACCAGCAACCGAGAATGCGCGGTCGCCGAAACGTGTCCTCATCCTCCGTACACGGAGGTCGGTCTTCCCAAGCGACCTGAGTCGCAGCCCGGAAGCGGAGGAATGGGTCTCGGAACTAGACCTGGGAGTCGACCCCAATAAGTCGACCCCAGTCGACTTGGTCATCCCAAGTCGGGTCGGGTCGTTTCTGCTCACCGCAACTGACCCCAAGTCGAATTTTGTAGATAGAAGTCACTTGAAGTTGTTTTTACCTCAAGTCGACTTAAACCGACTTGAGACACAAACATAGTTAAATTTGTCACTTCAAACCAATGATTGTGACAACATTTAAGCAGCCTTTGTTGCCTATTGTGTTTACAAGAATGATCTTTTGCTAAACAGAGACTTAGGATAGCCTATATAGGTTAGGCTACTGATTATTTCGCCGGTAGGCTATCGTGCAGACTGCTGCAGTCTGCCGATCTATTCATATAATTTGTAATTTTATGCTTAAACGTCACGCTTAGGCATGCACTTAATTAAAATGGTGAAAGAAAATGTTACTAAAATAGTAGCACGTGTGTTTATCAAGCAATCAGTGAACTTCTAGTGGTCAGTGAATTCGGCGCAAAGAAAGTTGGATCTACAAGGCCTATAATAAATCGATAGTTTGGCGCTACTATGGAGCGCTGCATCTGCAGTTGTCTGCAGACGGAAAAACTATTGTAGTTCCAATTGGACAATGAAATACTTTACTGTCAGTGAGTAGGCCTAGTAGCTGTAGCAACCTACTATAGGATGATGCGCTTGCAATGCTATAATAAAAATAGTATACTAAGTTGCGAAATGATGTTTGTGGCCAAATAATAATTATTATGAAAACAGAGTTACAAATTAGGCTTATCATAACACGCCATTCAGTGCAACCATGCAGTCCGCGGTCCGCTATTTTTATCTTAGACCTTGCGCTTTTTACAAATTTATTTAATATTAATATTTGAAAATGATAATAATGAGTGTAATCTGAATAATCACAGACAATGGACAAGCTAAAATTCATAGGCCTAATAATTTGCGTCGCATTGTCTAGGCTACTAGATGGCCCAAAGCATCACAAAACTATTCAAACTGAAACACAAACAGCTTGAAATGGGCTTAGTAACACTTTAACAAATTCATGCATTAATTAAGTGTTGAGGACTCATTATACTCAATTGTAGGCCTTAATGAAATTAATGCTTGCAGAAAAATTGGCTTGACTTCCTGCATTAGTAGCCGTAGGTAGACCTCGGCTAATGGTTGGTACCATGTCAGAAGTCGACTTCAAGTCGGAAGTCGGTTGTTTTTCTGCCAAGTCGGGTCAAGTCGTTTCGACGCCGAGAAGTCGACTTCAAGTCGACCTCAAGTCACTTTAGGGTCAAGTGGGGTCAGATTAGCTGACCAAAGTCACTCCCAGGTCTACTCGGAACAGTAGTCGCGGATGTATTCAGGCGCAGTCCCATGAAGCGAGTTGTAGACCAGCAAACTGAGCTTGAACTCAATTCGGAACGGGACTGCAGGCAGCCAATGCAAGACGTCGCGTAGGAGTGGTGTAACATGATCATATTTTCTCCTATTACAAATGAGCTTGGCCGCGGCATTGAGCACCGACTGAAGTCCGTCCGAAAGACACGCAGGCGCTCCGGCCAGCAGACTGTTACAGCGGTCCACTTGAGAGATGACGAAAGCAGCGACAGCTGCTCTAGCGGCCTCGAAAGGCAAGGACTTGATACAGCTCCTGATGAGACGGAGCTGGCGAAAACAGCTGCTGACCGTCCTAGCCACATGGCGCCTCATGGACAAGTCAGACTCCAGCACAACGCCCAGATCACGCACCGAGGTCGAAGGCGTGATCGAAGCCCCGCAGACGCTGAGCGCACCGGTGTCAAGATGAAGGCACCGTCTACTGGTTGCGCACCACATAAAGTCTGTCTTCTCGGGGTTGAGCCGCAGTCTGTTCGATCTCATCCACTCTGCGATCCGCTCAATACCAAGCTCCATTCGCTGCCGCTGGTGTAGGCCTACAGCAGTTGATGGAGGTCCTGACGTGTAGAGCTGCGTGTCGTCGGCATAGAAGTGTGATGACAGGCCGAGACTCGTGGCAAGTTCTCCCACGTCGGCCGTGTAGAGTAGGAAAAGCAGCGGACCGAGCACGGAGCCCTGAGGGACTCCACAGACGAGGGAGCGGACGGATGCTATAGATTATAGGAGCAGGCTATAGGCCTATGATATTAAAGGCCTAACAACAAAGGTTGCTATTATACATAATAGCATCCATAATAGTCTATTCCAGAACTTAAAGTGTGGCTATAACAATTATATAATTATTATGTATAAATATATACAGCCTTCATCTGAGAGCAGTAAAACAATTTTTTATTTCCAATCATAATCATAACTTGGAACTTCTGCAGCGCCCAAAAAGCTTAACTCGCCGGAACCAACTTATTGATCACATGCAGGCGCTCAGTCAAAACAAAACCGATATGCAGAGCTAGGTCGAGGTCTGGAGAGTAACGCGAGGAGTTAGGCTGTTTGACAGACAGCTAGGGTGGATGCTAACCAAAATTGCATAGATTGCGCCGCCTCTGCTTTAACTTTTTACCCAGGACATTTTTCTATAATAAATGGGCATATGTCAAAATCTTTGGAGTGATTTTGAAGTGATTTGGAAGCCGTGCTTTATTTTCTTATTAATTTAAACCAAAGACCTTATAGTCTACGACTAGTCGTAGACTATAATATCTAGTCGTAGACTATAATTTCTTTGTTTAAACGGTTTGCATAATAACAAGCAGGGGTTATTTTAACGTGCAGCTGGACACAAAGTGTGTAGTTGGGAAAGAGATTTGTGCAGTTGAAAATCAGATCTTGTGCAGTTACTTTTTGCCTTGTGGCGCGGCTCCTGGCTAAAACTGCTATTGTCCTAAACCAGCGGTGCGCAACCTGCGGTCGTACGGCCGCATGCGGCCGTGAGAGGAAGAATTGGCGGCCGTGGACGCGTGGTCTAATTATTACATACTGGCGGCCGTACGTGCTGATTAATTCATAAATATTTTCATTTCAATGTTTTGAAACTAAGGTTATGTGAGGTAATTAGTTACATAATTATGTCTCTGTTTCAGTGTATGTAGGAATTAGCCGGTGCTCTCTCTCTAGAAGCACGTACTCATGCACACAAGAATGCCACACATTGTCCGTCGCATGTGCATGCACCATAGACTCAGAGGTATCAGCTGCATATGCATCGTCCAGATGTAGCTCAAAGAGGCGGGCAGAGTAATACTATCCCATCGCCAGCCTTCGACAGTCAATCACTGCATACAATATTGTCCCCAGATTCCTCCACTACCATAGTCCGTGGAAAGATATTGATATTGTACGAGCAGAGCTGACAGTCAGCTGGCGGGGAAGACCCGGAAGAGTGCCCATTGCCCAAAGAAACTTACACCACTGATAACATTCAGGTATATTAGGTTACCCTGTACAAATGTATCTGTGTAGGGCAGTATGCGGAACAGTTGGCGTACTAAGCCGGGGCTCAGTCCTTGATCATGCGTTTGTCTGACTGGTGTGCATGAATAGGTCACTCACTCACTGCGAATTTATAAGAGGAACCAATACGTGACTTTTCTGTATATGTAAAGTGTAAACGTAGTGCAGATCCCAAATTGTGAGCTGTCAATTTACTTGATTATGATGTCTCTGAAAAGAAAGCGAACATTGGAAGAGAAGAAGAGGAGCTTCAATGAGAAGTGGGAAACCGATTATTTCGTAGTGGAGACAGCTAATAAGCAATCAATGAATTAGCAGTGATTGACTGTCGAGGGCTGGAGATGGGATAGTATTACTCTGTCCGCCTCTTTGAGCTACATCTGGGTCTGCAGTGAAATAGTGAAAACCATAAAAGGGGACAATGCAAAGCAGCATTTCTGCCGTCACGAATCTAATCCCTTTGCAAAATTAGAAGACGATTCGAGAAAGGTTTGTGTCGGTAAACTTTATTATTTATTACGGAAAACTTGCCTATTTCTGGACATCGTCACTGTTTACTAGCATTATCCTACATGTATTTCTCGTCACAATAGACATGCATAAATTTTAAATATCAAAGCAGACATGGGCGGAGTTTGGTTTCCGTTCTTGGAGGGGCTAAATTTGTTGGGTCTGAGACTCTTCCCGGCGCAAAAAAGTTGGTGACCTTTTTTAGTCCTCGGGCTGAAATCTCGCCGAATAATACTAGTTTTCACAGCCGAAAAGTTGACAACCTTTTATTAGTCATTCGTTAGTTTCACGTGGGGGGCTAAGCCCGAAAAACGATACCATTTACACGGCCAAAATGGCTCTGGGTCTTCTTGGGGGGGGGGGGGTGCTTAGTCTCCCCTAGCATCTGATAAACTCCGCCCATGGCAGCAGATATCTTGGCGGCCGTGGTAAGAATATGAGCCTTTGATGAGGCCGACACGAACGAAAAGGTTGCGCACCTCTGTCCTAAACAGTACATATTCGTGTTGATGTGGGTGTCAGTATAGGCCTATCGATCAATAATGACCATTTGGGCGCAGTGTTTAATCTAGACGTCTCTGGGGAAGGGGGAGTTCTCCCCCCAGGATTGACATCCCCCCCAAAAAAATTTGACGATATGATATTGGTTTTTAGTTACTGCTTTCATCATTGTTTTGCATGAAGTGTTATAATATACCGCGATATTATTTATTATTATATGATTAGGCCTATAATGACATTATTTACTGCTATAATATATGACACTATCATGTTAAGATGACACCTTAAAATGCAGCCATTGCAATGTGGAAATTCAAAAAGTTTCTAATAAGTCACTGAAAAAGTACAGCTATTTTGTCAAGACGTCACCTTAAAATGCTGCCATTGCAGTTTGAAAATTCAAAAAGTTTCTAATGGGTCACTGAAAAAGTACAGCTATTTTGTTAAGACGACACCTTAAAATGCTGCCATTGCAAATTGGAAATTCAAAAAGTTTCTAATGGGTCATTGAAAAAGTACAGCTATTTTGATAAGATAACCCCTAAAAATGCTGCCATTGCAATGTGGAAATTCAAAAAAACTGAAAAAAATACAGCTATTTTGTTAAGATGACCCCTTAAAATGCTGCTATTGCAATGTGGAAATTCAAAAAGTTTCTAATGGGTCACTGAAAAAATACAGCTATTTGTTAAGATCACGCCTTAAAATGCTGCCATTGCAATGTGGAAATTCAAAAAGTTTCTAATGAATCGCTGGAAAAAAACAGCCATTTTGTTAAGAGGACGCCTTAAAATGCTGCCATTGCAATGTGGAAATTCAAAAAGTTTCTAATGAATCGCTGGAAAAAAACAGCCATCTTGTTAAGATGACACCTTAAAATGCTGCAATTGCAATGTGGAAATTCAAAAAGTTTCTAATGGGTCACTGAAACAGTACAGCTATTTTGTTAAGATGATCCCTTAAAATGCTGCCATTGCAATGTGGAAATTCAAAAAGTTTCTAATGAATCGCTGGAAAAAAAACAGCCATTTTGTTAAGAGGACGCCTTAAAATGCTGCCATTGCAATGTGGAAATTCAAAAAGTTTCTAATGAATCGCTGGAAAAAAACAGCCATTTTGTTAAGATGACACCTTAAAATGCTGCAATTGCAATGTGGAAATTCAAAAAGTTTCTAATGGGTCACTGAAACAGTACAGCTATTTTGTTAAGATGATCCCTTAAAATGCTGCCATTGCAATGTGGAAATCCAAAAATTTTCTAATGGGTCACTGAAAAAGTATAGCTATTTTGTTAAGATGACGCCTTAAAATGCTGCCATTGCAATGTGGAAATTCAAAAAGTTTCTAATGAATCGCTGGAAAAAAACAGCCATTTTGTTAAGATGACACCTTAAAATGCTGCAATTGCAATGTGGAAATTCAAAAAGTTTCTGATGGGGAGGGGCGTATCCCCCTCCCCATGCCCCTCCCTCTCTCAGTCTCGGTGCTACGCGCATCACGAGCGTCCTTCGGACGTTCAAATGTCTCACCCCCCCCAGAAACCCCAATTCCCCCCCTCCAGAGGAAGGGGACTAGATTAAACACTGATCTGGGAGGTTTGCCAATCATATTTATCGGTCTTATATCGTATTTTACAGTTAGTGATTTATATTTTATACACAATTTGAAATTAGCTCAAAGATTTTATTTCTTGGGGAAATATATCATCTTGTCTGCTAGCTTTAGCTTTAGCAAAACAATATCATGTTGGCCTTAATGACCAGGGTTTCAGAGCAGAAAAGCAGCATTTAGACCTACCCTTACATTAGGGCTGCCAACCGTCCCGGATTCGCCGGGACAGTCCCGGAATCGGACCTGTGCGTCCCGTGTCCCGGATTGATCCCAAATTGTCCCGGAATTTGTTGTAAGGATTTCACTTAGCAAAATGTTCGTATTTTTACACAAAACTCGAGAAGCTGTACGATGATTTTGCGTTCTGTGACCTACCAGACCTGACATTGTTGGTTGAACATCATAGGCCTATGGTGGGCAGCGTTTAGTTCAGGTTGAAGCCTTTAAAAACATTGACACTCACTGTCATTGTGTCCTATGTAATTTCAATCTGTTTTAAGATATTTTTCCATAAAATTTTAGGCCACTTGTCTTTTGACTATTTTATCTGCAGTAATTGTTGTCGATTAGGCTATGTTTAGTGGAGTGCAGTGCTACACAACATTTGTAACAATATGCCGTTAGGCCTATGTGGACAGCGCATTTCGAGTAGGCCTAACTGTGAGCGTCCCGGAATGGCAAAATCAAAAGTTGGCAGCCCTACCTTACATAGGTCTACTAGCGAAACTTTGGAAGTGTCCAGGAACATAGGACCATCTAACTTTATTACACTTAACAATCTTTCTGAGCTATTTCCAATTCCAGCAACAGCAGATGATCTGTAAGGGATCTTTAACGGATCTCTAGTCGATTAAGGATATTGAAAAGTCTAAACGTATAAGAACGTCTACCTGATTTCATTCGTTAATTCATTTGGAGATTTTGCCATGATGAACTTTGAGTCAAACATTGTCATAACAATTGATTTTGATCTTTAATATGAATTTTTATAAAGTCGGGAAATCTTAATATTCAAACATCTAAAGCTCCAGTCGAAGGCCAAGCGCAAAGCACCAGCTTATTAACGAGCGCTCACCAAAAGCTGCTTCAGTTTTGGGGGACAAATCCCTGGTCAAGGACTTTCTTATGTCCAGTCTCAAAATACGTCATTTATGTGCAGTTGAGAAAATTCCTTAAAATAACCTCTGATAACAAGTTGTTAGAACATTTTCATAAGTCCTTGATCGTTGGTATAAGCAGGGAAACAGCGTATACAAAAGTAGAGGCGGTAACGCGGTGAAGAAGCGGTAAGTGGTGTGATTGCGGTGAAGAAAGACCCAAAGATGAATTTACTAAATTTGTTAAAATCCGAAATTTTCGCTTCCATATGGAATCAACTCGCATCTACACGCTATATTTATATGAAATCATCAATTATTCGACAACTTCCAGTCATAACATTGTGTATTTAAAGACTTAAGTAAGATTTTACCGCAACCATTTAAAGATGATAGAAATTTCCTTTGCCGCCAATATAATGACAGACATTGTGATGTTCACAATATTTTTGCCGTTGTTGATTTTTAATGTGCTTTGACGTGTAACTGGGCTCGGTGTGTCACCTGGATTTGTCACTTTTCCTAAATTAAACTCCGATTATTCAAGTTCTCGTAATCGCTCACACAATCTAGATATACCACGCTATGATTCGTTGAGTGGAAAGGGATTCACCAGTATGCTGTAAATTGCTGTAATTCCGTGCAAATCAACCAATTTAAAAAAAAAAATTCCCACCAACTTTAGATTTTGTTGAAAATTTCATCTCTTTGTCCACCAGTTTGAAACACAGGTGCAAAATTGTATTAGGATATTTCAAAATTTGAACGAGATATGCCATTTTAAAGTGAGGTGGGGTAAACGAATTTTTTTATCCGATTTCGCTAATTGTTCTCTGAGGCTATATATATATTCAAGATGAAATATCTCGGGAAGCAGTGAGGTATACGCCCTAGAGTCATGAGGTTTTCACTGCTGTACTCAGCAAATTGGTGGTGACCAGGGTTTAAAGTGGGTGGGAACGGCGTTCCCACTGCTCTCGAAACTCTTAGCTTGCGTTCCCACTGCTCATCATGATGGAACTCCAAAACACATGCATTTCAATACAATTCTTCATCAGCGTTCCCACTGCTCACATTCAGCGTTCCCACTGCTCACCCAAACCACTTTAACCACTGGTGGTGACATAAAAGCCTATTATAATGACTGTCTTGGGCATAGATACTTTACAGACTACAGAGCAGCCAATATGCCATCTCAGAACTTGTATACTGTATTTTCTGGAATTTTCCTGACCGATATGAAAAATAAAGGTGCACGATCCAATTTTGCGAAATGTTCTCTGAAGATATAATTATGTATTTTCGACATGAAATATTTTTAGAACCAGTGAAGGTAGAGGCATTGAGGTTTTCGCTGCTGTATTCAGCATGTTGGTGGTGACCTAATGAGCCTATAAATCAAATGGAATATAACATGTCCCATTGTGCACTTGCAAGTGGAGTAACAAAGAAAATTCTTAACTGTTCAATCTGCATTGTGCACAAGCCTTAGCTTATATAATCTTGTTATTTTTCTTTTTGATCCATGGGCATGTGACCTGTAATGCAGCTAATGGGAATAGGGTAAACATGCATTTTAGCACCTTAAATTATTCGCTCATTACAGTATTATTACTTTTAATCTATCCAACTTCTATAGTTTGCAGCTTCTGCAGTGTTTAGGTAAGAATTTGTTTCATCAATCCCGCATCTATTTCTGCAGCAGTTATGTTTCATCGATATAACTTTTATTTAATTAAAAATTGTTGTAAACACTCCTGCTTCAATTTCAGGGAGGCTTTTCATAAAAAAAACAAAAGGATCAGAAGAGCCGATGGAATTGGAAAAGGGTAGAGCACGAAAATTCCCAATTACGAGTCATTAGAGGAATCGTCGACAACATCCACCGGATGATTGATGGTATACAAAGGCCCTTCTGATGGTATGTCTTTCTTTGCTGTCCAGTCTCTGACGTTGCAGCTCGTCGTGTACTTCGCTCTTCGGCTAGGGGTGAACTTCTGGTCCCGCGGGCCCGCTTAGTTATTAAGCAGCACCGTGCTTTCTCGGTTGTGGGGCCTACAGTCTGGAACGACCTCCCGGTTACGCTTCGCTCTCTACTTGTGGCCCATCCGGCTGGGTTCTACAAGTCTCTCAAGTCTTTTTTCTTTGCTCGTGGTTGGGCTGGGAGCGCCTCTGAGTAGTTTCTTGAAGGGGCGCTATATAAATGCTATAAATGAATGAAAATGAATGAATGAATGAATGTCAAACGTCAGATGAAATCTTTTACTAATAAGTTAATATTGTTTGAACCATGCATTCGTACCCATAGCTGGCAAATGGCTGATGATTGTTGTTTAATATGGTGACCCAGGACCCTGTACTACCATCCATTTCAACAAATAAAAAAATGTCCATGTAGGTGACAGAAAGTTATGTAGCCTACCAGTAAAAGGTAAGCTACATATGAGGTTAGAAACTTAATTTTCTTACCTTCGGCATATGAGGGTGGGTGGCCACTGGCCAGTCCTCTCCCTCACCGTCTTATCTGCCCACCGAAAGTTTATTTATAGCCGAGCCAGTTGCTGCAGAAAGGTGAGGAGAACTCCATGCTAATTAATTGAGTCTATTTTTGTTTTTCACCTTTGCGATGATCTGCATTAATTTCCAGTCACTTCTAGTAGACCTGGTAGACACTCATCGTTAAAGTGTTGAAAGAGAACACAGTTTAACGGCTTTTTGATCGTGCATTCTGATACGAAAATGTTGGCAGAGTGGCTTCCATGTGCGTTAGTTTGCCATTCTCTACAGTAAATAGCTCTTAAAAAATCCTTTTGTGATGAGCTGCATTGGTTTCACTGTCACGTTTAGTACATGCTCGTTATTATAGAGTTAAGGTACAACTTTTTGAAGCTGTTTGTTTAATATGTATGTTTAAGTACCTTTGAGAGGACATATAAAGGCACTATAAATGATCACGTATATATGTGCTCAAAGGTTTAACAGTAAACAAAGGTTTATAAACAAACCTCTTCATAAACAAAGGTTTATGCAGTTTGTCTCTTGTAGGGGCCATCATTCAAGAATTTCACAAATTCGATCCTTCAGATTGATGAGACCAAATGGGTAGTGAGCGGAAAGGTGTCTGTCATAAGTGATCAGAAGATCGAAATCACATAACTGCCAGTCAGAGTTTGAACGCAGAACTTAAAAAAAGTCGAATCTCAAACCAATGATGGCAGGTCTCCTAAAATCTTGTGAAATCAGGTGAGTGCATTATTTTTCGCATTTTAATTTGTACATTTGTGTAAGGCATTGTTCTAGGTATTTTGTACAGTTGTATGTTATATTAGAAGCCTTTTGAGTTCTAAAAAGGTGATGTATAATTAGCCAGATACAATATAGATGTATTACATTGTATGGAGATCTGTTGTAATGGACGTGCATTGTACAGACCTGAAAAATGAGCAGACAGTTCACATAGCCAACGTTGCTCTAATATTTTTTGTGTGTGCACAGAACTGACAGTTGTTTGAGCAACCTCATTTCTACTTGAGCAATGCATTTTCAGGAACATTTGTTTTTTCAAATGTTAGTTCTACAGTAATGTCTAGTGACTATTTACATGTTTGTAAAAATGTCTTTTTGGTCTTTAGAGTATAAGGCACAGGGCTTAAAGTGGGTGGGAACGGCATTCCCACTGCTCTCAACATTTTTGGCTTGCACTGCTCACCATGTATGGAACCCTGGAAACACACACGTTCCATTTAAACTCTTCATTAGCGTTCCCACTGCTTACACATTCAGTGTTCCCACTGCTTACCCAAACCACTGGCAGCCATGCAAGGCATCCACTGCACTTATTGTGGAGAAGGTTGATTGGTCCCTTGGGAATTTTGCTGGAAGGAAAGCGATCATGCTGATATTTTGGTCTTCGCTCCAGAGTGTTACCATTACTGTAAACCCCTCTCCAGATGTTTTCAGTCTATTTCAGTAGTTGTTTTATAAAGTTCTGTTCTTTTTTTGCGGATAAAATCTGAGTCCATATCCTTCTATAATTATATCATTTCTATATTTCTCTTGTGAACAGACTCAAGTTTTGCTAAACTTGCTCTACAAAGTGGCAATATTCTTATGGCTTGATAAGTTTAGTTGATTTCTGCCACATGTGTTAGAGTGATTTTACAAATTCTTCTCTGATGCGATTTTATGACCATCGTGCATGAAACTTATACTCAATTCTGACTTAATTTTTGACGTGGGATTGATGTTCATTCATTCAGTATGTTTATACAGTGCTTCTTCTAATCAGAAATGCTCCCAGACAGAGAAGGCTGTTATTTAAGTGCAGTAAAAAATAGGACATAGACCTCTCAATCAGTGGACTTGGAAGATCGAGAAGAAAACCATTACTGAGAAAGAAGGTTGGCACATATCTATCACACTATAGAAAAAAGTGCTATATAAATGTAATGGTCAAGTAAGAGAAACATAGTGAGTTAATAATGGGGCAGTGATGATAGTAGAGGAGATAGAGGAAAAGGAGGAAAGGGTGTGCTAAAGCAAGCACACAAAGAAATAATTGCAAGTTGAGTCAGAGAGGAGAGGTCAGCTCTCCTCTCTGACCAGGCACAGCGAAGTGGATTTCAGCTACAGGCAGGTTAGGTAGGTTTAAGCAGTAGAGATGGGCAGGCAGAACTGACCAGGTAGCGTTTGTAGTTACCAAAATTGGAAAAGAGGAAGAGCATATGGGGAAAGGTTTGCCAAACAGCCAAGGTCTGACCAGGCGCTGGCCTGGTTGACTAGAAGTCAGAGGAAGAGGATTGAAGGAGGAATGAGAAAGGACGCGGCAGTCAGGGGAAAAGGTCGGTCGATAGATGAGTTTGGAAGACGGAATGGAGGTGTCGAATAGAAGGCCAAGAAACATCGGCAAAGATGGAAAAGGAACGAGATAGATGAACTAGGCTGACTAAGGAAATGTAAGATAAGTTTTCGCTATTATTATTTAGTTTATTGCCGACAAACATTATTATTATCCATAGCTTTTAATATTTCAATGTTTTATCGACAAGTACTCTCGTTACATGTGACTTTACATGTGACCTTAACCCCAACATAATTATTGTGTAATCGCTTTTCGCTTTATTCGTCTGATGTATTTTATAATAAATATTTAAATATCTTTTGTAATTCATAAGACTTAACTGTGTCTTAATTCAACGTTTGGATGCTCTCGGACATCTTACGCTCGGTTATTTTCTTTATAATATGACATCCTTGTCTTGAATGAGTTGCTTTATGGCATCATATTTGCTCTTTTCATTCAATCATTCATTCAAGAATTTATATAGCTTCAAGGTGACTACTCAGAAGTGCTCCCGACTATAGCATGCATGGCAAAAACATACAGTTTTGAGTTAAATCACAAAATTCTTCAGTCAAAGCCCAGCAAGCAATTAATATATTTGATTTTCTGTGTGCATGGTCAGTAACTGTTTACAAGACACATGATGAGTTTCCTTCATACAAGTTGTCCAGCATTTACTTGCCGGATCAAACCCGCATTTGTTGGAAACAGTTCAACCACCTTGTTGTCTTGGTAATTAGCAGGTAATTTGTTGTCTTGAAAATACTTATAATGAATTATAGCAATACTGTTGGTTTTTCCTTTTCCTTGCAGGTTTTTTAGGATGGGAACTCCAACAATGAAATGAGGAGTAGCCAATCGGAAGATGACACCAAGCGCTCGATTTCAATTACATCTTCAACATGCCTCTGTGGAGCTTTTCAAGAGACGTTGCAGTTCCTTCGCTTTACAATGCTGATGCAGAAACCGGGAGCATCATAAACCAGCCGTTCATCGATCTGACCGGGGTCGCTTATCTTTGGCGCTCATGGACTTAAAAAGGTCTGTGTTGTTCTGTACAACAAATTTGTTAGGCTTGAGGTCACCTCATTCCCTATTCAGGCCTATTGTGTATTGTGCTTTTTTTTATTGAGCATGACTAATTGACTATGTATTTAAGATGATGACGCAATGAAGTGCTAAACTTGTGCCTGTAAGTTAGTGTGATGTGATGTTGTGCCACGATGTAAATTGCCATCTGACTTAGAACTGCCTGTTACAGTAGTGCAGTGTAGCACTTGACTTGTGTCCCGATATCGATGTAAATTTTATAGGTTTTTGCAAACTTTCTACTTCCGATTGCTCTTAATTTTATGGTTTCTGATTTTTGTTGAATTTCTATTATTATTATTATTATTATTTATTTATTTATTATCGGTATTATTATTGCAATAAGTGTTTACTGTTTAGTTCCATTTTACATGGGTGAGTGTTTAGTTCCATTTTACATGGGTGATGGTGACATCAAAGCAGATGTAGATTCTGCGGATTTGGTTAGAGTCTTCATTATCCTTGCCGTTGGTGATGACGTTTTGACAACTGGTGTTGATACCAAAGCAGCCAA
This sequence comes from Lumbricus terrestris, assembly GCA_949752735.1. Classification (NCBI taxonomy): domain Eukaryota; kingdom Metazoa; phylum Annelida; class Clitellata; order Crassiclitellata; family Lumbricidae; genus Lumbricus; species Lumbricus terrestris. The sequence goes on along the minus strand of OX457045.1, from coordinate 14,480,066 downwards.
TTTGAAAACGTATGCTGATGGTGTTAACTGCTTTGCTACTAATATTATATTAACACTACATTTACATTTAATATGATAAGCTACCGGTAACATTTTGCAGTCATTTGGGTGATTTAAAACGTCCTGAGACCCAACATGAAACTGGAATAAATTTGACATTTTTTGCATTCCCTGTTGCACTGTAACTCGGATAAATGCATGCATAGCAAGTTTTAAGAACACCATTTAACATTAACAGTTAAAACTGGTATGTCCTTATATTTGTGCAATGAGTGATAAATATTACTGTTTAAAAAGTTGGCCCAACTAGTTTGACATAATTTTGTCAAAAATGAGGAAGACATTTTTCTGATTTTTATGCTAAATTACCACACCCTACCGAAATAGAGAAACTTTTTTAGCGTAGAGGTTTTAGACATGAAAGTATTAACATAAAAGCTTGCATTCGACAAGTTACTAGACACTTCTAAGCTCAGTCTAGAGCAGCGTTTCCCAAATTTTTGGACCACGGAATCCTTTGTCTCCTAATATTTTCTTGCGGAACCCCAAATGTCTCCAATCCCAACTGACTCACTGAAGCATGCATAGAGCCTAGGAAGCATACTAATACAGGCTACATAGGCCTACCAATACACTATTGTAGAAAGCCTATTTCTCTTATTTGAAAAATTAAGTTAAACTCTTTCTAAAACCATGACTAGTGAATCACAATGCTGAGAGTAGCACACATGAAGTTAAGAAATCGAGTATTTGAACAGCCCTTTTCTTCTTATGCACTTTTTGGGTCTACAATAGGCTTGACACTTGGAAGCTGGATTCTTATTGTCAGCTGCATCATTTAAATTAACAGGAGTGACCTAGAACCTAAGCTTACGAGACCGTTGCTAAACTTTGGTAAATTTTTACACCAACAAATACAATTATAATTTGTTGCAACTGCTGTACGATTATCTGTCTTGGCGGTAGACCTACTCTTTTAAAAGCTGTTTTGTTTAGACTTAGATCTAATTTAGTGCTCAGATTAGCTTTGTCGGGATAACGATAACAAAGATGACTGCGCCTTTGCTCAGATTAACAACTCTAACCCACGAAGGCCTATGTTTCAGCAGTGATCGATGTCTATAAATTGTAACTGGATTTCTAATGGACAATGCATGTTCGGATTGCCACTCAATGAGCGAGGACAAAACACAAAAGATGATTGACTGTAGTTTCAAATTTTCATTGCATTTCCACTAAAATTTAGATTATTTACATCTTTTTGCGGAACCCCTGTGCTCGTCCCGCGGAACCCTTGGGTTCCGCGGAACCCACTTTGGGAAACGCTGGTCTAGAGTAAGCCAGAGGGCAGTCTCTTATGTTTCCATCAGGTTAATGACTATCATATATAATCGAACACATCAGAGTCCATTAATTTTGTTGAGATGGGGATCGTAGTGCTCACATGATGCCATTGACGTCGCTCCATACATTACATAGAATGAACCATACTAAAGGACTCCACTCCAATATGTTAATGAAATGTGTACGTATATTCGAAGGATGAAACTTCACATCTAAAATCATACAGATAAAATCTATTACCTAATGTGGCATATCAGATTACCTGGTAGATGTTATTATTGTTTTACCTTATCTATCTTCCGGTTTGTTCTTTCGATTCTCCCTTCTGGATTCGAATATGCGTTCTTTTTCTCCCTCAGAACAAGTCCTTTGATTGGCTATGCATATTCAAATGAATGGATTGTTCTTGTCACTGTCTGCTACAAAGCCTCAACGTGGAATAAGGATAGATCGGATGGATGAAACTTCGCAACTTGAGGATCGCCCAACGAAACCTTGCAACTTCACAATGCAATGTAATACATGTCCCTGTATCTATTAGGTAATGGTGCGTTTTACCCTGCTGCATGTCACTTCACCTCAACAAAGTTCATCTCCAAAGCAGACGAAACCTTGCCTGTCACTTTCTAGTTGATCTGACATGAAACGCAGGAAATCACTTCCCCGAAAAGTTCACCGTCTCTACAATCTCTTGCCTCTCTCAAACAATGACTGATCAGGTTGCTGGAATTGCAGCCTTCTTACAGTTCGCCACGCTCTAATACATGTCGTTCAATTTGCATCGGATCTACTTAGTATTGTATTGCATATAATCATGGAAGAAGCTAAATGAGGGCAAATTACTGTATGTCTGACTGTTGACGTCATCCATGACTACATCAATTAACCAACCTGTGACTTATGCATTTATTAAAGCACCGGTTAGCTGGGAACTGACGCTTGTAAGACAAATCTAATGCAACAGTCAGAAGTACAATTTCAAACAGGCGATTTTTATATTATTTCATTAAACACATGAAAATCAGGAGATATGGATGAAAGTGCACCACAGGCTGCAAGGCAATTTGATTAATATCATACACCAGTTGTTAATTATGATGATTGTTTCATGGCCAGTTTTATTAAAGAGCACCACACTGATACTTTTTGTGCATTTTCTAATCGATATGACTTCAGAACAGCTCAAAATGGCAGCTCAGGAAAAAGGGGTTTGTGCTGCATTCAGGCTTCTAACAACAATCTCGACAACGAATATGGTATGTTAATGCCACGCTGATTCCTCTATCCATTTTGCGGTCGACATGACGGTAATACTCAAAAGTACAGAACAATACCTAGAACAATACCTTACACAAGAAAATTATAAGGTGCTCAACTAACTGATGTCCAATAGCTTTTCAACCAATACATCTCAAGGTGAAGAAGGTTGAACTCATAATATTTCTACCACATTTGCATTGTTCTTAATGCATCCAAAAACGATTGTGAGGAACCTAAATCAAATGTAATGATAATCGTCGTCGTGACCATCCTCTATGCTGCGGATCGGGGATCAGAGTCGACGACGCCATCTTCCTCCATTGCTCTCTGTTCCTCGCGGTCCTCACACAGTCCGCCATCGCCATCCCTGTCCATTCCTCCACGTCATCCATCCATTCTCTCCTCGGCCTTCCCCAAACCCTTTTTCCGTCCAGATAGCCCTGACATATGAATGCCGGCAGCTTGTCTGCTCTGATCATGTGCCCGAAGTAGTTCAGCTTCCTTCCTTTCACCACCTCCAGCAGGCGCCGCTCCGGCTGCAGCTCTTCCAGTATAGATTCGTTTGTTCTAAACTCCTTCCAGCTGACTTAGCATCTTTCTATATGTTGTCATCTCAAACGCTGATATTCTTCTTTTGTCTTCCTTCCTTAGAGTCCAAGTTTCACATCCGTACAGTGCCATTGGCCACACCAGTGACCCCATAAGCCTTAGCTTCAACCCCGCTCCAATGATAATACTGTTAACATAAAAACTTGCAATCGACAAGTTAATAGTCACTTCTAAGTTCAGTCTAGAGTAAGCCAGTTGAAAGCCAGAGGGCAGTCTGTCATCTCGTATGTTTCTTATCAGGTTAATGACTATCATACAAAATCGAACACATGATCGAGTTTCTTTCAAAATGTCTTATGAAAATCTTCATTACTGCCACAACTGAAAAATAGCTAGCGGGCATGAAACATTTTCTGACAGCTGCAAGCCTGCAACCCTTCTATGCATGTAGCCTATGTGGGGCCAGTCACTTGTAATTTCTCTAATGACCTGTGCATTGTGTCATTCTTTTTGATTTTTATACCATTTTCATTAGCACCAGCATTCGGGCTCTTAAAAGGTGCAATGTTTAGTGTAGTGTAAATAACAATCTAACACACAATATTTGTGGATCAGATTGTGATTTATAATCTGAAAGCAACATGAAACCATTCGGCTTCTGCCACTGTGAACTGTTTGCCAATCATATCAATGCAAAAATTATTGCTGCTGTCTATGGCACTCTCAATCAGCTCCGACAGAAAATGAGCTTGACCTCCAAACCTGGATCCTTCCGCTTCAATGATCCCTTCCAAATACTGCTTGTGGCCATCGTACAATTCCAGACGGATCGATGTGAATTCATTTAGAATCTCTATTGAAGATCCATAGGATTTGATACATCCATATTTGTTGTAGAGGACCTGAATCAAATGTAACGATAATACTGCCAACATAATAGCTTGCAATCGACAAGTTAATAGTCATTTATAAGTTCAGCCTAGAGCAAGTCAGTTGAAAGCCATAAGGCAGTCTGTCACCAAACATGTTTTTACAAATAATGATTTACGGTAATTATACGCCTAAAATACGAATATTGTCACTAAGTCATAATTCCAGAGCTCTAGCCATTGTATACTTTAACCAAATTCACGTCTAAGAATACATTGACCTGATTACATTACATCATTGTATTTTCTGAATGAATATGCCTCACACAAGTCCTTACAAATAATGATTTTCGTCTACCTCACACCTAAGATACGAATTCTGTTACTAAGTCACAGCTCCAAAGCTCTCACTATTGCATACTTTCGCTAACTTCACGTAAGAATACCTTATATCACTGTATTTTCAGTATGAAAGCCTCACATAAGACCTTACAAGTCGTGATTCTTCATTGAATTAATTGCCTCAATGGGATGTGCTGACAATCTTAGTTTTGTTATCGCAAGAGAAATCGTTGGCAAAATTCTTTCACATGTGAATGTCAGCTTGATACCTTGTTTCCGCGATATTCGTAGAAATGATAATTTTCAGTTTTTTGGGAGGCAATGGAGCAAAAATTTGGAGTTGCTCTTCAGCTGGCATTTGTGAATGTAAGGCAAAAATTCTGAAGTTCCCTAAAAAAAATCAGAACAGAAGTAAGCAATCAATCATACCTTGCTTCACCTATGTCCTAAGACAACTTTTGACAAGTAATTTTAAAGAGGTACTACACAATTACATCGGCATCAAGTTCAATCAAGTATAATCTGCGAAACTATGTTGCGCCATTGTCATAACGCTCAAAGCATATAGCATAAAAACAGTAATACAGTTGAGATCCATGGCGACTATCCAGATTCTTCCTCTGACCTGTGCATTGTGTCATTCTTTTTGATTTTTATACCATTTTCATTAGCACCAGCATTCGGGCTCTTAAAAGGTGCAATGTTTAGTGTAGTGTAAATAACAATCTAACACTCAATGTTTGTGGAACAGATTGTGATTTATAATCTGAAAGCAACATGAAACCATTCGGCTTCTGCCACTGTGAACTGTTCACCAGTCATATCAATGCAAAAACTAATGCTACCATCTGTGGCACTTTCAATCAGCTTTGACAGCAAGTGAGCTTGACCTTCAAGCCTGGAAGCTTCCGCCTCGATGATCCCTTCCAAATACTGCTTGCGGCCATCGTACAATTCCAGACGAACAGGAACAAATTCTTTAAAAAGTTGAATTAAGATAGATTAGGAGGCAACCATATTGGTTGTTCAGGACCCGAATCAAATGTAACGATAATACATCCAACATAATAGCCTGCAATCGACAAGTTAATAGTCACTTATAGGTTCAGCCTAGGGCGAGCCAGTTGAAAGCTAGAGGGCAGTCTTATGCTTCTAATCAGGTTAATGACTATCCTACAAATTCGAACACATGAGTTTCTTTCAAGAAGTCTTATAAAAAGCTTCATTTCTGCTACGACTGAAAAATAGCTAAAGAGCATGAAACAGTTGAACACTATCTTACGGCTGTAATGCCTCCATTTCATTAATACAATTTGTCGATGTGACAGAATTTGTGTGTGTAGTATAAGAAAATTATAAGATGCTCTACTCACTTAAACCTAATGAATTGTCAAGATCAGAAAGGAAGCGGGCTTGACATCCAAGCTTGGATGCCTCCGCTTCCAGCATCCCTTCAAGAAATGTCTTCCTTTGCTTGTAGAACTCTAGGCGAACTAATGACGATCCATATGTCTTAATACAACAATACTGGTTGTACAGTACCTGAATCAAATGTAACGATAATACTGCCAACATGATAGCCTCCAATTGACAAGTTAATAGTCACTTATAGCCTAAGTTATAGGTTCAGCCTAGGGCAAGCCATTTGAAAGCTAGCGGGCAGTCTTATGTTTGTAATCAGGTAAATGACTATCCTACAAATTCGAACACATGAGTTTCTTTCAAGAAGTCTTATAAAAAGCTTCATTTCTGCTACGACTGAAAAATAGCTAAAGAGCATGAAACAGTTGAACACTATCTTATGGCTGTAATGCCTCCATTTCATTACAATTTGTCGATGTGACAGAATTTGTGTGTGTAGTATAAGAAAATTATAAGATGCTCTACTCACTTAAACCTAAGGGATTCTCAATAAGATCAGAAAGGAAGCAGGCTTGACCTCCAAGCCTGGATGCCTCCGCTTGCAGCATCCCTTCAAGAAATGTCTTCCTTTGCTTGTAGAACTCCAGGTGAACTGATGCAAATTCGTTAAGAATTTCTAATGACGATCCATATGTTTTAGTACAAGAATACTGGTTGTAGAGTACCTGAATCAAATGTAACGATAATACCGCCAAAATAATAGCCTGCGATCGACAAGTTAATAGTCACTTATAGGTTCAGCCTAGGCCTAGGGCAAGCCATTTGAAAGCTAGAGGACAGTCTTATGTTTGTAATCAGGTAAATGACTATCCTACAAATTCGAACACATGAGTTTCTTTCAAGAAGTCTTATAAAAAGCTTCATTACTGCTACGACTGAAAAATAGCTAAAGAGCATGAAACCGTTGAACACTATCTTACGGCTGTAATGCCTCGATTTCATTACAATTTGCCAATGTGACAGAATTTGTGTGTGTAGTATAAGAAAATTATAAGATGCTCAACTCACTTAAACCTAAGGGATTCTCAATAAGATCAGAAAGGAAGCAGGTTTGACCTCCAAGCCTGGATGCCTCCGCTTCCAGAATGCCTTCGAGGAATGACTTCCTTTGTTTGTAGTACTCCAAGCGGAATTTTGAAAATTCCTTCAGAATTTCCGATGATGATCGATATAATTGCAGGCAGTGATATTGGTTGTAGAGCACCTGAATCAAATGTAACGATAATACCGCCAACATAATAGCCTGCAATCGACAAGTTAATAGTCACTTATAGGTTCAATCTTGAGCAAGCCAGTTGAAAGCTAGAGGGCAGTCTAATCAGGTAAATGACTATCCTACAAAGTCGAACACATGAGTTTCTTTCAAGAAGTCTTATAAAAAGCTTCATTTCTGCTACGACTGAAAAATAGCTAAAGAGCATGAAACAGTTGAACACTATCTTATGGCTGTAATGTCTCCATTTCATTACAATTTGTCGATGTGACAGAATTTGTGTGTGTAGTATAAGAAAATTATAAGATGCTCTACTCACTTGAACCTAAGGGATTCTCAATAAGATCAGAAAGGAAGCAGGCTTGACCTCCAAGCCTGGATGCCTCCGCTTGCAGCATCCCTTCAAGAAATGTCTTCCTTTGCTTGTAGAACTCCAGGTGAACTGATGCAAATTCGTTAAGAATTTCTAATGACGATCCATATGTTTTAGTACAAGAATACTGGTTGTAGAGTACCTGAATCAAATGTAACGATAATACCGCCAAAATAATAGCCTGCGATCGACAAGTTAATAGTCACTTATAGGTTCAGCCTAGGCCTAGGGCAAGCCATTTGAAAGCTAGAGGACAGTCTTATGTTTGTAATCAGGTAAATGACTATCCTACAAATTCGAACACATGAGTTTCTTTCAAGAAGTCTTATAAAAAGCTTCATTACTGCTACGACTGAAAAATAGCTAAAGAGCATGAAACCGTTGAACACTATCTTACGGCTGTAATGCCTCGATTTCATTACAATTTGCCAATGTGACAGAATTTGTGTGTGTAGTATAAGAAAATTATAAGATGCTCAACTCACTTAAACCTAAGGGATTCTCAATAAGATCAGAAAGGAAGCAGGTTTGACCTCCAAGCCTGGATGCCTCCGCTTCCAGAATGCCTTCGAGGAATGACTTCCTTTGTTTGTAGTACTCCAAGCGGAATTTTGAAAATTCCTTCAGAATTTCCGATGATGATCGATATAATTGCAGGCAGTGATATTGGTTGTAGAGCACCTGAATCAAATGTAACGATAATACCGCCAACATAATAGCCTGCAATCGACAAGTTAATAGTCACTTATAGGTTCAATCTTGAGCAAGCCAGTTGAAAGCTAGAGGGCAGTCTAATCAGGTAAATGACTATCCTACAAATTCGAATACATGAGTTTCTTTCAAGAAGTCTTATAAAATCTTCATTACTGCTACGGCTGAAAAATAGCTAAAGAGCATCAAACAGTTGAACATCCCTTCAAGAAATGTCTTCCTATGTTTGTACAACTCCAGACGAATTGAAGTAAATTCATCTAGAATATATTGAAGACCCATACGTTTTGAAGTAAATTCATTTAGAATCTATTGATGACCCATACGTTTTGATACAACCATACTGGTTGTAGAGTACCTGAATCAAATGTAACGATAATACCGCCTGCATAATAGCTTGCAATCGACAAGCTACTAGTCACTTATAAGTTCAATCTTGAGCAAGCCAGTTGAAAGCCAGAGGGCAGTCTTATGTTTCTAATCAGGTAACTATCATACAAACTAACACAAGTAGGCCTACTCCTGAAGGCGAACAGGTATAAACTCCTTCAATATGTATTCAGCTTTTGTGTAGGATTTGATACAACCAAGCTTATTGTACAGCACCTAAATCAACTGTAATGATAATACTGTCAACGTAATAGTTTTCAATCGACAAGTTAATAGTCATTTATAAGTTCAGCCTAGAGCAAGCCAGTTAGAAAATAATAAAAAATCAAACACATGATCGAGTTTCTTTCAAAAAGTCTTATAAAAATCTTCATTACTACTACAACTGAAAAATAGGTAATGGGCATGAAACAGTTGAACATTTTCTGACAGCTGTGATTCTTCTGTGCTGGGTTCTTCATGTAGCCGATGTGGGACCAGTCACTTGTAATTTCTTGTAACAACCTGTGCATTGTGTCCCAACAAATTATGAACTATTCATTCTTGTTGACTTTAATAGCATCAGCAGCGAGGCATTTATGTTGAGTGCAGCGTGGATAACGACTTAACATACCATGTTAGACGAAGAAATTGTCGTCAGCAGTTTGAACATCATATGAAATCCAGTGTCCCTGACCTTATTCATCTGTTCAGAACTCATGCCGACAACAAACTTTACTGAAGAGTCACTGTGATGCTCTGTAAAGTCTATCTGACGGCTGTAATGCCTCCATTTCTTACTTGTAACTGGCTGCGGAATGTCAGCAAGAACCCGATAAAACGAATATATCATCTATGCTGGGTTCTGCATATTGCCAGTCACTGGTAATTGATGTAACAACCTGTGCATTGTGTCCCGAGTTTAGTGTGGATGGCAATTTAATATACCATGTTTGACAAAGAAACCGTCGACAGAAGTTTGAAGAAAATATGAAAGCCAGTATCCCTGACCTTATTCATCTGTTGAGAACTCATGCTGACAACAAACTTTACTGAAGAGTCACTGTGATGCTCTGTAAAGTCTATCTGACGGCTGTAATGCCTCCATTTCTTATTTGTAGCTGGCTGCGGAATGTCAGCAAGAACTTGATAAAACGAATATATCATCATCTATGCTGGGTTCTGCATATTGCCACCCATTTGCTCTAGTACCTTTGAAATTCTTGAACGATGGCAGCTACAAGCAAGGGCGGATACAGAAATTTTGGAAGGGGTGGGCCAAAATTTTCGTCTTGATCGCCGAAAAATCTGATGACTTATTTGTTGTTGTCATTTGTCTCCGATTTTCGAGAAAAAAAGATACCATTTTATCCGCCAAAGAAGTTGACATTTTTAGTCATCAGTCATCTGCTCGACGTAATCTATGCATCTCTACAAACCATTTATCATTGGTTTAATGCTTGTTGAAACCAAATGGGGGGCCATGTCCCATGCACTTTTCAAATGGGGGCATGGCCGGATTGGCCCCTCCTCTGGATCCGCTCCTGGCTACAAGAGACAAACTATAGACCTTTGAACACAGCTTAAAAGTTGTAACTTAACCCTTTAATGACGAGTTTGTACGGTACTAAAAGGGTTCTACCCTGCCATTAGATCTAGGTAAAATTTAAAGTACATTAATATGATGCTAATCTGGCCTAAAAAGTCTTTATTCATTTGCCCTACTTTTAAATGATTTTTTGGTTAATGTTTAAGTAGCCAATACTCAACGACTACACAACGACCTAGACAAAGCACAGAGCTTGGCTCCTTAAAAAGCCATGAAATTTTATGAGAAATTAAGGCTGATTCAAGGTGCAATCACAATAAAACTAAAACAGCACTCTTTACAAACTCCTGAAACACATTTAAACAATGAATTTCGTCAAATGAGAGATATGAGAAATATAAAAAGAGATAGTTGGTCAGTGCCGGCGCCAAGATTTCAGTTTTGGGGGCTGAAGCAGAGATAATTTTGTTCCATTTTCATTTGCCTAAATTTCCTACGCCCTTTTTTTGGTGACTTGGTCCAAATCTCAAGAAAATATTGACTATAATTTAAAATAAATTATAATTGAAAGTAGTAGTCAATTTCCATTTTAATTGAATTTAATCATATTAATTCTAATAGCTAAATATTTTACAAATACCACAACAGGGAACTACAAACTGAAGTATTCTGAGAAAATTTTGGTGTTCAATGTCACACTTATGAGTACAAGCTTCAGATCACATTTAAAAAAAACAATTTCTCTAAGGATGATCATTAGAAAGTCAGAATTAATGTCTCGCTCGTGCACCTCATCGAGAATTATATGTGACACTTAGGCCAACAACCGACCAAAGACAGGTGCTTGACGTTAATTGATCGATGATTGAATAAAAATTAAGCTGCAAAAATTTTGATACTTAGGGGAAGTCGGTAAAGGTCACAGACAAGTAAGAAAGGTTATGTTGGGCAAGGTGGACAAAGGTAAAAATCAGGCAATGCAAAGCAAGTCAAGGTAGGCAAGGTAAATTAAAATAAGGTAAATCAAGTTATGGCAATGTTAGCTAGGCCAATCCATGCACAGCATGGCATGGCCAGGAAAGTGCTGACATGGAGCAAACAACTCTTGATTCCGGCCTTCAGTAGAGTTCAGCAAACTTGATGTATTGTCATTCATATCCACCATGACCATTCAACATATTTAAGCTATGTACATGGCTGCAACGGATTGGATTCCATCCACTTTAACACCATTCCAGTGGTACAGTATGTGATGGACCCTTGGTCTTGTGTCATCCTCCTAAACAAATGTAAGTTACTCAGAAGATTATCTCCAACTAGCCAACCTCACAAGGAGTACTAGCATGTCAAACGTCAATTCTGGGGAAATACCCTAAGTACTGCTTCCGGTTCCTCCTTCACCTCTCTCCAGTCCCTCGCTCTCCTTTCTCTTCCTCCCTCTCTCTCTATCCCTCTTTCTCTTGCCCTATCCATCTACCTGCCCTTCTCCCAGACCAAATAAGTGGCCAGTTCTAAGTGTGCGAGAGGAATCATTGACACACCTAAATACATTTATTATACAGATTTTGCATGTTCAGCAGTTGTAACCAATTTATTTTTTAAAATCAACATAGGATTCACCCAAACATGTCAGCAAATTAATCTCATGGGAGATCATTGGCCATCATCCCAACGACAATAATGCTTATAATTTACTGGGCCGCCTGAGCATTAACTTCGTAAGCTAGCTGAAGTAAGCTAAACTCCTGAAACACATTTAAACAATGAATTTCATAAAATGAATTATATGAGAAATATAAAATGATATAGTTGGTCAGTGGCGGCACCAAGATTTCAGTTTTGGAGACTGAAGCAGAGATAATTTTGTCCCATTTTCATTTGCCTAAATTTCCTGCGACCTTTTTTTTGTGACTTGGTCCAAATCTCAAGAAAATATTGACTATAATTTAAAATAGATTATAATTGAAAGTAGTAGTCAATTTCCATTTTAATTGAATTTAATCGTATTAATTCTAATAGCTAAATATTTTACAAATACCACAAAAGGGAACTACAAACTGAAGTATTCTGAGATTGTTTTGGCGTTTAGCGTTGCACTCACGAGTATTAGCTTGATATCGCATCTTTTCTCGACAATTTCTTTGAGTATGATCATGACCAAGTCGGAATTAATGTCTCTCTCGTGGACCTCATCTAGAATTATATGTGACACTTTGGCCAACAACCTACCAAAGACAGGTGCATAACGTTAATTGATCAATGATTAAATAAAAATTAAGCTGCAACAATTTCGATACTTAGGGGAAGTCGGTAAAGGTCACAGACAAGTAAGAGAGGTTATGTTGGGCAAGGTAGACAAAGGTAAAAAAATATCAGGCAATGCAAAGTAAGTCAAGGTAGGCAAGGTAAATTAAAATAAGGTAAATCAAGTTATGGCAATGTTAGCTAGGCCAAACCATGCACAGCAAGGCATGGCCAGGAAAGTGCCGACATGGAGCAAACAACTCTTGATTCCTGCCTTGAGTAGAGTTCAGCAAACTTGCTGTATTGTCATTCACATCAACCATTCAACATATTTAAGCTATGTACAGGGCTGCAAAAGAACTGTACTCACGGATCGGACTCTCCATCCGTTTTAACACCATTCCAGTGGTGCAGTATGTTATGGACCCTCTGTCTCGTGGCATCCTCCTAAACAAATGTAGGTAAATTACGGTACTCAGGAGATTATCTCCAACTAGCCAACCTCACAAGGAGTGCTAGCCTGTCAGACGTCAATTCTGGGAAAATACCCAACTGTTTCCAGTTCCTCAGGACTTCATTGTATATTGTTCTAGACATTGTCCTGTGCTATTGTATATTATGTTCTCTCTCCAGTCCCTCGCTCTCCCTCTCTCCAGTCCCTCGCTCTCCCTCTCTCCTTTCCTCCCTCTCTCTATCCCTCTTTCTCTTGCCCTATCATTCTACCTGTCCTTCTCCCAGGCCAAATAAGTGGCCAGTTTTAAGTGTGCGAGAGGAATCATTGACACACCTAAATGCATAAATTTATTATACAGATTTTTCATGTTCAGCAGTTGTAGCAAATTTATGTTTTTAAATCAGCAAATTATTTACCCAAACATGTCAGAAAATTAATCTCATGGGAGATCAGTGGCCATCATCCCAACGACAATAATGCTTATAATTGACAGCCACCTGGGCATTAACTTCGTAAGCTAGCAGAATAATCGATCCAGTATTAATGTTGAATGCATAGGACATAAAGAAAAGTGGTATACAATTGAAATACAGGTCTTCAAAAGCAAAGAACGAAAAGCAAATTATATTGGTTTAACACACTTGTCTAATCTGATTTGGTAGCCCACACTTTTCCCAAGTAGCTCCATTCACTCTTCTGCCACTCGCATTGCAATCTGAAAACATACACGATATACAAGATAAAACAGAACAGGAGGTAAGTAGTCCACAACAGGTCGTCATTTCTCTTTCTGTTGCAGAGCTCCTTATGGATGACCCTTTAGTTCTATATAGACACTTAATAGCGAATTGTAAGTATCTCACAAAGTTCTCAGTCTTACCTGGTCCAAAATTCATACAGTATTGATTGAAGTATCTTGAAAGTAAAATTGGTACAAAAGTGAAATGCAGTTGCGCTCATAATCACAATTTTAAACTTACGGAAGTTACACTTATGCGCCGCGGTTGAGTACAAACCACATGACAGAGGGAGCCATCTCCATTCTCAATAAAACTGTCGAGTAAGAATTGTGCTACCTGTCATCAAGCAAAATAAAAATTTGCAAAAATCATTATCAAATGAATCTGAAAAGATGTGCACATGCATCTAAATCATAAACGAATTTTGACATAACGTACAGTGGGGATACTGGCTTATCTCACCTTTTTGAGCAACCTCCAAACTTTGAGAAATTTTAATAAAACTTGGTAAGAATGATTGTCACACGATGCATAACAGAATGAAAGGGCACCACCGTATAATTTTAAAATTTTATTATTTTCCATAGCTTTGAGAACCACCCTAATGTGTACATCTACCAGTTTAAAAATAGAATCGGGTGCAATTTTTGTGCATAAAGTGGTATTTCGTTTGATGTGATATTTGCAATTTACTTCAGGACAATTAATAGAAGAATAATTACTTTTTCGGCATGTCCAAAATTTTGGACAATGGGTAATTGGGATTATAAAGTACACAAATGACTGCAAAATGTTAGCTAATCATCCTAAATGTATATGTAGTGTTAATGTAATCACAGTGAAGATATTAACAGTACTTAACACCATCAGCTTCAGTGTTGACACCAGCTACTTTGGTGTCAACACCAGTTGTCAAAACGTCACAAGGTTCAATGATGACGAAGACTACAACCATGTCCACAGAATCCACATCTGCCTTGATGTTGCCATCACCCTTCATGACAAAGTATTTGTTTTTCTAAGTGTGTTCAGTGCTTGAAGTTCAGCATTGCTAATGTTAGGATTATTTTTTAGATTTCTGTGATTTTTAGTTTCGTATTTAAGCCTATTGAATGGGCATTTATAGGAGCATTAGGATTGGCTGGGTGCAAAAAACTGACAATCTTGACGGGCACTATTTTAGTTGTATCTGATATGTTGTTGCTGCCAACTTGTTGGTGTAATTCTGTTCAATTTTATCTAATTTCTTAGTTTCTAAGTTTTTCTGCCTAAAGTTCAAAATATAGCTTAATTTGTGGATTTCTGTCAAATCGGTTTCTTATAGGTAGACCTGGGAGTGACTTTGGTCAGCTAATCTGACCCCACTTGACCCTAAAGTGACTTGAGGTCGACTTGAAGTCGACTTCTCGGCGTCAAAACGACTTGACCCGACTTGGCAGAAAAACAACCGACTTCCGACTTGAAGTCGACTTCTGACATGGTACTAGCCATTAGCCTAGGTCTACGTACGGCTACTAATGCAAGAAGTCAAGCCAATTTTCCTGCAAGCATTAATTTCATTTGGGCCTACAAATGAGTAGGCCTAATGAGGCCTCAACACTTAATTGATGCATGAATTTGTTAAAGTGTTATTAAGCCCATTTCAAGCTGTTTGTGTTTCAGTTTGAATAGTTTTGTGATGCTTTGGGCCATCTATAGTAACCTAAACAATGCGACGGCAAATTATTAGGCCTATGAATTTTAGCTTGTACATTGTCTGTGATTATTCAGATTACACTCATTATTATTATTTTTTAATATTAATATTAAGTAAATTTGCAAAAAGTGCAAGGTCTAAAATCAAATAGAGGATCGCGGACTGCATGGTTGCACTGAATGGCGTGTTATGATAAGCCTAATTTGTAATTCTGTTTTCATAATTATTTGGCTACTAACACTTCGCAACTTAGCGTATAGCATTGCAAGCGCATCATCCTACAGTAGGCTATACTACAGCTACTAGGCTTACTCACTGACAGTAGGCCTAAAGTCATTCATTGTCCAATTGGCCCTACAATAGTTTTTCCGTCTGCAGACAACTCCAGATGCAGCGCTCCAAAGTAGCGCCAAACTGTCGATTTATTATAGGCCTAGGCCTTGTAGATCCAGCTTTCTTTGCGCCGAATTCACTGACCACTAGAAGTTCACTGATTGCTTGATAAGCACACGTGCTAATATTTTAGTAACATTTTGTTTCACCATTTTAATTGACGTTTGAGCATAAAATTACAAATTATATGAATAGATCGGCAGACTGCAGTCTGCACGATAGCCTACCGGCAAAATAATAGATCTAATCAGTAACCTAGCCTAAGTCTCTGTTTAGCAAAGGCCTCATTCATTCTTGTAAACGCACTAGGCAACAAAAGCTGCTTAAATGTTGTCACAATCATTGGTTTGATATGACAAATTTAACTATGTTTGTGTCTCAAGTCGGTTTAAGTCGACTTCAGGTAAAAACAACTTCAAGTGACTTCTATCTACAAAATTCGACTTGGGGTCAGTTGCGGTGAGCAGAAACGACCCGACCCGACTTGGGATGACCAAGTCGACTGGGGTCGACTTATTGGGGTCGACTCCCAGGTCCACTTATAGGTAAATGTGTTAATTAGTACAACTGAATTTAAAGACCTTTATTTACAACTGTTTCATGTTGATCAAAGGTATATGCTGACATATTATATAAAGTATATTCTTTTTCTTCAATAAACACCGTTTTGTTCTGTATCTGTGTTTCAGGTGTGATGATTGTAATAACAGTTTGCATTTCTTCTCATGAGTTGCAAGGTGTTTATGTGGATAGTTTCAATTCAGTCAGGTCTTATTAGATTGCCAAACATTGTTGTCTTATATTGTCCAACAAAAACATCTCTTCAATAAATTAATGGCACTGCGGCAACAAAACACTTGTTTTGAGGCCAAATACTTTGACATAATTCTTTTGCTATTTATTATTCTAAAAATTTACAGGAAGTTGTAGATGCAAGACGTAGGATGTTGTAAACTCGGTTTTTAAGATAATTATTTAGGCGAACGGGTAGCCTACATGTTATGCAGAGACAGGCAAAGGCATTTACTATGGATTGTTCAAATATGAGAAGAGATTTCTGGTAATGGATACGTTTTCTGGTACAACCTCATTGCACTCTCTGGATTCTTACTTATTAATATTACAGTGCTAAATAGCAACAAAATATGGAATACCACAATCAATTTCCTTGATTTCCAAAAGTATTCACTGGAATCAGCTTAAACCTTCTGTGCAATACATGCAAATAATAAGGCTTATGGGAGTTTGGTTTTCTTAGAGGATATTAACCCTCCAAGCTCCAGCTTTCAGGTGCCTTTAGGAACACACAAGACTATTCAGTTGCAGAGCTGTATATTTGGGAAAATTCTTCCAAACTGTACCAAGCAGTTTCGTGAAACATATTACATATTACTACGGGGTCCCGTAGCTCAGTGGAGAGAGGAGAGCGCTGGTCGTTAAACTGAGAGTCATCCACGCAACCCTGGTTCAAGCCTCGCTCAGGGCATTAATTTATTAAAATTTCTGTTAGCTGCCATTGGTGCTTTGCTGTTGTGTTGCTTGACTCGGGTTCTGCTAAAAATAAAGATAGCCCCCTCCCACTTCTGGCTTGGCCGACCAGGAGTGATCCAGCACTTAGGCCATTAGTGTTAAGCTACCGAACCCACTGCTGTAAAGCCGACCTGCATGTCGTGCTATAGTGGGCCGTATTTCGTACAACATACATGTACTTTTAATCATTCTGCGGTGTGTCAGATTGAGTGATTAAATGATTATTATTATTATTATTCCCAATACTGCCAGATCATGTGCAGACAACCATGATTACTGAAATTCTGACAGACCTTGTAATTTGGTGTATGTGTTGGAACAGTTATTCAAAAGCAGCCAGTATCTTTACATGGACCATCAAAAAAGGTGATTTGAGAACTTTTAAACTTTGTCTTTGAAGATTGCTAAAATCCTTCTCAGCACTATAATCACATAATCATTAACTAATCACAGAAGTAAGTCAACACCGTGTGGAATATTTGTGCAAGATTTTTCGTCTTAGTTAACTACTACTTTCTGTATTTGTGTCTAATTTTGTTGTGATTTTTCCGTTTGTGGTCAAACGAAGTTGAAATATATAATATTAATAAAGTTGAACTTCACAAATGCACTTGGTCTGCTTCGTTTGCCTTCCTTTGCAGTCATCTTGCAGAACACATCATTCCCTAGAGTTGGGATATTTAGACGACCTTGGCCTGGGGTAGAAGTATCCATGGTGGCTGAATTAAGATGCAGCGACAGCTGGGTGTTAGTTTCTTGGGGCTGAGACTTGTCATTGCCGTCCATCTGGAATGACCTCCCTTTAAAACTGCGTTTATTGCATGTAACCAATCGCACATTGTAGCAAAAATCTCAATTTATTTTTACTGTGGCTGGGTTGGGAGCGCTCCTGAATAACCTTTTGAAGGGACACTATATAAGTCCATGGAGTGAATAAACGAATGAACAAATGGAAACTAAATATATATATAGGGTTGCCAGGCGTCCGGTAATGAACCGGACAGTCCGGTATTTACACAAACTGTCCGGTCAGAAATTTCAGACATTACCGGACATGGCTGTGTCCGGTAAATAATTATTGCTGGCAACAAGTATTGGTTACTTGCAGTGTTGTCTCTTGGGGCCATGAAAAGATATCTGCTTACGATTTTCCAACGTAAAATGGATTGCCTTGTGTAGCAGAGAAAATGATTCACGTATCATACTTTATACCTTGTGCATAAAGTTGGAGGGTTGACACAGAGTTCAGGTCGCAATTGAACCGAATCTCCGTGTTTATAATGCCATATCTCTCTCTATCTGTCTGCATGTCTGTCTGTCTGTTTTTCGTCTGTCTGTCTCTCTCAGCACAATTGATCTCTCCCTCTTAGCATGTCTATCTCCACTTTTCCCTAAAACACGGACGCGTGCAATCTGTCTGTGCTTATCTGCCTTTCTATCTCTGTCTGTTTCTGTCTCTCTCTAACTGTGCCAATCTGCCACTCTAGGCTCTCTCTCTCTCTCTCTCTCTCTCTCTCTCTCTCTCTCTCTCTCTCTCTCTCTCTCTCTCTCTCTCTTTCTTTCTCTGACTCTCTCTCTGTCTGTTTTTTCTCTCTCTCTGACTCTCTCTCTCTCTCTCTCTCTGTTTCTCTCTCTCTCTCTGACTCTCTCTCTCTCTCTCTCTCTCTGTTTCTCTCTCTCTCTGATTCTCTCTCCCTCCCCCCCCCCCTCTCTCTCTCTCTCTCTCTCTCTCTCTCTCTCTCTCTCTCTCTCTCTCTCTCTGTTTCTCTCTCTCTCTCTCTGTTTCTCTCTCCTTCTCTCTCTCTCTCTCTCTCTCTCTCTCTCTCTCTCTCTCTCTCTCTCTCTCTCTCTCTCTCTCTCTCTCTCTCTCTCTCTCGTCTTTCAAGCCTGTCCTATAAACCCCAAACTTAGTAATTATTATTGTTTCGAGTACAAAGATTAATTCGCGTCCTAATGATCCGTTCACATTTTGACTTGCATGTCTATAGGTTAACTGCATGGGTTATCTATATGATGGAACTGAGTGATACAATTGTTAAATGTGTTTTTAATATTGTTTAATATCCGAATTCAGTCATTTGTTTTGGCGCCAAATTTTAAAATCAGTCACTATATACATGTAGATAGGCCTACGCATAATTTTATCCACCCTGTAGATTCATAGGCCTGCACTTGGCTGAGTTTCCACATTGCAACTTTCAAACAGTCTCCGGCACCGTATGTAATATATATATATATATATATATATATATATATATATATACACTAGCTGAATTGTACTGTACTGCTGCACCCTATCAGAATAAATCATTGTCATGTTTGTTTCTTTGTATGCTCACTTGTTATAGCGCCACTTCCAGCTTTCTACTCAGAGGCGCTCCCGACTACAGAGCGGACACTGCATCGGAGTTTCACAGGCTTTCGAGAGGCGTTTATTATTAGATTTACTGGTTGGCCAGTGAATTACCCGATGTTGCCCGAGAAATATCGGCTTTCGCCCCCCCACCGCAACGTCTCACCCCGCTCCTACTCCGCCCTCCTCACCCTCCATCTTCCATCGCGTACACGCACACTGCGGCACACACACACACATATATATGTATATACACATAAATATATGCACACACACATATATAAATATACACATAAATATATGCACACACACATATACATATATAATATGGCTCCTTAATGTGATGGCCATTGTCCGGTAATTTTCTGAAGGCAACCTGGCAACCCTATATATATATGATTACTTAATCTACTGAAAAGCAAAGGCAATAAGAGAGAACTACTCAAGCAACAATCTTTGTTTGTAGGACTTGGCACTGCAACAGAAACTAGAAATGCCTAAAATGGAAGAAGCAACTATAATTTTATAGAAGACCGAGCGATTAAAATTATTTATGATGAATGACTCATGGGTCTGTTCTGTAATCAACAGCCAAGCAGGCGTTTGAAAAAAACATGCTTGAACAAGGAGAATTTTATATGCTGGACTACCCAGTGGGAACAGAAACTGGTCAAAGACAGTTTTAACAGCAAAACACCAGCTTCAAGCTGACAACACAGAACTACCGGTATCTCTACATGTATACTTTGTCAGTGTAAAAGTTACCAAGTGCTCTTAGCACACTCTTATCAAAATCCAATTTATTGACAACTTGAATTTGTTTAATTTGGATGGGAGACTATAAAACAAACATTAATAAATGACGGCATAGAAAAAGCTGTTGCAAAACAGGAAAACACCAAAAGAAGCTCCCACTTGTGTGATTCCAGCCAATGGGGGACTCTGTGGAAAATGGCGATTGATAGGGGCGCCACGTTGCCACCTAAGTAAATAAAGAACTTCAGGTAAAAACAAGAACTTCCGGTAAAATCGTGTGATTTGGCTTAGTAGTTGTTTATTTACAAATATTAATCAAAAGTTTAGCACCTGAAGCAGATTAGAAAATATGCCACGTATTGCTGCGTGCCAAAATGTAGAGGAAAAGGAGGTCACAAGTTTCCTAAAGATATTCCGTTGAGACGGCAGTGGATTTCAGCAATAAAACGCGACAGCTTCACGGAGTTTGGTATGCCAGTCCCATTTTAAGGATGACTACACTGATATGACGAGCTACGGTAAGTTATTTAGGACTATCGGTGCTCTGTTTACATTTCTGAAAGGTATGGTAATATTAACACATAGGCTGAGGTAACGATATAATTATGACAGATCTATAGGCCGGCTTGCTAGTTCATCACCATCAACAGTAGCGTAAGAATAATAATAACGGGTGTAATTTGCAAGACATTCTCTGTACTTGTAATCTATGCTTCTAAATCTAAATGTTCTAAAAAGAACCAATGGTAAAAGCAATAACACAGTAATTTTTATAACACATTTGATATTTATTTTCGTTATACTAATAGGTGCGGTGGTAACACTTATTTTTTAAGCTTTTTGCTGACATTTTCAGTTACAAGCCACTGAGTAATGATATGGTAATTACAATGATTAGAAAAAGTGTATTTTTATATCTTATTTGTTTCTCACTTTCTATGACGCCATTCATGCTCACTGCTGAGAGGCAGCGAGCATGAAGGGCGCTATAGAAATGTGCGGAGGACGAAAATACGCTTCGGGTAGCAAACTTTTTCAACTGCTGGTCCCCGCTGTTGGAACAGTCTGCCAATCACTGTTTGTTTGGCCAACTCAGTTGAGACTTTCAAATCTCAACTCAAGACATATCTTTTTTCTAAGGCGTAGGCCTACAACTGACTGATTGCTTTTTTTATAGGCACCTTTGTAATGGCATGTGCTGTTTTACGGCGCCATAGAAATTTTCGTCATTATTATTATCAGAGGTGCTTCTGACTGTAGCGTGGACACAGAATCGGAGTTACACGCCAAAACACCTAAGTAATTGCAAGTAAAGGACTTGCTCAGGGTCCTCACACGGCGACTTGGGGTGGATTGTAACCTGGAACCTCCGGCTCCAAGGCGCCAACGCCACCACTACACCCCTGAAATGTTGTTTATTATCATTATTATTATTAGGTTTTTGTATAAGACAGGCATTTTAGATGTTTTGCTTAGAAATTATTAATTATTATAACGTTTGGTGCTATTTATTATTATTAATAATTTTCAGATGTTTATCTTGAACACTTTTTAAATGGTTATCTTCGTTTTTAGGTTAAAAACCACTTCGAAAAGTCTTGAGAGAAACAGCGGTTCCAAGTCAGTTTGCTTGGACTCCTCAACCATCTGTTCAGGCCTTGCGTATGACAGCACGTCTAGAGACTCGGTGCAGTAAGAAAAGGAAAATATCAGCTGAATTACCCAGACAATGAAATCAATGATCTCAATATGGATAATGAATTAACTGTTGGATTGGCAGTCGAGGTTGTTTCTGAGTCTACGCTTTCGAGCAGCAATTAGCTGACAGATGCAGAGACTGACAGTGGAGGAAGCTTATGCATCTGTCCAAACTTTGGGAAATCAATCACGTGCAGTCTTGTCAATTAGTAACAATGATAAGGTAGTTAATTTTTACACAAGACTGAGAAACTATGCCAAATTTCAGTTCGTGCTTGCAAATTTAGGGCCAGAATATAATTACACGTTTGGTGATGTTGAAAATATCTGTGTAAAGGATAAATTTTTCATGGTTGTGATGAAACTGTACATATAGCCTACCACAAACTTTAAATTGGGCATGATGTTTCATGTATGTGTGAAAGTCAAGTTGATATGTGTTTTGTACTTGGATTTGTTTCATGTCACTTGAGTTGAGGGAGCTGAAAATGTGGCCATCATGTGATTTGGTGAATATTTATGCCTTAAGACATGTGTCGTATTAGATGGGACTGAATGTTCTGTAAGAACTCAAAGCTCTCCTTACCCCAAAAAGCAATATTTTCAACGTATAAGAATCGTAGTATGTTAAAAGGTATTGTTCGGTGCGACACCATCAGGTCTTGAATCATTTGTATCACCTGTACATCATGGATCTACAAGTGACCGAAAAAAATTGTAGAACAGTGGCTTGCCCAGTTTATGTTATTCAGGGACTCCATTATGACACATGAAGGATTTGTTGTAAAGGACATGTTTGCATCATTCAATGTGATGATGATGGTTCTCTGCCCGAAGGCAGGTTCATTGGCTTTACACCCCTGGGGATGAGATGAGTGAGGTGGCTTCCCATTGCCTTCCCCACAGACAGATTACCCCCTCCTAAACATTACCCCCTTTCAAACTGTAAATTGCATCAATCATCGCATTTATTGCACTAAAAATATCAAAAAATTCATCCCGCTTCTTGTTTTGGTCTGAAGATTTTCATCCGTCATCCCACTTCGTGGTTTGTTATCAATATTTTCATCTGTAACTAAAATACTATTCGCCGCTGAAGTTTACATGGAGAAAATGGCTTCGAGGCTATTATTTTTTTCGGATCAAAATATTGATAGCAAACCACGAAGTGGGATGACGGATGAAAATCTTCAGACCAAAACAAGAAATGGGATGATTTTTTTGATTTTTTTAGTGCAATAAATGCGATGATTGATACAAATCTAGTTTCCGGGGGTAATCTGAAGCTGGTTTCAAGTTACCGGGGGGTAATGTTTAGGAGGGGGTAATTTGAAACCTTTACACCGGGGCTTGAACCGCAGTCCGCTGCAACCAACAGATGTATGCCGCTCTCATTATTCCACGTTCTTTATACATAAAAATCAAAAGCAATCTTACATGACCACAAAGTAAGTAGCAAAAGAGTTCACATTGGTCTTTGCAAAATACATGTATACTAAATTTAACACAACCAATGAACTATTCTGAAACACAATTGCCATTGGATATAATATTTGTTTGTTATATGCTATGTAATTTTCGCAGTCACATTGTTTAAGAAATGCTTAGAATGTGACATTGCTTGTGTAGTGCATGTTATGATATTACTATCAGATCTACATTAAATATGTTTTCAAAGTTGAATGTGTAATAGTCTATAAAAGAACTTGTTAAGGCAAGCTTTCTTAAAACGATAAAAGAACTGTTCTAGAGTTGAAAGCACTGCCGCAATGAAGTCAACATCATGTGAAACGCTAATACAATTCATGTCCGCTAAGTGTAAACAAAAAAACACATGTGGCTTCTTAAACAGAAGAGTTAACCCTGAACGTGATAATAATAGTTGAATGTTTTGCTCAATGCAATTTGGCCATTGCTGTCTTCGAGAAAGTGAACAGAAATGGAAGAAAAAGGGGGCTGTTGCACTGAAAGGGCACTTAACTTAACTTCAACAGTGGTCAGCATCGATCAAAAGTCTCAAGAACTGCAAAGGTATCCATGGGCGACTGACTAGCTGAAATGAAAACCCCACAATCTTTTGTTTTCATTCCAAGACTTTTCGGGTGACTGTTCAAAGTGTTTAATGGCAACTGACTCATGTTTCATTCCATGACCTGTGGCTGCTGAATGGACATGCAACTGTGAGATCAGTTGCCACGCAAGCTTGTGTAAATCTGTTCTTACGGTTGCCTTGCAAACGGTGTCCGTCTGGATGTTGTGCACCTTGGTGGTGAATGAGGTAAGGTAGTCATCCGCAGTAAACCATGTAACATCCTTAGAATGGTTACCTTGTCCACGGCCAACGAGGGCATTGAAAGTCGCCCATAACCGCTTCGGTTGGTCAGTGTTTGCAATGATTCTGGCCTCCCAGTGGTCCCGTCCCGTTCCTCAGTAGCGCCTGTGCATGTTACGAACGGATTTGATCCAGGCAGTATGATCCACAGGAGATTGTGTCTTCCTAAACCACCTCTCTAAACAGTGCAGACACCAGCACTCCGCGTCAAACCATGGGGATAGTGGGCGGCGGACGATTGGCGAGTGGGAAGAAATCGGTTGAGGAGGTTTGTTATGGTGGATTCGTAGACCGCGAAGATGTTGGCAACTGGCAGGTTCTCCAGGGTAGATGGATCAGCGATGACTGGGATATCGAGAAGCGTAGAGTTGAAGGCTGCCCGGTCAAGACTCCGCCAGTCTAATGAAGAAGGATGGAGCTTCAAAGAGGAACGGGATGGATGCGACGATGAGGCCATGATCGGAGATGGTAGGTGGATGGAATAAAATCAAGTATGCGTTTACTGCATTCTCCTCAATAAATGGAATCTGTAAAAAGAAACAGACATTTTAAAGTTATACCTGAAATGTCCTGCATACAAGTGCTTGAAAGCAAATGAGAAATACACAGTAGATGCTTCATGAAAGAAGAACATTAATTTGAGGTATAAAAATCCAAGAATAATTTAATTCGATATAAAAATTGTGAGAGGCACTATATAAATTTATGGATACACAGAAGAACAAATGGGCTGGTAAATATTACAGGCGAATCAGTACTTTTGTGATGTACAGTCCATATTGTAAAGCCGTAGGCAAACAGGACTATCTCTAAATACAAATCAGCAGTGATGCAAGTATATTAACTTTACACCCTAACCCTATGGTTTACTCATATGCGTTTAAAACCGTCCTTTATAACCGGGTTTGGGAACACTCCTGAGTAGTTAAATTTCAATGGGTGCTACATAAATTTTGGTCAGCGTTTACCTAAATCTCCAAACAGAATGAGTGGTTTGTAAGCATTGCGTAAAATCAGTTGCGTTTAGTTAATTATTTCGTTATCTTACCGCTCAAGAAGCTCGTGTTAACTTCCAGAACTCTTGGTTTATCTTTGCCTCGACTCGACTTTCAGCGTTTCTTCCAATTTGCGTAATTAACCATGATGGAATTAAATTTTAATGCTAACGCGAAGCAATCGATCATAACAACATAAACACTGAAACCAAGACCGACAACGGCAGAACAGCCTAAACCTATGTACATAGTGGCGACATCTATTTTCACTTGAAGGAACTGCTCACAGAGTCCCCCATTAATGCCAGAAACATGAGCGGAGTGTGATTTCAGTTCTTGGGTAGGGGGCTAAAAATAACTTAGGCTTAAGAGCGGCGTAGACAATATTTTCATCGACTGACCAAATTTCTGAAGACTTAGGGCCAAAAAGTTGACGACCTGTTTTTCGTCCTTCGCTTGAAATCTCATGAAGATACACAGGTGCTTTTTCTTTCGATTGTTGAAAACCTTGTGCAAATATTTTTACAGCCTTCTTGGGGTTTAGCCCCTGATAAACTGCGCATGCCCAAAAGAATCTTGTCAATTTCTGCCAAAGAATTCTGCGTCAAAATAAATTTCTGAATTGACCAGATGATTACAAAATAAAATATTTAAATGTGTGACTATAAAGCCAAACAAGTAGCCTACATTTGCAAGAAACATGCAAGAAGGTACAAAATGAGTCAAATTGAGACCTTTGCATAGCTACCTTTAAGAGCCGGGTTCTTAAAGCTCGATTCGGTTTAAGGATTTATAATGCCCCTGTCCGAGTACAATCTAATAATAGGTGCTCCCAAGGCGAAGAACCCTTCATAAAAAGTCTTAAGAAAATGGGCAGAAACATTAGTGGCCCAGATAAGATCTGGGCACAAGTTATAGCAGGAAGATCTTTCCAGAGCAAAATGCCAACAGCCAACTGAGGCATAGACATGATGCTGTATTGAGGCATTAAGAGAGTCACGTACGCCGGTCATTCATTAACCTTTTCGCTACCGGAGGTAAAAAAATTCCTGTGACCGGAGAAATATTGGAAAATTCGACTTTTATCTTTTTTGACGGTAGTGATTATAATGAGCTGTTCGTATGCTCCATTTTTACTGATGATCATAAAGGTTATGTAAAAACAAAAGTTAGTTGTATTTTTCATTTATATAGCGCCTCTTCAAAGACAACTATTCAACTCAAAATAATAGAACCATATGATGTTATGGCAATAGTTCAAGTTTGCATTACGTGTCCACAATTCAGATGGCTAAATGTAAGCTTTGTCAGGGTCGTCAAATGTAAGCTTTGCCAGGGGCGCCAAATGCATGCTTTGCCTGGGGCACCAAATCATGCTTTTCCTGGGGCGCCAAATGTATGCTTTGCCATGGGCGCCAAATGTATGCTTTGCCAGAGGCGCCAAATGTATGCTTTGCCAGGGGCGCTAAATGTAGGCTTTGACAGGGGCGCCAAATGTATGCTTTGCCAGGGGCGCCAAATGTATGCTTTGCCAGGGGCGCCAAATGCATGCTTTGCCAGGGGCGCCAAATGTATGCTTTGCCAGGGGCGCCAAATGTATGCTTTGCCAGGGGCGCCAATTGTATGCTTTGCCATGCAGGGGCGCTAAATGTAGGCTTTGACAGGGGCGCCAAATGCATGCTTTGCCTGGAGCGCCAAATCATGCTTTGGCTAGGGCGCCAAATGTATGCTTTGCCAGGGGTGCCAAATGCATGCTTTGACTGGGGCGCCAAATCATGCTTTGTCTGGGGCGCCAAATGTATGCATTGCCAGGGGCGCCAAATGTATGCTTTCCCAAGGGCGCCAAATGCATGCTTTGCCTGGAACGCCAAATCATGCTTTGCCTGGGGCGCCAAATGCATGCTTTGCCAGGGGCGCCAAATGCATGCTTTGCCTGGGGCGCCAAATCATGCTTTGGCTGGGGCGCCAAATGTATGCTTTGCCAGGGGCGCCAAATGTATGTATGCTTTGCCAGAGGCGCCAAATGTATGCTTTGCCAGGGGCGCCAAATGTAAGCATTGCCGGGGGCGCCAAATGTAAGCTTTGCCATATGGGCTAAGGCTGGCCCTGCTTCAATAGGGGCTTTCCGAGCATGCCACTCACAATTAAACAGCTTAAACAGACAGCGTAGTACCGCCGGATATATCCGGCACTGAGGGAATACGATTTATTTCCTCCGCCGGATATATCCGGCGTCCTAGGTATCGAATGGGTTAAGTGTATTTATATGGCGCCTCTTCAAAGGACTACTCAGAGGCGCTCCCAACCTCAGCACGGCCAAATACATCCCCCACACCCATCCCCTCTCGACGATGCGCGCCTTGGCGACCGTCCGCCGGACGCTCAATTGTCTCCCTCCCCCAAATCTGGATTACCACAAGAGGACGGGGATGGATTAAACACTGCCCACAGACCTCCGCCTGTTCGCTAATCCTATCTACCCATGGCAATCTCCCCTCTTAATTCAATCCAGGGCTTTTTAACGTGCAGTTGTACACAAAATGTGCAGTTTTAAATGGATTTGTGCAGCTGTAGAAGCACTTCTGTCACATATTCTGTGCAGTTAAAACTAGCAAAAAGGTCATCAATTGTCATCCGATTGGAAGTAATTTATCATGGAGAATGGGAAGGGAAAGAAGGGGTTGTGCAGTGCATAAAGTGTGGAAAAATAAGTGCCTGGACGCCCCTTACCTTTCCACAAGAAGTGCCTGGACGTACCCTACCTTTCCAGGCTTTATAATACTGGCCGACAAGTGGCAGGACGGCGTTCAGATTTTAAAATAAGTGCATGGACGCCGTCCATGACCGTCCAGCCACACTTTAAGCCCTGGGGTTGTGCAGTTCTAAAATTTCCTTTAAAACAGCCCTGATTCAATCTCTCCTCCGCTTGCACTCTCCTCTGCTGCTTTCCATTCACGACTGAAAACCGAACTATTCAAGCTCTACTATCCAGATTTTAATCAGGTTCCATGTGCACCCAACTACCACCATCACCGACCGTCACCGTAGCATCACGTAAGCTTACTCGATCCTCGCCGTCCTCGGCTTGGCCCGGATTTTGACCTATCACCGGAACGAAAAAGGCATCTATGCCATGGCTATTGCGGACTTGATTTGACGTAGCGCCAGTGTGAGAATTGTGGAAAAATAACTGGGGGGTTGGACCATTATCCACATGGAATTAGGGTGTAAAAAACATACTTTAACATGGGGCTCTAAGAAAGACTGGGGGGTCGAAACCCCCCAACCCCCCTGGCAATTCTCACGTACCCTGCGTAGCGCCGGTGAATATATAAGCTGGTCTGTCTGACGTGGCTTTGTGGGCGCTGAGAAATTCTCAAAGATTTACTTTGCATATACATTACATAATTTACATCAGGCTACATATACAATTATACATGTTAGAGATGTCAATAGGCCTACGCAGGGCCGTAGCAAGAAAGAGCGTGGCCCCCCTCCGAACATAACGTATCTCCGGGGTGGCGGGGCCCCTTACAATGCAGAAACTGGAATGCGGTATTTATTTCATGCAATATGCAGAGTTTGTATTGTATAGACCTGCAATAGGCCCTATATAAGCCGCCTGTTACGTATTTGCTCCACGGTTTTAGCAGTAAAACTGACATGGCATGTGCAATAGTGTCAATAAATGTCACTTATCTAGTTGTGCCTTAACTTTTTTGCCACTTTTGGGGCCCCTTCCGTGCGGGGCCCCCTCCGGTCGGAGGGTACGAAGGGCGGTCGCTACGTACGCCTCTGGGCCTACGGCCAAGGATTCTACACTGTGAGCCATAAAAAACCGTGCCAATTTATTTTTAGCTATATCTCGGTCGATATTTTAACAATTTTATATCTTTTTGTGTCGTTTGAAAGAAAAATTAAATCTCTACGATTTACTTATTTACTTGCGCGATGACGTCATATCCGTTTCGCAGCATAATGTAAATAAAGTTGATGGTTGAAAATTTGAGTTAAAATTTTAAAATGTTGAGCTATGAGGATAAAATTTTAATTAAAAATCTGCGGGAATGCAAAAATTATTCTTCTAGACGATTAATTAAGGAGTTTCCGAACAAGAATTGGAAAAGAAGAACATTAGATGACTTTCTGCGAAAGTTGAGAACTATCGGTTCAGTTGAACGCGCTGCGGGAAGTGGTCGGCCAAAATCGTCGCGAACTGAAGATAATGTCGCCGCTGTCAATGAATTGGTTCAGAGCCAGGAAGACAAGCCTAAAACACATCTTTCAACCAGACAAATCGCGAGAGAGCTGAATCTTACACAAACAACGGTCAGACGCATTATTCATAACGATTTGGAACTGAAATGCTTAAAAAGACGACGGGCTCAGGAACTGACCACCGCGAATCGTCAAATGCGCCACATTGCTGGCGACATGTTAATTTTCCAACAAGATTCAGCTCCGGCGCATCGGGCTCGTAAAACAATTGAGTATCTGTCTCGCAATGCACCACTTCATAGGGCCAGAGATATGGCCACCAAAGTCGCCTGACCTAAATCCAGTCGATTATTCCATCTGGTCCATTATGGAACAGCGCGTGTACCAAAAGCGCATTCAGAACACTGATGAACTTCCATCTTATTGACACTGCAATTGTTCAGTGGCGACGTCGCTTGGCAAAATGTGTACGTGAAAAAGGAAGTCATTTTCAACACAAACTTTAAACAAATAAAGGCACTGAAAAATTGTTTGCATTTAAGTAGTAAAAATGCAGCATTGATCGATTCTCACGTGTTTTTTTAGTGTCTTCAGTTTCGCAAGACAAGTTTAACATACATGTAGGATGAAATCGATAATGTTTATTTCTGCTCTTTAGAGTATTGATTCCTGTTTCAAATAATGCAAAAAGTGTAAAAATCGATAAAGAAATGACAGAGATATAGCTAAACATAAAGTGGCACGGTTTTTTATGGCTCACAGTGTATAGGCCTACAGTTATAAATATAAATCGTCCTTGCCTACGGCTTAACAAGGCGAGGAGTAACCTGACCTATCGACCTATTGAGATGTCAAAATGGCTTATTTCTGCGAAGAGCGCTAATTCTACTGCGCCACCGGGTTATGTGTGAATTGACAACGTGAGGTCTTGATTGTGGAGTTTAAAATTAAAATTAGTGGAACAAAAATTATGTGTCACAATCATTTTAGATTGAATTTCGCAGAATATTCATAAATTAATTGTAAGTAGGCCTACAAAATTTGTAGGCCTACTTACAATTAATTTATGAATATTCTGCGAAATTCAATCTAAAATGATTGTGACACATAATTTAATTATGGTGAACTCACCAAAATAAACCCAACTTTAGCCCAAAAAACCCAGACGAAGGCCAAAAAAAACATAGATCTAGTGGAAAAGCCCAGCTGTGGCATCATTGGTTGGCGCCCCGCTTCGGCCCTTCCACCAAAGATCTTGTAATCCGAAAGGCTACAATTAAGAGCTTTCCACGAGACGACGACCCGTCTCGTCAAGACCAACGACCTCATATGATCAAGACCCGTCATTTCCCTTGACCTTGTTCTGACCCAATGAAAACCAGACTTTGAACTCCATTGGACAACTCTGACATGACGCGGGGCTCGTCAATAAGCTGATAGGCCTACCTCGTGTTTTGCTTTTGAGTGACGCTTCAGAGGTCTTGAGATTCCGATGACGATTCGGAGCAAACTAGAGTACTTGGACTTGACCCGCTGCCTATCGATTTTGTTTTGATTGAGCGCCTGTGAATAAGCTGGTTCCCGCGACTTGGCTTTTGTGGGCGCTGTAGAAGTCTCGAGATTACGATTACGATTACTTGCCTAGGCATAGGCATGGACGGAGTTTATCAGGGGCTAGTGGGAGCTAAGCCCAACCCCAAGAAGAGCCAAATTCATTTTTTCTACCGTGTAAATGGTTCTTTTCCCGGGCTTAGCGCCCCAAGAAGGCTTTAGTCCCTCCAAGAACGGAAACAAAACTCCGCCCATGGGCATAGGCCTATGCGGACCTCTACCAAATTGTAAGTAATTAAGTAAGTAGGCAAGTAAGTAAATAGGTAAGTAAGTAAGTAGCCTAAGTAAGTATTGACAAACTCTCAGTTGCAGACCTCGTTCTGAGTTACAGGACATATTATTATTATGGCAGTCATTACAATACTTCAGGACGCATAAGGGTTCCCCCATTACTAATACGCTGCACACCGTAATTAGGTATGACTGGACCATTGTGCGACCGTATACCTACGTAAAAATCATTACGAAGATAGCCCTCTTCGCTGGTGCCAATTATTTTGTTGTGATGATGCTATTTATAGCGGCCACGTGATGTAAATAATCACGCGATGGCGCACGATGCTCTGATTGGTCGGTCGTTTCTCGTTCCATCATCATCTGTCAAGATGGCGTCGTCGTCGGGTTGGCTCTATCCTCCAAACGGAACATTTAACGAAATGGACGACAATATTTCGCAGCCACTGGACCTAGAAAGCGTAATTTTTAATGATTTTGATGGTGTGTATTCTGGTTATCTTACAGCAGCTAAAATCTTATCGCGCATGTGGTTGTGTAGTGCGAGTTGTTTTCGACATCCATGGCGGTCTGGGTGTGACTGTTTACTGTAACTCTGCATTTATTAAAGGTTCGGTAAACATGTATTTTAACGTCCTAAATTATTCGCCATTGCATGGGTTTCAGCATTGGTCGAATACAAGTCGATTGCTAAATTAGTAAACGTATTTTAGTGCCGGAAATTATTCGCCATTGCATGGGTTTCAGCGTTTGTCGAATACAAGTCGGTTGCTAAATTAGTAAACGTATTTTAGTGTCGGAAGTTATTCGCCATTGTATGGGTTTCAGCGTTTGTCGAATGCAAGTCGGTTTTTAAATTGATAAACATGTATTTTTGTTAAATAGAAGTCTGATTGATTTCAATGGTTTTTACTGAAAGAGATGTTGGAACGGTAGGGTTTATGAAAACAAGGTAGCTGAAATCAAGTTGGACTGATGAACAGTAATTTTAATTAAATGGAAGTTATATTGATGAAAATAGCTGGTGCCGAAATAGAAGGGGGATCGATGAAACGAATTCTTGACTAAGCAGAGCTTGGATCCACGAGCAGGTTTCTTGTCAAACTAGAAGTTGAATTGCGTGAAACTAATAATGCTACAATGAACGAATAATTTACGTCGCTAAAATACATGTTTGCCATTAAGTTATTTTGTATTGATAATTTAAAATGGAGGCTGGATTGATTAAAATAATTGTTTGCATGAATGGAAGTTAGATTGGTGAAACTGATTCTTTGTTTAAACAGAAGCTGAATTGATGAAAATAATTGTTTCCATGAATAAAGCTGGTGCTTTACTCACACTTGCTTTATGTGGGGCGCGGTGGTGTAGTGGTTATGTTCGTCGCCTTGCAGCAGGAGGGTTGCAAGTTCGAATTTGCCTCAAGTCATCGCGTCAGGACCTTGGGCAAGTCCTCCACTTGCAATTGCTCCGCGCTTCAGCGTGAAACTTCGATGTCCACGCTGTAGTCGTAAGCTCCTCTCTAGTAGACAGCTCTTAAAGGGGCACTGTAACAAGTGCACATACAAACAGTTATGCCTCGGATTCAGATTATAATTACTGCTATAAGGCATTTTACTTAGCTCTGTGATGTATTCTGTTGCAGTTTTTGATGATTACATTGGTCAAGACCAGGTGTCGGCTACCGTGTCAGGTGAGCCGCAGAATGACCTGGCAGACGGCCTGGTTTACCTGAACCCTGTCAAGAATGAAAACGACGGTCACTACCAGGCAGAGAGGAATCTGGAGATGGACGTGATGGATCTGCTTGCTCTTGCCGCTGGCCGTGGCATCGGATCAAACACGTCTCTGTCGGCCGTGACCAACTGTGTCCAGAGTCCGGTCATGAACGAAGCTTATCAGGTGGCTTCCGTGAATAACGGTTTCAACGCACCGTTTTTCAACAGCATCGTTTCAAACCCTTCGGTGACGAGCAGTTGCGTCACCGTGCCGTCGATACAGATGCAGTCGAAGCAGCAGCAGCTCATCAAGCAGCTGCTGGAGATGCAGACGGACGTGTCGTCGGCGCAGGTCATCGCTCAGCTGCTGAATCAGATGCAGCAGGCTGATGTCCAAGTCCAACCGCAACCCCAGCAACAGCAGCAGCAGCACCAACAGGTTGTTCTTCCACTTCAGCAGCAGCAGCAGCAGCAGACGGCACCACAACCCAAGCTGACCATGTCCCTTGAAACAGCGCTGCAGCTGATGGCACAGGCAGGGGTTCAGCAGCAGCAGCAGCCGGTAGTGAAGCGTCAGATCCAGCTGCACACCGATCTGGCGCAGCATGTGGTCACGCCTCAGATAACCCAGCAGCAGCAGCAGCAGCAGGTCTCGATTCAGCAGCCTCAGTTCATCCAGGCAACAGCAACAGCACCGCTGCAGTTCACCATGTCCAATGGTACGACGGTCGAACAGAAACCAATCCTTCAGAATAACGCGCAACAGTCGCAGACCATTGGAGGCCAACGAGTTATCGTTCAGCAAGTGCAAGCTCAGCATCAGCATTCACCGGTGACGGCTGCCACTGTGGCTCTGCCTCAGTCGCTGATCATCAACACTCAGCCACGCCAGCAGCTGCAGCAGCAGCAGCAGCAGCAGCCACAGCAGCAGCCATCTCAAATTACCTTGCAGCAGCTTCAGCAGGTATGATTGTGGGTGTGTGTGTCATGTGCAGTTTTCTGTATGGTCTTGATGTGCTGCATGAATTAATGGTAGATGATATCCACTGTTTAATTTAAGTACATACTTATAGGTAAATTTTGATTTCAGTTTTGTAACACAAAGTAATCTTTGTACATTATGTTTTTATAATTGGTTATCAAGAAAATTCATTTGTAAATAATGGCTAAGTTGCTTGATGATACAATAATCCTCAATAACAAATGGCAAAGTGAAAAATTACTAACTGGAAGGAAGATTACGTGACATTTCCACCAGATATGTATGTGAATGTGCTTTTGTCTCGGATTCTCGAGAAGTCAATATAATTTTACTCATTTTTACAGAAACTTTGAGAGCTTTGCTAAAGCTACTTTGCAAAAGTTAGATACATACATGTGCAATTTGTAGATATATACATAGTTACATACATGTTGAATGATTGTTCATACAGGCATATCTGGATGCATACACATTCATACAGTCATAATACACTTGCATACAAAGTTTCTGGCTGTTGCAATTTCATGCTTCAATTTTACTGCGTATTTATAAAGGATATTCTCTTGTTTATCTTTACAGCTTTTACAGACGCAGTTTGTTAACGACACCCCGAACGCCAGCATTATTATAACGACTGCGCCGACTACAACCGTGGCAGCAACACAGAAGAGCACTGTTCCTGTACAGAACATTGCGATAAACAGCACATGCAATCCCATCAACACTCTGGTGACTGGATTCCCGATGCAGGTCAGCGAGAATGAGAAGATTCCAATCAGCCGAATCACACCTTCGCCGAAGATTGTCCATGGTCGTGGCGAGAAAAGAACGGCGCACAATGCAATCGAGAAGCGTTACAGGCTGAGCATCAATGATAAGATAATGGAACTGAAAGACCTGATATCAGGACAGGATTCAAAGGTACGTTAGAAGCCAGTTTGTGAAAGGTCTGTGGAACAGTGCGTAATTGTTCAAGTTGAATTACAGTGCTTGGTGCTATTTGTGAGGCTTGGATTTCATTGAATCTTTTTAATCTGATGTTCAATTGCTCTGCTTTGTAAAATTTGCTGCTCGTGCAACTTCGGGTGTATTGAGTTATTTTGATTATGATGACCTTAGGTTTGTCTTTTAAATTGGTCTCTATTAACTTGATGCGTTAGTAAGTATAGTCTTTATTAGAAGGCCTTTAAATATTGGAAGTCTTAGTTTTTGCATCTTATTTCCATGTGCAAATTGTGTATATGTCTGCAAGTGAATTAACCATCTTTGCATTATGGTCCCAGGTCAAGTCACTGACCTTTGATTGTTATTAGTATTATTATTATTATTAATAAGTAAATTTGTAACCCTTTGTTGCACAAAGATGCAGCAAGCATTTTTTTGCATCGAACTGAGTTTAGATTTTATCTGTTACATTGTTTCTTTGAGTTTCCTATGATTGTTTATTTGGTTTCTGAATGTCTTTTGTAGCTGAACAAATCGGCAGTACTGCGCAAGGCCATTGAATACATCAAGTATCTACAGAATACCAACAGTCGCCTGAAGCAGGAAAACATATCCCTCAAATTGTCTGGAAGTGGACAGAAAGGTAAGTCACTTGTTTTCAGCGACTGACTTTTGAAACATGACTCTGATAATGACTTGGTTGTTGCAATGTCTGTTGATATCTTGGAAGTTGACTGCGTTGAAGCCTCTAATTATTATATTTTGTTTGGCAGATGTGTTATTTGAAAGCCGTGAATAAATTAGAAAATGATCAATTGCAAGTTATTCATGTGGTCTACTGATTTTTGATGTCACGTCTGTTGATATCTTTTAAGCTGACTGTTGAAGCCACTAATTATTATATTTTGGTTGGCAGATCTATGTGTTATTTGAAAGCCATGAATAAATTAGAAGATGATCAATTGCAAGTTATTTATGTGGTCTACTGATTTTTAATGTCGCATTTTAAATTGCTCCGTTTGTTTCGTTGTGGTTGTGGTCTAGACATTCAAGCAATGATCTCGGCCATTCAGGATAGCAAACAGCCGGACATGCTGCCTGATTACCCAACACCACCCAGTTCGAGCAGCGACACTCTTTCCTCTTCAGCGAGTTGTGATGGTTCCAACCCGGGCAGTCCCGCATGTCTGGATGACAATACTACAAATGGTTTGTTTCATTGGTTATTCCTTAGTTGCTCAATTTCTGTTGTTAATTGCACGCTGAAATTAAAAGGGTGATTTATTATTTGTCTTGCGTTCAAAAAGCATCCTGCAGTTTTGTTTGGTTTTATTTGTGGTAGCATGCTACCAGAGCATTCTAAGTGTTCATTGTAGTATTGCGAAGCTGGAATGCTGGATGCAGTATCTCTGATTCAGCATCATCATGTATTGTACCGCACGGCATTTATGTAGAACCTGTTGGTTGAAGTGTTCGTGATGAATCCACTGTTTAGAACCATGAGCAAGTTCACAAAGTGTGCTTACTTGTCTACTCGTGTAAGGTCTTTCAAGGAATGGTGTGTCTATTGGTAAACAAAATCGAGCACTTTTGCAAGATGCACTGAAGTTCAGACCTTTAGCTATGTATTGTATTGTATTGTATAAAAACATTTATAAAGCGCCTCTACTAGGGTGAACCGTTGAGAGGCGCTCCCAGTGCGCAAGGCCACGAGAGAAAAAATAGGTTTTAAGAAAAGAAAATGAGGAGGAGGGATTACCTGTCAGAAGTTGAGATCGAATAGAAGGAGAGAGCGTATTCCAAAGAGAGGGGCCAGTTGATGTAAAGGAACGGGACTGAGCCATAGCCGTTCTAGTAGGAGGTACTAACCATCTACCCGTCGAAAGGACTGGTAGATAAAACAGTTTTGGATGGGCACAAGTTGTGCATGGACAGGTTTGAAATGGAGGTGTCTATGGGAGCAAGCCCTTAGCCAGCAGCCCGTCAAATGCTTTTGGATGCCCTAATCTTAATTTCTGACTAAGTGTCTGTTGGGGGTCGTTTTCTCATATGCAGATATTGTGTTTTTCCCTATAAATTGGTCCTTGAGAAGATTTTGCTCTATATGAATGTATGTTTGTGTGTATTTGCGTATATTTGGGATTTTGTTGAGCATGAAATACAATTGATGTTAGTGGAAAGTTTCTTTGCATTGCACTGACCTTAATGAAATTGCCGTTTGTTGCAGATGCGGATAGTATGATGGACATATCTGGGGGCTTCACCGGAATGCTGGACCGATCGAGAGTAATACTGTGTGTTTTCATGTTGACGCTTCTCGTTGTCAACCCATTCAACATTCTCATCAGTGACATGGCTGCAAAGCGTGGTCAGGATGCATTTGGCCATTCCAATATGAAGATGCGCACGCTTCAGGGAATTGAAGGTTGTAACTTTGTTTCAGAAATTGTTATGCTTTATACTGAATTTTGTGGGTATTGTGGTATCCATTTATGATACATAAGAATTCATTAACTACAGAGACATTTTAAAACTTTATCAGTGTTAGAATTACAATACGATGTTGCATTATTTAAATGATTTAATTTAATTAACTTTTTTGTTTAACCATCTTTATTGGTGTTCATTTTACGGCTTGTTTGAACATGGATTGCATATATTTCATTTGTTGCATTGTTCGAATCTATCAACGCAGACTCACAGTAGTAACTTTGGAAGTTTTTCTGCTGCTAAATATTGCCATGGTAGATTTGAGATTGTAACTGTAATTCAGACAATTTATATAGCATCGTCAGTAGCAAGCCACTTCTAGGATGCTTTACACGCATATTGTCAACTATCAGAGTAAATGTAGTGAGCTCGAGAATAAGAGGTCTATGTTGCTTCAAGGCATACCTTTTATGTGTTCAACTAGTTATAATCTTCACTTCACGATAAGTAACCTTTTTTTGTCTGATTTTATTCAATGTTTTTATCAGGTGATTCGAGCTGGTTTGATTGGCTGCCAACGAACATCTTAATTTGGATTCTAAATGGAATCATAGCGGTTGGAGTCATTGCAAGGCTGTTTATGTTTGGTGAACCAGTTACAAAGCCGATGTCAAAATCATCGGTTTCTTACTGGCGCAGTCGGCGCCAAGCGGATGTGTACTTGGCAAGAGTAAGATGACCTTTTTATCATTTGAATGATATGCATAAATGCCGTTCTTTGTCTACAGTTGTTAGTCTATAGAATAAAACTAAAGCAGTTACATATTTATTGTACATATTTATTTCGAATGCCTCACAAATGCAAATTGAGGGTTTTTAGTTATGAATTTCAATTTTTGTGAAATGTTTTTGTTTGTCTGCTTTATATTTGCTTATAAACAGAAGTTTTTCCTTGACCATTTACTGACAAGCATTTATTAATATATATATGGGAAACCAATGCATATCATCGTTAAGAGTTAAACTTTTGAAGAAAAACATGCTCTGTTACAGTTCTTCTTGCATGTGTTTTTAGGGCAGTTACAATGAAGCTGAGGTTCAGTTGAGGTCCTGCTTGATGTTTCTCGGTCGGCCATTGCCGACAAATAAGGTGGATTTGTTGGCCAATCTCTGTTGGAACGGCTTGCGCCAGATGCTGCATCGTATTCACGTCGGGCGTTGGCTCGAGGCAAAGGCAGGCGGCATGTGGCACAACGTCTCCAATCATGACATCCAGATGTCGGCACGAGATGCGGCCGATGTTTATCATAAGCTGCTGCAGATGAATCTTATTGGTAGGTTTCTGAGTTTCGGTGCATTGTATAGTTTATACTTCTGTTGTTGTTGTCTATCCTTACACTGGGTATGACTGGATTTAATTTGTCACTTTTAATTGGGTATCTGATTCTCGGTGGTAATTTTTCCAGCAGTTTGAGCATTATGTTTGTTCGTGTGAACTTGATAATTTTATCATACTCTAGACTTGTTTATGTGGCCAAGGAATATGTTTGTTCTAAGGTATCTGCAAGGTGCTTTGATAGTGTGCGATTGCATTACAAAATCGAACACAAAACACAGTGTTTTTTTGACAGATCTTTTTTCCTGCTATTCATAGGCTGGATGTATGTGTGGTGTTTGATTTGACAGATCTTTTTTCCTGCTATTCATAGGCTGGATGTATTTTTTGTTTGTTTGTATATACATGTGTATTTTTTGTGTATACATGTATGCTCAAGTGTCTGTAAAAAGTGTGTGTACAGATTGATTAATTTTTGGGTTGAGAGTGGTGATTAAATTTGATAATGTGAGTAAAGGCATGATGTTGATGTTTAGCACTTTTGACTTGTAGATCAACCCAATCAGGGGAGATTGGACAGAGCCAATATGGCTCTAAATGCAGTTAACTTGGGTGAGGCTGCTGGTGAACTATTACCACAGGATGTTCTTGCTGAAATCTACGTCCTTGCTGCTATGGTCTTCAAGGCAATGTCACCAGCGAAGCCAGAACTGCTGATGGTAAATTGCTCATTTGAATCAATCAATCAATATTTGTATCTATCACCATATTACATGGGAAGCAATCAATTTAGGCATTCATGTACATTGTTATCAATCGGCAGACCCAAAGGAACATAAGGCTCCACAACCAGGCCACCCTAGATTCATCAACATGTAACGTAATACAATATGTCTTCTGTTGTTTGCCTTTCGACCAGTTTCATATTGCATGCACTCTTACCTCGTCTAATATTATTTTAATTCATCAACTGTGTGCTCAGTTGATGACCTTGTGGAAAACATTGCCTCTGAATATGTTGATGAAATTTTCTGAAGTTGCATGTGAAGTCTTATCATATTGGGTAGACGTAGTTAGTTGCTAGTAATTGAAACTGAAGCAATGGTAACTGAATACATGCATATATAGATTAATTTGAATTCTAAGTCATCTTGTACTTCAAAAGTGTAGCAGGTTGCAGAATGAATAAAAAAGTTAAATTTATGTACTTATATAATAAAGATTGCTGTTCAAAACAAAGATTTTGAAAACAGTTTACGACAAAGTGTCACAACTCCTGTTTTAAAGAGTGATCGAAACTTTTTCAGAGCGTGTAGGGGTATGCTTGTGGACGTTATTTTGCTAAAGCTCATCTTAAGCATCTCGCTAAGCATTTTTATATCACACTTACTGTTTAAAGTAATTACAAGCAAAACTCTAATTACTGCATTTAAACTAAGTAGATTTTTCTGTTGGTGCTGTCTATTTAACGGTTTGCCATTGCATAGGAATGAGTAAAAATGGTTTTGATGTTATTTGCAGCAATATTTGGTTAAGCAGATGTTCCGAAGGTGTCCATTACCATCACATTTGTCCTGGCTCGAACATCCGCTCGGTCTGAAGTACTTTATGGATTACCAAAGCAATGCTTCTCAGTCAGAGTCTATCTACAGTCAACCAAGTGCTAAAGGTACTTTACTTTATTTTAAAGTCTTCAAAGTATTGGCAACCATGTATGTTTGCTAATAATAGTAATAATGATAATGACAATTTCTATGGCGCCATAACACTGTACAATGCCATTTCAAGTTGACATGTAACCATTAACAACTAAGGGAAGAATCTGGATGTGGACTAAATACTTTAACAATTGGTAGTATATCGTCAAAGTTTAGCTAATCATGGTTTCCTCATCTCATGATTCAAAATGTTTCTTCATTTGATGGTTTACAGTTTTTTGCTTTGTCTTCACACATGTCGAATAATTTAGTTTTAGATTTTTAACTTTTATCAAATGAGCATGCTGCTTGGTCCTGTCACTATACAAAAGTAAATCTGTTCAAAGAATAGGTAGATAGCATGCCTGCTGTCTTGCAAGTGTGAGAATTGTGTATGTTTAGATTGCAAGGACATGTTCAGGTGCTGTTCAAAGTTGGTGAATTGGAAATTTTTCTGCCTGTTGTACCTTGCAATTTAGTTATCAGAATTACCTGTAGTTTTCAAATATCTAAGAGTGATTTTAAGTTAGTAGTGACCAGGTTTTACAATTGTTTTATGTTCTCCTTGACTGTCCCTGCATCTAGTCAATGTTTTGTGGCCTTAGACAAGAGCTTATTGGTTCGTTATTTTCATTAAACCAATATCTCACAGATTGGCATTTACTTCCTTAAATGAAATCGTGGCATTACATAAATGCAGTGATGATGTTAATGTTGAACTGGTTTGATTGTGAGATGAATAGTGTTGAAATGACTGTTGCAGGTGATCCACTGGCTCTGTTGTCACATGGTTTCTGTGAATGTCTTATCGAGAAGGCCATCTGGTGTCTGGTTACTCCAGGCCACACCATCAATGAAGAATCATCGTAAGCATCAACTCTCACAAGTTTACTCTTTCGATTTATAACATGTCACTGCTTTCAGGTTTAACTGTATTAAGTTTCATGGATTGCTGGTTATTTAACATTGTTGTAAGATTGTTTGTTGCTCTACGTAGC
Source organism: Lumbricus terrestris (assembly GCA_949752735.1). Taxonomy (NCBI): domain Eukaryota; kingdom Metazoa; phylum Annelida; class Clitellata; order Crassiclitellata; family Lumbricidae; genus Lumbricus; species Lumbricus terrestris. The sequence continues at coordinate 14,438,705 of OX457045.1, read as the reverse complement.
TGTGAGTGAGTGGTGATAAAATTGAAACTACTCATGAGAGGCATTTTTTCTGTTGAATGATGAACAGGAGGTCATCTTGGACCAAGAACTCTCCTTCTCTAAGCACATCTCTTCCCTGTCACGTGCCTGCTATTATCAAATTCGACAGCTGCGTGTCGTTGCTCGCTCGCTCTCTCTCATTCACTGCATCTTCTACTCTTGTCCATGCCTTTGTTTGCAGCCGCTTAGATTACTGCTCCTCTCTTTATGTTGGCCTCCCACAGGTCCGTCTGAACTCCTTGGTTAGGGTCCTTCGATCTGCAGCACGCTTGGTTGGTGGCATCTCCCGGTTTGCTCACGTTTCTGCCTTCATGAGGGACGACCTCCACTGGCTCCCACTGCAGCAACGCATTGCTTATAGAGTTTCGTCTATAGCTTGGCGCTGCATTCTGTCTCAAGCTCCATCCTACCTATGTAAGCTTTTTACTCCAGTCTCGGTTTCTCTGGGCCGTTGTTCGCTGCGGTCAGCTGCCCGCGGTGACTATCTTGTCCCTTTTTGTCGTACCGCTACTATGCAGCGAAGAGCATTTTCCGTGGTGGGTCCAGCTATCTGGAATGGCCTCCCTGCGGCTCTCCGTTCGCTTCCCCGTGACTCTGCTGGCTCTTTCTACCGTCTTCTCAAGACCTTTCTCTTTGACCAGGCCTGGGTTGGGAGCGCCTCTGATTAGAGAACTTGAAGGAGCGCTATATAAATTTATGCGATTGATTGATTGATTGAGGAAGTGGAAGTAATGACCAGTTGTTTGTCTTTCAGGAATTCTCTTCATAAATCGATTGTCACATACATCGATTTGATCAAACAATGCAGTTTCAAGTCGTGTGAAGGTTCAGCAAAGTTAGGTATGCATCATGTATGGTATTCTGCCCATTTACATGACCAAGATGACTGTTGTTTTGCACACCATTTAAGATTAATTAGAGGATGGCCGTATTTGAATTTACTTGATAATTGTTTTTGCATTCATTAATTTCAAACATTTGCATTGCATCCCATTAAGGTTATCTCCTCAGGTGTGCTCCCAGGAAGACCCCGGCTAAACGACGTAGTCTTGAGGTTAAAATATAATATGGGCTTTAGGTGTAGTGTCAAAAAGGCAGCCATTCCAGATTGCAAGGCCAGCAAATGGAAACTCACTATGCTGCATAACAGAAGCTCGGCTAGTATAGAAGAGCGGAGTGCTCAATGGTGCAGGACAGTCAGAGTGAGACAGCAGATTGGCAGTGCATTATATGAATGCTGGCTGTCTGTCTGTCTGTGTGCATGTGAGCAAGCCAGTGAGGATGTGTCTAGTTATCTCAGTGTCATATGCTTGCTGGTGATCCTCATGTTATTGATGTCTTTAATGTCATTTAGTGTAGCACAGCTTTTCTGATCACTTTCTGTTGAAAAGTCACTGTATAAATTTGGCAGTTTGTTATCTTTGCTGATGCTGTTCCATCATCCATTCTTGTAGCATTATGATTTTTACAAACTTCAACAACAATATGTGATCAGAGCTATATAATTATGTGTAATATATTGCATAAGAGCAATGTGTCTAACGTACAAGTTTCCATTCTATGTTTTTTCATTTTATGCAGAATGCATTGATGAAGCTTCCAAGTGGTGGTCTGGCTTGCTGTCGGTTGCGTACTACTGGATGACGGGTGATGACGAGATGGCTCAGAAGTCGTACGCTGTTGTGGATTTGCTTCCAAAATGCCTGCAAAATTCGCAGTAAGGCATGATTTATGTGGCATTGTCTAAGTTGCTGTTTTTCATATATATTTCAATAAGACCTGCCTCGTCTTTACGATTTGTGAGTTATTTTTAAAACTGAAATTTCTTAATTTGCTTTGATTTGTGGACATTACGATGCATGCACGCATTACACGTCATCATTCATTCATTCATTTAGAGAATTTATATAGCGTCTCTTCAAGAAACCTACTCAGAGGCGCTCACAGCCCAGCTACAGCTAAAAAAGTAGGATTTGGGATACTTAAAAAATGCTTGGGGAATTTAGCCTAGGCATAAGTCGCAAAGTTAGTTGGAGGTCATTCCATTTCTTGATGAAGGTGTTCAATATGTACGTGTGTGTTGTAGTCTATCTTTATATTGATAAACACCGTTAAGCATTGTACTCTCTTGTCTTTAAAAGGGATCCTTTGGCCAGGAGCTTATACATCGCGTACAAGGCGAAGAAGAACTTCTTAATGGACAAGACCAGCTGTTACAACATCATTCAGCAGTGCAACAGGGCGAGCCAGCTGTTACAGGATAGTCTTATGACAAATGATGGCATCTCTTCAGTCAGCAACCTCAACAAGGTACAGCAGTGCATGGAGCACATTTTTTGTGTGTGTCATCCAACATGAAGTTTAACCCTTTGAACCCGACGGGCCGGTTTAACCGGCCCGTTATCCATATAGTTACAGGAGCTCCGAGTTCAAAGGGTTAAGGTTGAGTAAGGTGTCTTGTCTTCGTTTTGCTGTGATGGTATTTCTATTTCTGCTGAATTATCTTGCGACTGCAGAACTATGTTTGTGAGGCCATACTGTAAAAGATGTGTAATCCGATGAATTGTGCATCCTCAAGTTGATTTTTTTAAATAAACCTGGCTTCTTCACAGGCGTTCAAACATTGAATAAGTTCTAGCATAGCTACCAAAAATGATGGAACCCTGGAACATTCGCATTTCTCTCTGATTGTGCACACACATGAATCACAGATTCGCTTTGCTATAATTAATAATGAATTGACATTTTTCTGCCTAAAATTGTTTTTCTTGTTATCACTTCTATCTATGAATTCAGCAAACAGACTTGTCAATGATTAAATAATATTATGTAGGAGCAGGCATTGATTGCAATTTTTAATTTAAATTTATTGGCCCATTCAAATATTTAGTCACCCGATTGATCCAAAAATACATGGATAACTTAACATTTCTTTGTGTTGCCTGCTGTACACTGTACAACTGATATTATGCAGTTACTTTATTATTTTAAGAAACTTGTTTAAATTATATTTTTTTTAAATTTATAATTATTTGCTTCTTTATTATTTAGTTTTGAGCAGTGGTAAAATCAGGTTTGTCAAATAGTTGTAAGGTTTCTATTAATTTCTATTCGCTGTTCAGCTAGTTTGGTTTTAAAAATTAAATTTTCCGGGTATAAGATATGCTCTGCAATTGTCTGCTATTGAAGACAATGGGTTAGCTCAGCACTGTTGTGGCAGATGTTCCCAGATGCATCCTGATCAGAGTTCATGAGAACTTAGAGTATGACCTTTTCAGCAGTTAAAATTTTCATTTCCCTGTGCTAGACAGGCTTCATCCTATTGTTACTGTGATATTTCCAAAATTTTAGCACATTAATTGCATTTAAACATTGAATACCCACACTGTTATATATATGCATTGCATTTGCTATATTTGTATTTTGATTTGTTTTCAGATGGTTGAGCTGTTGGTGTGTGATTGGCTGCTGAGTACACGTACTGACCTCTGGCAGAGGGAATATCAGAACAGGCACGAGGAGGAGGAGGGCGAGGATGAAGTAACGTCGACTACCGTAATTTCTGCGGCCGATCTGAAATCGTTTCAGATGGATCTCTCCAGCCTTAGAAAGTTGGCTTACGGCATGAAACTGGCCATGCCAAGGGTTGGTGACAAATGTTTGCATTTGTTATTTCTTGCCCTGATGACTGTGATCCAGTGCTGTCTTATGTATTGACTTCTATGGTGCCTTTTTCATTAAGCTCGTGCCGTCAGCCGATGGTCGCATCAATGGAAATTGTACAGTACCCGAGAAAAACTGTTGATTGTTTTGTCAATTGTAAGTGAGCAAGTGGTTTATTCAGGTCTTATCTGACTTGTTGCAGATTTATGTTTTATTCTTAAGATCTTATTGGGTGTCGCATATGCGGCCTGTTGGGCTGCGGAAGACTTTCCTGAGTTTGTCTGTAATCTTATGTTATGATCTGCTTAATTTCTGCTGGTCTGTTGCTTGCAGATTATGTGACCTTTTTGTGTTGTCATTGCGTGTTTAATTATTTTCTTATACTCGGCAAGGAAATAGCCAAATGCAACGTTTGATGATTTTGTACATATTAGGTAAAATTGCTTTCTCGTGTTCAATTTCTGTCCATGAGACTCCATGATCATGTAGTAAAAAATTACTTTTTTACTAATTGTGTGCTTAAACCTACTTTGTGTTTGTAAGGATCCATATTTTGTAGCTAGTGTAGAATTTATTTAAACTGGTCTATACAGTTATGGTACAGTTTCTTTATGACTTTGTCATGTTTGTGTTGGTTAATTTGGTTGATCAGGTGTTTCTTCATGAGGCTACCGTGAGACTGATGGCCGGAGCAAGCCCCACAAGAACTCTGCAGCTGTTTGACCGTAACTTACGGAAAAGACGCAGCGCTAAACCAGCCCAGGCCGACCAACCAGGTGACTAATTTCTGCTAATCTGATGAATAATGAGTGAGTGGATAAATGTCTTTCCTCTAATGCTTGGCATTTTGGTAGGTTCTTTTTTCCAGCACGATTTTATGTATCTAAGCAATTCTAGCATCTAACTTCACTCCAGCCTAAATAATGTATAATTATGTATGCATATTCATTTATTATTTAATGACATGTTTTGACCACAGCAACTAGACACAGTCATGCCTTGGCAGAAGATAATAAAGGAAAGGAAATGCAGATCAACATCGGAATTGTTTAGAAATGAGGTTCTTGGGAATGCACCTCAATGTGGGGTGTAGTGGTGGTATCGTTGCCTTGAAGCCGAAAGGTTCGAGGTTCGAATCCTCCTCAAGTCGCCACGTAGGGACCTTGGGCTAGTCCTTCACTCGCAATTGCTTAGCGCTTCGGCGTGAAACTTCGATGGTGTGTCCGCTCTGCAGTCGGGAGTGCCTCTGAGTAGAATGCTTGAAGGGTTGCTATAACAAGTGCACATTTTACATACAAACAAATGTAAACTGTTAATCCATGATTTGCGTTTTGTTTCAGAAACTCCTGACAGTACAGAGGGCGAAGACTTCGCCGAGCGGGAGCATGCAACTGCCTTGCTGATGGCCTGTCGCCATCTACCACGTCATCTATCCACGGCCAGTCAGACAGCTTCGATGTTGGACGAGGCCACACGCACTTTTGAGAAGCTCGGCGATCGCAAGGCCGTTCAGAAGTGCCGCAATATTATGATGCAGTTCGTCAAGTGTGGGACTCTCACAGGGTCTTCGTCAGCGACGCTGTGTTGACGGACGTTACGGTTGTGCATACGTGTACCAAGGAAAAAAAACAGCGTTTCTATTTGTAAAATACGCATTTTTTTAAAGATCCGAATTGAAGTGCGAACTGGTTCAAGATGTCCGTGCATGCTCGTACGCTGAATTTGGGTTCGTTTGTGCTGACCAACAATTCTTGCGTGTTTATTTATTCGCTGAACTTCGTCAATAAGCTAATGGGACCAATTTTCCCCTGTTTCAGCATTCATCCACCTATTGTTCATTTCATCCGCTCTGAGTCATTCTTTCGTTAGTTTTGACTTATCAATTTGAGTATACTTTGTACTTGTCCGGAGTGAAAGTAAGGTCGCTTGCATGTTTGTCCACTTCCCCACCCCCCTGTTGGTCACGTTCCTTAAAGTTTATGGTTGCAACAGTCACTCGTATTACAACTTACATGATGCTTTATGGGTTACCTCACATATTGGCAAGAGAGGTCATTCTCTCGTCATATTGACATCTCAACAGTTTTTTCTGCCAAGGCCAACAACAGTGAAGTCGGTTTTTTTTCTTATTTATGCCTGTAGCTTTATTTTCCCATAGACAAAAATAAGATTTTGTGCATGCATTGTAGTTTACAGTCTAGCATCGTATTTTAGAATGTTACATTGTTATGAGGAAAAAACTGGAAAAGATACAGAGTAGGCTGTCTGTGCTCTGTTGGAGATAAGGTCTGAAATATTGTTTTGCTAGTGATCCTGGTACAGTGTAATTAGATTTCATAGCTGACTGCTTAGCTGTTATGTTTAACTACCAAAGCTGTCATATGGCTAAGCGAATTGGTGATTTGGAAATTTGTACAATGAACACATTGCAATACACATCATCGTAAAAAGACTGATCATAGCATTCGTCCAAACTTGAATTCCACTTAAATAGAATGCGACCTCGTCATGATAAAACGTGATTGTGGCCTGGTACTTGATGTTGTGAAGTTTGTCCAATGTAACTGTTGCCAATTCACTGACTAAATAAACATGATGTTTGTGAAACTGGATTAGATTGTGGTCTTAGTTATGACTGTTCAGCCCATTGTGTAAATACTAAATTTCTAGGGACTGTGTAAAAGTTACCTGTTTGAATTACTTCAATGAAGATTGAACTTGGCATGTAGCAGGTTTGAATGATTCAGAAGACATGTAATCTGTGTTATTACCACTTGTGCTGAATAATAAATGCTCACTTAAATATTCCTATGATACCTGAAGTTTTCATGAGCTGGGTTGATCATCGTCAGTTGTCCTATCAAGATGATCATTGTGTATGCGTGCATGTGTGTATCTAGACTTGTATTCACCTTATTTTATTGTCCACTTGAAAGTGCTATGAGCAAGGCAGTGTCTGAGTTTAACCCACCCTGTGTATGTTTACATGGCACCATCATTACATAGTAGGCTGTTAGAAGCTGCTGTTTTATTAAACAAGGGAATGAAACAGATGAGCTGTGAACCATTCAAAACAGCGAAACATTAGCCGTGACCAGACTGCATGAGTCTGCTGTTCAGATTTTACGAAATCGTAAAGATTGCTTCGGTTTTATCCATGACGAGTAACAACTTCTTGCTGCCAAAAATTCTGCTGGAAAGTGATCATGTTTCCTGGTGTTGTGACTTGCTGTAGCGTTAAAATGCAGTTGATTTGGTTCAGTCACACGAAGATTAGCATGCTCTGAAAGGCAAGTCGATTTTTTGAAAGCAGATGGTGTGAAGGCTAGCCCTTTCAAAAAATGTATTACAGAATGCAGTCTTGTAGAGTGCATGATCTTTAAACACAAGACCTGTGTTCATTTCCAGAAGGGGATTTCTAACCTTGATGCCTTGTTGGGCTTTGGTATTTCAATAGTTTGGACCTGAGCTGAGTTCATATGTAACGTATATCCGGTGTTTAGTTGTACAAGAACCATAATTATAGTTTGCCGTAACTCAATTGAATTCAGATCAACTTGACGACTTTGGATTTGACATTTTCTGTACTACAATTAAATCATTAGAAAATCACTTTGTTTACAGTTTTTCACGTGGAACCTTTACTTGTGTACCATTCTTTGTGCATTTTGTGACAACATAATCAAACTGATTAAACAAATCCATTATATTAAAACTTCCAGTGTGGCATGCGTTTGTCATGTAGTCCACGCACGGATGTTCCCAAACTTTCCATTTGTCTTCATTTACTATTACCACTAGGTCCACTACTGTCATTTTGCATACACACTCCAGCAGATTACTACAAGGCTTAGATTAAGCCACCATGTAGATTTGAATGGCTAATTCTGCTGCAGGACGGGTTGCTTTGACACTCACTTCCAGCAAAGGGGCTTTTAATACTGGATGCATCTCGGCTATGCTTTCTGACTGAAGGTGTTATGGCAAACTCTACTTAAATAAGTACTTTTATGCTGATGCCTGCATTTGGCATGACCCTACACATTTGCCCGCTTTTGAAGGGCTACTCCTCATTCCCCTCTAGGCTCTGTGGACTTCCTAAACTTATTAGTCAACCCACAAAGGGTTGCCTTAGTTAGAAAAGTGATGGGCTGATCAGATGTGATGAAGATGATATTGGATCTTTGTCACTATGAAGCATGAGAGTTTCAGCCTTATTTAAAAATGTTATTGTAAAGATTACATAAAACTTACAAAATGCAATTGACCATCAGTAGGCCTAGATGTTGAAACAACATACCTGGTGCAGATTAACTTTCTGCTTTCTATCAGGGTTGCTAACGTTAATAAAAAAATTCTACACTTGTCATTGTAGGTTTTCAAGCAGTGCAAGGGGCTGTAATTGTAGCATTCAAAATAATCATTGTATTGTATAAAAACATTTATAATAGGCCACAAGAGAAGAAATAGGTTTTGAGAAAAGAAAATGAGTAGGAGGGATTACCAGTAATCATGTAAGAGTTCGAAGTTGTGATTGTAGCAAGAGATATGTCGTATATGGCACTGACAGCCTGATTGATATTGTATTAGCCTAAATATAGGTGTGTATTTAGTTGGTTAGAAGTCAACCGGTGTTGCAGGCCAGTGAGCTGGTTTCCTCAATACGCAGTGTTTAATCTAGACGTCTCTGGGGGGGAAAGTTCCCCCCCCCAGGATTGACATTTCCCCCCCCAGAAAAAATTGACAAAATGATATTGGTTTTTAGTCACTATTTTCATCATTGTTTTACATTAAGTGTTATAATATACCGTGATATTATTTACTAAATATATATGATTATAATGACATTATTTACTACTACAATATATGATATTATCATGTTGCAATGAGTGTAACTTACTGTATAATATTATATTTATAAATACTCTTTTTACCTGACTAAAAACAGAGAAGACATCCTCTCCAGAAAAATTTGACAAAATGATAATAGTTTTTACTTGCTGTTTACATCACCGCATAATATGCATTGTTATAATAAATACCGTAATATTATTTAATATTATATGGTTAGGCCTATAGTAATTATTTACTATTACAATACACGACACAATCTTGACAAAATGAGTAGGCTATAACTTACTGTTAATATTCGTACAAATACTATTTTGTACAACCAAATAGCTTCTCTCCAGTGCTATCCTTCAGAATTTTGAACTGTTAAATTTCAAAATGTTTTGGTCCGATTACCATATTTGAACACCTAGTAAAACATCATTACTACATGTGGCTTCCAGATTTTGGTACCGGTAGTTTATTAGTTCTTAGTTGATTTGTTTACCATTAAGTATGATTTCGGAAAGTGTATCTTGGTTAGCAATTCAGGACCATATTCGGAAACAGGGATAAGCTGATTATAGTGGTGAAAAGTCAGCTTATATAGGCCTACTATTATATTCACATCTGCCGTTATTCTTTAGACCGACACCTGCTGCCATTGTAAGGTGGAAATTAAAAAAGTTTCTGATGGGGCAATGAAAAACTACAGCTATTTTGTTAAGATGACACCTTAAACTGCTGCCATTGCAAGGTGGATGAAAGTACAGGTATTTTGTGAAGATGACACCTTAAAATGCTGCCATTGCAATGTGAAAATTCAAAAAGTTTCTGATGGGGCTCTGAAAAAGTGCAGGTATTTTGTGAAGATGACACCTTAAAATGCTGCCATTGGAATGTGGAAATTCAAAAAATTTCTGATAAGGCTCTGAAAAAGTACAGGTATTTTGTGAAGATGACACCTTAAAATGCTGCCATTGCAATGTGAAAATTCAAAAAGTTTCTGATGGGGCTCTGAAAAAGTGCAGGTATTTTGTGAAGATGACACCTTAAAATGCTGCCACTGGAATGTGGAAATTCAAAAAATTTCTGATAAGGCTCTGAAAAAGTGCAGGTATTTTGTGAAGATGACACCTTAAAATGCTGCCATTGCAATGTGAAAATTCAAAAAGTTTCTGATGGGGCTCTGAAAAAGTGCAGGTATTTTGTGAAGATGACACCTTAAAATGCTGCCATTGCAATGTGAAAATTCAAAAAGTTTCTGATGAGGCTCTGAAAAAGTGCAGGTATTTTGTGAAGATGACACCTTAAAATGCCGCCATTGCAATGTGGAAATTCAAAAAATTTCTGATGAGGCTCTGAAAAAGTACAGGTATTTTGTGAAGATGACACCTTAAAATGCTGCCATTGCAATGTGGAAATTCAAAACATTTCTGATGAGGCTCTGAAAAAGTACAGGTATTTTGTGAAGATGACACCTTAAAATGCTGCCATTGCAATGTGGAAATTCAAAAAATTTCTGATGAGGCTCTGAAAAAGTACAGGTATTTTGTGAAGATGACACCTTAAAATGCTGCCATTGCAAGGTGGATATTCATAAAAATGTTCCCGTGGGGCACTGAAAAGTACAGGTATTTTGTGAAGATGACACCTTAAAATGCTGCAATTGCAATGTGAAAATTCAAAAGTTTCTGATGGGAAGGAGGCACATCCCCCTCCCCATAACCCTCCCGGTCTCGGCGCTACGTGCCTCACGAGCGTCCTTCGGACGCTCAATTGTCTCCCCCCCCTAGAAACCTGAATTCCCCCCCCCCCAGAGGACGGGGACTAGATTAAACACTGCTCAATACGTATACATACACTGCTAATAATAATATGTAAGAAAAATGGGTGACATCTGATTACTAGGTAGGTGTAACATTGGAGCTACATCAGACAGAAAAGTTTGGTCACAACTCACAGACTATATGATAAAGACTCTTGATCTTTTCATAACCTCGCCTATCCTCTTCATTTAATACAGACGTTGGAAATTGATGAACAATTGTGGAACAAAACTGCACAACGCTGACTAAATAATACTGAGTGCTGAACAAAAAAGCCTTAAGGCCTTTTGAAGACCAATAATGTCACCAAATTTAAATGTGTGAGTGAATTTGCGAATGCCTGTGTTGCTCGAAGGGTTGTGCTAAGTGAGTAGGGACAGTATGATATAATGATATAATGAGGAAACTGAAATAATTTGCTAGCGCTGTTTGAGACGGACATTGATGGATACTTGAAATGCACGATTCATGAAACCTGCGAGAATCGATTATAATAATAAAGATGTCAATTGGGTTTACTGTAGTATATGTTTCCCTAGAGAATGTTTGTGATTGCTTTGAACGCTGCATTTAGCCTTCAGTTGTCTCAGAGAAATTTAGCGCTATAAAAGTGATGCGCAATTCATCAGAATAGAATCATTGTCTCTATGCTCCTTATAATAGCTGCGACCATAGATATATGGGTTCGCAAAACAAATTATATCCGTTTTTTGTTGATTATTAATCAATGTTTAAAGGCATAACAGATTAAAAAGTGTGTAAAATTGTAAGATTATTAGTTTTCTCATTAATTTTAATGTGAGTATGCCAATTTGTTCGTTATGCCTTGTCTACAATAATGTTATCGTTCCTCGCATGACTTCGTAAGTCTGCCCGTGTTATGCGAAATTAAATATCCGGCAACAAAAATTATTTCTGAAACCATGTCATTGGTACTCGTGTTATAGCGCCTCTTCAAGCTTCCTACTCAGAGGCGCTCCGAACTACAGAGCGGACACTTAATTCGAAGTTTCACGCCGAAGCGCTGAGCAATTGCGAGTGACGGACTTGCCCAAGGTCCCTATATCGATCATGATCTAGCCAAACTGCAGGCTTGCATCTTTTGAATGGTCAAAACATTGCCAGCCATATTCAGCAATAGATCTGACAAAACCGAAACCATATGTATACATGTAAAGATGAATAAACATCTGAAGTGGCTGTTCCGCCAGGCATTATCCAGTTCATATTCAATGTTTTCAGAACGGATAAATATCTAAAGCGTTAACTACGGTGCTGCGAGCACTTCCTGCGTTGCTGCAGATTGGCACATGAAAAATGACGGATAAACCGCCCCCGAGACCGTCGTCTGCAGGAGGTGCAGGGGAGAAGCTACAGCCAACCACCCCAGTTCTTTCAGCCTTGTCTTCACAGGAAAACCCGCTGCCCGTTGCAGTCCGAAGCTCCTTGTCATTGTCATTCACACTTTCTAGAGGACAGACGGACGTCGTTTCGGACGTCGGAACGCAGCCCGACTACCCATCGGACCAGTTTACGTTTGAGGATAAGACGCTCTGGCAGGACACGTTTGCGACTCTTTACGAATTCTACCAGAGCAACACGTTCTGCGACATCGAAATACACTGCGGAAGCCGCGTGCTTCGCTGCCACCGGGTCGTTCTCGCCTGTGTCAGCCGGTATTTTCGCTCCATGTTCCTGTCGAACATGAGCGAATGCACGAACAACGCGGTTACGATCAACGACATCGACGAGATCGCTTTTAACGACCTCGTAAATTTTGCGTACACGTCAAAGATCACGTTGACGACTGATAACGTTCAGACGCTGCTGTTTGCCTGCTCAATACTCCAGGTGGATTCAGTCGCACGTGCCTGCTGCGTCTTCATGACGTCTCATCTTCACGCAAGCAACTGCATTGGTATTAGGAATTTTGCGGAGCAGCACGGACAGATGGACCTCGTGGAAAAGGCGGAGAGATTCATGATGGAGAATTTCGTAGACGTTCAGAACTGCGAAGAGTGGAACCAGGTGACCCTGTCCTGCCTTCTCAACATCGTCAGCTCCCCGAATTTGAACATTCGGTCAGAGAAGGAGGTCTATGAGGCGATTATGAAGTGGATCAAATCAGATCTCGTAGAAAATAAGGCCTTCCTCCCAACGCTTATGTCTAAGATTCAGCTACCTCTTCTTCCAGCTCCCTACCTGACTAGTACAGTGTGCCATGAAGAATTGCTGAAGCGTGATGTGGAATGCAGGGAGTACCTGAACGAAGCGATGAGCTACCAGTTGTCGTTGGCTCAAGTCATTCCGGAAATTGCACCTTCGGAAAGAATGAAACCTCGCAAAAGTTATGCTGGTTAGTACCACATAAAATCTTTGCTTACAAGTGTGTTCTTTGTGATTTTTGTGTGTGAATCTCTGTTTCTACGCATGGGTGATCTCTTATATCGTAAAGATGTCTGATGATTCTGAAAATCATTTAAATACTGTAATCAAGGAGACTTAACTTTTAGGTTTGCAATTTTGTGTCTAGTCTTTGTGTCTGTTAATTTTGTGTCAATTTCTTTTTAAATATTGTGCCCATTAAGAAGTTGTGCAGATACAGGAGTTGGAAATGGAATAGTAACCATTAGTTATAACCAACTTGTGTCATGTTGAAAAGGGTTTAGGGTAATTGTAAACATTCTGGCACAGAGCGTGTGGATGTGGTATCATTTCTTGCTAATCTCCCGAAGGTCCTCTCAACCTTTCATTCTGCAGTCGGCGTTTGTCAACAGAGTAGTAGGACATGATGGGCGCTTTGCATAGCTGCCGATAGTTGAATTTGAATCCTGTAATAATAACTTGTAATCATCTGTTCATTACTGATTGTAACCATAGTTTGTTGTGTCAGTTTGAAAAATATACAAATATTATTATTATTATTTTATACTGCACAAAATGTTTGCAAGTGCTGTCAACAGTTTTAGTTGTTCTTTTAGGCACGAGATGTTGATGGCTACATCATGGTGTTAGAGGAAAAGTAATTGTATCATAGTAGTTGTTCTTTCACATGTAATCTGTAGTGGTGCTGGACGTGATCATCTATATTCAAAGTTAAAAAGGCAGTGGTATTGAGTGTCAGGGCCTTGACTCAATCACCCATTCCAACTGTCACCCGATTTCCAACATCTCCTATTACTCCACACTCCTAGAAAGTTATATACATGTTTTCCCAGCTGTTTCAATCGTTAAATGGTGCTTTATGCCTGGTCACAATTACGATTCAATTTGAAAAAATCCTGTTTCATTATATGTGAACTACTGTGTGATTGTTTTGTACTTGGCTGTTACTTTCATGTGTGTTGTGTCTACAATGATATTATGACTGGTGAACGTTGCTGTTTTTTTCAGGCGTTATTTTCTGTGTTGGTGGCCGTGGTGCGTCTGGCAATCCGTTCAGAACGATTGAATGCTACGATCTGCGCAAGAATCAGTGGTTTCAGGTGTCGGAAATGTCGACACGCAGGCGTCACGTGGGAGTCGTGACTGTGGGAGGTAATTGAAGATTCATCATCTCGATGTGACTCTGTAATTGGATTCGGTCATAAGACTCTGACGCTGCTATTCAAGTTCCTGTCTCATCATATCTTGCAGAGATTAAGCCTTTAATTATAAACGTGTACTAATAGTGAACAGGAAACTAACGCACCTCATTAATATATATATAGGTTTAATATTCATTCATTCATTTTGAGAATTTATATAGCGCCTCTTCAAGAAACCTACTCCGAGGCGCTCCCAGCCACAGCTAAAACGTAGGATTTGAGATACTTAAAAAAATATGCTACACTTCTGTCAATGTTCAAAAGACTCTTTATTTGATTTGCATTTTTTGTGACTGCACCATTTTTTGATGATTTCTCACCGTGTTCTGTTGAAAAAAGTAAGATTTAGTTCGTGTTCCTGTTTTTTTAGGGCATTTTGCATAATATTTTACACAAATTTTTTTCAATTATCTCAGTTTTTTTGCCCGTTGCTGGGCTGGGAGCACTCCTGACTAGCTTTCTTAAATTGGCACTATATAAGTCCATAGGATGAATGAATTTGTGTTGTGAATGCTGGCTGCCTATGTGTTTGATAGCAATGTGCCATTCTGAACTTCTTTGGGTGATAATTTATTTACCTGTGTTGACTTTGTGATGATTGATTTGACAATGATTGTCATGGATGTAACTTGATTTTGCAATGTGTAGGGAAGTTGTACGCTGTGGGTGGACATGACGGATCGGAACATCTGAAGACGGGAGAAGTGTTCGATCCGCAGACCAACAAATGGCAGCCAATTGCACCCATGTCTAAATTGAGGTAACTACATCGGAGTGGGGTTCACTTTGTGAAAATGAAGGCAGCTGCATTTAAATTGGGGGTAACGGACGCAGGCTGTCTTGGAATTAGGATGTTAACTTAACGCTTTTGTGACAGGCATGCACTTATTGTGACTTGGAACCAATGCAGTTCATTGTTAAATTGCTGAATGTAATATTTTATATTTGAATTAGACTGGTGCTTGATTTAGGACAGTGTTTCCCCCAAGTGTGTTCCGTAGAACCCTCGTGTTCTACCAGGGGAAGACAAGGATCTATTTAGGAATTTGGATGAACCGAGCATAATTGCATATTCTTTAGTATTGCATTACAAGGGATTTTTTGAAGTGCAAAGCTGATTTTTTATGCGAGTCATTTTGTTTTTAGACTTGTTTGAAGAGGAATGCAGTTATTCTTAACTGTGTTATTAAATGGATATAATAGTTGGTGTGCTTCACAGATGTAACCTTATTTTAATCAGTGTTCCATCATAATTTTTTCAGGTCCCATGGCCAATAAACAATTTGAAGCTCTGATTTTAGGGTAACTGTGTATCGGGGGTATACAGCATTTATACTGTGAACAGTACATGAATGTTTCTTGTGCCTTTTTGGTGTACAAGAAACAGAACTTTGTACATTTTAAAGAAAGGTTATACGATTTTCTTTTTCTGACCATGCATGAAGCTAGATATTAACTGATACTGAGGAGGTTGCTCTGGAACTTGAAGAGTTATCACTTGACCTGGCATGACTCATGTTAGCTAGCATGTGAAGATCTATTGCCAGGTCATGACATGAGGAAGTTAATTAGGACCTCCTCAGTGCTTCAATTTAACTGAACCTTTGTGTACATTCAGTTCTTTGCGGCGAACTAAAGAGGAACCCAGTTATTCTTAGGTGTGTTGCCAAATGGATATAATAGTTGGTGTGCTTCACAGATGTAACTGTACATATTTAAGCCAGGAATGTAATTTATGATTTTGACTTAACTCTTTAATGGCAAGCATGTATTCAGTTGTACTGAATTTGACTGGGACACCAATGCAGCTTGTCATTAAAGTGCTAAGCATAGAGTTTAACTAATTTATGTAGACAGCAATTTATGTCTAGTCAGATGTGTATGGAATCATTTTGTTTAAAACATGCTTGTATAAAGAGGAATGCAGTTATTCATAGCTGTCTTATTCAGTGGTGTGCTTCAAAGATGTATCTTTATTCAGGTGAGGAACCTTTCATAAAAATATTTTGAGGTTCGATAGCCCCAAAAATATTGATGAGCTCTGATTTTGGTGTAGCTGTTTATCAGGGGCATGATTATATATATGCAAATTTTAGTGTATGACATGTATGTGCATTTATAAATAAATTTATGTGTATTGAATCTGGGTGTATTGCAGACGTGGTATTGCGCTGGCATATTTGAACGGCCCAATCTATGCTGTTGGTGGCTTGGATGATATGGCTTGCTTCAACACCGTTGAGCGATATGACCCGGAGTCAGACAGCTGGTCAATGGTACAACCGCTCAATTTCTCTCGTGGTGGCGTTGCTGTTGTGGCCTACAGAGTATGTGAATTAATTATGTGAATTAATTAATTATTAACTAGATCACCAGAGAATCATTACATGATTATTATATTAGTTATTTTAGTTAGTTATTGCAGTTGACATGTATACACTTCTTAGCATGATGCATTTTTTTTGGCGGTATTGTATCTAATGTTTATGATTTATTAATCCCATTCTACTGTCCATGGAGACTTGCTTGTCTCAGTTGCAAACATTTCTCCTATGTAAATTCTGGATCTATGTTTGCTCCCATCATGGGCGGAGTTTGGTTTACGTTCTTGGGGGGGCTGGAAAAATTTGGTCCAGAACTAGACGCGCCGAAAAAATATTCCCGGCCAGAAAAAGTTGATTTTTTGTCGTCAAGTTCAAATCTCATGAAAAGCACTACATTTCCTCGACCAAAAATGTTGATGACCCTTTTTTAGTCGTTTACTTGAAAGTTCTTAGGGGAGGACTGAGCCCGGAAAAAGATACCATTTACATGGTAAAAAAATGTTTATGGGACTTCTTGGGAGGCTTAGCCACTCCTAACCCCTGATAAACTCTGCCCATGGCTCCCATGGACAAAGCCTGTCTTTACTCATCTCTGGAAACTATTTGCTTCTGCCATGGTTGGCTGGGAGCGACTCTGAGTAGATATACTAGATATCCTGAAATGTGATATATATATAATTATATATCAGGTTTATATTTGATTGCGTGATTGACCTGTTGTTATTTTTCAATGAAGCCATGGATGCAAGTCTTTTTCTAGCATATTGGGTCTTTATGTTTCCACAGATTGTCTGACTTTTGCTTAGCTATTCTCGTCCTGCTTGACTTACTTTCACTACAAAAACGACACATGTGCACTCTTAGTTCTTAGTCCTAGCTGTTGAATTTCTGTGTGTTTTTCATTGTTTGACTTGCTACTTGCAGTCGTTCATGTATGCCATGGGAGGGAACAATGGTGCTGCATCCTTGGAGTCGTGTGAGCGCTACGATCCGCATCTCAACAAATGGACGCTGATTCAACCGATGAACAAGCGCAGAGCTGGAGCCGGAGTGGCCGAACTCAACGGGCTTCTCTATGTCGTCGGTTCGTTTCTCGTTTAACTGACTCTTGTTGGAACGATTGTGATTTGAAGATTGGCGGATCACTTATAGGATTTATGCACTAGTGTGGCACTGCATGGAGAGTCTTGCTCCCATGTACCTACAGGAGATCTGCTGTCCCACCTCTGGTGTCCAGTGGCGATCTGACCTCCGATCAAGCGGAACTCTTGACCACTCGTTCTTGAACTGCTATAATGCAGCGACGCTCTTTCTCAGTGGTTGACCCTAGAACCTGGGATGGGCTCCCTGTTGCTGCTCTCCGCCTGGGCCCGTATGCACATGAGGGCATAACTCGTATATTTGGCTTAAATCTGGCCTATACGGGAATACTGGGTTATTTCCGTATGCACGGCTTGAGATTAGCGAATTAAACTAGGTATAACGTTATTCCAATTCCGAGGTAGGAGCACGCCGGCTACTCCAATTGTGAACAATAGACGGCCGACGTTAGCTGGACGGCGTGAACAATAGGCAGCCGTCGGCATTTCCCTATGGCCCCTCTTTGGGTCTGAATCTGTTTACCCCACGCTGGCAACGATCGCATATAAATATCTTTCACGCATGCGCGCTCAGCTATAACCTATTGAATTGGGGGCAAGAGCAAGCGTCATGCATCGTCGGGTGCAAGGAATGTGTAGATTAGTTATTCTCGTTGCTATTTTTTCTCGTGCATACGGATACATTCCAATGGCTATATAGGGAATTGCTAAGTCGCGTTTAGGCACTATACGTGATTACCTTATGCTGTGTCATGTGCATACCAGCCCTGGTGCCTAGAGGTCACACCACTATGTTTCTTTCTGGCTTAAAAAATGCCTTATTTAGCCATTGTTGGACTGGGAGCACTTCTGAGTAGATCACCTTGAAGATGCGCTATATAAAAAGTCAATTATGATAATAACTGAGGTTGTGGGCATCTTGATCTACACTGGAAAGGTCATCATTACAGACCAACAATGATCATTTGGATGTATCGTTGTGCACGAAAGACTCAACGTATTGTTTTTTTGCAGCACTGTGAAATTGACGATTGCCTGTAGACATGGCAAAGGCGTCTATAAAAGTAAAGATAGTTGGATCTGGATGTGCTTTAATTTTTTTTCTCTTGCTGTAACGATTGTGTTTTGAAGATTAATTGATGTTATTGACATCTTGATCAGGATTTTTGACTGTTCCTCTCCATTCTCTCTTCAATGATAACTTGCAGAAGGGAGTCTCCTCTTTATACCTTAACTCATGTAACACTAAGCAATTCACTGTCAGATTTTCAGGCCCCAAACTTTGGAATTCCATTGACCCTAACACCCGTTCCATCAACTCCCTTAACTCATTTAAGTTGGCCTTTAAAAAACATTTGCTTAAAACAGCTGACCCTGTGTAAGCTATAAATAAGTTAATAACTAAACACTAGCCACGTTGTCGATTCTTGGTTTTTATCTTTGTTTCTTTACTCAGTCCTAATATGTTGGGGATGACTAGATAAGCGTTAGCTTCTTCACCTCACGAGTCGATTCACTTAACCCTTTATTGTTCTACTTTCTATTGCATAATTTAAATGTTTACATAATATGTTTCCTTATTTCTGTGCTTCTACTAACTTAAAAAGTGCATTATGATTAGTAGTATGTATACACTGAATCGATTCAATAAATTTGATTTGATATCTTTTCTATCCAGATCTTCAAATTCTCTGCCCAGCATGGGCGGAGACCTAGGGGGGACAGGGGGACGGTCCCCCCCAATGAAAGTGTTGGGGGGACGGCCCATGCATTTGTCCCCCCCAATGTTTGAGCGTCAAGACTTTTTTGGGCGGCGAAAATAGACAATTTCGTCGAGATTTTGGCCGGATGACTAAAAAAAAAGGTCATCAACTTTTTTGGCGGCGAAAATAGAAAAATTTCGTCGAGATTTTGGCCGGATGACTTAAAAACAAGGTCGTCAACTTTTTGGCGACGAAAATTACTTTTTTTCCCGAGATTTCGCCGGTCGTCAGAAATTTTTCAGAAAATCTCGCGTCTTTCCGTCCCCCCAATTCTCGGCCCAGGTCTCCGCCTATGCTGCCCAGGTGCCAGTTCGAACATCCAATGGCATCACTAATCTCGGGGTTGAGCCTTCTGCTTTCCATAGTCTTCCATCATCATCATCATCATCATCATCATCATCATCATCCACTCCAACAGCATCTGTCATTGTCTTTCTCTCCCTCTCCACTCTCCCTTCAATGATGAAGGGAGTCTTGTCTTTATATATTTCCGATCCATTTTCTTTAGATTGTCGATGAATAATCTGGTCATGTAGAGTACCATCGAATCAGCTGGTTTCTCTGACACAGCTTCGCATGTTGTTGAGAAATGTCTACCACTTGAATTAACTCTACCATGTCACCTACCTTAGTGTAAATTAATGTTTTTTTTAAATCCATGGTGCATTGGCATTATATATATATATATATATATATATATATATATATATATATATTTGCGATTACCATTGCAATTGCAATTGTTCTGATGAAATGTCTGTGTTCTAGGAGGATTTGATGATAACTCTCCGCTGGACTGTGTTGAGAAGTACGACCCAACCAACAACACGTGGACGATGGTGGCTAATATGTCGTGCCCAAGAGGTGGCGTTGGGGTTGCTGCTCTAGGGGGCAAACTGTATGCAGTGGGAGGCCATGATGGAGCCAACTACCTCAGCTCTGTGGAGGAGTATGACCCAGAAACTGACAGGTGAATTTTCAGTTTCATCGTTTTATTTGCCTGTACATACTAGTGATTACATCTTCGCATGCATAATTATGTATGTATAGACACTTGCTATAGCGCCCCTTCAAGCTCACCACTCAGAGGCACTCCCAGATACAGTGTGGACACTGAATCACTACACCAGCGCGTCCACAATAATGTTTTAGGGAGGTCATTAATGGCCTAACTGATCTTAAACCTAGGTGCTGAGTCAGTTTCTGTAACTCTAACTAAATTACCTGCTTAATAGTAATCGTTCTCATCCAGGGCTGCCAGGGGAGGGGTGCCAAGGGCCTACTGACTTTTAGAGGCGTGGGCTAGGTAGTTAAGTATGCAAAGTTTAGTATTTAAATGCCTTTCTGAATATATTATTGCAGAGAAGTAACTACGATCAGTTTTATCTTCAAATTTACAACTGAATAAAATCTCTTTTGTGTATAAATATAAAATCATGGGTCGTACCTGCACCCTCTTGCCCTTATGTGCTGGCATCCAGGGTGTACGCCTAATCTTTGACTCTGTTCTTGTCTTCAGTGTCCTATAACTTGTCAAATGACATACTTATTCATAGGTACCTATGGTATTGGTAGCTCATTTCTCCTGACATAAGGCAGCAAGAGCCAAGCAGACAGATAGTGATGCAAGGAGAGGGCCAGCCACACGCCATCGGTCGACTGTCATCTAAGCAACGTCTGTGATTCTTTTTGGATATGGATTTGAAGAGCAGAAACAACCCAGCGCAATACGTGAAGAATAATTGTTGACGTTGTGAACTACATTTCATCGTAATTGTTATCTCCAAACTTCTAAAGCGCTGCTCGAAAGCCAAGCGTGGGCACCAGCTTATTCACGAGCGCCAAAGTCAAAAGGGTTTGTCCGTAAGAGTAGTCCGATGGTGGTCCTGGTCGAGTTATCAGAGGATCAGAGGGGGGGCGGGACAGCTACTAATTCGTCGTGATGAATGTTGTTCTGAATGATGTTTTCATTCTGCTTTGCAGCTGGATACAGGTTGCCAACATTGGGACATGTCGTGCCGGAGCAGGAGTGGCCGTCGTTGCCTGTCACTGTGACGACCTCAAGGACATCACGAAACTCAATATCACCGGACCAGGTCTATACCAGACTCTGAGCTGAAATGCTGAACATTGACCTTAGTTTAACCCTGTGATGACAAGAGGGTTTTGTGTCTGTGCATTTTAGTGCATGCTTGAACATTGTTAAGGTGTTTATTGTGCTCTTAGACTTATTATATAGCACTAGTGTAGGATGATCATCAGGCTTTTTTTATGCCACCTGTTAATGACTTGATAAATACCAAGTGTGTATTGATCGTGTTTTAGGTTGGCTTGTTTTGCTGCTTTTAGTTGGATCACCTATTTGAGGCGTGCAATGTTTATGTCAGCCAATGTTTTCAGCTGACCTGGTCATCTGTGCAAGCCATAGCTTTTTTGTTAGTCAGCTGCTGCGGTCTTCGTCAATTTGTTTAGATTGCAAAAGCCATGTGGGTTTGACCGTGCATCTAATTTTTGACAGGAATGGTTTCCTTATTGAGGTCCTTGTTGGATTACCTCTCTGTGTCACTGCTCAAAGTTATGTGCTCAAGTTGACTGAAGCCTGCTGCGTACTCTGCAGTATGCGTCTTTGTTTCTGACTGGTTTTAAGTCGCTGTCCCACAATGCAAGGCGAACTGTTGCTTTTTTGGTGAATAATTAATAATTTTCTTTTTTATTTCGTCACTTCGGTCTCTTCTGTCTCTTCGTCTACATTGTTTTTTCTTCGAATCTCATTTAATGGCACAACAACTATTCCTTCTTGAAATCTTGCTGTACCTGATGCATGTTGTCAGCGTAACTTGTCTTTTGCACTTGATGCCGTCGCTCGTTACAGTTGCGATCGTCTGCTTTCTTTCAGCCGGACGTCTGTAGCGATGTCCAAACGTCACTCTTTCTCGTCCGTCTGCTGATGTATCGTTCGTTCGTCTGCTGGCCAGGCAGAGACGACTCTCCTCATAAATCCTCATCATCACCTTCACACCTTGTTTAAAGACTTCATTGACTTCTGAAATCTTTGCTGTGATCAAATGCTGTTCTGCTGAGTAACATGTGGCTGACTTACATACAGGGTCGCTATGTTTCTGTAGAAATATAAATGCGTAGGGATGTTATGTTCATAGGTGTGTATATATACTTTATGTATATTATATGTGCATAAAGAAATAAGTGTATATATACAGTTATACACTTGTACATTCATGTATAATGTAGGTGATTATGTGTATATATATGAATAGAATACATATATGTATACCTTATATACAAAATATTATATAAAAATTTATATACATGAGACCATCAGTGAAGAAACCAAGGGAGTCCATCTTTTAAGTTGAGTGGAATTAGTTGTTGTCAGATGAAGTCAGATGAATTTGTCAAATGGTTTTGAATTGGTTTATTCAATAGATACCTCTAATAATTCTAAGGACCAGCTAAAATGGTCTGTCTTGCATAACCAGCTAACTTGGTCATCTTGAAAAATCAATCTGGCAAATTCATTTAACTTGAAAATGGACTTTGTTGACTCCTCTGATAACTGCATGATGATGATGATGAATGTTATATATCAACATTGATATATATATATATATACATGAGATATATCCAGATATGCTTAGATACACTTAAGGTCTTCCATTGCACAAGGAGTTAAGCATACTTATGACGTGACTTATGTAGTTTGTTATTTTCGATGTAAAGCTTCCTTTTGCCATGACAGATCAACTACCGGGGTATGTGCATATGTAATATTGTGGATGTAGGTATTATAAAAAATTTCAACATTTTGTCCTCTTATGTATTTGTAATTATGTGTTGTTTGACTTGGTTTAATGCACTTCATCTCTGATACATCAGTGTTTTGTGTGTTTGAACATTTTCTATTTTTTAATGGAGGCTGTTGTTAATTGAAAAGTGAAAACATGGCTAGTTATGTGTTCAACCTGATTAATGATATTGGGTCAGAGAGAGTATTAAAATGAAGAAAGTCAATTTATGTTTGCAATGATTGGTTTTATTTC
Organism: Lumbricus terrestris; assembly: GCA_949752735.1. Lineage (NCBI taxonomy): Eukaryota > Metazoa > Annelida > Clitellata > Crassiclitellata > Lumbricidae > Lumbricus > Lumbricus terrestris. The sequence continues at coordinate 14,415,512 of OX457045.1, read as the reverse complement.
TTCTAAATTCGTGGCATTTTATATGAATTTAACTATTATTACTGTTTTCATCAACACTAGTATTTATGATTGGTTGAAGTGTTGAGCAATTTAATATTTTGGTCATATTTATTTAGAATTATGCCAGCATGTTAGCTGGATGTTACATTGACTTACTGTTAAAAAACGACAGAAATTGAAGCCCTGCTTATTTGAATGGCAAAAATTTATGTGTAACGCTGACCTAAAATGTATTTTCTAGCAATGTGCTTCTGTGTGTTTGTCAGTCTGCTTTCCAGTCTAGCTTTGTCTGTCTAGCACTCATTTGCTTGTTGCTGTAGTGGTTTGTTTCATCTTACTGCACTTTCATTGCTTAGTAAATAATGTAGTGTTTGGCTGATTAAACAATTTATAGTAATCATCTGAAAATAATTTGTTTTTAAACTGTGATGACCTTTAGTTCTTGCTATGTTCTATTATTTGCGGAGCAAACCTGCAACTATTTAAGTGTTTGAATCTCTTAGAAATCTTATTAGCTTGCTCTGCTTTTGACTTGCTATTGGTTTTCTTGACAATTGGACAGTCAGTGTTGATATGTTTGTTAACTTATCCCCCACTTCAGTGCCTCATCCTATGCGAAACATGTGCGGTGTTCTGATATCGGTCATAAATCCAATGCTTTGTCTAACAGATATTATGATAATTTAACCAAAGTGTTTGTTTTGTCCTGTTTTAGCCAACACATTTTGTAGATCTAAATTTAATTTGAACAGTACTAAACAAGTCCCGTGCATGAATGTTATATCTCCGGTGTGTGTTACTGTACCTATGGTTTTAATAGCAGCGTTTGTTAATTTGTTATTAGCTTGGCCTGTTTATAACTACACATATGAAACACTGTTGGGCATAACTGAACTTGCATACATTTGTATATCCCAGATTTTATTCTCAGCCCTGTAACGATAAGCTCATTCATCACAAAGGTGTAGCATTTCAGACAAGTAGTGTTTAGTCTCTTAGCACAGCTCATGATTGTGGCATCCATTTAAAAGATTTGTGTGTCACCCCTTCAAGAAATCTAATCGGATTCGCTCCCAGTCCTACCACGGCTGAAGCGTAGTACAAGTAGCGGAAACAACTGATAATAGCAGCTACTGGTGAAGTGATTTATGTGTGAAAAAAGTAAGCTCTTGGTACAGAATGCTCCCCATGTCTCGAATCAAATCAAGGAAAGTAGTGTGTGTGTGCGAAGACCTCCGCAACCTAAACACCGGTCAATACTCGCCAGCTGTTTTCCACAGCCCAGCCAGATAAATTGGGTCATAGAAGTGTTATGAAGGAGGCCGTTAGTGTAGGCACGCACCTCATCAGCACGCACCTCATCAGCATACAGCCAGGGTCAAATACAGAAATTTTGGAAGGGGGCAAACATTTTTGGTCGAAATTTTTTTAGTCTTTTGCCGAGAAATCTGGTGACCTTTTTTTAAAAAGTCTTTCTCCCAAAAACTTCTCGAAACCCGGGGCAACCTCGGTTATTTGAATTTTTCTAGTCATTTGCTACTTTTCTCTCACCTTCCTTTTTCTGCTGCATTGCATTGATTGAAAGCTTCTTGAAACCTTTTGGGGGGGGTCATGATGATGATAGAGGGGTTGTGCCATGTCCTATGCAAATCTCTGAATGGGTGGCCATGGACGGATTGCCCCCCTGGATCTGCAAAAGCGTGCAGCACATCAGTAAGGCCCCAATGTATGACGATCCAGGTCTATACAATATGTAAAGCAGTGGCATGGTGAGCAGGAAATCAGGCAGACCTAGAGGAGCCAAAGATAGGATTTGTGCGCTCTGTCTGGCGAAAGGAAGTAGCTAGAGCCTAGGGTCGCTGGAGAATTGTATGATGATCGACAGAGTAAAAAAAGATCAAAGTATAGATCTACCACGCACAGTGGCACCATAGAAGTCAGACGTACATTAGTAGGCCCTATAAATTGTATAATTGTAGGAGAGCTCCACAGAATGATTATTTCAACACCCTAGTTTGATAAGAAGAAACCAAACCAATAACAGCATATGATCCAGGGCTTAAAGTGTGCCTGGACGGTCATGGACGGCGTCCATGCACTTGTTTTAAAATCTGAACGCCGTCCAGTCACTTATTGGCGAACACAGACTGGAAAGGTAAGGGGCGTCCAGGCACCTCTTTTGGAGAGGTAAGGGGCGTCCAGGCACTTATTTTTCCACACTTTAGGCACTGAGCATATCCAAATGAGCAATCTGCTGATTTGCAATAGGCCTACTATTTTCAAGAATCTTAGACCTTGTGTTATGCAGTATGCAGCGCTGGTGTAGGCTACAGGGCCCTATAAAATTTAGGCTATATAATATATATATAATTTTACATGTAACTGTAAGTTAATAATTATATTATATAATATAGCCTGCCGTTCTGATTACTTCCAATTCTCAATTTCTCATAATAGCCTATGTGAATTTTTAGAATTGGTGATTTTTGGTCTTCCATTCTAGGTTAATGGTAAGTAAGCCTAAACGTCATTGGAATCAATTTAGGGTTTAATTGCTAAAAGCTTTGGGCTATGTTTCCAGTTTTTAGTGAAAACCTGTTGAATATAGTAACAGAAGAGATTTTTGGTAAGTTCTTAGGAAAGGTCAGGAATTTGCCTATTACAGGGGAGCTAAATTGTTCCAAAGAGTCAAAGACGCAAAGATGCGGACCTTGTACGTTTTTCCTTTTAGTGTTTTATATACTTGTGAACCAGAGTGCGGTCAGCAACTGGTAGGTCTATATCACAGTATAAATAATTGTCATATTTTCTGTGAGTATATTCAAGAATGCGCTTACTTACTTTTATTTCAGTGATGGGGTGACGAATGGGCGTTGCAGTGATAGGGCAAGCAGGAGAGGATTGAACGAATTAAGTGGTTGGACTGTGTTCATCTGATGAAGATACGACGACTGGGAGGATTAGAGTTCCTTGAAGCTAGTGGTAGTACAAGTATTATTGTGAGATACCAGCAAATTAGCTGTGTTAGTAAGGGATAATTCGTTATTCAGGAGCAGCAGAAAAAACGCACCCACGACATGGTTTCCATAGGAGTTTGCGCCCGCCAATCAAGTAGCTAAGAAGAGGGTCACGCATAGCTTTCTGGGATGATCAGTCACGTGTTGCGTCCTGGCGTCGGTCGGGGACTCAGAGCAGAAAAAGTAAAGTAAGAAATTGAAGCCGACGTATATCATCTTCGCTATGAATCTTCTTAATAAACCCTCGAAGAAGTCAAAATATTCTTCTGGTTGCTGTTGTTTTCTTGTCTCGTCGTTACAGGCAGGTATATGGCAGTTTGTAGTAATTCCAAAGCGGCAAAACCCCCCTCTGGTTTCGCGCTCTTATTACTAAGGCTCTGACAATAAAAAAAATGGCCAACGTTAGGACGTGCGGTGGATTTAATGTAAATCTATTGCTAATTTTGAATTGTCGGGGAATTTGTCAGCATACGTATTGGAGTAAAAGTCTAGAACGGTTCTGGGTAATCTATCGTTTCAGCGGAATAAATTATTCGCCATTGCATGGGATTTAGCGTTTATGGCATACAAGTTGGATTGACGAAAAGAATTCTTGCTAAATAGAAGTCGGATTGATGAAAATAATTTTTAATTCAAAAGGCCTAGAAGTGGGATTTGTGAAAACATTATAGCTTGGTTGGAACTGCGAAGTGCGGACTCTTGTCAGTTAAGTCGAAATATTGTGACTTAATTATTTAAAACAGAAAGAGATCTGTAGTTATTAGCTAGGCTGATCGTATCATGTATGATTTATTTTCTGATGAAGAAGGTAACAATAGCTGTTACTAAAACTCTAATATCTTTGGTGTGGCTGTGTTTTCTTTGTCAGTTCTTGGCTTGGCATTTCTGTAAATAATTGTGCTTGATAAAATACATTCAATATATTTTATCACAACTTTTTTCCTTTCAGTTTTTTGACCACTCTTGGACAATTTTGGGAATTTATTTTCAGGATCCTCAAATTTCATCAATGGAGATTGGTACATGACATGAAAACCTTTTTCGTCCTCAAATTTCATCAATGGAGATTGGTACATGACATGAAAACCTTTTTCGTCATTGACTGTTGAAGTAAATGGATTTCTCCTTGCATCCCGGACAAAGTCTAATGAAGGTGAAAATTAGATTGTAGATCTATGTAGAATTGCAGTTGTCAAGCGGTCCTGTATTTCCTGTAATTAATGTCCTATATTTTTTTGCTTGTCCTGTAAAATCCTGTATTTTTCAAAAAGTGTCCTGTATTTCCTGTATTTTTGCAAAAGTCAGATTTCACGCTATTTTTTTGTCGCGACTTGCAGTGATTATTTGTAATTTTTATTATATTATTTTCTTTTATGTTTGTTCAGCATTTTATCATATTTTGAATATCTTACTTTAGATGACTGGTTTTTATTAAATACAAAGAAGTTGCGTGACAATCCACGAATTATCATTCAGCAGCACTTCATTGTGGGGCGCGGTGGTGTAGTGGTGGCGTCGTTGCCTTGAAGCCGGAAGGTTCGAGGTTCAAATCCACCTCGCCGCGTAGAGACCTTGGGCAAGTCCTTCACTCGCAATTGCTCAGCGCTTTGGCGTGAAACTCTGATGCAGTGTCCGCTCTGCATTCGGGAGCGCCTCTGAGTAGAGAGAGCTTGAAGGGGCGCTATAACAAGTGCACATACAAACATATTGTAGATGTTGGTCATATTTTTGGTGATTTCCTTCTGTTGTTTAAAGTTCCACTGTTTCATGTCCTGTGTTGTGCATTGGGTCATCTTTTTTTGTTTGAAATCTTCTCTTGAGAGATGAAGATGTAGGTTGATGGGTGCAAAACAGGTCACAAGGTGAAAGTGCTGAATGATTGCGAATTTGTTATCGTAATCTCCAATCTTTAACGCCACTCGAAAGTCGAGCACAGGGCACCAGCTTATTCATGAGCTTTGCATCGAGTCAGAAGGGTTGTATCAAGGGCAGTCCAAAGGAGGTTGAGTCCAGTTCCATAGTTCTTCAAGAGGTGCGACTTAGTTTAGAACATTTGGAAAGCCCAGGAGGTGCTGGATGGAGGATCCTGATACATAAATATGTTTGTCAGCAAGCAAGAAAATAGTTATACAAGAACAAACTAGTCTTAAACCAGAAAACTTGATGCATTAGATTATTCAGAGATGCTCTGTATACTATGGAGGAAGTTCCACAGGTGTCAATATTGTTCCTGCCTTACTGTGTAGTGCCAAATCAATGTGTGCAAAGTGTAAACAGCATTTAGAAAAGGTTAACAAATAATAAGAAAAAAGATCAGAGAAAATAGGACTGCAACAAGCACAGAGAAGCAGAAGTCCAGAAGAAAATTTAAGAAAGTAGGATGAAATTGAGCTGAAACTGTTGAAAAAGGTTGATAGCTGTTGAAATCTGCATCACAGCAACTGAGCAGCAGAACATTTTAAAGGAAGCGGAAAAGAGACTTTCATGTGCATTTAAGTCTGAGGACATGGATATGATTTCAGTTTAGCAATGGTGTGTTGGATTCAGTTTAGCAATGATTTGTTGGATGTGGCTTGCAGTCTCATGGACACTGCTACTGAACAACTGCATTGTTGCGGCAAGGCAAAAAATCTGTGCGAAAAAGAAGCACCATGAGTCTTAAGTTCATTCATTCATTCATTCGAGTATTTATATAGCGCCTCTTCAAGGAAACTACTCAGAGGCGCTCCCGACTCCAGTACGGACAAACAGAACAGTTTTTAAGTGCTTATAGAATGTGTCAGAGAGTGATCTAGGGAACAGGCGCAGCTCAAGTGGGAGGGCATTCCATACCACTGGGCCAACCACAGAAAAAGCACGACTCTGCATGATGGAGGTGCGAGCAAAGGGGACAAAGAGTACTTCCCTAACAGCCGAGCGTAGGGACCGACCAGTCCGAGCACTTAACACAGGCCAACAAAGATCGAGTAGGTAAGATGGAGCAAGACCTAGCTGGCAGCGCCATATTAAGGACGAGATTCTGTATTCGATGCGCTGACGGACTGGGAGCCAATGCAGAACCTCCAGCATGTAATTTGTAACATGACCAAATTTGGGCAGATGACCAATGAGGCGTGCTGCAGCGCGCAGAATACGGTCAAGAGAAGATAATCTGCACTCCAAAGCTCCTAAAATGACTAATCGTAACGAGATTCGTAGGGTTAACTTTCGATTGGCTAACTTTGGTGAACATTGCACACTCTGTATTGAATGATTAGGTGAATTGCTGGAATATTTCCAAGTTTTTGTTCTAACCTGACTCATTAGATATAAGTTGAAAGTTTGAACAAATAGAGTACGACTTTTGTGAGCTTAGACAATAGTGCAATTGCACATAGTTGCAGTTAGCATTGTTTTTCCCCCAGTTTCACTGTCTGCTTTACTGACCGTAAATGTTCTTTTTTAAATTATTGACCCTAGTTTGAAGAATCTTCTAGATGTCTTATGATAGGCACTGTTGCAAACTACTGGATATGGTCTTATATTTGATATTTGTGAAAAATGCATTTAATATTGTTCTTATTATTGCAAATAAATTAGCACACTTCAGATGAATAGTTACAACTGACAATAGTTGTGACAACTTGATAAATGTTATCACATTCTAATTGTAGTTTCCAATGTTGTCTATGCAGACTGCAGAGTAATAATTATTAATTTAACGCATGTGTATAACCTGATTAAATGCAATTGCATGTTCATTAGCTTATTACTGATTCATCCGTTTTCTTAGCTCAAGAAAAATAAATAAAAGCAGAAATAAAGTTTGGCAGTATTTTGACTATGAGGAAAGCTACTGACTGACTGCCACTAGAAAGAAAAACAAATCCGTACTGTGTATTTTTTGTTATGGATGTCCTGTAAAATGTCCTGTATTTTTATTTTTTTGTCCTGTAAAATGTCCTGTATTTTTATCACAACCTGCTACGACCACTGCAATAACAAATGGAGGAAGTGGATCAAGTTCACATGATTTCTGGTTCAAAGAGTTGATAACTTGACGGAGTTCATCCTCAATGATGGGACAAAAGCAGTCGAACTTGAATTCTGTCCTATAAAATTTAGGTAAAGGCGTGTTGGCAGTTGATGCACGAAGACTTGCAATCTTTTCCGTCATCATCTTGAGGAAGTCATTGACAGAGAAGGAAGGAGCAGCAGATAAGCGGGTAGCTTGACCCAGGAGGCCCTTGATGGACGTCCAGAGGCGTTTCGGGTTCTTTCCATTTCGGGCCACGAGATTCTCCCAAAATTCTGCTTCCTTTTGACGAAAAAGTCGATGGAGTGACCGAAGTTGAGTGACCCATGCCAGGCCGTCATTCAGATATTTTGAATGAGGGTAGTGTCTTTCGAAGCACTGCACCTGTCGACGATGCTGTTAATAGACTTTGTGCTTTTGGCTGACAGGAATATTTCAGTCATTCATTCATTCTGAAACTTTCTAGTGCTTCCTCATGGAATCTATTTTGGAGGTGCTTCCGACTCCAGTGCACCCCCGAAATTTTTTGGGGAAGGATTCTGGTGGTGTCCCAGAGTGTAGGCGTAACTCTATTTAAGAAGGCCATTCCAGGCTACTGCGCTAATTAAAGGAAGTCAGGTTATCATAAGAATGTTCTGGGTGTGGTATGTTAGGGTAAAAAGTATCTCCTGTTACATTCCTTAATATTACCATGCTAAATAACTGGGTAGTTAGGGCCCCCAGAAATTTGCGCCAAAAAATTGCGCACCAAAAACGATAAATGTGCGCGAATTTTGCGCAAGTTAAAAAATCAAAATGATCGTTATTTTTTCATTGAATCAGTGTACCAAAGTATCTAACAGTGTTTTTGTCATTTAGTGTAAAGCTTTGGCGTTCTAGAAATTAGACAATCAAGCCAAAAATGCAGTTATAAAGTTCCTATAACCATAAGATTAATGTATTCAGACGATCGCAAATAATTTTAATTTTGCAAAATTTACGCCCACCGAAATCTACGCTCATTACAAACGTAACTTCAAAATAGTATAATGAATCGCCAAGTTACACAACGTGCTGAGTACTAGACTTCCGTCTTTGTGTGCACGCCTGACGCCTATAGATTAAATGCGCTCGTTCTGTCATAAGCCGAGACACCAAGCGACGCTGCTATGAGACCGCTTTGAGAAATTTCGTCTAACACATTTTATTGTGTGGCCGTGAAGTTCTGGAATTTTTATACTATAAATGTGTGCGTTACAACCAAAAATATCGATCTTTAACTAAAAATTCATCTATAATTTCATCCCATTCGGCGGCCGCCATTTTGATTATCGCACATCGGTCGTTGTTGTTTTGTTGAACTGTCATGGGCCGCGGTGATTTTAAGTCAATCAAAGCCCAATTTAGATAAATTAGCAAGATTTTGTCAAAATTTGCGCTAAAATCGCGCGGATTGCCAATTTTTGCGCTGTTGCGCTAAACCTGGAAATTTGCGCAAAATTTGCGCCGCGCAAGATCGCGAATTTCTGGGGGCCCTAGGTAGTAATAGTTTAATAAGCTTAAATATGATATTGGGTGACTGGAATAGTTTAATACGCTAAAATACGATTTTGCCTACTTTTTCTACAATTTTGACTGCTCTGGTGACCAGTGTTGCTAAGTTGGGTACTTACATTTTTTCACCCTTATCCCATCTCGTGAAAAATACATCTCAAGTGGTCAATTTATAAAGTCCGGCCAAAGAAATCATTTGTTCATGCCATATTCATCTGGGATGAACTTTTAAATCTTATGAGTCTTTTTAATTTGTACACATAGCACATTAAAAACAGCAAAATAGGCTAAGTTGTAATAATTTTTTACGAGGATGCTTTATCATATTTAAATGTAATGCCATATAAACCAAAGTGCAGCATAAATTGTTGGTCATTAAAAGAACTTTTTTAAATTTAAAATTTATATTGGATTTGGACTTAGGATTTTATGCTATTCTAAAACATTTTGACATTGATTGGATATAGAAATGATGTATGTTTGTTTATTATACCTTGTATGTACACCAAAATGCGGATAGCAATTGGTATATTCAAGAATATTCTTATTGATATATTATATTATACTGTAGATTCCAATCTTGAACATAAAAATTGCAAAATTAATAATTTGAAGGGAAGACCATCATAAGTGATGTTGTGGCAGATTCAGACTCGTTCGTACCGATGGGTCTCAATTATAGGGGGTAAAAAATTAGAGTGATTTGATGAGTTATTGTAGCAGTTAAGTTTTAAATGTATGTGGTTTTAAGAGAATCAAACAGCAGGCTTAGAAGTTTTCATATAGTTATTTGATTAATAAGTCTTGCAATTTATGAACTATTGTAGGATCCTAGATGATCGATGATCCTGCCAGACTGCAGTATAGTGCCCTTGAAGGTCCGAGTTCTATGTTCAGAATGGTACCAAGTCACTCCATCCAGCCTTCTCAACGTCGTCAGCACCGTGAACTTGACCTGGCCAGACTGCAGCAGGCTGTTCCTGAAAGTTCAAACATCTACCAAGCCATGCTTGTGAACACAATGATTTGAAGCTGATGAAACTGAACCCCCGTGGCTCGTTTTCGCAGCATGGACAGATGAACCAAGACAGATCGGTGTTCAGAAAAGTCCCAAACCACTCTGTCCTGCCTTCTCAACATCGTCAGTACCTTGAACTTGAATATTCGGTCGGAGAAAGTGATTTACGAGGCAATTGTGGAATGGATCAAATCAAATCTAAATGAAAATAAAACCTTTCCGACAATTTTGTCCAAGCAAGATTCAGCTCAGCAGGATTCAGCTGCCACTTCTTCCGGCTCGCAACCTAATGAGTACCGTCTGCCAGGAAGAACTGCTGAAACAAGACCGGGTATTACTTGGATGAAGCAAAACTCCTCCACTTGTCACTGGCTGAAGTCATTCCAGAAATTATGCCTTCGGAAAAAATGAAACCTCGCAAGTGTTATCTTGGTTAGTACATCTTTGCAATCTGTTTTGTGTCACCCTTGTTGAGGTCAGTTATATGGTTTTTTGCAAGCACTGCATTTCAGAAGTTCAAAGGTTGCTGTATAAGTTTCTTAATATCTTCATTTATTGCATTTACTATGCAATGATAGAAACTTATTTTGGTAGCCTATATTTTTATACAGATGTACGAAGCTTTTTGTGTAATTGATTATCTGTAAAGTCAATGAGCTGTGATGCTTATTATAACAACTATTATTTCTACAGTTTATGATACCCCTTCCAGACTGTCTACTCAAGGGTACTATCAGCCCAACCAGGGTTATGTAGTGCATTCAGACATTTTGAAACAGTTGGGGGTTCTAACAATTTCAACACATTTAATGTTTGAAGTGCTATAGGCATATGGGTAATTGTAATTTGTAATTGTGATAAGAGATTTATATAGTGCTTCTTATGGATGAACTACATTAGGCTGTATCTACATAAGCTAGATAATCTATGTGATGTATAGCAGACCTGGATTTATTTGGAGCGTCACTGGGTGAGAATCCCAGGGGGTTGAGGGGTTCAGCAACTAGTCTTTCTTAGGACCAAATAGTAAAGTATTCATTGTGCACATCCCAATGCCACATAAATCAACGTCTAATGCCTCAGTTATTTTCGTACAATTCTCATACTGGTGCGTTGTAAGCACTCTCAAAATTTCCTATTTAAGAGATACAGATTCGTCAATGTTGTCACTTGGGAGCATGGTCATCCGATTTTCTTTCTCTGATCATGTCTAGACGTAGAAGTGTCCTTTGAGTAGAAGTTCTCTTGGTTACTGGATGCAAAATTTTTAAACTATCAGTTCTTTCTGCTCACTCACTTATAATGTCATTTAATTTTCTACTAGACTGTTGGTAAGTTAATCTATAGCCTGAACGAAATAAGCTAGCTGGTAAAACAAAAGATTTTAGTAATTGCTACCATTTAGTGACCTTACTTCCTAGAGATACTCGGTTTTAATCATTACATGACATCCAAAAATTACCTGAATCAAAGATGCATTCATTATGAAGTGTTGTATTTATACAGAACTTCAAGATAAACATACATTAATACAGTAATTCGTATTTACCTATTGTGGCGTGATGATTAAAATATATATTATGAACTTTCCTTATCTGGCTGCAACAGTTGCTTGTCTATCTGTTTTGCAACCCAAAGAAAGTTCTTTGCCCCCGGTTTGTTCTCCTTTGATGCTACCATCGGTAATGACAAGGAAAGTGTAGAATCGGAGGTAGACTGATCCAGGTTGGATTTTGTCTCCTACCATTTACTCTTGTTTCGCTCCATCAGGATTAGAGATCATATTAATATCATTTTTTTTTAAACCGATTATTGGTTTGTAAAATACGGTTTCAAACCGGTTATCGTTTTTTAATTGCATCTCGGAAATGTTAGATATTATATAATTCAAATTAATCTATGTAGGCTATTATATTAAGTAACGAAACGTATGTACACACAATCCAGCATTAATGACAAATTCTTTATTTTGTAATTAGAGATTAAAAATGGACATAATTTACACTATGTTTCTATTATATCTTCATGCAACATAAATAACAGATATTTATAATAAACACTTGTCTTTAGTCTTCACAAAACAAAGAAATTCTTATCTCTACAAACGAAACTTAGAGATTTCCGAAATAAACAAGCCGTAGATTTATGAAATTTCCATAGAGTGAAAAGGTAGGTAAGTAATGCCAATGCCTACTATGTCAATCATTTTCAGTCTAAAATAATAGAAACTAACCTAGAATATATTTTATTGGTAAACTCTTCAAACATAGTTCATCATAGTAGGTTATATTTAACTTCATAAGTTACTTTTCCACTGTTAAATTCCAATAAAATATCAAACTCAAATATTATCCTATCTAATGTGATTCGATCTTTTTTTAAAATATAATAATAGTCTTTATTGCACATTCAACTCGGGTTACAAATCATGAGTGATTTAGTACAGTACAATGCAATTAGGTGCCAGCAAAAGCTAATAGCTTGTACTATTCTGACACCTCTTCCCAATTAATAATCATGAATGTTTTGATAGGATACGTAAAACTTAACTAGGACTTAATTAATAATGCAACGGTAATAAACATAACATGCATTTTAGTATGAATAATGAAATACGTACTTACTACTTAAACTATTAATGCTAACAATAATATAGTAACAGCAATAATAGTAATAGTAATAATAAAATGACAATAAAAATAATGATAATAATGTCTATAATAATATTATTATTAGAAACAGCAATAAAATAATAACAGCAGAACTGCACCTCATCACCATAAACACCCACGGCAAGCATCATTAACAACAGTGATAGTCTGGTAAAGAATACTTCAGAAATTCACGTCAATTATGATGTAAGCGGATTTTCGATTATACAATAGCAGTTTGCTCTGTAAATGCCAAACAACCCCTTTAATAATGAAAATACCTAATAACAGAAAATAAAATAAAATGAGTTAATAAAAATAATAACACCATGGGCTTTATCAACAATAGTAACTGCAGTAACACTGACACTGTTATTATGTCAAATCATATGGCAACAAAACAATTTTTTTAACATCAAATAGTACTTTCTTAAAAAAAGCAAATTATCTTTTCTGTGCAAATTAAACATTTTCCAGCAAAGTACAACAGTCACTGCTCAAAATGGGCACTGATAACAATAATTTCATTCAAGAATCTAGGTCCTCATCACCACCACCTTCGCGTAGTAATAGTTTTAATCGGCAGAGTTGTATCTCAACAGTATGAATCTTTATCTTGGATCTAAATATAAAAATTCTGTTTTCATTTGAGATTTCCTTGTGCAGGGAGTTCCACAGCCGGGGTCCGGTTGCTTTCAGACAATTGTAGCCGGACGAGCTCCTGTGATCGAGTGCGATATGCCAGGCCCTGATAATCAAAACCATAACACAAAACTACAAAGTTACAATGAGCATAAGAAATATTTCACAAATATCTGTTAAATGTTAAGAATAGTTGGTTCATAGATAGGGCTTGTGCTAGGGTTAAGCATGGGTTTATAAGGAACTGAAAGTTCAGCAGGTCAGCTTAGCTCATAAGATTTTCCATCTTTACAGATCAACCTCTGCTATTTCACATTGTACAGATAGTCTTCTGTCTACCTTCGCTCTATGTCGTTTGCGTAAATTGTCCTTCCACAGCTCCGGGTGACTTGTCTGGATGCGTCCAAGTTCCCCAGCACGAGTTTTCTTTGCGTCCGTAGTTTCACAATCATCCGTCTCGGTTTCATAGTAGATTTCAGTCTTCTCCGGAATCTGATAAATCTTGCCGATTCAACGAAGCCACCATACTTGAGAAATTAGCTATGTAATTTTCAGGACCTTCACGGCAACACATACGGAATGGCCAGGATCCATTAATTTAAGTTCGGTTTGAGCGTTATTCGATAGAACGATGATTGTGCTACACTTCTGTAAGGGTGAACTCAAGAACGAACTAATGGCACTTAGTGCCTTTTTCCACCCAGCTACACAATTGAAAGTGCATCTGTTGATAAAACTATTTTTAGACAAATTTTTTTAACGAGAGGTAGCATGAAAAGATGTCCTTTCTTGCGGAGTAAATACTTAAACTCATGAAAGAATTGTGCTTTCTGGAACAGATTCTCGTCTGTTAGAGCAATTAACTCTCCCACAGTGTGAATCTTCTCAGACATTTGCCCCATCTACAAGCCTATTCTTCTAGGGCAGCGTTGATGCATGCATTATCATGTGACATGAGTAATCCAGCAAATGAAGGTTGTTCATACTTGACTCTTGAGATAGCAATCACTTGATATATGACGTCAAGCTTGGAGATATGTAGGCCCTGATGTCTCAGCTGGTTCAGAAGAAAGTATTGTTGATTTATAATACTAGGAATGTAGTTAACATGACCTGAGAAAAAGAGGTTAGACTGTAAGATCACTCAGCAACTCAACACTGTTTAGCTGTTCAAAACGCAAACGCAGACAGTGGTCTATGTGCTCGATACCAAGCCGTCTGAAATTATCTCCTTGGTTTTCGAGATGTTTATGTTCAGTTTGTTTATGCTGGCCAACACCTCAATATTATCAAAATCTTCCTGTCCAGAGCCCAATGGCAACAGTTTCCGGATTTAATAAACTCAGATCATCAGCGTGTTTACACAGGTGGTTGTTGTCGCTTATAGTGCAGAGAGCTGCAATGAATATGCTAAACAGAACTAGTCCAAGTCCAGACTCCTGCACGATACTTTGAGTTATCGGTAGCCAGTTGGATAGCTTGCCGTCTAATTTCACAGACTGCTTCGACCACTTAAGAAGTAACACAATAAGGAGACAGCGAATGTACCGGTAGGTGTTATGTTAAAGAAGTTTGTGGTTATTTTGTGTAGGAGATAGAAAGGAGCACATGTAGTATTCCAGTCGGACAAAAAGCTAACTGATCAGATAACATATGCTCATGAATAGAAGGAAGCACGAAGCGTTGCACAACAGTTTTTTAACTATTCTAGAGAGAATCGGAGTGACGATAACATATGCTCAGGAATAGAAGGAAGCAAGATGCGTTGCACAACAATTTTTTCAACTATTCTAGAGAGAATCGGAGTGACTGAAATGGGTCGTAAGTCCGTAAGACCCACAATTGGTGTTACCTTAGGAATTGGGGTAGCAACAGCTCGTTTCCAGGACGACAGTGGTCTGCCTTGGCTAGGAGACAGATTTGTTATATGTAAGGAATATAGTCGATTCCTGGTGAAGTTCGTTTTGTTTGTTGATTGTAATTTTCTATTTTATATTCGTTAAAATTGCTGATGGTTAAATATTCGCCCCGGTCAAGTAATTTTGCGACAAACTGCAGTGCCTGCTGCTCACAACTTTTGGTTTTGTTACTTTTCCTTCGTGCCTTAATAGGTGGTTGCGCCACAGAATTGTTGGCATGATCAAGTATGCAAGACACAATGCATTTGCCAGCATCATGACTAAGGGCAAACAAGCCTGGATAGTACTGCAAAAAGCTCTTCAAGCGTCCAGCAGTTTTCCCAATATGTATGATCTCCGGTTGACAGCTAAAATAATTTTAACAACTGATTTGAATTTTTTTAATAAATTTAGTTAAGTTTTTTTAAATTTTATATAGCACTCTAGATTAATAGCTTCATCAGCATCTCAGCCCTGTCATCAGACAACATTCTCCATCAAATAACATAAGATGTCATTGCTTTGATGGAGAAACTGTTCCACTGTCATGCTTTCAAACAAATTACATGAACTAGATACGATCTCACTCATTTCCTGTGTTGACATATCACCCCGGTCATTTAACAGGTTGAAGCAAAGTGAAATGGCAATTTGAAAATTTTCATCGTGAAGCTCTATCTTGGGGTGGTTGAGCTGACACTTTCGTGAAGGAATAGTTCTTCAACAACAAAAACCGGAAATTACATATCCTTTGGAGCGACAAGGAAAACTGGAAGCACCTTAATCCTTTCATTTCTTCATGCCACATTTATATGTTGGCTGAAAATACTATGAACTTACAAGACAGAATCCTGCCAATGCAATAGGTATATATAAAGCATCTATGCGATGGCAAATTGCGTCAGAGTGGATTAATTATCGATTAAGCATATCATTGGTCCATGTGCAAATTCTTACACTTTCAAATTTGCTCAAATTTTTGCAATGGCTGCTTTGGACAGATTAACTTTGGAAATTAAGGATTCCAACAGTGACCTGATTGCCATTTCACCGTTCATTACATTACAATATTGCTAAACAATTTCCATGCCTTTCTCTAAAGTCGAAATGATTCCTTATGAACATTGATCCATTAAAAATGACTGAATATACCCAAGTCACCAGTATTACGTAGATAATCAGGGACATGGTAGGACCAGGACCACCTGCACTGCCAGTCATAAAGAGAATTATTTCCATTATCCTACATAAAACTTTTACTTTTTTTATTCATGATAATGGTTATTTTAACAACCAAGATTGATTTAGTTAGCAACTTAATCTGAAGGCAGAGTTCATCAAGTGGTGTTCTGAGCATTTCTGCCTCGAGGTAGTCGTCCAGACGAGACTCCATTATAAAGGTTGTGTATTGGTGAAAACATGTTTCAAGAATGAACATGAACATTTGTCCACTAAAAATGAATAAATATACCCAAGTCACCAGTATTACGTAGATAATCAGGGACTTGGTAGGACCAGGACCACCTGCACTGCCAGTCATAAAGAGAATTATTTCCATTATCCTACATAAAACTTTTACTTTTTTTATTCATGATAATGGTTATTTTAACAACCAAGATTGATTTAGTTAGCAACTTAATCTGAAGGCAGAGTTCATCAAGTGGTGTTCTGAGCATTTCTGCCTCGAGGTAGTCGTCCAGACGAGACTCCATTATAAAGGTTGTGTATTGGTGAAAACATGTTTCAAGAATGAACATGAACATTTGTCCACTAAAAATGAATAAATATACCCAAGTCACCAGTATTACGTAGATAATCAGGGACTTGGTAGGACCAGGACCACCTGCACTGCCAGTCATAAAGAGCATTATTTCCATTATTCTACATAACACTTTTACTTTTTTTATTAATGTTAATGGCTATTTTAACAACCAAGATTGATTTAGTTAGCAACTTAATCTGAAGGCAGAGTTCATCAAGTGGTGTTCTGAGCATTTCTGCCTCGAGGTAGTCGTCCAGACGAGATTTGCATAAAGGTTGTGTATAGACGAAAACATGTTTCAAGAATGAACATGAACATTTATCCACTAAAAATGACTAAATATACCCAAGTCACCAGTATTACGTAGATAATCAAGGACATGGTAGGACCAGGACCACCTGCACTGCCAGTCATAAAGAGCATTATTTCCATTATCCTACATAAAACTTTTACTTTTTTTATTAATGATAATGGCTATTTTAACAACCAAGATTGATTTAGTTAGCAACTTAATCTGAAGGCAGAGTTCATCAAGTGGGATTCTCAGCATTTCTGGCTCCAGATAGTCATCCAGGCGAGACTCCATAAAGGTTGTGTATAGACGAAAACACTGGCCTGGACAGACCCTTTCAAGAAATGAACCAGAATCAAGTTTCGTAATCTGTAAGTGATCATCTAAAACTGTGCCTGAATTGAGAGCTCTGTTGTTCATTTGCACCACGCACAAGTGGAACCAACCAACCGATCCCCATCAACAGTTGACATGGACTTCAGTGTCTCATTACCCTGTTGCTGTTAGCCCTAAATTTGTGGCATAGTGTCTCGAGCAATGGAGGTTTGATACGTCCATTAGTCGGTTTAATAAGTTCTGTCATCTCCTGCTCCTCCAGCTTCCGCACAAAAATTATTAAGAAATGATCATGCATGCTATTGCATTGTATACTCGTATTTAATTGAAGGAAATTAGTCTGTCATAATATGGCAAGTGACACCGAATCAATATTAGATGGTATGGCATTAGAAACTGACTCCACAAGTTTGTTGGTTAATTGGATTAACTTACACTCTGTAGCTTCTTCATCAAAATCCTTTCACCCTGGTGAGAAAATTCTTTCTCTCACCCTCTGATTGTACAGTGGCATGCAGTGCACAAATTATGAAAAGCTTGTATACATAAGTTGCATAGCGTGTGTATTACGCCAAATATTCATTTAACAATTTGCATACTGATTTCTGGAACTCACTAAAAACAAACAATCAATCAATCAGAGTCCAGATTGGCTGAAGTAAAATATGCATAATCTGAAAGATTATGCGCTATCATCACTGTCTTTACGGTGCCGAATTAAGGAAGTGACAAAATCCACGGCCTGCTGCTTAATTCTAGTTGGTTTTGCAAGAGGCTGCTTGCAAGCATGGTCAGTTTGTAGGCCAGTTGGCTGCAGTGATACAGCACTGGCCTGCCAGAGTTTGAAAAGAAAATGTGTCGGCGTAGAGCCTAAGAAATCTCTTTAACCGCTTATTGGTAGGAAAGTGTGAAAATTCTAGAATGCAAAAATCTTGCATTAGGGAACTGAGTAATATCAAGTTCAAAGGGCCATATGTTCAAGCAACTTGCTAGAAATGAACGAAATAATATTTCGTGTTGTTTCTGGTCTAAGAGACACGGTATACATGCAAGTTGTCGAGAGAAAAAAACTGTGGGATGTCGTTTCGCTAAATCAAGCACGCTCTATTCATCAAGAAATAATATTTCGTGTTGTTTCTGGTCTAAGAGACACGGTATACATGCAAGTTGTCGAGAGAAAAAACTGTGGGATGTCGTTTCGCTAAATCAAGCACGCTCTATTCATCAAGAGGTAATCTGAGAGGTAATCTGACGAGTGGTGTAAACGAGCAGGTATTTTTAAAAACTGTTTAATAAAATAAATAGTTTATGAACTGCATTCGATTCAAAAGCAGCAGAACGTGAGCTGGTAGAAGAGGCAGCCTGCTTCTCATTTGAGGTGACTGAGCTGTCACTTCGCAGCTCCAAAGTCAGGTGAGGAAATAGTGCTGTGCAGCAATAAAAAACAGCCCTGTCATCAGACCACATTCTCCATCATATAACTGAAAGATGTCATTCTGACGGAGAAACTGTTCAATCGTCATGCTCTCAAAGAACGTACAAGAACTGGCAACTTTCTCTAGACATTTCTCTGACCACCCATAAAAGCACTGCAACTTCGACAGATGGAACGGATGACTTCAACACGATGATGATAACTCCAAGCCCTGTTTATCCTAGCGAAAAACCAATGCTGAAAACTTCTGGTGCTAAGTCTGATAAAGGAGAACTAGTTCCACAAACTTACCTACACGTAAAATTCCCCCTGGAAAGAAGGCTGCTTCTAACAGGGTTTCAAAGGGATCTGAGGATCCAATCCAGGGCTACAATAAGTATGGTAGCCTGGATGAAATTGATGAAATGGAGGTGGAAGGAGGCCAGCCTCCTACATCAATCAAGGGTAAAAAAGATTTTAAACCTATTTTACCCCCATAATGGCTACACAAAATATTGATATTTTACAATTGAATTGTCGAGGTTTGCGATCCAACTTCGATGAATTACAACTGTTAATTCATCAATATAATCCAGTTGCTTTATGCCTCCAAGAGACGATGCTGGGTGAAAAGGATCTTGCAGTAAGGCATTTTTCATGTTATTACTGTCCTGGATCTGAGGTGAATGGGAACCACTCAGGAGGAGTTGGGATACTGGTCAGCAACATCACACAGCATAGCCAGTTACAACTAAGAACATCCCTGCAAGCAATAGCAATAAGGGTGTCTGTACCAAAAGCTCTTACTATATGCTCCATCTATCTTCCGCCTCATACCAAATGGACAGAGCAAGACCTTAAGGATTTAATTTCTCAGCTGCCCAAACCATTTTTATTACTTGGCGACTTTAATGCACACAGCCCAATTTGGGGTTGCAAGAAAGTGGACTCTAAAGGAAAACGGCTAGAAAATATCCTTATAGAACTAGATATATGCTTGCTAAATGACAAGTCATATACATATGTACATCCAGCATCTGGTGAACAATCAGCTCTTGATCTCTCATTGTGCGATCCAGATGTTTTCTTGGACTTTCAGTGGATCTTTGATAGTGATGCTCATGGTAGTGATCACATCCCTGTTGTTCTCAAGTCTACAGCGACTCCACCAAGTGAGCAACCTAATAGATGGGCTATGAGCAGAGCTAATTGGGAAGAATTCCAACATCTATGTAGTACATACATCGAAGAGTCTGAGATGATGGAAGACGAGGATCCAATTAGCAAATTTACAGGATATGTTTTCAAGGCCGCGAAAGCATCTATTCCCACAACCTCGACAAATCCAAGACGTATTAATAAACCCTGGTTTGATGACAACTGTAGATCCGTTGTCTATCAACGAAAACAAGATTTGAGACATCTTCAGAAACATCCTGATGCTCAAA
The DNA here is from genome assembly GCA_949752735.1 of Lumbricus terrestris. Classification (NCBI taxonomy): domain Eukaryota; kingdom Metazoa; phylum Annelida; class Clitellata; order Crassiclitellata; family Lumbricidae; genus Lumbricus; species Lumbricus terrestris. The sequence goes on along the minus strand of OX457045.1, from coordinate 14,395,486 downwards.
ATCTTGCCAAATACCGAATTTCAAGAGCCACCGCCAGGCGAACCATCCGTTCCTCGAAACGTATAAGCTGGAGAAGCTATGTGTCGAAACTCAATCACCATACTCCAATGAAAAAGATTTGGAATATGGTTAGAAAAATTGATGGGAAGGCTAAGTCATCACCAATAAAGCACCTTCATACTGATGGAAATACTGTCACTGAAATCCAGGATATTGCAAATACATTAGGTGAAGCTTTTGCAGAGAACTCATCGTCTGCACACTATAACGAATCCTTTAATGTGTATAAAACTAAAATGGAAAAGATTCCATTAAAGTTCTCTTCTAATAACAATGAAATTTATAATGAATCCTTCACCATTGCTGAGCTTCAAGATTCATTAAACAAGGCACATGACTCCTCTCCTGGCCCAGATAACATCCATTATCAATTACTTAAACACCTTCCTGAGTCCAGCCTGATGACACTTCTCAACATTTTCAATAGAATTTGGGATTCTGGGGCATTCCCTTCTCTGTGGAGAGATGCAACGGTGATCCCAATACCTAAACCCGGTAAAGATGACACAAACCCATCAAACTACCGACCAATAGCTCTTACTAGCTGTTTATGCAAAACCATGGAACGAATGGTCAATACGAGATTAATGTGGTATTTGGAGGCGAATAATATCTTAACTGAAGACCAGAGTGGCTTCCGTCGTCAGCGAAGTACTATAGATCAAGTTGTCCGTCTTGAATCTATAGTACGCCAGGCATTCATACGAAAACATCATGCCGTCGCTATCTTTTTCGATATTGAAAAAGCATATGATACTACGTGGAAATATGGTATCATGAAGGACCTGCACGAGGCTGGTCTTCGTGGCAAACTGCCTGATTTCATATCTGGTTTTTTAGCCGATCGTACTTTTAAAGTACGCATCGGAAACTGTTTGTCTAGTTCATATGAACAAGAAGCTGGAGTACCACAAGGTAGCATCCTGTCTACCACACTATTTATATTAAAGATAAATAGTATTGTTAAATGTCTGGGCACAGGAATTGACTGTTCTTTGTATGTCGACGATCTACTCATCTGCTATACATCATCCAGTATGGCATCTATTGAAAGACAGCTTCAAAGATGTCTGAATAAAATGGAGATTTGGTGTAATGAAAATGGATTTAAATTTTCAAAATCTAAAACTGTTTGTATGCACTTCTGCAATAAACGAGGATTGCACCCTGACCCAGAACTCACAATCTCGGGATGTAGGATACCAGTGGTCACAGAGTATAAATTCTTGGGCATAGTATTCGATAAAAAACTTACTTTCAAACAGCACATACAGTATCTGAAGAAAAAGGGAATCAAAGCCTTGAACCTTCTTAAGGTTGTGGCACGTACCGACTGGGGAGCTGATAGAACCATCTTACTTCGACTGTACAATGCAGTTATAAGATCAAAGCTAGAGTATGGATCAGTGGTTTATGGTAGTGCACGACCAACTTATTTGAAAGTTCTTGATCCTATTCAGAATCAAGCTCTACGCCTTTGTCTAGGAGCTTTTCGCACATCACCAGTTGCTAGTCTTGAGGTGGAGGCTGACGTCACCCCCTTATCTTTAAGAAGAACAAAACTGGAGCTTCAGTACGTATCTAGGCTTAAGAGTAACCCAAGGAATCCAGCATACCGGTGTGTATTTCAACCAGACAATCGGCAGCTATTTAGCAACAAGCCAACTGCTATACCACCATTAGGTATTCGCCTGCAATCCCATCTAGAAGATCTGGACTTTGACATGAGTCGTATTGCAGAACAGAACATTGGTGCTCTTCCGCCATGGTCTCTTTGTAGACCTCAGGTGCTTCTTGAATTGCATGAACATAAGAAGTCTGATACTAGTCCAGATATATATAAATGTATGTTTCAAGAACTACTATCACACTATACATCATACATAAAAATATATACTGATGGTTCGAAAGAAGGTGATACAGTAGCTGCAAGTGCGTTTGCAGAGGACAGTTCTTTATCAGTACGACTTCCAAATAAAACTTCTATCTACACAGCTGAACTTACAGGTCTCCTTCTAGCTCTGGATATTACAAGTAAATCCAGAAAGAAACAGTTTTTAATAATTAGTGATTCGCTGTCGTCCTTGCAAGCTGTTGCAGGTTGTAATCTAAACCACTCGCTTGTGGTAGACGTAGTCACCAAGTACCACCGAATTACAATGTCTGGCAAAATCGTTAAATTTTGTTGGGTGCCAGGTCATGTTGGCATTAGAGGTAATGAGGCTGCAGACGCAGCTGCCAAAGCAGCCCTTTCAGATGCAGTGTCGTACTGCAAAGTGCCATATTCTGATGCCAAACAATACATAGATGCTTATGTATATGATCAATGGAAGTTAAAGTGGAGTAGCATGGATCGTAATAAACTCCATACTATTAATCCCAATATAGAAAGATGGCACCATGCCTCCCAAGACAACCGTAGAGATGAAGTAGTCTTAGCACGGCTAAGAATAGGCCATACTTATCTTACGCATGTTCATTTGCTTAAGAAAGAAGATGCGCCGCAGTGTGTGGGGTGCAATTGCCCTCTCACAGTGGAACACATACTGGTGTCATGTGTTGATTTTACAACGACAAGGCAAAAATATTATATGGAACAATCCCTTTCTGATATTTTTGAACATGTTCCTCCAAAGAATATTTTGCTGTATTTGAAAGAAATACAACCGTACAACAAAGTGTAATGTTGGAAGATTTTAAATAGATATGATTTATAGTTTATAAAATGTTTAATGTTGACCTAAGCTTTAACGTGTTTTAACCTAATTTATTAATTTTACTTGTGATGTTCAGATTGCTCTTTTTTAAAGTTTATCCTATTTATCGACTCCAAACGTTTTTAGTATAAAGTAAACAAAGCAGTTTCAATAATCATGTTAAGGCACGAAATAGCCAATTATGTGCTGAAGTGCCGTTAAACTCAACCAATCAATCGATGGCTTGAAATTAAATTGATTCCTTCATTAAGAAAGTGAGAAATTTCAGGCGATCACAACTTTGCTGCCCTGAATTAAATAAGTGACAACATCCATGGCACGCTGCTCAGATTCCTCTGGTTGGTTCCGCAAGAGGCTGCTTACAAGCATGGTCAGCTTGTAGGTCAGTTGGCTGCAATGAAACAGTACACTGGTCTGCCGGTGTTTCGAAAGAAAATGGGAAGCTCAGGGAAGAGCTTAAGAAAACTCTTTAACTGATGAGTGGTAGGAAATTCAGAAAATTCTGGATTACCAAAATTTTGTAAAATGAAACGAAGAGATATCAAATCCAAAGCACCATGTTCCAGCATGGATGCTTTATATATATATATACCTATTGCACTGGCATACAGAAAGCAAGTAGCCTATTGAACTGATGATCCACAAGTTTCAATCACTTGCTGTGGATCAGCAATTTTAAACTGACACATTTCGGCTGAAGTAAAATACATGTATGCATAATCTGAAAGATTATGTACTGTCTTTATGGTGCCCTATTATTTATTTTTAATGTATCAAACACACACATATGACAACTCTTTACTCTGCATATTCTATTGCGAAAAGAGAACATCTATAAAGTTCTAAAATGAATTCATCCTGAATAAAATCTACCATAAATCTTTCCATATAACTGCATTTTTAATTCATGCTTTAAAATATCACAAGCAACAAACCAGCAGTGCTTGGCTAAGATTCATTACAGTAATTTTATCTCAAAAATTGGTTGCTGAATGAAGACTCCTAACCAATTCTCAGTGTCATGCACTAGAACCTACTAAAAACAAAAGACTATATTAGAGATTGCTGGATCCAGTGAATCACAGGGCCATTTTATATCCCGGCATTGGCAATGCTCTGGGACTACATTTCCAAGATGCCACCAGTCATATATAAAAAAACCTACTCAACAAGTTATTTAATTCATATTACTGTTAGTGATTTAGGTCAGCTGGAAGCACCTCAGGCTCTGAATCACTGAGTTGTACCTTATGGCCTACATGAATAGTTTAAAAAGTTCTGCACAGACATTTATTGATCATCTTTAATAAAGGTAAGCTAATCTTTCCATTTAACTAAACAAATTATTCCTCTTCATCGGAGCTGTTCAATCCTGGTCCTTTCTTTGCCTTCTTATCAATTCGTGATGTCGACGGAAGTACATCATCTGTTGAGGATTCACCTTCTGCGCCCTTGCGTTTCACAGCTGTTGTCGTCTCCGTCTCACCCGGCTTGTCATAAATCTCATCCAACTTGCTGCTTTCTTCTAAGACAATAAATAACAAGACTGAAGTTCAAACAAATTCTTAAGTTACGAAATCTCAGCAACTGACAACACTTCTTCAGATTCTAAAAGGAAACTTGATTCTATGTTGCTAGTTCTTTTATGCACGCAGATATGTATGTATGCACAAAAATCTAAAATTGAATGTGCATATAACTTATATCTCGAGGAAAATATTAAAAATATTGGGATTATCTCTCGTGTCCAGCATGTCTTGCCACTCGCCATATAACTAGTCAATTTGTAATAATATACGTAATCATGTCAAATGGCAGGGAATGAGTGGGCAACAGAAAATGATATCGTTTTCATGGATTAAGAGCATTCTGCAGCTGGGTAACTAGCATCAGGTCTTGTGTAAGTCTGTGGCTACGGTAATCGTACTTACATTTTCTGTGATTCATTGGCACTGTTGTATTGTTTGTACATACCAGCTTTGTCAGGCTTTTCACTTTTTCTGTGGCATTCCTGTTTGTACAGGTCATGCATTCGGCTTTTGTTGAAATCTTATCCTATAAATGTTCTGTTTGTTTCATCCGTAGTATCGTGAGTTTCTTCCTTGTATTGTGAGGATCCATTTGAGAGAACTTCTGAATGTGTTTCTTAACTCCATCTAGTAAATCCTGTGAGGTTTTGTTATGAGGGATGCGTCTGCCGTACTTATCTGTTATCGAGCGAATGTTTCCACTCTCTTCTTGCCTCCTTCTCGTCATGTACAGGACAAGCCTTTCAGTCGTGTCTAAAAGTTTTAAGAAATGTTAGTTTGCTTGCAAACACGGTTTGGAGCTGCAGAAACGGGCAATGTGATTTGTACCACAAAATGTTCATCCTTTGTCATCTCTGTCAAGGATCTGTGAACATGATAACTTATCAGGTTCATCTGCCATCTTTAGTTTCCAATGGAATAAATGTCGGATAGCAAATGAAGGCGATCTCAGAAAACTAATTTCATCGCAATAATATTAATCATCAACACATAAAACTTCATCATTCTCAATTATAGAGCCACAATTTCTCAGATTCTGGCTCCCCAAATCGTGCTAGTATGGGATGATTATTGGACATTAGAATAAATTGCTAATTTATGTTAGGCCTACCATCGGTCCATGGACAGATTCGTAAACTTACAAGATATCGAAGATCTGCCTCAAAAGCTGTTCAAATTTGGCTGCTCCTACTACCGACATTTCATGTTCAGCACTTTAACACTCAACTAATGAGATGATTTTCGTGTCACCATTTAACTTTGTAATGTTGAAAGATGAGGCAAGTAAATACTGAAGTGACAATCCACAAATTCAATTGCTGTGGTCCACAATATTGAATACATATGGGTGTCTGTCAATGAAACCAGTACCTTTGTCTGAATCTGACACCTTTGGTCCGAAGCACACCACCAGAAATGGGCCATGCGAAGCCCACATATGCACGGGCACCACCAGAAATCAGGCAGCAAGAAATTCTTTTTAATAGATTAGTTCTCTGTTGGCATATTCTATAAGATAATGCACGACTGCACCACTTTCAACTAAAGTGATGAAAAAGACACTGCCTGCTGCTCAGATTCTTCATATTCTGAAATAGTTCTTAAATTAAGTTTCGCAATGGTTGCATGTGTGCATGGTCATCAAGATCAACCATTAGGCCAGTTGGCTGCAACACAACTCACTGGCCTGCCACCGTTTTAAATGAAAATTTGTCTGGCTACAGTCTAACAAAAACTTTCAATCGCTTGGTGCTAGAAGCAGATCTTGCAAATACTTAATCATCGTTAGAAAGTTCTACAGTGTTAAACAGGCCGAATTAAGGAAGTGACAAAACCCACTGCCTGCTGCTCATATTCTTCGTGTTCTGAAATGACTGGTGGGTTTTTGCAATGGGTTGCATGTGTGCATGGCAGCAGCCATTGGTCCAGTTGGCTTCAAAGACACAACACAGTGGCCTGCCAGTTTTCTGTCTTCATCTTCAGATGGTAAACCATGAACTGGCTGCAAAGAACACTCAACATGGGATGAACAAACACCCTCTGGCAACACTTTGTGTACATCGGAAGAGGACTGACTATCAGAGTGTATCTAATGACTTCTGTAGTGCCGCTATCTTAATGCACAAGGAGCCAGTCGTGTGGTTTTAATGAAGTGACAAAATCCACTGCCTGCTGATCATATTCTTCGTGTTCTGAAATGATTATGTGGGTTTTGCAATGGGTTGCATGCGTGCATGGCAACAGCCTTGGCTTCGAAGACACAAAGAACATGAACTTGTGCCTTGACCCCTGTGGGACAAGGGACTTTAATTAACAAATACTTAGGCAATCAAGATAAAGTAACCAAAATGTAAATGTGTACCTCAAATGCATTTGCCATGAGCAGATATAATGATCATTTTGAGTTTCTCTTGAAAATTGTGCTTTAATTTGTTGGCAGTAATCTTTTTTCCCTTGAAAACACAAGACAAATAGAATTGTAACTTTGACTGGTAACTGTCGCAACTGTGAACAGTTGCTCTTCATTGATCGTGCCAACTCTGCCCAAAAGTTCATCCAAACAATCAGTGTTTCTTCAGTTTTAAGGAAGTGACAAAATCCACTGCCTGCTGATCACATTCTTCATGTTCTGAAATGCAGTCTGCCAAAAACTTTCAATCGTTTAGTGCTGAATCTGGTTTGAAAGATCCTTTATGAGAACCGAGGAAGCCGCTTCAACAATATTTTCAACATATTTTTCAATATTTCTTAACTTTTCCTAACTTTCTTACACTCTTTCAACTGGAATAGAACTTGAGGCATTCTTTCTTCTAGTTTGACTTCTTGTTGGCATGATCAGGTAATAGGCTGGTTGGTTACACAGACGCGACACTTCGGCCTGCTTCATGTCTCAAGGCTAATATGTCGAGATAAAAAATTGTTGGGTGCCGCTTCACTAAGTCAATTATGTTCTCTTCATCATGAGGTCAACGGAATATTGGTGCAAAAGACCAGGTATATGAATAACGAGTACAGTGGCAGTGTTTGGTAAAATTTGTTTGAGTCTATCAACTGCGCTCTGTTCTGATGCAGATCTGGTAGAAGCAGCCTTCTCACTTGGGGTGGCTGAGCTGACACTTTCATGAAGGAATAGTGCTTCAACAACAAAAACCAGGAGTTACATATCCTTAGGAGCGACAAGGAAAAATGGAAACACCTTAATCCTTTCATTTCTTCATGCCACATTTATATGTCAGCTGAAAATACTATGAACTCACAAGACCAGGATCCTGCCAGTGCAATAGGTATATATAAAGCATTATTAACCAACCCCAAACTATGACAAAGGCCCTTTGTTGTACCAAATCACACAGCAGTAGGGAAATAAATACAAGAGAAGCAAAACTTGACAAGTTGCAGGGCCTAACCAGAAACTCAGATTAACTCAGATTTAAAAGGAATAAAAAGAATAAATTCACAAAAATTATAATAATGTACTTAATTAAATATAAAGACAGTAAATAGCTCAACATTTCTAAGCCTATTGAAACCACAGCATATAACTAATGATATCGCACAAATAGCTCAGACTTTATTGGCTGATGGCATACTACTTACAATATTTTTCAAAACACAAATGGACAGCTCGAATGCCTCGACCAAGGGTGGCTGCATAGCTTTTTGGAGAAAATCTCCTATTCGTCCAAGTTTCAAAAGCTGTAAACAAAATTCCAACATTGCTACTTACATGCTCTACAGTTCACTTAATGCAGACTCAGAAAACAACATCTTGGTACAGATTCTGAATAGTGCTACATAAATATCTGGGTTCTTTACTAAAATTTTGTGTACAATTGCACGCTAAAAAAGCCCTGACCACAAACTATGGCAAAACTCCTTGGCTGTACCAACTCACACACAGTGGTGGAAAAGAAATACAAGAGAAGTGAAACTTGATGAGTTGTAACCCCAAAGAAGAAAGAATACTGCATGCAAATAAAAGAAGCTAATACGTCAACTCCCTAAGATAAATAGTCACATGTTAAGAACCATGAGATATGTCCACAGCCAGATCAGGAGTCAAAGAACATGAACTAGTGCCTCTACTACAGTCCACTTTGGACAAAACATCTTTACTTAATAAATACGTATGCAAGAGAGAGGGAGGGAGAGGTAAAGAAAATCTGAATTTATACCATGTATGCATACGCCATTAGCAAATGGTCACTTTGGGCGTCTCTGCTCAACTGATCTTTTACTTTGGCAACCCATTGTGTGTCATTCTGAAAATTAAACAAGACATAGTATAAGTCATTCGACCTTCGACTGGTTACCGTCACAAATGTGAACAGCTACTCTTCAATGAACAGCCACACAAACAATGCTAAATTTATCCGGAGAAATGGACTAATTAATCCCCCCAGTTGGAATATATCGATATAGACAATCCACTTTAAACCATTTCTATTCCCCATCGTGTGAAATCATAGTAGTATGACAATGGTGAGTGAGAAATCACAGCATCACTTTTTTTCATTTGAGCTCAACCATGGAGAGCTCAAGCTCATTGTTGGCCTAATTAACATGCTAATTAGTATGCTAATTTATACAGCTGTGAGTTCTCTCTCCCTATTGTCAGAGGTAACCTCTTGACCTTTGACTCACACATTGACCTCTGTCTGATGTTAACTTCGACCACTTTTCGGTCTCCTGGGTTCCCCAACATATTTTACTACTATGATGTAACGAGGCCAAAAAAATAATGTTGTGTTTCCGGTAACAGAGCTCTAAAAAATTGGGTAGGTTGGTCGAAAAATATATTTATTTTGGTAAAATATTTGTATACTGTGACTATCCGAAAAATTATAATACCCCACTACTCTTTTTTGCGTAAAGGCACACGCTGCAACAAAGTACGTGTTCTAAGCACTGCTAATTAATTTTAAACTATAAATAATTTTTTACTAAAATATAATATTTAAACTAAAAATAAACTAGAATTACAAAATCACACGAAAGAGTAAGTGAAATTCTTTTAAACTTTGCTATATGGCAAGAAAACATCAAACAAGTAATGACCACAATAGGGCCAGCTGGTCAGCAACCGTCTTATAATCATAAGATGGACCTTCTTTGTCATTTTCTCCTCTCCATTGTCGCCTCTTTAAACTATGCTACACGCTCTCTGATTCGTCGCTGCTTCCTGGGGCTGTACGAGTTGACATTTGGTCAATGGATCCATGTGTGATCTACAGTAAATTTTCTTTTCCAAACTGAACAACTTTGGTACTGGATCTTTGGTCCTCTCTCGGACCGTCATCATGGAGTACTGTTGCCTAGTGTTTTTGAGGCCATGCTCTTCTCAACCGGACGTACATAGGAATCAAATTACATAATACTTTTTGAAATCTACTTCACGGACTTTCAACATTATAAATTCTTCTGAAAACATGGAAATTAACTGGACTCCTTTATCCATTACTCTGTTATGTACATTAACTATGTATCATTTTATTGTACCATGTCTGTAAACCAAAATGCGGTTAGCAATTGGTGAATTAAAGAATATTCTTATCTTATCTTATCTTATAAAAGGAGCGGCTGATGCGGGCGGAAGCTTCGCCAGGGCCATAAGTCAAGTAAGTCATCTTATCTTAATAGCATATTACCATATTAGTATAGCACGCCTAGCATATTACTAGCATATTAGCCTAGTGGCTCAGCAGTTAAAACATGTGCCACACAAATCTTCAGATATAGTAAAACATATTTTATTTTCGTAAACCAGCAAAATAGCCCGAGCGTTAAAAATATTCGCACTGTAAGACCTCCGAAAAATTGATGACAAGCTACATTTTACTTTTTCATGTGCATATTTGTGCGTAGATGTTGCACAAAGAGATGCACAGTTTAAGATCAATTAGCATCTTTTTAGGAAGCAAGTTAGTACAGAACTATGTTTTTGGCTGCGGCGCAACAATCAATCGGCGCTTTATGAATATTCAGCAGAACGCATCACAATTACCATTAAAGAAACGCCGCTGTATGAATATTGAGTAGTAAACGTAGTATTCTCCATTGATTAGATCACCGCTTTATGAATATTCAGTAGCAATTGGCGTATCGCTTGGTTGTTTGTAAATAAACATCGATCGTACAAAATCCTTTTGTTTTGCGTTTCAAACGCTTTAAATAAAATTCGGATATGCCGTAGTCATTAGTAATCGTCCGAAAAGCAATATTACTTCGGTAAGTTTAGATTTTATGAGACGATGGCAGCCCAATTGAATGCTTTGAACGCTTTCACGGGCGAGCGCAGTGACTTGACGTGCGTAATTTGCACTTGCGGCTCACAGCAAGAAAATCTAACGGCAGTCCGCTTTGATGGAAGAGAAACTCTAATAAGATTTAGTAAACTGCATGAAAACATTGCCTTGAATGAGTATTTGGCAGGTAATCCTCCTGTAATTAACGTTCACAAATCCTGTCGACGACGATTCACAAATGCAAAGTATGTTAAACATGAAAAGCCAGAGCAAAAGATTGCAAGTGCATGTCTAAGATCACAATTTGTTCCATTTCATTGGAAAGAAGAATGCTTCTTGTGTTGTCAAAAAGTGACCGATCGATACAGGCAAGTGATGACGATGGAGATTCAAAAGACAATGTCAGAAGCTTGTAAGAAACGAAACGATGAATGGGGGTTTGAAGTGTTGGGACGTTTACAGACATGCGGTGATCTTGTAGCTGCAGAAGCACGTTACCACATTAATTGTCATGCATATTTCACATCTAGCAAACCTAAGCCAAATTTCACTAATGAGAAAATCAATGAACGTGGTAGACCTATCGACAGGAGCATGATGACCATTTTTGAGCATTTGTGTGATTGGATGGAAAATGCTGACAATGAACTTTATTCTATAGCTGAACTGCACGAAAAGATGATTGAGCTAGCAGTTGATGAACACGATAGTGTATATACACCTGGATATTTGAAAACCTTATTGATGAAACGTTACGGCGAGCACATATATTTTGCATCCATCTCTGGTCGTAAAGGACGTAATTTGCTTTCGAAACATGGCAGCTCGTGTTCTGAATGACAAGTGGTATGACAATAGAGAAAGAGACATTGAACAGGAAAGTCAATGAATCATTACTGCTGCAGCTAAGCTTATCAAGGCTAGCATACGTGATATGGAATGTAACATGGATGAGTACCCTTCAGATTCAAACATCAGTGATCATCTGCTGCTGAAGAATGGGTGCCACCTCTGTTACGCTTATTTTTGAAGAATTTAATTTGTGATGAACTGAAACAGGTTGCTCTAGGTCACAGAATAGTGCAGGCCAGTAGGCCTCGGTCTGTGATAGCGCCTGTTCTTTTTGGAATTGGTGTACCCTTGGATCACGTCCTGGCATCTAAATGGTTGACCACTACATTGTCACGCTTAGGATTTTCAATATCTCATGACGAGGTGACTTGATACAAACAGTCCGTTGTACAGACTCCACAGATTTAACTTCCTGTCGAATATCCACAAAGCTTCACCCAGTGGTCAGCTGACAACGTTGATCATAATGTGGTCACTCTGAAAGGAACGGGAGTATTTCACGGAATGGGAATTATCTCGATGTCTGTTAATTGCAAGCCTGAGGGAACTTTTCGCCAGGATTAGAAGCCATTGTCAAACGTTCGCCAAGGTCTAACATGGTAAAACCGACTCGTGGCCATGGTATCCCTTTGCTAACTTATGTGCAACCAAATGAGCCTCCTCTGTCTTTGATAAAGTACAAGCCAATAGAAGGCCTGCGCACCGCACAAGTAGTTTTAGATGAATTCAAGTTAGATTTAACTCAACCAATCAATCAATCAATTACTAAAATTTGCAATCATATTGCTCAACAATTTTCATGCCTTTTGCTCAAGTTGAAATGATTTCTCAGACTAACATTTATCCATTAAAGAGCTAAATAAGTAGGGCCCCCAGAAATTTGCGCCAAAAAATTGAAAAAATTGCGCACCAAAAACGATAAATTTGCGCGAATTTTGCGCAAGCTAAAAAATCAAAATGGTCATTATTTTTTCATTGAATCAGTGTAAAAAAGTATCTAACAGTGTTTTGTCATAAAGTGTATGGCTTTGGCGTTCTAGAAATTAGACAATCAAGCCAAAAATGCAGTTATAAAGTTCCTATAACCATAAGATTAATGTATTCAGACGATCGCAAATAATTTTAATTTTGCAAAATTTACGCCCACCGAAATCTACGCTAATTACAAATGTAACTTCAAAATAGTTTTATGTATGCCTATATTATAATGCAGGGGTCTCAAACTCAAGTCAGCATGTGGGCCGCATTTGGAAATTTATAACGACTCGCGGGCCGCAACATAAAAATATTATCGTGCACGTGAAATTATAGAATTAGTTACGTGTCATTGCAGCATACAATATTTTAATGATGACACAATCCTGTAAAATTCACATAGGGCCTGATATATTTTAAGTGTAACTAGCCTATATGGTACTACAAACAAAATTGAAAACTATTTTTCCCAATTATTGAAAATGCGTAGGCGCTATAAATTAAAAAAATTACGCTGTAATCAAAATTTAAAATGACTCTAATTGCTTATCCTAAGCAATGTTCAGAGCAAGGCAACTCTAATTTAGTTAGAGACTTTGAGTTTCTTAGGTGTTCTAAATGTTCTAAGTGCTCTGAACCAAAGTCACCAAAATTATCTAGTAGGAATAAACATACAAAAATAAGCACACGCGGAAGTGACATTTTTTAACTTCTCATCATCTGGGGAGATACGATTATTACGGGATACTATATTTTGCGACACCGACATAAAATTTCGCTGCAACATACTTCAGTACTTCTGCATCGCACTGAAGGTCCACTGACTCCATCTGCATTGGCCTATTAAAAATTGTCTTCTTTTGTGGACTCAATGTCTACAGCAAAAGGAGTAGAAAGCAGTTTAAACCTCTGGTTCAAATCGTAAAAGAACTGCAAAATTGTTTCAAACCGATTTCTTTCTTCAAACGTTTAAATACCTGTAATCAAAAACCAGGTGGCTGCTCGCGGGCCGCATTAATCGGGTTCGCGGGTCGCATGCGGCCCGCGGGCCGCGTGTTTGAGACCCCTGCTATAATGAATCACCAAGTTACACAACGTGCTGAGTACTAGCCTTCCGTCTTTGTGTTCCGCCTGACGCCTATAGTATAGATTAAATGCGTTCGTTCTCTCATAAGCCGAGACAGCAAGCGACGCTGCTGTGTGACCGCTTTGAGAAACTTCGTCTAACACATTTTATTGTGTGGCCGTGAAGTTCTGGGATTTTTTATACTATAAGTTTGTGCGTTACTACCAAAAATATCGATCTTTAAATAAAAATTCATCTATAATTTAATCTCATTTGGCGGCCGCCATTTTGATTATCGCACATCGGCCGTCGTTGCTATGTTGAACTGTCATAGGTCGCGGTGATTTTAAGTCAATCGAAGCCCAATTTAGATAAATTAGCAAGATTTTGTCAAAATTTGCGCTAAAATCGCGCGGATTGCCAATTTTTGCGCTGTTGCGCTAAACCTGGAAATTTGCGCAAAATTTGCGCTGCGCAAGATCGCGAATTTCTGGGGGCCCTAAATAAGCCAAAGATTCCAGTATTACAGCAGATGATCAGAGACAGGACAGGATCAGATGACTCCTGCACTGCCAGCCATGAAGAGCAGGAACAGAGTGCCTTCCTTTCATTTCTATTATCAGGCATAGAACCTTTACTTAAATTATTTCATTTTATTTTATTAAATGATAATGGTTATTTGAACAAACAAGATTGATTCAGTTAGTACCTTAATCTGAATGAAGATTTCATCTAAGCTTGCCCTCAGCATATCCGACTGAACGTTTAATGGTGATTGCAACAAAGACATGACTCTATCACTTCCAAAAGGGACGCATTATATTGAAAGTTTTATTTTCATTTTCTGAAATATTTACGTCACGGAGTTGACATCAAATAAACATACGCAGCACAACGATCTTGTTTGCAATCTGCTGTTTATTAAATGAAAGGCAAAAGATTCGTTTTCTGTTTACCAGCAGCACTGGTAGGCACAAATGACGAAATACCAGTCGTTAAATATTATAAGGATCACTAGCCTTTACTTGTGGACCCTAGTTTTGTTACCGTCATGGAGTTGACAACTTGTTCAAGGACAATTGCTCTTGTTTCTTTTAAAATTCGTTAAAATTTAATTGTTTGCTCAAATACAATATATTAAGCATATTTTATATGGTACATACTCTATTACTAAAATAAATAGTAAATAATCGGTGTGGCAGTATGCAGAATTTGAAATGAACACGTTTTCCCGACTTCATCAAACCTGGGACTACATCTGGGACAACACAGTTTCTATTGGAAATGTGTCAACTGTGCGGTTATAAGGCCGTCTAAATAATTTATTTACCTGCCATTTTAAAATTCTTTTGATTTTATATAGGTCATATGATATGGACCTACTAACGAATTATAATATGTTGTCATATAAGCCTTTTAAGAGTATTTTAAATACCGCGGACAGCAAAGTGAGCACTTATTGTAGAAACACTCATCCATGAAAATGGCTAAATATAATTAATGTAGATAATCAGGGACATGACAGGACCACCTGCGCTGCCAGTCATAAAGAACAGGAACAGAGTGCCTTCCAATTATTTCCATTATCATACATTTATACCTTCACTTTTATTTCATTTAGAACACTTAAGAACACTTAGAGTCACTAACTAAATTTGAGTTGCCTAGCTCTGAACATTGCTTCAGACATTTCAAAACAATCAGAGTTACCTTCTATTTTGATTATTGCATAAATTTTTCAATGATACGCATCAATAATTGGAATAGAATAGTTTATCTCCCTGGATACTATAGCTGGTAGATTCCATCTCCCGGATAGCTTAGGGGGTGGGGGTAAAATGACACTGACACCATACAGAGGGTTGAGGTACGAGTTATGTCATGAAACGTGGCTCTATCACCAAAGAAATTACAATCTTGAAAGCTAATATAAGTAGAAGCAAACATGAGCATTGACATAAAACCAAATATCAATTAGAAACAATAACTGAATCAATCTGCTCATCCAGTGTTATTCATTCACACTTGTACAATAAGCGGCTACAATACGGTTTCATTACGGTCCAGTTCTACCATGCCGTTGTCTGGCGATCGCCTGGCTTATCCACTCTGGCTTCAGAGTGGATAGGTTTTGCCTACCATGGAAGCGATTCACGTTCGCAATGCCGGTGTTGATCACCACGATCACGTCATCGATTGTGATGCTTCAGTTTTAAAAAACCATCTCAAGTTTAAAAACAAGATGATCTAAAATTGTCAAGCTAAGCAGACTAGAAGTGTATACAATAAAAAAGAAGTTAAAAACACCTTCTAGGGGCATTTAAATAGCACTATGTATATATATATATGTGTGTGTGTGTGTATATATATATATGCTTTCATCCTTTCTGCCCATAATTAGATTAATAGTGCTTAACAAAATTACAAAATAGTTGTAAGTTATTGTTCCCAATCTGTACAATTCTCAGCTAATTGCATGCTATTTGTAAATGCTATAATTCAGTTGATTCAACAGATTAAATGCAACCACCAGAATTATTAAAAAATAATGGCCCTCAACAGTTAGAAGTCATCTGGACTGATTCACTAACATTTAACTATAAGCTGGCATTGGTCTACCAGTTAGTATTAGTAATGCTCGTCATTAAAATAATAACAATAGACTGTGATACACTGATACAGTGGGAAAAGTCTTATTAACTCAGTGGCAGCAGCCATTGTAATGTTCTTTTCAATCTCAAAAGACGTGTAAGCCAGTGAGTGTGTAATTTTTAAACCATAAAATTTAACAGTCATCCAAAAAGTCAGACATTTTATGAGTCATATTGACTTCTAAGTGACCTAAAGGTCTAATTCAGAGTTAGTCTTTAATGGCATCAATGGCTTGCACATGAGTCAGCTACATGAAATAAAACATACTGACCAGCTTTAATCGAGGAAGATTAGCCTATCAGATACTTGTAGCTGGTCAATGAAAATACACACTCTGACAGTACTGATGTAGCTCCTATGCTCAACTTAAACAGCCGTGATGGCTAGTTCTTCAAACTGTTTGCTGTCAATGCATGTGGCAACTTGCTAATTTATGCGATCCACTAAGAAGTCAGTGATCTGGAAATTAAGGAAATTGATAAATTTTCTGTATGCTTCAAATGTTGACAATATTGTAGCATCTCTCACACTCTCAATCAACAGGACTTAATCTGACAGATGACAGACAACTGTGCATATAAAACACTAAGTCCACGATTACGAAACTTCAAATTATGCTTCTTTATTGAATTCATTGCCCGAATGAAAACATTTCAATGGGTATCTATGCAGACTATATGGACTGCTGAGAACCTTAGTTATGTTGTCTCCAGCATTTGAAATTCTTGGCAATTAGCTTCACATGTAAATGTCAGCATGTAGAAAATGTACCTGGTCTCAGCGATGTTGGTCGCAATTATGATCTTTCGCTTGCCATGCGGAGCCAGGTCAAAAACATCGCTCTGTTGTTCATCTGGCAGCATCGAATGCAGAGGAATTATTCTGTGGTTTTCTAGAAGAACAGAAGTGAGTAATAAATTTCACACCTTGATATACCTCTGCTCAGTACCTGCATCTGTTTTTGCAACTACCATGACATTAAGTCCAATCACTTCTAATCACTATATAGTCTTTATTTAGTGTCATTGCCGTAACGCACACAGCAGACTGTACAACAAGCAAAGGAAGTTGAGATGCATAGGATAATGTTAAGACTATTTGCAGCATTAAGGTCTTACTTGATGAGAACTTGATGAGAAAAAAGGTTGTGAAGTGTGAAGCAAGTTTGTCCATAATTTTTTGGATCTCTTCTCAGCCAGGGACAAACACCAATGTGGCGCCATCCTAAAAACAATATGAAATCATCAAAATACCCATAAATAAACAAAGCTCACGCAATTTGTCAGAAAAAGACATACAGAAAGCAAAAAAAGTCCACACACATTCATCAAATAAATTAATTCATAATTTAACAGTCGTCAAAGAATTCAGACATTTTACGAGTCATATTCACTTAGCTCTAATTCAGAGCTAGTCTTTAATGCCATCAATGGTTTGCAAATTAGTCAGCTACATGAAATAAAACATCGAGGAAGATTAGCCTATCAGATACTTGTAGCTGGTCAATGAAAATACACACTCTGACAGTACTCATGTAGCTCCTGCTCAACTTTGCAGCCATGATGGCCAGTTCTTCAAACTGTTTGCTGTCAATGCATGTGGCAACTTGCTAATTTATGCCAATTCCCAAGGAGTCAGTTTCCTGGAAATTAAGAAAATTTATCATTTTGTATACATCAATTATCTCTCTCACTCTCAACCAACAGGACTTCATTTGAGAGATGACACACAACTGTGCATATGAACATTGAGTCCACGATTAAGTAAACATTCAAAATTATGCTTCTTTATTGCCTGAATGGAACCCTTTCAATGGGCATCTATTTTAGACTATGTAGTATGCTGAAAACCTTGTATGTTGCCTCCTGCATTTGAAACTGTTGGCACCTAACTTCAGATATACATGTGAACATGTAGAAAATGTACCTAGTCTCAGCGATGTTGGTGGAAACAATGATCTTCCGTTTTCCAGGTGGTGCCACATGAAACGCATCCACCTGGCTTTCAGAAGGCAGCATCGAATAGAGTGTGACAATATGGAAGTTTTCTAAAAGAAAATCAGAACAGAAGCGAGTCATAAATTTCACACCTTGCTAAACCTCTGCTAAGTACCTACTGAAAAGGTACTACACGAATATGTTTTTGCAACTACAATGACATTAAGTCCAATCACTTCTAATCTCTATATAGTCTGTATACTCTTTAGTGTCATAGCCATAACGCACGTGTACAGCAGGCTGCACAACAAACAAACAAAAGTTGAGAAACATAGGAGAATGTTAAGATTATTTGCAGTATTAAGGTCTTACTTGATGAGAAAAAAGGCTGCGAAGCAAGTCTGTCCACGACCTTTGTCACGTCTTCCCAGCCTGGAACGAACACAAGAATGGCACCATCCTAAACACAATATGAAATCATCAAGACATCCAGAGAGCAAAAAATAGTCCATGTGCTTTCATCAAATAAATTAATTCATTATGGAGCTTTATATAGTGTCCCTTCAAGTTTACTACTGTCAACCAATGGCACTGAGAAACTTTGTCTGGGAGACTAATCATCTCTCCCATTATGTAATACTCTGAGATCATCCACGTTTGCATCTGTAGATGAGTATCAAGTTGGTAAAACGCAAAAATCATATAGCTGCAGCTTGGTTTTTGCTCGGGAGACATTGTCAGGATCTGGCAATGTGTAGCATTTGCTGGAACCGATGCATGGAACTGTTTGGCTGCCAGAGTATGAATGCATTGACTATCTCCCCTATTGAGCTTGTAGAAAGAACAAAATGAATGTATGTAACATTAACATTGAAAAAAAGCCTTTTAAGTTGTCTACCTTAACATTCATAGAAGCCATTTTAACTATTCTAAAGGCCCTGAATGGTGCAAGGCATAAATTCAGACCAACAAGAATTACAGAAAAAGCAAAAGACAGATGACAAATATAGGTTATAATTGTAATAGCTTGGATATGATTCCATGAGAAGAGAACTTACTGGTCTTGTTAGTGCTACGTGATGTATTAATGTCAAAACTAGGCTGTAGTCAATGTATAGAGATTCGAGTGACATGCTTCTTAGTATTTCCCGTGTACTGCTGGAATATTTGCTGAGTGAACAAAAAGAAATAGAACAAAAAATAACACAAACAATTTAGCTTAATGAGCCACCTGAAATACTAAGTTAAATAAAACATGATACCTAGAATACTAATGCACCATAATACTAGCATACTAAAGCACAAGTACCTAAAAATACCTCACACCCAAACAGAGTTGACAAATAAAAAAGGCTCGTTTACAACCAAGGACTTTCACTGCGAATGCCAAAGCTACCTTGGATATCAACAACAAATCACTCCAAACACATATGTTCCTTCACGATGACGATCTCAGAACACTCATAAATTAAAATTTACAATTAAGATGTGTAATTCCTCTTCTACTGGATTCTGAATTTTGGGCATGCTCAAATGTCCCACATAGCCATTACTCTTGCTGTTTGGCTTCTTTCAGATTTCCGTGTCCAGCTGTCTTCAACCAATCCAGTATTGTCTGTCTTTGTCTTTATCTTGGCTGACTCTCATCATGTTTTTTCGTTGGCAACTGCTCTTATTGTTCTTATTATCTTGCCACGTGTCTGATCAATTTTCTTTGCTGTGTGTCAAGTTCACAAGTTTGACGAAGAGTTCAGTAGGGCTTGACAGAAAGCATCTGGTGAGTCGCACATGAAGAGAGAACAGCTGCAGAATTGGAGAAAACAGATAATCATCTGCTATGTAGCTAATACTTATATTATGATATTTTTCAATTCAACCCTTGCATCAACGACAACAATAAATGGGTGCATGTATGCAATTTTCCTTCAGACTTTTAGTGCCATTGGGTAATTTTTAAAAGCCACTATATAAATAGCAAGATACATAGATGAATGCTTATAGATATCTACTGGCATGTATGCATTCATCTACATATGTATGTATCATCAGTACATGTGTTTACATCTTGCCACAAAGCACCTTTAAAGAACCTGTAATAGTCACTGATATCTTCTAGTATCTTCCTTGAAGTCCAGCTGTTTTATCCACTCCTCATATTCTTTGTCCAGTGTCTGTCGCTTTGCTGCTGCTTTCTTTCCCCTTAGTTGTTCCTGAGCATTACCGGGCACAAAACTAAAGAATGGAAAAGAGAGGCCAAGATAAACACACATCATACATAGTGTAATGTCTACAATGTAAAGCACAGTCTAGTCTCTTCCTCCTTAAATGGAGACAAACAGACACTCTTATGAGTACACGACACAAATAGTTATCAGCACCATGGTCATAGGTGAAGGAGAAATTTCGGGCATATCTGTGATGGTTTGTCCATGCTGAGTATTCGTCCAATATCTGCTGCTGTTCTGCAGCCTTCTTTCCTCTTAGTTGGAAATATGGTACCTGTTCCTGAGTCTTATCCAGTCTAGTCTCTTCCTTCTTAAATGGAGACAAACAGACACTTATGAGCACATGACACAAATAGCGTGTAACATCGTTTTTGAGGTGAGTATATGCTGTCGTTTTTTCCTGCAGTTGAGCATACGTCGTATACCCGCATATACCCTTGAGTACAGCCCTGGTTGTAACTAATATCTTGGGTATGATTCTTTGAGAAGAGAACTTACTTGTCTTGTTAGCGTTTACATCTTACCATAAAGCACCTTTAAAGAACCTGTAATAGTCACTGATATCTTCTTACTTGAAGTCCAGCTGTTTTATCCACTCCTGATATTGTCCATTAAAGCAGAGTGAAATAGCAAGCTGGTAATTTTCCTCACAAAGTTCGATCACTCCCTGTGGACCCACAGGTTTGAATTCGATGGGTGTTTGATAAAAAAAATTGAACTCCCTCCCTGATCAAAATATATTTGTAAATTTCAGTAGAAACTTATCATTCATAATCCTTCAAAAATGCTCATGGTCACAAACTGCAGTGCCTGCTGCTCGCAATGTTTGGTTTTCTTACTTGTCTTGCATGACTTAAGAGGTGGTTGCATGACAGAACTGTTGGCTTGATCAAGTTTGTCAGTTGAACGTACAGATACAATGCATTTGCTGCTTCATGTCTAAGGGCAAATAGGCCTGGGTGATACTGAAGAAGGTTTTTCAGTCGTCCAGATTTCTTCCCCAAAATACACAATCTCTGACTTCTGTGAATCACGTATGATTGAGGATAGTGATGATAAATCCAAAGGTCCATCTGACAATTTGTCAAAAAGAAAACGAATCACATTAAGAGAGTTTTCACTGGTATTAAAGAGAAACTTTCAACTCAGAATGACTGACATGAAAAACTAAGGGATGGCGTCGTAGAAATGCAACCATGTTCTGTAGCATATATGGTCAGTGGTCACATGAGCGAACCTGTGCATTAGATTTGTTATTCTAAAGAAAGATGCCTCAAATGGGGATCTGTAGATGCCCTGCGCTTTTAACTGTCGTTCGGACATACATTCTTTATGGCAATTTCTTTCCCATGAAAATCTGATCCTACAATTTGGGAATGGTCTCCCTGTTGCACTGCACTTAATTCCCTGGGGTCACTCCATGAGTTGAGTTCCTTAAGAGCCTAAAACCTGTTTTATTTAACTGTGATTGGGCCGGGAGCACTTCTGAGTAGCCTTCATTCTTTATGGCAATTTCTTTCCCATTAAGATCTTCTGATCACCATAGTCCAACGGCTGGTTTATTTGTTTATTTCTCGCATTTGCAATAGTGCCCGTTCGCGCACACTAAGAGGCGTTCCCGACTACAGTGCGGACACTGCATCGAAGTTCCACGCCGCAGCACACGAGCATATAAAGGACTTCCTCAAGGTCCCTACGTGGCAGCTGGAACTCTCAATTAGGCCGAGGTCTCACTACCCCACTATAAATAGCCAGACACTGATTTCACAATAAGCGGAGGAGAGGTGCCTTATAACACAGCACAACTTGGTCATAACACTGATCTAGAAATGCGGCCTATTTCCATTTTCAATATTTTATCCATCTTATAGTTGTTGGTGAAAGGCAGCAGAAATGCAATTGTTCTTTGACAGTGCTAGAATTCCAAAGCATGCATTTGTAATTATACAGCACCAAAAGTGCAAATAACGCACATTAAAAGTCTAAACCTATTTAAAGCCATATATTATTTAATTTTAAAAGTTACAACTGCATGTATTTCTTTATGCAGTGGAGGGTGGGTGAAGTGCTCAGAGTTCCACAAGCAAATGAAGTGCTTTGACCTCTGAGAAAAGTTCCGTCCCTAAAAAACGTTGAAACCACTGGCATACTGAGAGATCATCTAATTATAAAGTCACTAGTCATAGCATTAATCGTCAATTAAAATCACAATAAAACATGCAAATAAATACATGCACACATACAAAAATTCCACTTAGCCAAAAGTTGACTTGGTTACAACAGTGGAAGGGCCAGGCAGGAGTTTCATGGGAAATAGCAAATCCAATCACCAACTTTAAATCTGTAGGGTAAACAAGAAGATTTTAAAGCAGGAGATGATTAAGTACCCTGGCTCCACTGATCTCAACCATAAAGCAAAAAGCGCAAAGAAAGTGCACGGATGTGAAGAAAGATCACGTGACAGACCGGAGTTGCGATTTGATGCAAGTGACTTTGGGTCGGGGCTGACTGTCAGCTTCATTTCAATCCAGCTGTTTTCTTCTTTTCTGGAGCATCTGAAAAACCCATGTCAATAATCAATTACTCAAAATTTATATAGTGTCAATACAAAGTCACTACCCAGAAGCACTACTGGTCTATTCCAAGTGGAAGCAAGCAATCTCAGGAAGTTGGAGGACATTTGCAGGGAGACCAGAGGGAAAGAAATCCACATTCCTGGGACATCTGCTTTATGTCACAGAGCCAATGACCAACATAGTAAAGCAATTGCTAGTCCTTAAGTCCAAAGATCCAATCTGATGTTCTACACAGTCCCACTGTCAGTGGCGTAGCCAGGAATTTATGATGGGGGGTTTGGGGTTTTATGGCCTGGCCGGATGCCCTTTCTGACACCAATCCAACAGTATTACAGTAAATAAAAAGGGAACAGAGTAACAAAGGGAAAAAAGTAAGAAAAGCAATTGTTACTACAAGCAATTGTTTTGTTTTTTCTTATTTCAGCGGATAAATAACCTTCAAAAGAAACTTTTTCCCTAGGCCAATGGAGGGTTTTAACCCCCAAATCCCCTCTTTTCTATGCCACTGCCCACTGTCATAATGCGTGATGTATCAATAAATCAATCCATTGATTGATTGATTCGTCATGCTACTTCAATCAAACTGCTGTCAACAATTGTAATCCAATGGAGAAGCGCAGTCAACGCCTTATTCATGGCTAGCAACAGGTCACACTGCTCAGTGCTCACCCCATGCAGAGAGCAGAGCGTGGGTTCATGACTCCCTGAGATGGTTATTGTTTTGCGATGTCAAGAAAGTCTCACAGCTCTTCAGCACAATCGATTGATGATTGATAATGACACACAGAAAATTCATTATAATAATAATCCAATTTAATAGTGATCAGATCCTAACTCGGACCGATGTAGTATGTAATATTAGAGCATGTACACGGATGGGATGGATCCAACAGTTTCAAACAACATCTTGAGACAAAGACAATTGACATGGTAGAAGAGAACTATTTGAACAGTTCTTCATTTGCATAACATGAACAAGGAAGGACTTGTCAATACTTTCCTTAAACAAATATCTCTAACAAACTGACCTTTCTAATGCCAGTACTTTCCTTAAAAACGTACAAATAAACATCAATCGGTTTTGTTCAAAATAAAATCGCCAAGCATGTCAAAGACTTTCTCAGATGCTTCAATTACCTTGAATGTTTGTTCTGAGACGTAGTTTAGTCGACAGAACATAGATGCCATGCCACTGGCACTTGCCTTCTCCCAGCTCTATGAAACAAGCACAGGTACATTTGAAATTAATTATACAGCAGCAATAAAGAACATGAACATTTCTTAGAAATAGAAGCAGAAATTTTATCACAACGTTCATCAGAAACATAAATGAATTTCCTTCAGAAGCAAACACAAATATTCACCAGAATCATACATGATTGTGATGAGGAATGAAACAAGAATTTTTACCATACACCAGAATTATAAACAGTTAAGGAAGCAATTGTAATACTGATCAAAGATTTTAAGCACCTCATCAAGTGAAACTCGCGTGATCTTTTGACACAAAATCCGGATCAAACTAAATAGTTTTCAAGTGCTCAATGGAGCAGAAGGTAAACAAAGACCAAGGATATCATGTTGTACAATACTAGGCATTTCTCATTCATTTTATTCAATTTATTCTTAAACCGCCAGGCTTCGGCTTTCATCGTCTGAGAGGACTGAGCTGCGTGTGCCGAGGATGAGTATGCCTTTGGTGATTGTGCTATCTCGGCTGCTGGTCCACGTTGTTAGAATAGACCTCCTCCCACAATATTCAATCGATGGATTCAGTGGACTCTAAAAACTATGATAAAACACACTTGTTCTCTAGGTCTTATCTCGTCTTTAAGCTGCTTTTAAAGCACCCTTGTAACCAGTAGCAGCGCTAGGGGACTAAGCCCCTAAAAAAGGCCATCTATTTTTCCCATGCAAAAATTAAATATTTGCGCGATTAACCCTCTTTAGCCCCCAAAAAACCATAAAAGTACGCACGAGGTTTGCCAGACAGTTTGGCGGATAAAAAGGACCATTTTCCAAGATTTCGAGACCAAATTAATGACTAAAAAAGAGAGAAAAAAGGTTGTCAAAATTTTGATGGCTGAAATGCAAAATTTTCTTGAGGTGTTGGCCGATGACTAAAAAAATAAAGATCGTCAGAAATTTTGGCGACTGAAAACGGAAAATTTTCTCCCGCAAATTCAGCCCCCCCCCAACTGAAATCCTGGCGAAACCACTGCTTGTAACGACATGGTTGTGTTATGGCGCCATATAAATTATCTTTATTATTATAAGGCAACTTATTGCAGAATTATCAACCAACCCCAAACTATGTCAAAGGCCCTTTGTTGTACCAAACCACACAGCAGTAGGGAAATAAATACAAGAGAAGCAAAACTTGACAAGTTGTAGGGCCTAAGCCCAAAGAAGCGCTCGTGAATAAGCTGGTGCCCCGCGCTTGGCTTTCGAGTGGCGCTTTAGAAATTTTGAGATTACGATTATGAGAAGAATATTTGTAGCATATATGGGTCCATGTGAAATCATCAGATACGTGGAATGCCTTGTAACTGACCTATCTCAGATTTGGCTGTAATTGTGCTCTTGTGTAGTTTGACATGTTTGTATATCATATTGAAAATTGTAAAAACCAATCACCATGTTCCTGCATTTTCTGGCTGACAGAATAGAGGGGTGCAGTACTCAGGGCATGTTTGAACCTGGTGACTTGTTCTGAGGCAGGAACTGGTGCACATAGGCTCACACAATTTGGTGATTTTGCACAACCTTTTGTACAGTTTTTGATTCTGTAAAGCATTACGAATTGAGGCATTTAATTTTCCAATGATATGGGTACAAAAGTAGCCAAAAACTGTTCAAATAAGTCCAGGAGTAAAAAAATATGAACTTGTGCCTTGACCAATGTGGGACAACGACCTTTACTTTAAAAATAAGGTAATTGAGATAAAGTAGCCAAAATATGAATTCATACTTCGTACACATTTGCCATTAGCAGATGATCACTCTGTGTGTCTTTAGCAAACTGTTTTCTTACGTTGCTGCAGTACTCTTCTTTCCCCTAAAACACAAGACAAATAGAATTGTCACTTGGACTGGTAACTGTCACAACTGTGAACAGTTGTTCTTCATTGATCTTGCCAATTCAGCACAAAAGTTCATCCAAACGATATGTGATTCTGCAGTTATGTAAACCTCAAAAGCAAAATAAGTTTTTTAAACCTTTAACAATAACAGATGTTGGTTTTTCCATGCATACTAGTATTTGCCTCTCATTTAAGTGTTAAATACAATACGGATTCTTCAACACACCCCAGATAACACACTGTTCCACTAACACAAAGGGGTATCATGCACTCCCAAAGCAATACACTTAGCAAATGTGTCATAGAACTGCATGTAAGAATGGTCAGTTAGATGAACAGACTGATGGTCATATAGACGGACGTATGTATGGTCAGAAGGACAGTTGGACTGATGCTTAAATGGACCGTGAAATAGACAATAAAAAAGAACTTATAAAAAAGACATCCAGATTTTTGGGTGTCATCCCTTGCCCAACATACAGGCTTCTGAAGTTTAACAGAAATACAGTGACAGGTAGTGGTAGGCCTACCGAATAGCCTTGTAAAGCACTTCAAGAGATAATTATATGTACCAGTATCCAAAAGTTCTACCTCAGAAAATTAACTAGAATCTTATTAGCATGGCGGTGGTGTGAGCAACCGCTAAAATTGTGGGTGCTCTCACCACATTCTTTAGTGATTACCGGTAATCAATAACCGGGGTATTTATTAATATTGATTTATTTTCTATAATTTATATAGAGCCACACATCATTTCTACCCAGAAGCATTCCCAAAACAAAAAGTGCTGTAAGAATGTTCAGACAAATACACACATAATTATATACAATATATCTTTGCACAGGGGTTGGAATTGCCCGAGATTGAGGGGATCCACCCCTAGTTTTTCTTAGGGCCCCATAGTAGAGTGTTCTTTTCACACCCCAACCCAACGTGGATCATAGTCTAACTCCCAGTTATATTTCTAAATTATCATACTGTGTAACATGCACACAAAAATTCCAAGTGCCAAGCAGGAATTAAACAGACATACTTCTGGAACATAGAATGCGTCTTTGAAGGACAGAGTTGCAGCCTAGGCTAAACACAAAGAAAGACATGCATTGTGTTTAGGCCTAGGTAAGCCAATTGAACAGCCAATACCCAAACCTATTTGTAGGTTATTAAAAGAAGAATCAATCACAAAAAGAGGAAAAAAATTACAATCATGTAAAAGACTGTCACAATGCCCTGTTTCATAGTGAACTTGGTCAGTAATCCAACGATCATGGAATTTGAAGTAACTGTGGAGACTAATTCAATAAGTTGCCTGAATACACTTGTCTTGAACTCTCAGATAGATTCAGATTTTGTTGAACTTGTATAAATGAAAGAAAGAAAAAGAATAAATTCTTTAAAATAACAAAGTAGTAAATGAAACATAAATGCATTAAATAGTCAACCACTAATAATCTGCAACCTGTCCTAATGATATCATACACATCTCTTGGTGTTTATTGACTGATGGCATAGTACTGACCATATCCCTTAGCAGTTGATACTGTTGACGGTGGCTGCAGAGCTCTGCTTAAGACATGATGAATTGTTCCGATATTTAGAACCTGTACAAAATTTCAAACACCTATTTAAATGCTCCAAAGCTCACTTAAATGTCTTCCATAGAAAATGCCTTACAACAATTCTGGGCATATCCTGGAGGGACCACATCAGCAACGAGGAGGTGCTAAGGTTGGGATCGGAGGATCTGAAAATAACTGTGGAGAGAAGGAGGAGGAGAATGGCTGGACATGTACTTCGCATGCCTCCGAATAGGCCGGCGAAGATGGTGTTGACGTGGAGACCAGAGGGCGGAAGAAGGAGCAGAGGATGGCCAAAGACGACCTGGCGGAGCACATTTGACGGGGACCTTGCTGAAATAGGAATCGGTTGGAGCAATGCAGAGGAAGTCGCAAACAACCGCACGATGTGGAGGAATCTTGTCGACCGATGGTCTGAAGAGAACCGAAGGACATAAGATAGAGAGAGAGAAAAGCTCACTTAATGCAGACTAATAAAACAACATCCATGTACCAGTAATGTAATATAAAAAAACATTTATATAGCACCTGTTCAAGAGTACTATTCCAGTACTAGTAACAATGATTCAAATAAATATTCTCCATTAATATCCATCCAATGATCATTATTACAATAGACCACTACAGAAACTGAGGTGCTAACTTTTGCTTTTCAGTCTAAACCATATTACCGGTATATCATTTAGGCTGATGGTAGGGGGAAAGGGTGTGGGTGCAGCTTTCACAGATTCCAAATAGTGCTACTTATTTTAGCACAAATTACAATATTATAATACTGCTAAACAATTTTCATGCCTTTCACTAAAGTCGAAATGATTCCATATGAACATTTATCCATGAAAATGGCTAAATATACCCAAGTCATCAGTATTAATGTATATAATCAGGGACATGACAGGACCAGGATCACCTCACTGCCAGTCATAAAGAACAGGAACAGAGTGGCTTCCAGTTATTTCCGTTATCATACATAAAACCTTCACTTTTATTTCATTTTATTAATGATAATGGTTATTTTAACAAACAAGATTGATTCAGTTAGAACCTTTATCTGAAGACAAATATTCTCGAGCCGTGTTCTAAGTATCTCTGGCTGCAGATAATCATTCAGATGTGATTCACGAAATGTGGTGTACATATGGTAGCACTCGCCTGGACAGACCCTTGAAGAAACAAACCAGTAACAATTTATCATAGTTTAAAATTTATATAGAACCGTTTCAGATGCCTCTCTAAACTGCTACCAAATAATGATCATCTGACCATGTGGTCAAAGAATGATTGTAAATTTAGACACATCAGACATACCGACCTTATGACACAAATTCAATTTAAAGAATGAAACATGACCAATTTGAGTAATCATCAGAAACCAACATGAAATTCATAAACAAACATGAATATTCAGAAACAACATGAATATGCAAGTTTTATAAACATAAACATCAATATCAATATTTTGACTGTAGGACCGTTAATTACCGGCTGCTCAATGGCCAGTATCACCTGTTACCAACAGTAACTCTGAAAATGTAAAGGAAAGGAAAAATAAGTAAGTAAGTATTTCTTTATTACTCCACTTGCAAACACACAAGGGGACACATAGCATTATTATAATACATCGAAGTAATAGGTAATAAAAACGTGCAAATTAAAATCACAGTTAATAGATTTTACAATGACTTCAAGAAAACTGGATTTGAATGCAGGTGTCATGAAACAGACTACCCCTCCCACCTCTAATAATCGTATTCCCCCTAGATGAAGAGAAGCTGAAAAAAGCCACTTCCGCATCTGTTTATTTTGCAGATTGACTTTCATTTGCTTTGTTCTGAACAATAAAAGCTACCCGATAATTTTGTTTGCTTTGGTCATAGAGCACTTAGAACATTTAGAATACTTAAGAACACTTGGAGTCACTAACTAAATTTGAGATGCCTTGTTCTGAACACTGCTTCGAACATTTAAAGCAAGCATAGTTACTTTCAATTTAGATTACAACATAAATTTTAAATTATATGCATCAATAATTGGAATAGAATAGTTTATCCCCCGATAGTTTATACCTGGTAGATTCCACCCCTCGGATAGCTTAAAGAGGGGTGTATAAAATATCCCGTGACACAGGCACGAAACAGAGGGCTGAGGCACGAGTTATGTCATAAAATGTGACTCTATCACCAAAGATATAACATTCAAGTTTATAATAAGCAGAAACCAAAAAAGAACATTGATATAAACCAAAATATTAATCAAAAACAATGTGCATATTCAGTGTTATTCAATCACACTTGCTGTTTACAATAAGATACAAATACAGATTCATTACCGCCCAGCTCTTCCGCGCCGCTGTCTGGCGTTGGCGCGACTATTCCATTCTGGCACAAGGGTGGACAGATTTTGCTTCACACAGAATTGTTTGACCTTCACAATGCCGGTGTTTATCACTGTGGTTACGTCATTGATCGTGATGCTTTCAGTTTTAAAAAAAATTATGACGTTTAAAAACGTGAATGTCTAAAATTGTCAGCAGAACCAGACTAGAAGTGTATACAATAAAAAAAGTTAAACCACCTTCCAGAGGCATTTAAACAGCCCTATATAGCAGCCATTATAATGTTCTTTTCAATCTCAAAAGACGTGTAAGCCAGTCAGTGTGTAATTTTTAAACCATAAAATTTAACAGTCATCCAATAAAGTCACACATTTTATGAGTCATATTTACTTAGGTTTAATTCAGAGATAGTCTTTAATGCCATCAATGGCTTGCAAATGAGTCAGCTACATGAAATAAAAAAGCCTTGCAGGGATTCAACAGTGGATTCAGAATCGGGGGTAAAATCATTAACAATCTAAGATACGCAGATGACATTTTATTACTGACTACATCACCAGAGGAGCTACAAGAATTGGTGGACAGGGTTGAGAGGTCTGCAAACGAGTATAGCATGAAGATTAATGCCGCAAAGACGAAGGTCATGACAAATACGGACACAGAATTGAAGATTAGAGTGATCAGTGGTAGTTTAGATCAGGTAGACTCATTTGTCTATCTGGGAAGCAGAGTAACGAAAGATGCAGACTGTAATGTAGAAGTGAAAACAAGGTTAGCCATGGGTACATCAGTCATTATTAAGTTGACAAAGGTATGGAAGAACAAGGAAATCAGCTCCAAGACAAAAATACGACTGATGAGGGCCTTAGTGTGGCCAGTGGCAACATACGGTTGTGAGACGTGGACTTTAAAGAAGGAGGAGGAAAGAATTATACAGGCTTTCGAAAACAAATGCATTACGGAACTACTATGTATTTCATGGACAGAAATGTTGACTAATGAACGAGTTTACAAATTAGCAGGGACATAATGTGAGTTGTTAGGCCATGTCAAAGCTCGGAAATTACGATACTTTGGTCATATCCTGCGACAGCAGGACAATTTTGAAAATAGTGTCATGTCAGGACTGGTGGAAGGTGTTCGTAGCCGCGGTAGACCTAGGATATGCTGGCTCGATAACATCACGTTGTGGACCGGTCTATTGGGAGCGGCGCTATTGAGGACCGTAAAGGACAGATCTTGCTGGTGTACATTGGTCCGCTCATGCAGCTTCGCGACGTCGGCGTTATGACATGACATGAAATAAAACATACTGACCAGCTTTAATCGAGGAAGATTAGCCTATCAGATACTTGTAGCTGGTCAATGAAAATACACACTCTGACAGTACTGATGTAGCTCCTATGCTCAACTTAAACAGCCGTGATGGCTAGTTCTTCAAACTGTTTGCTGTCAATGCATGTGGCAACTTGCTAATTTATGCGAACTACTAAGAAGTCAGTGTTCTGGAAATTAAGGAAACTGATAATTCTGTATGCTTCAAATATTGACAATATTGCAGCATATCTCACACTCTCTCTCTCAATCAACAGAAATTCGTTTCACAGATGACGGACAACTGTGCATATGAAACATTGAGTCCACGATTAAGAAACTTCAAATTATGCTTCTTTATTCAAATTCATTGCCCGAATGGAAACATTTCAATGGGTATCTATGCAGACTATTATGGACTGCTGAGAACCTAAGTTATGTTGTCTCCAGCATTTGAAATTGTTGGCAATTAGCTTCACATGTAAATGTCAGCATGTAGAAAATGTACCTGGTCTCAGCAATGTTGGTCGCAATTATGATCTTGCGCTTCCCATGTGGAACCAGGTCGAAAACATCGCTCTGGACTTCGTCTAGCATCATTGAATGCAGAGGAATGATTCTGAAGTTTTCTAGAAGAACATCAGAACAGAAGCAAGTTGTCAATTTCACACCTTGCTATACCTCTGCTCAGTACCTGAATCTGTTTTTGCAACTACAATGACATTAAGTCCAATCACTTCTAATCTCTATAATTATAGTCTTTATACTCTTTAGTGGCATTGCCATAACGCACACAGCAGACTGTACAACAGGCAAAGGAAGTTGAGATACATAGGAGAATGTTAAGACTATTTGCAGCATTACGGTCTTACTTGATGAGAAGAAAGGTTGTGAAGCAAGTTTGTCCATAATTTTTTTGCTCTCTTCCCAGCCAGGGACAAACACAAGAATGGCGCCATCCTGAACACAATATGAAATCATCAAAATACCCATAAATAAACAAAGCTCTCACAATTCGTCAGGAAAACCATCCAGAGAGCTGAAATCAGTTCACGAACATTCATCAAATAAATTAATTCATAATGAAGCTTTATATAGTGTCTCTTCAAGGTCACTACTCAGGAGCAATCCAGGCACAACCTCGTCTGAAAAGGACAGTTAGTTGTAAGGCTACAATAAAACATTTCTGAGCAAACCCTGGGCATAACATGTATAGACAGAGAAGCCCATTCCACATCATGGGGCCAATGACAGAGAAGGAACTGTATATTATTGAAAATTGCTGATTAAACATCAACCAATGGTGTGGAGCAACTTTGTCTGGGAGACCAATCATCTCTCCCATTATGTTATCCTCATCGGGTCTCTGAGGTCACCCACGTTTTAATCTGTAGCAGAGTATCAAGTTGGTAACACACAAAAATTAGACAGCTGCAGGTTGCTCTCTGCTCATGACACAAATCAGGATCTGACAATGTGTAACATTTGCAGGAGCAACTACATAGAACAGTTTGGCTGCCAAGGTTGAATGCGTTGACAATCTCCCCTATTGAGCTTGTAGAAACAACAATGATGGATATATGTACCTTAACATTTATAAAAAGTCTTTTAAGTTGTCCAAAAGGCCCTGAACGGTGCAAGGCATAAATTCAGACCAACAAGCATTACAGAAAAAAAACAAAGACAGATAACAAAAATAGGTTAAAATTATAATAGCTTGGATATGATTCTTTGAAAAGAGAACTTGCTGTTCTTGTCATCGCTATGTGGTGAAGTACAGTCATGATCATGCTTTAATTGAATTTGCTAGAGTCGATAGAACAATTTCTTACAGATTATCGTGTATTTACGGAATATTTCCTGTGTGAACAAAAAGATATAGAACAAAAATGAAACAATTTAGCTTATTGAGCAACCTGAAACACTAAATTAAATAAAACATGATCCTAGGATACTAATGCACACGTACGTACCTCAAATACCTCACACCCCATACAGAGTTGAAAAACAAAAGCGGCTCATTTAGAAATGACTTTCACTGTGAATATCAAAGCTACCTTGGATATCAACAACAAATCACTCCAAACATATGTTCCTTCTATACGACGATCTTAGATGCACTCATAAATTAAAATTTACATGAAGATGTGTGCTTCTTCTTCTACTGGATTTCTGTCTTTAGGTGTATTCGAATGTCCAACATTTTTATTCCTCTTGCTGTTTGGCTTCTTTCAGGTTTCTGTATCCAGCTGTCTTCAACCAATCCAGTATTGTCTGTCTTTGTCTTTATCTTGGCTGACTCTCATCATGTTTTTTCTTTGGCAACTGCTCTTATTGTTCTTATTATCTTTCCACGTGTCTGATCAATTTTCTTTGCTGTATGTCAAGTTTACAAGTTTGACAAGGAGTCCAGTATGGCTTGTCATAAAGCATCTGGTGAGTCACACATGAAGAGAGAACAGCTGCAGAATTGAAGAAAACAGGTAATCATCTGCCATGTAGTTAATACTCATATTACGATATTTTTCAATTCAACCCAAGCATCAATGACAACAATAAATGAGTGCATGTATGCAATTTTCCTTCAAATTCTTAAAAGCCACTGTATAAATAGCAAGATACAATGATACATAGATGAATGCTTACAGATATCTACCGGCATGTATGCATTCATCTACATATGTATGTACCAATGTATATCATCAGTACATGTGTTTACATCTTACCATAAAGCACTTTTAAAGAACCTGTAATAGTCACTGAAATCTTCTAGTATCTTACTTGAAGTCCAGCTGCTTTATCCATTCCTTGTATTCGTCCAGTGTCTGTGCTTTCTTTCCCCTTAGATATTCCTGAGTATTATCGGGCACAAAACTAAAGAATGGAAAAGACAGGCAAAGAGAAACACACATCATAGTGTAATGTACACAATGTAAAGCACAGTCTAGTCTCTTCCTCCTTAATTGGAGACAAACAGACACTCTTATGAATACATGACATAAATAGTTATCAACACCATGGTCATAGTTGAAGGAGAAATTTCGGGCAATTCAATCAATTCAAGACTTTATTGACACCAACAACAAAGCATCACAACATCAATAGGTTCAAGCAGTTCAAATCAATACTACTAAATTAAATACAAACACAACGTCTACCCTCAAGCTTACTCTCGGTATCAAAGGGTTATCCCTAAAGGAGCAACAATGCTCCGCTGACAGGGAGACCAATTTCCCTAAATTTAGGTAGGTAGCAAAGAGGAACAAGCACCAACCAAAATATCTTCCAATGTATTTCTACATCTGTCATAATTTATTCATTCCATTTTTCATTTAACCCAATTAGATACTGTTTAGGTTTTTTTTAAAGTAAGTATTTAAACACAGGTACAGAATTCCACACACAAGGTCAAATTTCTTAAAGTATGTAGAATTTATATTTATAGAGTTTAGAGAGTTTCAAATAATATATTCATATTCATCAACATTCACGATAGAAGATACAAACTGTCTAGTTTTAGTGCGTGCAAAATCTTTATGGTATTCATTACAGGCTCTCGTGTAATGACAATGAACGTCCATATTGCAGTGGAAGTAGTTAGCAAACGATTCTGGTAATAGCTTATGTTTAAATCTGTACATAAACGTCCCAATCTGCAACAAATTAATTTTTTACAATGACAATATTCTAACTTTCTTAAAGTATGTAGAGGTACTTTCATTATATTTAAATGATATATTTAAATACACAAATAATCTGAACAATACGCTTCTGTAATTGAGTGAGTCGAGTCAAGTGTGAGAGATAGTTTGAGGCCCATATGAAATTGCAATAGGAGAAGTAAGGAAGAAAGAAAAAAATTCGCCAGCAAAACGTCAACCAATGGCGCTGAGAAACTTTGTCTTGGAGACTAATCATCTCTCCCATTATGTAATCCTCTGAGATCATCCACGTTTGCATCTGTAGATGAGTATCAAGTTGGTAACATGCAAAAATCATACAGCTGCAGCTTGGTTTTTGCTTGGGAGACATATCAGGATCTGGCAATGTGTAGCATTTGCTGGAACCGATGCATGGAACTGTTTGGCTGCCAGGGTATGAATGCATTGACTATCTCCCCTATTGAGTTTGTAGAAAGAACAAAAATGAATGTATGTAGTAACATTAACATCGAAAAAGCCTTTTAAGTTGTCTACCTTAACATTCATAGAAGCCATTTTAACTATCCTAAAGACCCTGAATGGTACAAGGCATAAATTCAGACCAACAAGAATTACAGAAAAAGCAACAGACAGATAGCAAATATAGGTTATAATTGTAATAGCTTGGATATGATTGCTTGAGAAGAGAACTTACTGGTCGTGTTAGTGCTATGTGATATATTAATGCCAAGACTAGGCCGTAGTCAATGTATAGAGATTCGAGTGACATGCTTCTTAGTATTTCACTTGTACTGTTGGAACATTTGCTGAGTGAACAAAAAGAAATAGAACAAAAAATAACACAAACAATAGCTTAATGAGCTACCTGAAATACTAAGTTAAATAAAACATGATACCTAAGATTATAATACACCATAATACTGTTACGCCCGCCCTAACCGCTAGGGGACCGGAAGCGCTTGCAAGGGATGCCCCACTTACTCGCTTACTTTCGCCCCCCTCCCCTAGTGTGGCGGCGTACTGCCGGGGCGACAGGGAACCACCTACGGGAACCTCAAGTGTGAACGACAGGGAGGAACGTCCAGATTCTCTTCTTTCATGGGTACCAGGGCCTACAGGACATGTCTCCGCGGCGGTTTGTCGACGCGCGACAGCACCCTCTTTCCGGTGCTCGTCTGAGTTCGTTATCCCCGCGGCAGCTTTGGGCGAAAGGGACTCGAACTCCTGAAGAGGCGGCGGAGAGTATTTGGCTGGATATATCTGGCGCTCTATCAATCTCTCATCACTACTGACTGTCCGCCCTCCCTCCGAATCATCCGATTCCTCTAGGGCGTCCCCCCTCCAAGAGCTGGCACGAGACATGGGATTATTCGGTTTTACAACTAATTGCAAGTCAGTCAGTGAATCACCTTCAATTCTAGTTCAATATGCAACACTTTATTTGTTCCTTCACTACTACTTAATTAATATACAATTGGCAGCAATCTGTGCAAATACAATTCTGCCTATAATACTTATCAGTTCAACACAAAGTATTCCTAGCACTACACAGCATTTATGGCTGGTTATTACACACTCTGCATTACTTGATACCTATCCTTTATGCTTCTGCATATAACTAGACTATCAGTTCAGTTCTTATTTCCTTAATTACTGCAGAAGGTCAAATCACGCTATTAATCAGTTACACGAAAGCAACGAATTAACATCAACACTTTGCACTAATTTACCACGACCGCAGCAACAGTTATATCGCAAGGCTACTTCTAGCAACTCTTTCAATATATTCACGCTTCTTAATACAAGCGCTAATTTATCCTTCGCTCCTTCTGTAATGCGCTATATAATCTATATCAACGCGTTCCGGCCATTTTAAACATTCATTCATTTACAGATTCAGCACGCTACACTTTAATTTATTTCTACTTCCCTGATTCCTAAGCGGTTTTGCTTATTTCGACGTTCTCTTTCCACCGGAGGCGACCAGCGGTCGTTTACTTTATTATCTATTAATTTAGTTGACTTCCTTATTAATTTAGATGCCCGAAAACTTAGTTTTAAACGAATTTCTATTCAAAAAGATGGCCTAGTCTTTCTCGTCGGTTTCACTCTCTTTTCGTCTCTTTTTCCAACTGACCTAGATTGGTCCAACAGCCAATAGGAAGCGACCTTTTACCGCTGTTTGTAGGTCACGCGTCGCTCTTGGCCAATCAGCGGCGCCCACACTTTCGCCACGTCATCCAAAAGGTCACACGTCATGCTGGCGTAATGTCTGCAGCCTCGCTCTGGTGCAGCATAGAGTTAATTAACCGTTATGGCCAACATGGATAAAAATAAGTATAATTTTGTAGCTTTTCCCAAAACGCTACACTCTCCCCTCCTTAACCCGAATTTTCCATATTACTGGAAAATTCAGCAGTGGTCGCGTACTGAATCCGTTGTACATGAGTTGCTAAGGCAGGGTCATCACTACTACTAAAAGACATTGCCGCTTGAGAACAGTCTGAACAGTAAGCAGGCAATTCTACATCAACAACTGTATGAAGTCTCATTTTAACTCTAAGAACCAACAGGGTTCCGAATTCACAACAGGAGAAATCAACTAATTAGCCTCATAGCAACGCTTGTTGTAAAAGTTCAGGCATACAAAGTACGGCATCTTAGCACGGCTTTACTCGTAACAACTTAACCCTAACAACACAGCCGCTTAAATTCTCAAGGTGACTGCAGGGCAATGTTTACGCTCATGTAACATCCTTACTTTGCAATCTCCCTGAAACCATACGTTCGGAATCACCAGCAAAAAGAGGGAGGGACGTCTACTTACATTGAAGGTCTCCAACTCACTCTCGCTCCCTACTCCACGCAGACCACAATTCAGCAAAGGCACAAGGTCCGGGTATCAGGCGATTCAGAGAAAGCATACCACTAGGCCAGCCTTTACCTCACTAGGGTTACTAACTACGTCCATTGGTTACCCAATCCTCGTCGGAATACAGGCCATTGGTGTTTAATCACCAGTCTCTGCTTCCACGAACCCCGGGACTACTAACTATCAGACACAAAGTCTCTGAACTAAAGCAGGGTTGGAGATCCCAATAGAAATATTATCCATACTCTTACACATTATCAGGGGCTATCGGGTTATCCTCCTCCCCAGGTTTCAGGTAATGCACATCAAACAGTTACAGTAACCAATGTACTACAATCCATTTCAGCAACAGCTCGAAGCCACAAACCAAGAGAATGTCCTCTAACACATACAATCATGCTTCGGCCCCAAATCCTACAGATAGTCCTAGCACAGTTAACATGTTATTAGCTACAACATTAACGACAACTTAGACTAACACGAAATATAAGCAATTTGACTTAAAGCAGTTTTCATCCAAAAAGCAACTAAACTTAAGATGAATCATTTTTCTGTCATTATGTATCCAGCCCAAAGTTAACTCTCAGCAGGCACAAATCATCACATCAGTTGCTGACACATTATTACAGGCACAACACGCTACAACAAGGCTTGAACCAGCCACATAAGGCATTATCGCTTAGTGAAGCGTACCTCTGCCTACTAGGACGGATTAACTCCATGACCTACGCTGTTACCTCTACGTCACCTTTCCACACAGGAAGTTTACACAGGACCAAGTACACACATTTCCACCAACGGAAGGAATATATCACCATCATTTCCACACAGGAAAAAGTTTACATCCATTTCCACCAACGGAAAGAGTACATCTCATTCATTCCCACACAGGAAAAGTTTACATCCATTTCCACCAACGGAAAGAGTACATCTCATTCATTCCACACAGGAAAACTCTCGAGCAACCAATAACTGCGACTGGACGGATTACAGCTCATCTAACCAACAGACCACCAATCTCCTCTTCTATGTAACCCTTAATGCCTGCCACAATTTCGGTCCACCTACAAGTTTACAACTTACTCACTTACCAACTACTCAGGCCAATGCATACATCAGGATAATTCACCAAATTCTAGCAGCCTGCTTTTCAGTCAATGCGCACATGCAATTTGCTCTTAATCCAGCACATTTTAGATTCAAAAATCTAATCTGTAATCAAGGTTATGCACATCAAAGCTTAAAACAACATGCAATCACAACATTTTGCCTTTCTTCTGT
Organism: Lumbricus terrestris; assembly: GCA_949752735.1. Classification (NCBI taxonomy): domain Eukaryota; kingdom Metazoa; phylum Annelida; class Clitellata; order Crassiclitellata; family Lumbricidae; genus Lumbricus; species Lumbricus terrestris. The sequence goes on along the minus strand of OX457045.1, from coordinate 14,356,528 downwards.
GGCAATAAAAACAGCAATGCAATAAAATACACAAGTAAACAATTCTAATCTACCCCCAATGATCTAACCTAGATCAAAGTTATAAAATAAACATTTTATTCATCGAAAGGAACTAAAACCTAGGCTTCTTGCCACAATCTCTACTCGTCGCCATTACGCGACATTACCATCACATTACACTACATTACTCTCTATACCGCCGAGGTGGCACAATAGTGCGATGCGGTCTCAAGGGAGTCATCGCCTCTTCCTCATCAGGGACTTCGACCTGTGCCAGGGTGTCAAGGTCAACTGGTCCGATGGTATCGGAACTCGGACTCACGTCCCAATCGTTAGGGGTCTCCCCGCTGTATAGCTTGAGTTTATCCACATAAACTAGTTTCGGTTGGGCTCGGGCCGACTTTTGGACCTTGTAAAGGACCGGACTCAGTTGTTCCAGGACACGATACGGTCCGGTGTACAGTTTACTCCATTTTTCCTTGATCCCTGACCGTCGTCGCGGGTAAAAATACCAGACCCAGGACCCTATGGCGAAGGTAGCTGGTCTGACTCTCATATTGTACCGTGCTTCTCGGGTAGTGGCTTGGCGCTGCATAAATTTTCGAGCCAGTGCAAAGTTTATTTGTACATTTTCCATTTGACTAGCGACAAAATCATCAACATTCGACATGGCATTCATAATTTGCACATCACCAAGCACTAGATCAATGGGCATGCACAATTCTCTCGCTAGGAAAAGGCGATTTGGAGTGAAGCCGGTACTCTCACTCTCGCTGGCACGGTAGGCGGCGAGGACGTAGGGGAGATGCACATCCCAATCCCGCTGGTTTTGGGCTACCACCTTTCCCAGAAGGGTATTCAGGGTACGGTGAAACCTCTCGACAGCTCCGTTAGTGCTCGGTTTGTAGGGTGAGGTGCGGACTTTGTCGATCTTGAGGAGTCTACACAGGTCTTTGAACAGAGTTGCCTCAAAGCAGGGTCCTTGGTCCGTCAGAATCTGGCGTGGACAACCGAAACGGCAGAAGACTTCTTTCACGAGGACTCGTGCCACAGTGGCGGCTTCCTGATTACGGATCGGATGGGCCTCAGCCCAACGCGAGAAGTGGTCGACTTCGGTCAGTATGTAGCGGTATCCAGTGCTGGAGGTCGGGTGTGGGCCGGTAATATCCACTCCCAGGCACTCCATGGGTGCTCCTACGGTCATTGTTTGCAGTCGCCCTTGCCTGGGCGGTTTTCCTCTGAAATATTGGGCGCAGGGGTTGCATCGCCGTAGTGCTACGCGAACGTCTTCTCTCCACCCAGGCCAGTAGGCTCTTTTCTGGAGTTGAGACAGGGTACGTCGGATACCCATGTGGCCCCCCGTGATCCCCTCATGAGCCAGTTGAATCAGTGTCGAACGGCGATGAGGCGGTGGAATTAACTGGTAGTTGGCGACCTTGCTGTCTTCCGCGTCGAGCCAAGCCCTGACTAGTAGTTCCTCTTTCAATTCTAGTTGCGGCCACTGGGAGACTAACGTTTTTACTGTTCCGCTCCGATCCCTCGTCTCAGCAAACGAAGGTGGATCGTCCGAGTCACATTTCTTTCGAATCACCCAGCCCAGGTCAGTATCCGCTCTTTGCTCATCTCGTAAGGTGTTTTTGCTCCAATCTTCCGGCAGAGTCATTCCTCCCCGTTCGATATCTCGCAATTCCCGAACGGCTTGTACCTGGTGGGGAAGGCGGGACATAGCATCTGCGTTTTGATGTGCCGACCCGGCTCGGTGTTGAATGTCAAATTCGAATTCTTCGGTAATGGTCAGCCACCTCGCCTGCTGTCCGATCGGAAGGGGCGTTCTCCGCAGCCATTGTAACGCTGAATGGTCAGTTCTGAGTAGGAAACGTCTCCCCAACAAATACTGTCGATAGGTTTTCAGAAAATGGATGATCGCGAGGAGTTCCCTTCTGGTTACGTCGTAGTTCTGTTCCGCCTTCGAACAGAGCCGACTCCCATAGCAGACTACCCGCTCCTGTCCTTCTTGAACTTGGGATAGAACGGCTCCGATGGCGTCTCCAGAAGCGTCGGTATCTAGGATATACATCCCCTCATCTGTGGGAAGGGCCAGGACGGGTGCTTCGGTGAGGAGTTGTTTCAACCGTGTAAACGCTTTCTCACACTCGCCGGACCAGTAGAAGTGACACCCCTTTCTCGTTAGTGCATGCAAGGGCTGGGCAGTTTTCGAAAAGTCAAGGACGAATTTACGGTAGTAAGAACATAACCCAATGAAGCCTCGAACTTCTTTGAGATTCGTCGGGGTTGGCCAGTTTCTCACCGCCGCAGTCTTCTCGGGATCAGTCATGATCCCTCGTTCGCTGACCACATGTCCCAGGAACAGCACTTCACGTTGTAACAAATGGCATTTAGATGGTTTCAGTTTCAGTCCCACTTTAGACAATCTCTCCAACACCTGTGTTAGCCTGGCCAAGTGGGTCTCGAGGTCCTCTGCAAAAACGATAATGTCGTCAAGGTAGATGAGGCACACTTCGAAGTTTAGTCCAGCCATGACCAAATTCATCATTCGGGAAAACGTGGCCGGCGAATTGCACAGTCCGAAGGGCAGCACGCGGAATTGAAAGCTCCCCCGTCTAGTGATGAATGCCGTTTTCGGTCGATCTTTCGGATGAACGGCGACTTGATGGTAGCCCGCCCGGAGGTCGAAGGTGCTGAACCACTTGGCCCCTGCCAGGGTGTCGAGGCTCTCGCTGATAAGTGGTAAGGGGTAGGCATCTTTCCGAGTTTTGGTGTTTACCGCACGGTAGTCAACACAGAACCTCGGGGTTCCGTCCTTTTTCTTAACCATAACTACATTACTGGCCCAGGCGGAAGCGGAGGGTTCTATCAGTCTCTGCTGTAACATTTGACCTACTTGCTCATCGATGACGGGGAGTAAGGACAGCGGTTGTCGGCGAAGCGGCTGTCTCACTGGAGTCTCAGTTCCGGTTTCTATCTCGTGCTGAATCACATCGGTAAAGCCCAGGTCCCATTCGTTTATGGAGAAGGCTTTTTGGTTCCCCAAGATGATGGTTTTCAGTCTTTCCCGAGTCTCTTCTGGAACATCTGGCGCGACCCCCTCCCACAAGGGTGCGAGCACCTCTCTCATTTCGCTTTCGGTAGGTCCTCTTGGTGTTTCTACCACGCCGGCGCACATCATACTGTCTTCGGTGGAGCTATCTTCTCCCATAACGGTAACTGGTTCAGCCGTACACCGCACTCCTTTCTTCACCCATACCGCTCTGTTCGTCGGATTCATCACGCGGAGTGGCAGGTCGAAGTTCCTATCAGGTAGCAGGGTACCCGCCAGAATAAGACCTGTCTCTAAAAGTTGAGGGTTAACCGCCCACTGATTTTTCCATGATTTCAAATTTTCCAACACGACATGGGTTTCAACATCCATCTCGCTGTTCGGCGCGATTAAGGTATCTCGGGAGACTATTACTCGACGGCATGCTCCCCCATAGGTTTTCCGGCGGACCTCAAACCGACGACCCCCTACCCGAATCCAGTTCTGTCCCATGTGCCACAGGGCATTTTCGGCCTGCATCCAGGCCAGGCCTAGGATAAGCTCGGACACTTGCTCGGTGACCAAGCAGGGTATGTCAAATGGTTGTCCGTCGATCTGCAATTGGAGCCGGGTTTCACCAAGCACCTGTATGGCGGACCCGTTGGCGGCGTGAAGTTGTTGTCGGGACTTCTGTATTTCGTCGCCCTTGACTAACGAAGCTGGGCAGAGATTCACCTCGCAGCCGGAATCCAACAACGCTGTCCGACGTTTGCCCTTTATCATCACTTCCAGATAGGCGTCAGTGCTCCCAGGGACATGTCGGACGCTTCCATCTCTGTGTCGCGCAGGTTTGCCTCGTCTCTCGGTTGGGTTCTCGTCACGGTAGCGGTTGGGACAGCGGCGAACGAGGTGCCCGGTCTGGCAGCACCCGTAGCAACGTCGCTCGTATAAGGAAAATCGAGGTGGACGATTACCCGATCTTTGGTGTTGGGACGGAGGCTCCGCTCGACGCTGGGGTCGCCACTGTCGAAATTGTCGGGGGTCGGGACCGTTACTCTCTAGCGACATTATCTTCCTCTCTATCTGTTCAACTTTTCTTAGTACGATTTCCTGGAATTGTCTCTGACCGTCAGCAGGGGCAGAGTCTACTTCCGTTACAGTTTTTACCCGACTAGGTCGGCGTTCGTCGCGGCCAAGGTTACCATCATCCGCTTGACGGTAACTCTCTAAACGCATGGCAGTCTTATAAGCATGGTCCAAGGTGGTAGGTTCTCTCTCACGAACCTTCATGGCTAAGTCTCTGTCTCGCAGGGCGTCGAGAAAGGCACGAATCGCTATGACTTCACTGTGCACCGAGGTGGGACCAGGGAACGCCAGGATCATGATTCGTCGAATGTCTCGTACTACAGAGCTGAGGTCTTCACCCATCTTTTGCCGTCGTGTGTTCAATTGGGTCTGGTAGAGGACGGCTTGATCGGAGCTTCCATACCGCAGGCGTAGACGATCAACCAGGTCAGACCAGGATGCTATGGTTTCGGAGTCGAACTCGTAGAGCAGCTGATCAGCTGGCTCTGTCAAGGCACAGGTCAGCTGGGCGAATTTCTCTCCATCTGTCCAACCATTACTGTTCGCACAGATCTCGAATTTCTTTAGGAAAGCTTCGACCGATGTCTTTCCATTGTACCTGTCCAATTTCATATACTGTCTGGGTTTCGAATCAACAGTTCTGCTCACGCGTGATTGGGACTGCACAGTGACCGACGAGGTTGGAGTCGTACTCGGCTGAAAACGACCTTGGATCGTTGGTTGAAGTTCAGCTGTAGGCGGTTCAGCATACTGTTCGAACTGGAACTGACTGTTTTCGCTCCCGGATGTAGACACAACATGGAACTTCGCTTCCAGGTTGTTCTGGGCTGCTCGTGTGGTTACCCAGAATCGTCCATCGTAGGCGGAAGCTGGCCGACACAGAGCGGTTGTTGGTTGACCACCTGACAGGTGAGCGGGAGGGCCAGGGTTCGAGGGCAGGTAGGCGGAACTTTGTGTAACCTGTGGTTTCAACGACGAGGACAAGGTCGACATGATTGGCTGAATCGACGACACGACGGATACGGACAGTTTGCACACCGAGGCTGTGACCGGGGTGACGGTTCTCACCCAAGGATTCGACTTGACGACGCCACCGATTGTGTTCGGGGTCGGAGCAGGAGGGGCTCGGACGGCGAAAGGGTGCGACGAGGGAGGCGGTGGTGGGAAGGTGGTAGCCCGAGGGTGGACTAGGGTTGGGTGCCCGGGATGTGCATCCGAAGTCGGGAGTCCCAGTTCCCTCGGCAGCGCCGAATCCCCATCCTCCATATCTGAAACTATACACTCAGAGTTAGCAAGGATCCCAACACAACCTTTATCCAAATTCAACATATTAGGATGCAACAGAACGTTATGAAAGGGTCGCAGATCAGTTACCTCCGAACCTTCACTTTCATGATTATTTCCTCCAAGCTTTCTGTTAACCAACCTCGCTTGTTTATCTCTCATGTAAAATTCAAAATCAAAACCCGCATCAATTGCTGCGGTAACAGGGTAGTCCGAAGGACGCTTGGGTCTAGCGCCATAATAAGCCCTTTCTTCGCCTTCCCACTTCTCTCTCTCTCCAGGAAATTCTGCCCTTCCAAATTTTCTTGGTTCCACCTGTTCCACTTGTTCCCCTTGTTCCACTCGTACCCCACTTCTGGTACCATTTGTTACGCCCGCCCTAACCGCTAGGGGACCGGAAGCGCTTGCAAGGGATGCCCCACTTACTCGCTTACTTTCGCCCCCCTCCCCTAGTGTGGCGGCGTACTGCCGGGGCGACAGGGAACCACCTACGGGAACCTCAAGTGTGAACGACAGGGAGGAACGTCCAGATTCTCTTCTTTCATGGGTACCAGGGCCTACAGGACATGTCTCCGCGGCGGTTTGTCGACGCGCGACAGCACCCTCTTTCCGGTGCTCGTCTGAGTTCGTTATCCCCGCGGCAGCTTTGGGCGAAAGGGACTCGAACTCCTGAAGAGGCGGCGGAGAGTATTTGGCTGGATATATCTGGCGCTCTATCAATCTCTCATCACTACTGACTGTCCGCCCTCCCTCCGAATCATCCGATTCCTCTAGGGCGTCCCCCCTCCAAGAGCTGGCACGAGACATGGGATTATTCGGTTTTACAACTAATTGCAAGTCAGTCAGTGAATCACCTTCAATTCTAGTTCAATATGCAACACTTTATTTGTTCCTTCACTACTACTTAATTAATATACAATTGGCAGCAATCTGTGCAAATACAATTCTGCCTATAATACTTATCAGTTCAACACAAAGTATTCCTAGCACTACACAGCATTTATGGCTGGTTATTACACACTCTGCATTACTTGATACCTATCCTTTATGCTTCTGCATATAACTAGACTATCAGTTCAGTTCTTATTTCCTTAATTACTGCAGAAGGTCAAATCACGCTATTAATCAGTTACACGAAAGCAACGAATTAACATCAACACTTTGCACTAATTTACCACGACCGCAGCAACAGTTATATCGCAAGGCTACTTCTAGCAACTCTTTCAATATATTCACGCTTCTTAATACAAGCGCTAATTTATCCTTCGCTCCTTCTGTAATGCGCTATATAATCTATATCAACGCGTTCCGGCCATTTTAAACATTCATTCATTTACAGATTCAGCACGCTACACTTTAATTTATTTCTACTTCCCTGATTCCTAAGCGGTTTTGCTTATTTCGACGTTCTCTTTCCACCGGAGGCGACCAGCGGTCGTTTACTTTATTATCTATTAATTTAGTTGACTTCCTTATTAATTTAGATGCCCGAAAACTTAGTTTTAAACGAATTTCTATTCAAAAAGATGGCCTAGTCTTTCTCGTCGGTTTCACTCTCTTTTCGTCTCTTTTTCCAACTGACCTAGATTGGTCCAACAGCCAATAGGAAGCGACCTTTTACCGCTGTTTGTAGGTCACGCGTCGCTCTTGGCCAATCAGCGGCGCCCACACTTTCGCCACGTCATCCAAAAGGTCACACGTCATGCTGGCGTAATGTCTGCAGCCTCGCTCTGGTGCAGCATAGAGTTAATTAACCGTTATGGCCAACATGGATAAAAATAAGTATAATTTTGTAGCTTTTCCCAAAACGCTACAATACTAGCATACTCAAGCACAAGTACCTAAAAATACCTCACACCCAAACAGAGTTGAAGAATAAAAGAGGCTCGTTTAGAACCAAGGACTTTCATTGCGAATGGCAAAGCTACCTTGGATATCAACAACAAATCACTCCAAACACATATGACATTATGTTCCTTCTATTCGACGATCTTAGAAGCATTCATAAATTAAAATTTACATGAAGATGTGTGCTTCTTCTTCTACTGGATTTCTGTCTTTAGGCGTGCTCAAATGTCCAACATTTTTATTCCTCTTGCTGTTTACGATATTTTTCAATTCAACCCAAGCATCAATGATAACAATAAATGGGTGCGTGTATGCAATTTTCCTTCAGACATTAAGTGCCATTGGGTCATTCTTAAAATCCACTTTATAAATAGCAGGATACATAGATGAATGCTTATAGATATCTACCAGTATGTATGCAATCATCTACATATGTGTGTACCAATGTATCACCAGTACATATGTTTACATCTTACCATGAAGCACCTTTAAATTAAAGAACCTGTAACAGTCGCAAATATCTTCTAGTATCTTACTTGCAGTCATGAGGGTTTATCCATGCTGAGTATTCGTCCAATACCTGCTGCTGTTCTTCGGCTTTCTTTCCCCTTAGTTGGAAATACGGTAAGCCTTATCCAGGACAAAGCTAAAGAATGGAAAAGACAGGCAAACAGAAACACACATCATAGTGTAATGTCCCCAGTGCAAAGCACAATCTAGTCTCTTCCTCCTTAAATAGAGACAAACAGACACTCTTATATATTAGCACATGACACAAATAGCCTGTACCATCGTTTTTTGAGGTGAGTATACGCTGTCATTTTTTCCCGGAGGTAGTATACGCCGTATACCCGCGTATACCCTTGAGTACAGGCCTGGTTATAACTAATATATTGGGTATGATTCTTTGAGAAGAGAACTTACTTGTCTTGAAGTTGATGGCGCTACATGATTGATCAAAGTCAAGACCAGGCTGTAATCGATGTCGATGTAGTTAACTGACATACTTAATATTTCCTGTGTGGTGATTTAATATTTGCTGAGTGAACAAAAAAGAATTGGAACAAAAATGACATAAACAATTACAGAAGTTGAATTTAACTTCAGCCATGCAAGATATCTATTGCGTCCTACTTCCCAGTTTAACATCACTATCTGCCGAATGGGAGGTTGATCTGACCTTTTGGGGATTGCACTAATTGATCCTGCATCTATGTGCTCTTCCTACCAGAGTGTTTACCATTACCCTAAACCCTCGCCCCAGGGTACAGTGGATATGTCATTTACATCAAGTAAGAATTGATGGGGCCTGGAATTCAGTCATATTATGCATGTAAAATAATAAAGCCAGATATCTACACTTTACGTACACATCTGGACAAAATTAAAAGTAGAAATGTCAAGAATGGTAGTTTTTAAAATACAGTTATATTATGTGATTATAATCATAAAAAGGCGTGTTCACTGTCTATGTACCGGTACATGTCTGGGAACATTAAAAACAAGTTCTGGTCTTGGCCTCTCGAAACTTCGCCTCATTTGTTAATCAGTTTGATCTCTGTCTTGCATTGATACAGTCACTCTTCGATCAAATGACATTAGATTCTGGTCAATAAAAACCAGATATCCGTCACACATAGTCTCCACCTCCTGCTGCAATCACAAGCTTTACACGAGACCAGTAGTTTTACCAACACAGTAGTAATCTCTTGGCATGCTTTGTTTTTTCAGCCCTTTTAAATTCTCAAAGCCCTCTCTCCTTCCTCTCCTTCCCCTCTTGGTCTCTCAAACGCACGTTTTATTAGATACTGGAAGGTTCAAGCAATGGCTGTTTCAAATCAAACTGTTGTCAGCAATCGTAATCCATTCAGAAGCGCGGTCAAGATCTAGTTCCTATCTTTTGGATAGCTGAAACACTGGCATTTGTATTTATGCTTTGGTTTTTCTGGTTATAGCAGCCGATTCGTCAGTGCTCACCCAACTCAGAGTACGGGCATAGGCTTACCATGAGATGGTTTTTGGTTTTTAGATGTTGGGAAAGTGTTACAGTTGCTCAGCACCATTGTCTGATGCTTTATCAATCGAGAGTGCCACAGAAATAATTTGTTTCTCCAGTAGGCATATTGTACATAGGGGCAGGTAAAAAAAACTTCCATCTGGCTTTCTGATGGCAGCATTGCATGCAGTGGAATATTTGTGAAGTTTGCTAAAGGAAATACCGAACAGAAGTGAGTCATCAATTTCACACCTTGCTAAACCTCTGCTGGGTAACTTTTAAAGAGGTACTACACAAATTTGTTTTTGCAATTACAATGACATTAACACCAATCCAATCTAATCTCTATATACTCTTTAGCACCATTGCCATAGTGCACAAAGCAGATTGCACAACAAGCAAAAAGGTTGAGATATATAGGAAAACGTTAAGTCTATTTGCAGTATCAAGGTCTTACTTGCTGAAAATAAAGGCTCCAAGGCAAGCCTGCCCATGACCTTCAGTCACCTCTTTCCAGCCAGGGTCAAACACCAATATTGCATCATCCTAAACACAATATAAAATCATTAAAATACCCATGTCACTGTCATGTTATTTCAACATTGCTCACCCTTGGAAGCTTTCGCAATTCGTCAGGATAAAAACATCCATAGAGCAAAACTTAATCCACCTGTCATGCATTCATCAAGTACATTAATTCATAATGGCAATCCAGACACAACCTCGACTGAAAAGGACACTTTTATGGCTATGATAAAACACTTCTGTGCAAACCCTAGGCGTAACACGCATAGACACTGGAAGCCCATTCCACACCAAGGGCCAATGACAGAGAAAGAACTGTATATTATTGAGAATCGCTAACAAAACAACCAATGGTGTCGAGCAAGTTTGTCTGGGAGACTGTTCATCTCTCCCACGTTTTGCATCTCCTTAAGAGTATCAAGTTGATAACACATAAAGTCATTCAGCAGGAAATTGGTTTCTGCTTGGAAGACACATCAGGATCTGGCAATGTGTAACATTTGCTGGAACCACAACATGGAATTGTTTGATTGCGAAGGAATTTGTACGCATTGACTATTGAGCATGTGGAAACAATGAGGATTCGATTTCACTATGGCCTGGTATGCCTAAATCTTAACTGATTTTTTGTAAAATAACGTTACGTAACGCTGCTTCAAGGGAAACGTTTTGAAGCATTACAGGGTGGGTGGGTGAAAAACGGCCATTTTCGGCGTTATGTAATTTATGCAATGACCCTATGCAAGTTTTTCAAAGTGTTTGCTGTTATCAAGCCCGTCAATGCTTGTGACTGCTGATAATTTATAGGCCTACTAGATCCTAAGGAGTTGGTCTTCTGGAAATCAAGGGAATTTATCATATTGTATGCTTCAATGATTGGCAATATTTCAACATCTCTCACCCAACATCATAGATTGAGTATTCGCATATTACGAATATAAAAATTTTCAAATATTCACGAATATTAATGAATATTAAAACTGCCAACGAATATTATATTCGTAAAATATTATGTTCTTTCAGGAAATTCTTTATTCCTAATTTTTTTAATTTATTTATGAAAATGTTTAACTTTTACTGAATGAATTGTACAAAATTGAATTAGCCTACGCATAGGCCTACATCAGTAAGTTACAATAACTTCAATATCCTAATTCAATATCCTATTTCCCTATCCTAGATTTATTGCCAAAAACGTCCATATTTCTACTGGGTCTGGCCAATGTGGCCATGCAGCATTCATAGGTATAGCACATTTGATACTTAATGTTAGTCATTTTGTCTGACTTCTGACCATCCTCCTCAACGGAAAAGAGACAGAGTCACCGATGGCAGTTGGCAAGTATACAGCAGCAATAGTAGGCTAAATTATAAATTAACTTTAACTGCCTATAATAGTAACTGCAAATTGATAAAGTAGTTTTATATCAGTGTAGCAGGATGAGTAAATATAAATGCCAACGCAGAAAATAATAGTGCCAGATTACAAGCAAAAATTATCCCGAAATCAGCTTTAAGCGCATCGCATATTTTAATTCAGTCTTGCCCTGAATGCGACTGAATGTCATGGAGACATACAGAAACTTAAACTACTTTAATTACCCGGTAAAATTGCGATTTCGATGGTTCACTTTAATCCGTTAACGAATATTTACGAATATTAAAAAATCTTAATATTCACGAATATTTACGAATATTAAATCCAAAAGTCACGAATACTCAATCTATGCCCAACATGACTTAGCTTCGTGGGTGTCAGTCAACAGTGCATATTAAACATTGAATATATAGCTAAGTAATCTTTAAAAATTGATCTTCATTGAATTAATTGCATCAATGAGATATGAGAATATTAGTTATGTTGTTTCCAGAGTTTGAAATTTTTGGCAAATTTTTTCACATGTCAGCATGTATAAGGCATACCTTGTTCCAGCGATGTTCGTTGTGATTGTGATTTTTCACTTAGTTGTAGGCAATGTGCAGGAAACTTCCATCTGCTCCTCTGCTGGCTTCAGTCTTCTTGCGATTAAGGAAATTTATCATTTTCTATGCCTCAATGATAGGCGATTTTTCCACATCTCTCTCTCACTCAATAAGACTTCGTTTCACAGGTAAAAATCATCATATCAGTAATCTTTCCAATTATGCTTCTTTACTGAATGAACCGAGATGTATGCCATAATTCACTTATCAGCCATTGCCAAACCTTTTCCAAAATCGCTAGTTATCTAAATAAATCATACCTGATAAGGAAGCATGGTAATGGATCATATTGTGCATCTCTTGCTAAGTCAAGGAAGCTGTAGGTCATCTATTGCTACACTGTTGTAAAGAAAATATATCCGATGTATTGAAGGAAAATGTGTATGCCAACACCTAGAGTTTAACATTAAGACCTTGCTTGGTGTGGTCTGCTTACAAAGTGATTTTTTTAGTTGGGTTAGCCTTAAAACCATACCCACAGTTTTTATTGCTCAAACTCACAGTTGACAAAACATCTTTATTACATAATAACGGATATAGAAACTAAAAAAAGCAAAAGGAGAGAACCCTTAAGGGACTACTGTCTCACTGTCAGTGTTTCCCAAATGCAAGTTCAAATAAACATAAACAGGTTATGCAAATTATAGAGTATTAAAGATTAATTTTATCTTAACTAATTACAGGGGCGGATCCAGGGGGGGCCAATCCGGCCATGGCCCCCCCCATTTAAAAATTGCATGGAACGTGGCCCCCCATTTGGTTTCAAAAACATGTAGTGGGAGAGAAAAATAGGACATTTGGCCCCCCCTATTAGAAAATCGTACGGGACGTGGCCCCCCCGTTCGGAAAATGGCATCTCCTTTTTTCCCGAAAAATTGGTTGATGACTAAAAAAAAAAAAAAGGTCATCAACTTTTTTGGCGGATAAGTTGGTATCTTTTTCCGAAAAATTAGTCGATGACTTAAAAAAAAAAAAAGGTCATCAACTTTTTTGGCGGATAAGTTGGTATCTTTTTCCGAAAAATTAGTCGATGACTTAAAAAAAAAAAAGGTCATCAACTTTTTTGGCGGATAAGTTGGTATCTTTTGGTCGATGACTAAAAAAGGTCATCAACTTATTCCCGGAAAAAAATTTTCCCCCTGTTCCGCCAACAAGACCGAAAATTTTGGCCCCCCCCCTCCGAAACGTTCTGGATCCGCCACTGACTAATTATCTAAATCCTGGGAAAACGTCTAAAGGTGATGTTGAGTGTGCCAATTTAGAAAAGTTGTTAAAAATAAAAGAATATTGGCAGTAACATAGATGGTGTTCGGTAGTTTTAACAGGAGACAGCGTAAAGTAAATGACTTTTAAGTTTACGTTTAAACAAGGTGAAGCAGAGGGAATTGCGAATAAACAAGGGCAAGTTGTTCCAGGTCCTAGGACTTGCACTTTTTACTTATCAGTAATCTAAAGGTTTTGGAGGTTGTAAACCTGTCATTTGAGGTTGATAGTTCCCCATTGAGTAGACAGTTTGTTATTAGGATGTTACCTACATACTATTTGTGTGTTATTAGTTTTTTGTTTATCTGTTTGCACGTAATTATATGGCATGATAACATTTGGATTTCATTGTGCATTTCTTGTCAAGGAAGCTGTAGGTCAGTCATCTATACACTGTTATAAAAAAATACTCATTGAAGGCCTTGCTTTGTGTGGTGTGCTTGCAGGGTGAGGTTTTTATGTTGGTTCAGGGCTGTAATCAAGGGTATACGCGGGTATATGGCGTATACTTACCTCCGGGAAAAAACGGCTTCGTCTACTCACCGCGGGAAAACCAGGGTATACGTGAGCATACAGCGTATACTCACCTCACAAAGAGCGTGTGGGTATACGCATGAAAAAGGCAAAGGATATTTAGGCTATTTTTCACGAAATCCGGAGTGAATGACTTTAAAAAAGTTCGTCAGATTTTTCTGGATGGGAAAATGGAGAAATTTTTGGCCGGATGACCCATCAGAAATTTTTGGCCCAAAAAGTCGGTTTTTCTATGCTCCCGGTCCGTGTGTACTCGCCACAAAATTTACCAGTACAGCCCTGTGTTGGTTGGTTTAATTAACCTTGTCAGTAAGCGAAAGGTTTTGTGGGTTGTAAACCTGTCATTTGAAGTTGATGGTTCCCTTGAGTAGACGTTTTGTTATTAGGCTGTTACCTACATACTATAAATGTGTTATTAGTCTTTTCTTTACCTGTTTTCACATATATTAATATTGCTTGCTTGTATTGATTGATAACAATTAATTTGTAAACGTTTATTATAGCTTAATTAAGAATCTCATTTCACTGTGACAGATATAATAGACAATGAATATGCTGTATTACAAATTGAAAGTAATATAGAAAGAGTTTCAGGCTAAATGACCGTTCTATGATTCATGTCTATAATGTATGACAGAGAACTCATTTTCAATGTGTTTTATAACTTGTATTTCAATAGTTATTTTTGACTGTGCTGAATAATATTTAAGAATACAATGTACACTAAAAAATAAATAAAATTTTGTCTTCATGCAGTTCAGCAGACAACAGGGCTTTTTTAGTGTTCAGTTCTACACAAAAAGGCATTTCTAAATTAATTTGTGCACAGTAAAAGCATCAGTGTCATCAATATTACGTATGCACGCAGGGGAAAGGTCACGGGCTTTAGGCAATTTGTGTGCATGGGAGGGGTCTAGGGAAAAAGTACGTACGCAAAATAAATGTCTAATTATGACATCCACATTAACCTATTTATAACTGTATTGTCCTGTAGTCGTCCGATGGAATTTGACTACCGGTGCATTGAAAGTATATTCTGTTCAGTTCTAAACAGTAAGCCATAACAGTTAACAAATTTCAAGTGGCAAATTTGATATTTAAAAAAAAGTAGCTTACATTAAAAATAGCTAAATAGCTTTGTAGGGATTGGGAGGTAGAAGAGCTTATTTGTACGTACACACAAGGGTCAACAAAATGTATGGGAGGGGTCGAAAACACGATTTTCGTTGTGTACGTAATATATGGATGACCCCTGATTGGGAATTATTTGTACTGGGAAGAGAGGGAAACGGTTGTGCCATTCTAAAAATTTCTTTTAAAAGTCCTGAACTACAACTATTGTTAACCAGAAACCATTGCTGTTCAATAATTGAAAAACTAGATTGATGTCTCGTGTACATTATGACTTGATTGAGAATTTTTTACATTAAAATTTTTGTTTGTGTATAATTATGCTGTTAAACAAGAAGTATTAGTGACATTGCAGAGTACTGTTATGACGCCATTAAATGATGTCTATCGAACTGAATGAATTCTTTTATTTTTAACTGTATTATATATTCTAGTTCATTCTTTCGTGACTTCCCGTCTTGGCTATTGCTCGTCACTCTACTCTACTTGATTGTATGGGAGGACAGAGTAGCAATGTGCCTGAACCGAGTCTTACGCTCTGCAGTTAATTGGACAAATCCCTAAATTTGATCATGCATCCAGCTATAAGCTGGAGACATTATACTGGCTTTCTACTAGGCAGCGCATTGAATATAGGATTGCTGCTCTGTTTAAGCAATGTCAGCTGGAATTGCCCCAGACTACTTTGTGAGAGCTCTGTTGCTCCACGGTTATCTAAAGCCACTGCCCCTCCGTTCTGCACAGAAGGAACTGCAGCCATGCAGAACAGAGCTTCTTCTGTGATGGGCCCAATTTTGTCTGGAATGGGCTCCCACAGGAGCTACGTCTGCTTCCTGGGGCTCTTACTGAATTTTTTTCAAAGCCAACTCCTTTTCTGCCACACTAGATTCGGGAGCGCCTCTGAGTAGTCTCCAAAGTGAAGAAGTGCTACATAAATTCTGGATTGAATTAATTATGTTTTAGCCTACTGTCTTCAATGGTTTTTGATGTCTTGTCATGACTCTTGGCACAAGATGATGTTACATATAAATTAATACAATACCTTATCATCAGGTTCCCAACATTAACAAATTAGCCCGGAATTAAATAAACAACAAGCAGCCACACTTCATCAAAGTAATTTATCACTACTAGTCAAGTGATCCTGTTCCCACTGTACGAACATACAAACTTGTCATAAGCAGCAAAACTTGATAACCAACATCATAATTTTTATTTATTTTATTGAACTTGTTAGTGCGCACTGCCAATATAGAGGCAGGTATTCACAAGTTGATCGAGTCATTGATTTAAAATCTACTCGACTTGGCTGAGTTACGATCAACTGCGGGGTATAATTTATATGCATTAAGTTTAGGATATTTTAAAAGAATCAGGTGCTGGCCCGAAGGAATCAAGAGTAGGCCTACTATAACTGCATGGCATGGGTTGGGACGTGAAATATTTTGTTCACTTTGGCACACGAGTAATGACATCTCATAGTATAAAAAGGCTACATCTTAGTGCTCTACATAAATCAGCAAGAAAATGAAAACAGTAAAAACACTTAACTAATGTAATTATAGACTAATTAATTCCAATCCAGAAAGCAGGAAAAAGAACAGCAGTAACACTTAACTGGCGAAATTCGCTGCTTACTCAGAAATCAAGAAAATAAAATATAACGACACTGGCCAATCGAAACAAGCAAGAAAATATAAACAAATATGTTAATAAGGGGAAAACATGAGCTATACAATAACCATATATGCGCTATACTGACAACTATCACAACAGGCGAAATTGTGGTCGAATTCTAAGGCCAATTCAAAAGATTTTGCCTAAAATTTTGTCATAGCCTAACTTGTATAATGTCAATGCAGAATAACCATAAACCATAGTTGATGACAGCAAAACTGATGCAAAGCCATAACTTTGGTAGAAAGCAGAGAAAGTCGAAGTGAGAAGCACATGTGCAGATGATAATGATTACAAATAACTACAAACAAATCAAGAACTATATCCCACAAAAGCTCTAGCTAATTGCTCACACCTCCGCAGCACATCTATGGACCTATTTCCACATGCATGTTGTGATAGTAAAATACCTATTTCCTAAAATACATAATGACATGAACATGATTGATGGCGTTCAATGCAAGATAGGTAATGTGAGCTCGGCTCACTATGTGATAATGCTAGTTGGGATATGTTAATAATTCATAGGTCCAGTACTTAGTCCTTCCTGTGCATGTCTGCACATCGGCGATGCATCTCCTCCACTCTTCTCTATCCATCGCCAGTTCCTCTGCCTCCTCCCATGTCAGCTCCAGGCGTCTTAAGTCCAGTAGGGATATGTTAATATATAATTCTTAGGTCCAGTAGTGAATAACTTTAACAGCCATGACATGTAACACATGACCATCTAGGCTAATTCACAGATACTAGTAACTGTCAAGTTCACTGGTAGTGCAGATTTTTCTGGGTGTCTCATTTTGTGCATCAGTTCCCTTTATGAATGTGGAACCTCCAGACGTCCAGGTAGACATGATTTTCTTCCCACGAAGCAACTTCCTGACCTCACGAAGCAACTTCCTGGCCTGTGCGAAGATAAGGGCGTTACTCTTCCTAAGATGCTCGTTGATGTAGAATGTAGATTTGGGCACAAGCTGGAGCAGCTGAGCTGGCATCTGGAGGATCAGGAGAGTGAAACGATGATCGACGGAGTGAAGTCCTTGAAATGCTGGTTAGAGAAGCTAAGGATGACAGGCTGACAGCTGCTCTGGTCCTTACCGATGTGATGTGACGATGTCGGACTCGCTGATGGTTAATTCGAGTAAATCCTGCAAGATATAGGATAGGATAAAGACACAGCTTTGACACTTTTTTAACTGATGTTTTATTATTCCTCAGATTTGTATTGTTCCATCAGGCCTTACTACGGGTAGCCTACGGTGCCCTATTGCAGCCCAGTTCAAGTAGGCTTAAGCCTAAGTACTGACAATCTACTCCAAGGTTCGACCTCTGCCATATGCTGTGAAGAAGAGCTGAAACACAACTGGATCATTTGTTAGATAATAGCATAGGCGGAGACTTGGTCCTGGATTGGGTGGGGGAGACGAACAAGCGGCCGAAGGACGATTGCCGAGCTGCAAAGAGCTGAGCACGAGGGATGGGTTTGGGGAGGGATGCGCCCCATTCCATAATTTGTTTTATTTCCACACTGCAATAGTAGCATTTTAGGCTGTCATTTTAACGAAATTGCGCATCATTTCAGTGCTGATAGTCATGATTTAAGACTTAAAATGTGTTTCCTCCAATTGTTTAAAAGAATTTAATTTCAACACTGTAATGGTCACCTTTAAATTGTCATGTCAACAAATTTTTTATAATTAATTGCTGAAAGACATCGTTTAAGATTTCAATAAATGTTCCTCTCCATTGTTTACATTTTTTGATTTTCCACACTAATGGTAGTATTTTAAGCAGCCATCGTAATAAAAAAATTGCTCACTTTTCAATGCTGAGCCACTCCAAATCTCCGCCCATGCGTAAAAGCGCAATTTGTGCCATTACACACTCGGACTGGGGAGGACATAATCAACAAAATTACTACCGGTATCTATTATTTAAAGACTTTCATTGTCTCCAATTCCACTTGACCACATCAGACAATTCTGTTAACACTACATTGACATTTGATTCCACTTGCTGGATGCGGAAGATTTCTTTCCAGTTGAACTTAAGTACTTGCAGCCTTTCACGACCCACCAAACATGGATTCTCACCAGATACCACTGATGCTGGCAGTTCAAAAACTTGGGAGGCATAGTGGGACTTCCACTGAAATAGTTCATATCACTTGTAGCTTTTAAGCTTAAGTCACCTTGAGATGAAGATCGTCCTTGTCTGGATTGAATGATGAAGAATGTGGAAAACTTGAGACAAAGTGCCTGCGAGTAGACTTGGTGCTATATAAATGATCCGAATGAATGATTCAATTTAATTTACAATTTCAATTTTTCATTGGCCTGTTGGAAACAAGCATACAAAGGCAAAAACAAAGACCATCAACAGTATTACAATACAAGTATCTCTGCTGCTAGAACATTAACTTATCAGATGACTTAATTAGGTAATTTACATTATGTATTCATAATGCATGATTTGCGATTATTTCAACAAAGAGAGAAGGTAAGGTTTAGATTAATTGCCAAGACCTAATAGTCACAAGGAAGCATAGGCGCCGAGTTGACCCGAAGAGTGTGAGTGCCCAAATGAATGTGAGAAAAGCCCGCGCGTGAACGCGGAAAAATTTTTGGAACCTTTTTTATAGGAGAGTTATTGAAATTACCTCTGTTATCTCTGCGGAGATTTGTCCATGGTTTTAGGGGATGAACTCGCGGTCAAAGGACGATCGCTGAGCAGGGAAGGGCTAAGGGGCTTGGAGAGGGGATGTGCTCCTAACCATTTTCGAATTTTTTTATTGCCACACTGCGATGGTAGCATCTTAGGCTGTCATTTTTACGAAATTGTCGTGATTTAAGACTTGAAAAGCATCCTTGCCGTTGTTTAAATAAAATTTCCACACAACATGAAATAGTTATCTCATCAAAATTTCCCATTATTTCATTGTTCAAGGATATGATTTAAGACTTCAATAAATGTTCTTCCCAATTGCTCAAAAAGATTTGATCACTCTTTGGGTCAAAATGTACTTCTCTTGGAATCCACATAGAAGAAAAGCACAATCTTCGTTACATGGGCATCTTGGAGCACTCTCCCCTAATTAGGTCAACACTCAACAGACTCGAAATTTGCACAAGAAATCAAAATTTTTTGTCTACATTAACCACTATTTAGTGAGCCAATATTAACATTGTGGAAGATAGTTTTTCAAATAGTTTTCACAGACAATTTAGTCATGGCTGATTTGTTAATTAACGCAGACAAAACAATATCCAGCTTTTGTGATGCTGGGAGGTGATTCTCGCCCAGTGAGGATCATTATAGCCTAGCATATACAATAAAATGAAACAATCATTCAAATCGTCGCTTTCGCCCGTAAT
This sequence comes from Lumbricus terrestris, assembly GCA_949752735.1. NCBI lineage: Eukaryota > Metazoa > Annelida > Clitellata > Crassiclitellata > Lumbricidae > Lumbricus > Lumbricus terrestris. The sequence goes on along the minus strand of OX457045.1, from coordinate 14,336,793 downwards.
AAAAAAATTGCTGAAGCGGATCGAATGAGCAGGATTTCGAGGTTTTCCTCGTATTCGTATGGAGTTCAGACTACCGGACGGGGTGAAACTGGATTAGGCCTAATAGTCTACGGTAGACTAACTGAGATAAAAGAAAATATGTAAAAGACGCAATAATTTTTATAGATAAGCAATGCCAACAGAGAAATAATATCATAAAAAGCACATCTTGTTGGCTGATTTCTGGTGGTGCCCCAGCATAGGCGGGCCTCGCATGGCCAATTTCTGGTGGTGCTGAGCACTCACGGGCCTCGCAGAGTCGGCGCCTATGCAAGGAAGAGTGATACAAGAACAATAAGTTAGCCTGTGGTTTAATTGGTGTGATAGTAAGGAAAACTCATGAAGTAGAGAATGACTTAGCAACAGTTGTAGGCCACTTACCAGAACGCTTTCAGCCACTCATTTTGTCTTGCCAATCTCAACCTACCGTAATCGTCCACAACCTGGATATTCTCATCAAGATCCTGGAACAACACAAGAAAAATTACTTACAAGTGCACAAATATTCATAGGTAATAAAAGATTGTGCGAATCATATTTTTCAGAGTTAAATTGTTCAAACCACGTCACGTGGCAACGCCACTAACCGGTTACACACAGTATTGTAAAACTTTAATCTCTTTAAACAGAATGTAGTTGTTCTCTGACAGTGCTTTGGGCACTGGACCTACACTTATTTGTTTTGTTTGTATGTGCACTTGTTATAGCGCCCCTTCAAGCTCCCTACTCAGAGGCGCTCCCGAATGCAGAGCGGACACTGCATCGGAGTTTCACGCCGAAGCGCTGAGCAATTGTGAGTGAAGGACTTGCCCAAGGTCCTTATGCGGCGAGGTGGATTCGAACCTCGAACCTTCCAACTTCAAGGCAATGACGCCACCACTACACCACCGCGCCCCACTAATAGAACTTATAGAATTCCAAAGCATGCATTTGTAAATATAGCGCACCAGAACTTCCAGAAGTGCAAATAACGCATATTAAAAGTCTAAAACTGTTTAAAACCAAATATTATTTAATTTTACAAGTTATAACCATGTATTCAAGGCCCTTCAGCCTATATTACGATTTGTTGACAGAAATTTGATTGAAATAGCATGATCAATCAATCAATCAATGGATCAACTGATTTATTGATTGATGAATCGTGCATTATGACAGTGGGACTGTGTAGAAATCATTAGATTGGATCTTTGAACTTAAGGACTAGCAATTACTTTACTATGTTGGTCATAGGCTCTGTGATGCTGGTGAAGTGCGCAGGGTTCCACGAGCAAATGAGTGCTTGGACCTCTGAGAAAAGTTCCGACACTAGAAAAAGGTTCAGTGGCGCAGCTAGCTTTTCATGGGCCCATGTGCAGATTTCCCGTTTGGGCCCCTGTTTAGCCTTGTAAGGCGGGTATCTTTGCGTTCATGCAATCAAGATCACCAAAACTACTCAATGGCATTCACTATTTTAGGCTACCTAACACATGCAATACAACTCACAGAATAAACATGACACTTTAATTTATCTGTCGAATTTAAGGTCTATCACGTTGCAGACTTGTCCACTTATTATTAGGTCAACTAGTAGGTCACCATAAAACAGTGTCATGTCATCATAGTTTTTTCTAGTATTTTGTTCATCAAAAATGTCAATCATCTATCAATTCTGCCCAGTCTGAGTGTGTAATGGCACAAATTGTGCTTTTATGCATGGGTGGAGATTTGGGGTGGGGATGGTCCCATCCAAAATTTGTAGTGGGGGATGGAGATGCTTATATCCCCCAATATTTCCTAAATACTTAAGACATATCACAAATTTCTACAGTGTTATCTACAGATTATCCCCAATGAGCAATTTTTGTTAAGGTGACAGGCTGACAGCTTAAAATGCTACCATTGCAGTGTGCAAATTTTAAAAAATTTAAACAATGGAGGGGACATTTATTGAAGTCTTCAGCATGTCTCTAAACAGTGAAACCATGAGTACTTTTTTAAGATAAGAGCCTAAGAAGCTATGGTTAGGCCTACAGTGCACAAAATAATGTGAATTACCATGGAGGTTGTGGGCCTGTGTGCTTTGAACACACTGCACACATGGTAGCTACGCCACTGAAAAGGTTGAAAACCACTGGCATACTGAAAGGTTTTGTCAATCATCTAATTATAAAGTCACTAGTTATGTCAATTAATAATTACAATTTATTTATTTAGCATTTGGAGTTCGCACAAAGCCAATCACAATAAAATATGCAAATAAATACATGCACACGTACAAAAATTTCACTTAGCCAAAAGTTGACAAGGTTACAACAGTGGAGGGGCAAGGTAGGAGTTTCATGGGAAATACCAAATCCAATCACCAACTTTAAATCTTTAGGATAAAAAGATTTTAAAGCAGGAAATGGTTAAGTACTCTGGCTCCACTGATCTCAACCATAAATAAAGCAACAAGTGCAAAGAAAAAGTGCACGAATGTGACGAAAGAACACATGACAGACCGGTATTTCTGTTTGAAGCCAGCGACTTGGGTCGGGGTGGACGGCCAGTTTCAGATTGTAGAGATACTGCGCCCGCAGTCCTCTCATTTTCTGGAGCATCTGGAAAAAACCCATGTCAATAATTAATTACTCAAAATTTATATAGTGTCAATACAAAGTCACTACCCAGAAGCACTCCTGGTCCATTCCAAGTGGAAACAAACAATCTTATAGAAAGTTGGAAGACATTTGCAGGGAGACCAGAGGGAGAGAAATCCACATTCCTGGGACATCTGCTTTATGTCACAGAGCCTATGACCAACATAGTAAAGTAATTGCTAGTCCTTAAGTTCAAAGATCCAATCTAATGATTTCTACACAGTCCCACTGTCATAATGCACGATTCATCAATCAATAAATCAGTTGATCCATTGATTGATTGATTGATCATGCTATTTCAATCAAATTTCTGTCAACAAATCGTAATATAGGCTGAAGGGCCTTGAACATCCTCTGAAAAAAATCAGAATGGGATCTCTAATGATTCTCTCACTATAATTATTTTATCTATAATTCCACTCAAAATTCGAGCTCAACATTTGGGCGATTCCAGTTTCAGAAGACTGGATATTGAAATTTGCACCAGAATTATATGTATATATACAAAATAATTATAGCAAGAGAACCATTAGAGATCCCATTCTGATTTTCTCACAGGATGTTCAAGGCCCTTCAGTCTATAAATGTGATTTTTTCAGATTTTAAAAATCCCTCGTAAGGGTCAAGATAAAAGTGCTAAATTGTCAAATATGGTCACTATGTTAAACTTTTAAACAGTGTCAAATAATCTACTCAAATAGGTAAAAAAAGAGCTAAATAATGACACCAAGAACACCTTTCTAGCTCTCATACAAGCTGAGATACAGACGTACATAGGAATGTGGTCGGGCGGTTTGGGTCAAAGTTTGAAGACCTGTATCTCGGAGCGTAATTGACCCCAAAATTTTTTTCTTGGATTTGTACATGTTTTATCTAACCCAACAATTGTGCCAAATTTCAAGTAAATCTGAGTCGGTCATGTCAATCATGTTGGTTGATTTGACGTGGAATCACCCTTTTATTTAATTTTATTAATGATAATGGTCATTTTAACAAACAAGATTGATTCAGTTAGCACCTTTATCTGAAGGCAGAGTTCTTCAAGCCACATTCTGTGCATGTCAGGAAAGGAATGTAAATGCAAATAAAAGTTAATTAACAGATTTTACAGTAACTCCAAGAAAAACTGGATTTGAATGCAGTTGTCATGAAACAGAGTACCTCCCGATAATAATCATAAAAGCCTTTTAAGCTATCCTAAAGGGCCTGAATGCTACAAGGCATACATTCAGACCAACAAGAATTGCAGGAAAAATCATAAGACATATAACAAATATAGGTTATAATTGTAATAGCTTGGATATGATTCTTTGAGAAGAGAACTTACCAGTCGAGTTGAAGCCACATGATGGATTAAATACATCATCAGGTCGAAATTAATTTCCATGTCGTGTAATAGCAAACTTTGGAAGACATTCTTTGTAGTTTTAGAATAATTCGTGAGTGAACAGAAAGAAACAAAACAAAAATGACACAAACAATAGCTTAATGAGCCATTTGAGATACTAAGTTAAATAAAGCATGATACTAGGATACTAATGCACCATAATACTAGGATACTAATTCACAAGTACTTAAAACATAACTCACACCCCAAACAGAGCTGAAAAATAAAAGAGGCTCGTTTGGAACCAAGAACTTTCACTGTGAATGTCAAAGCTATCTTGGATATCAAGAACAAATCACTTCAAAAGCATATGTTCCTTCAAGACGACGGTCTTAGAAGCTCTCTAAAATTTAGACTTACAATTAAGATGTGTAATTCCTCTTCTACTGGATTCTGCATTTTAGGCATGCATGCTCAAATGTCCTACATTGCCATTCCGGTGTTTGGCTTCTTCTTTCAGATTTCCGTATCCATCTGTCTTCATCCAATCCAGCGTTTTCTGTCTGTCTCTATCTTGCCTGACTCTCGTCATTTTTTCTTCGGCAATTGCTCTTAGTGCTCCTATCATCTCACCACGTGTCTGATCAATTTCTTTTGTTGCTCACTTATTGAGTTTATCAGGGCTCTTTCTCCTCCAATGCTTCCCATAGCTGGTGACAAATGTCCACATTTCTAAATTGGTGGGGATTAAATTGGCCGGAGTGCCTCCCCCTGGATCTGCCCCTGGCACTGACATATTTTTAAGAAGAGCCGAGGTCATTCTTCACCAAGTTTGATCTTATCTTGCTTCATATATAAGTTTTTGCTGATCCAACTGCAGATCTAAACCCACCTTTAAGTCTTCCTAGATGCGGGTTCCATTTGTTTCGTAGTGACAACCTCCTTTCAACTCATCTTCCCTTGAGACTCTTTTTCTTCCTGTTGCATCCATTTCTGACCCAACGAATAAGCACACACAAAAATAAATCACAGTAAGCTATGCTATGGTCCCTTTGTTTCTGATCAATAATAAATTAGGTTAGCAGTAAGCTTCAGGTTAGTAGGCATCCTGCGTTGTCATGTCAAGTCGGTTAGTTGTGTATAAATTCGCATAATAGGTGTCCAACTTTCAAATGCAGACTACTGATGTGGAGATATACGCACTCAGATATTCACTACAAATGTGTTCATTTAACATTCTTGGTAATCTATTAGACATTTTTTTAGTGATCCCATTTCAATCATATAACAAACATGTAACTAAGTAAACATAATCAGAATTAAGCAAAATTCACATAAAGAGTAGGCAGAATAACACGTGGGAGCAATAGGCACACCAAAAGGGACAAGGTAGGGGGCCTAAATACTCAGTGATGCCACAGCTGGGTTTTTTCCACTAGATCTGGGTTTTTTGCCTTCGTCTGGGTTTCTGGTTTTTTTTTGGGCAAAATCTGGGTTTATTTTGGTGAGTTGACATTTTGCACTTACAACACATGAATATTCTGTGAAATTCAATGCAAAATGGTTATACATAATTTTTCCACTAATTGTAATTTTAAACTCCACAATCAACATCTCATGTTGTCAATTTACAAATAATTTATAACCTGAAGAATAGTTCTGCACAGAAATAAACCATTTTGACATTTCAAAATATCACTCGTCTCTTTCTCTGTTAAGCCGTATTACATCTATGATCTATAACATGCATATACAGTTGAACACTGTAGGTGAGGTCAATCATCTAGTGGTATAATAGCCAAGTTGTTGCAGAGTATTAATGTTCTAGGTGGTTGAAACGTTGGATTGTTGCTGTATTAAGAAATTTGGCTGGAAACCTCGGACAACTTTAAAACTTTGTAAACTTAAGCCACTTGTACTATGTGCTTGCAATTCTGGTAGACTCAACCTGCTGCTCATGCACACACGAATATATCGATTAAGGTTATTGTCAGTATGGATGCCGAGTCTCTGACAACTTTGACAATAATTGATATTTTTTAAGTTGTAGTTACATTTTATTCTACTCTTTTGACGAACATTTTGTTAACAAGCGAAAAACCAACTTAATTTGAACAAAGGGGGTCTAAAATAGCTTATATGAATAGTCTGGGTTTTTCTGGGTTTTTTCGGAAGGAAATCTGGGTTTATTTCAGAAACCTCAGTGGCAACACTGTAAATACTATTGAGAATTACAATAAGACAATGAACAGTGAGTAGTAGTTTGTTATCTATACTGTGGTAAACCTGTAGGGAACATTAGAATGCATCAAATTTACTTAACTACGAAAAATCTATCACCTTAGCGTTCTAAATTACTCGCCATTGTATGAATTTCAACGTTGGTCAGTGGTCACACACAAGTTGGATCAATTGACAAAAAAGAATTCTTGCTAAACAGACAGACTGATGAAAATTATTTTACTTCAATAGAATTGGGATAAACGAATACGATTCATGACAAAGTAAAAGCCTGATTGATGAAAAATCATTAAGCTGTGCAAAGCAAATAATTTAGAACGCTAACATAGGGTAAAACCCAAGATGAAGTGCCTGTCCATGTAGAAAACGCAGCCCCCGATTTCGCTCAAAATAGTGCCATGCAACCTATCGGCCACAGCCGCCACACCCAATTATACAATGCACTAAAAAAATTAAGTGCTCAAAAAACGGATTTTGTATTATGATTGATGAATTGATGATAAAGTTCTTGCTTAATAAAAGCTTGCAGTGATGAGTAAATATGCTATAGCTTTCTATTTAACACGGTTTGATATTTGATCGATGCAATTATAATTTGTGCCATTTACATACTTATTTTCCAATGTTCTTTACAGGATGTTGCAGACAGCCTAAGACATGGTTATGGTTTTAAAATACAGAAGATATGAAGGAAGAATCAGCACGGCTAGTATAGATAAGAAGGAAGTACTCTTTGTCCCGTTTGCTCGTACCTCCATCATGCAGAATCGTGCTTTTTCTGTGGTTGGCCCAGTGGTATGGAATGGTCTCCCTCTTGAGCTGCGCCTGTTCCCTAGATCACTCTCTGACACATTCTATAAGCACTTAAAAACTGTTCTGTTTGTCCGTACTGGAGTTGGGAGCGCCTCTGAGTAGTTTCCTTGAAGAGGCGCTATATAAATACTTGAATGAATGACTAAAAAAAGGTCGTCAGAAATTTCAAGCCGGAAAATTGGAGAAATCTATGTATTTACAGGGAAATCGTCAATCTAGCCTTTTCTAGCCTTTTTGTCGACCGGATCTGACCTTTAAAAAATCCAGAGTGGCATCCCTGAGCGCATGCCAACGCCACTTCCGGTGTATGTAAGCCAACGTGATATTTAGCGGTTCATTTCAAATCATTTGAAGGATTTTAAAACAATTGGTAAACACTTTAGATTTTTGGTCTTCCTTCACCCCTTTCCGCAAACGTTTGAAAACCATTCTCTTTTTTTTTATTGTGGCTTGGTTCTGTCAGGTCAGAAGCGCCAACCCGTTCTCTCCGGATTCGCCGGGACAGTCCCGGAATCGGCCCTTTTCGTCCCGTGTCCCGGATTGATATCAAATTGTCCCGGGAATTTGTGGTAGAAAAAATGTTCTCATGTTACACACTAAACTCGGCAAGTTGTGTGATGATTTTGCGCTCTGTGCTGTTTAACCTGTCGTTGTTGGCTGAACATCGAATGCTAGACAGTGCTGGGTTCAAGTCTTGAAAACTTTACAAACCACTGACACTGAGTAGCATATTGTGTCCTATGTCAGTCCGTTCTAATGCATTTTGAGAGATGACGTGTTGGTTTTTCCACGACTTTGTGCCTATGCAATATACACAGTGGACACGCTGGACAGTAAATTGGTATAAATGTCATATCTAGGCTAGTGACTGCGGGCGTCCCGAATGGCGAAATCAAGAGTTGGCAGCCCTAGTGAAGTTCCCTGTAGTGGCGCTGTATAAATGCAAATATGAATATAAATGGTTTTATACATGACATAATAGACCTGTTGTGTTGTTGATTATGGTTATGTTCCCTTTTAGCGTCCGAAATTATTTCAAGGTAGAATCCAATATTATATACTCCAGGTTGTCAGCGTCTCGTCATTTCAAAATAACGCGTTCACTTGCGGATATTTGCTGAAACTTACTTAAATGGAAGCTGGATTGTGATGACAATATGTATGCCAAGTGAAAGCTGGGTAGATGAAAGTATTCATGCCTAGCTGGAGCTGGATTGATGAAAATATTCTTGCTTAAATTTGAGCAGGATTCATATAATAATGGTTATCTAAATAGAAGTTGGATAGCAAATACTGAATGAGGCGATTGACATTAATAATTTTGGGCGCTAAAGTGAAACCATCGGTTAAACCCGGATTATATAATATTGGATGCTACCATTGAAACCATTGAAATAATTTTGGACAATAAAAGGGAACACAGTGATTAGCCTACACAGTTTATTGTCCAAAAATTAGGGTTTCATTTATAAAATTGCTTTTGGGGATCTGACCAAGATATTCGTCTTGGGGATTCAGGTTTGGATATTCTAGTTGGCTCTTGTTCATTCTCCTCTATTGATTGGGCTAGTTGCTTGTCAGCATTTTACTCTTTAATATGGCAATATTACATTTGTCGTCGCTATAATAATGAGCGAAATTTCATGAATCACATCAGGCTGAACAGTTGAATTTACATTCACTTTTTCGAAAAAACAGTATGTGTAGCGGTGTGTTTAGTTTTACTGATTTTTATTGTATCGTGTCTAAAAAATTTGCGGAGAGTCTCTTGCAGCATGGACTATTCAGAGCCGCTTTCAGCACAGAAACTCCAGGGGAAAGAAACGTTTTGAGAGCGCGAGCGGATACGTGGAAGGGCCCGACTTTAGTTAACCCGTAGAAGAGTCCCATATTGAGGGACCTATAACTGCAAATGCCCGGCTTTGCCTTGCCATTTATTAGTTACTAGTATGAGCTACTAGGACGCTAGATGATACATGATCTAGCCAGACTGCAGGCTTTTGTCTTTTGAACAGTCAAAACGTTACCAGCCATACATGGAAATAGATAGGATGAAACTGAATCCATTTTATTGAAGCTAAATTTGGAACATCTTGCAACATGTGGTGGTGCATGCCTACATGCATGTACCTTACTGCTTCTGCATGTGTCTGCTTTTCTTGCTTCATTATCCACTTCCACTTGTATTGTATGTGACTTTAGAAGAGCCAACTATTAGATTAATTTGTTAGTTATATATGATCTTGTCATTATGCAGAGATGAATAAACATCTGAAGTGGCTGTTCCGCCAGGCATTATCCAGTTCATATTCAATGTTTTCAGAACGGATAAATATCTAAAGCGTTAACTACGGTGCTGCGAGCGCTTCCTGCTTTGCTGCAGATTGGCACATGAAAAATGACGGATAAACCGCCCCCGAGACCGTCGTCTGCAGGAGGTGCAGGGGAGAAGCTGCAGCCAACCACCCCAGTTCTTTCAGCCTTGTCTTCAGAGGAAAACCTGCTGCCCATTGCAATCCGAAGCTCCTTGTCATTGTCATTCACGCTTTCTAGAGGACAGATGGATGTTGTTTCGGACGTCGGAACGCAGCCCGACTACCCATCGGACCAGTTTACGTTTGAGGATAAGACTCTCTGGCAGGACACGTTTGCGACTCTTTACGAATTCTACCAGAGCGACACGTTCTGTGACATCGAAATACACTGCGGAAGCCGCGTGCTTCGCTGCCACCGGGTTGTTCTCGCATGTGTCAGCCGGTATTTTCGCTCCATGTTCCTGTCAAACGTGAGCGAATGCACGATCAACGAGGTCACTATCAACGCGGTCGATGAGGTTGCTTTTAACGACCTTGTAAATTTTGCATACACGGCAAAGATCATGTTGACAATGGAAAATGTTAAAACGCTGCTGTCTGCCTGCTCAATACTCCAGATGGATTCGGTCGCACGTGCCTGCTGCGTTTTCATGACATCTCATCTTCACGCGAGCAACTGCATTGGTATTCGGAATTTTGCGGAGCAGCATGAACAGATGGACCTCGTGGAAAAGGCCGAGAAATTCATGATGGAGAATTTCGTAAACGTACAGAACTGCGAAGAGTGGAACCAGGTGACCCTGTCCTGCCTTCTCAACATCGTCAGCTCCCCGAATTTGAACATTCGGTCAGAGAAGGAGGTCTACGAGGCAATTATGAAATGGATCAAATCAGATCTCGTAGAAAATAAGGCCTTCCTCTCAACACTTATGTCGAAGATTCGGCTTCCTCTTCTTCCAGCACCTTACCTGACTAGTACAGTGTGCCACGAAGAACTGCTGAAGCATGACGTGGAATGCAGGGAGTACCTGAACGAAGCAATGAGCTACCAGTTGTCATTGGCTCAAGTCATTCCGGAAATGACACCTTCAGAAAGAATGAAACCTCGCAAAAGTTACGCTGGTTAGTACCACATAAATTCTACGGCAGTAATTATTAACAAATTCCAATATTTTTTATTGACCTTTCAGGGCTGCGATACTGAGGAATTCCTCTGATGTCAGCCGTTTTAGTTGCTATAGAAACTTGTCTAGATGGTTTTATTGGAATTTTGTATGCTAAGTGGGTGTCTTAGCAGAACGTTGTTTCTTTCAGATGTACGCTTTTGTTTTTTCATTGACACTATCACTAGCTAGCTGTTATTTCTGCCAGGTGCAATCCTATATTCCAAGGTAAACATGCACAGGCCGGTCAGGACAGACCAGTATGGAGAGAGTCAGGGGAGGGCGTGGGACACATACGGGCATTGACCCAGGTTGTCCTTCATGCCTCTCTCCCAATATTCTCTTCAATCAGACAAGGTGGTCTAGCTGCTCCAAGATGTTATTGGTATGGACCTGCTGACCGGACCAGTTGAAGCTGGGCAACGTGATGCGAGACAGACTCAGACAGAGAGTGGCGTCGGACCCCTACGGGCATTTAGCCCATGGATTTTGATGATGATGATGATGATGATGATCACTAGCTGTTGTTTCTTCCAGGTGTAATCCTACATTCCAAGGTAACCAAGGCAGTGGTATTTCCATCGCATATGCGTCAGGTCCTCAGCCCAATTGCTTGTTCCAGTTACTCCACCTCATTTCCAATATCTACTACAAACTCCTAGAAATATATATATATATATATATATATATATATATTTGTGTTTCCTGTGTCTAATGTTCTTATGTTCATTTCAAGTGTAAATAAATCTTTCTATTTTCTAGGATAATTACCCCATGCCATATGCCCCCCCCCTCCGCACATTACCCCCACCCCTGTACTGATATGTCAAGTATATAAATTATATGATGATAATGTATATTATTCATACAGTTTACAATATAATGCATGGTTGTCTAATAAATCAATATATAAACGTTATATGTTGATCTGTTGGAACGTCATGCAACGTCACAGTTTGAAATTGAATGTGATACACAAAATGCTGTTTTAATAGTGTAAATGAGTTTATTCAACTTAAAAAAAGGTTGTTAACAGGTTTACGTTGATAGTCAAGAACATTGCACTCATTGTAGAATCTGTGCATTTGAAGTAAGCGTACTTCTTCCTTGCAGGTTGTGATGAGTTACAAGCCATAAATTGGCTGCAGTAAATTTGTTGCTACGCTTGTTTTCTTTGAATAAATCCAATGTCTTTTTGAGTCCAATTATGTAAGAAATGTTCTTTATGGTTAGTTTTTGATGTGTAGCAAGACTTTCACGTATCACACTTATAGTTGCTGTTTGGTCATTCTTTCATATTTATACCTTACTGTATGTATTGCATCAGTACAGGAGGGGTTATTGTTCAGGGGGTATTTGGCATGGGTCATTGTCCAGGGGTAATTGTTTTGTTACCATCTTTCTACTAAATTCTATTGTTTACTATTTTTGCGCACATTCGTCAGCCCACATATGTTGGGCAAGCATTTGTGACTGCACACATTTCTCTGTACGTTTTTGTCCTGCATGCTTTTGTTGCATCACCATATTGTCCCTGCTGGTTGTGTTGTTGAATGGCGCTTTTATAAATGTTCAATTTCGACAACAGCATTGCAATAGCAAGTTTTTCATCACATCACATATCTGTTTTACTGAACATTTCGTTATTACAGTAGTTGTTTATTGTGTTTGATATTATGCGTTTATGGGTATTGGGGTAAGTTTATGTTTCTTTTTGTTTCAGGCTTGCTGTTTAGTGTTGGGGGAAATGATGCAGCTGGCAGACCCCTCGCTACAGCTGAATACTACGATCTGCGGAGGAATAGCTGGTGTCATGTGTCTGACATGTCAACACCCCGGAATCATGTTGGAATTGTATCCGCTGAAGGTAATTGAAGAATGTCGATGTGGCATTGCTCTTTGTTGCGTAAATGCATGTCGTATCATATCTCTAATTAATCAATCATTTATTGATCTGAATTCAATTCATGCTGTTTGCACAAACGAAAATGATGTGACTTTTCTAGATACAATGGCAAATGCAAGAGGGATATACTGGCAAGTCCCACTTTACTAGGGTCACCTGTTTTGGTCTGGAAAAATCTGAGTAATTCATTGTAAAATTTTAATACAATTACTCGCAGATTAATGTTTTTTTTACTGTGGCTATGCTCTGATGATTTTCACAGTGTTCTGTTAAAAAGGATAAGATTGGGAATTTTGTTCCTAACTTTTTTGTACATTTTTCTTTTTGACCGGGCTTGGGTTGGGAGCGTCTCTGAGTAGACTCCTTGAAGGAGCGCTATGGGGCATTCCATGTCAAATCAACACACTTTAGGAAAAAAATGGACGTCATCGTCTCCAATTTTTTAAAAATTTGGTATGAAGATAAATCACTATGAAAAACGTTCAAACCCAAAATTTTAGATTTTTGGGTTGACCGATGTCCGAGATATGGGTCAACGAAAATGACCAAAATGGGTCGATTTTCGCTGACCGGTCGTTGTTCAAACTGCTATATCTCAGCTTCTACTACACCTAGAGATACAATAAAAACACCAAATTGAAGGTATTAAATAGCTCTATCTGGGCAAATCACTCAGAAATGTTCATATTCAGCACACACAAAATTATGATCGATTGTAACATAGTGACACTGACCTTGGTCAGTTCGCCACTTCGGAATTTTCTCAAATTTTTCCCATGCAAAGTCATCATTGTTCTTAACAATTGGTGAAAATTTCAGCGTGGGCACTCTCGTAGTTTTTTTACAGTGATTTTTTAAAGGTTCAGACATGGACGCGATTTACGACTATCGTACATGTGTATCGACGGCCAGAGGTTAGAACTACATTTTCCGTTGACCAAATCTTTTTAGAACTGTTTTGGAGAGCCTGGCTTGCTGCAGAAGTTTTCTTGCATGTCAGCAAATATGTTCTCCCAGTGAAATGTAGGTTGAACAGTTGTTAATATGTCCTGGCATGACATAACTAAGATGTCTGTCGGATGCGGATATTGATATGAATGAGCTGGTCCATTTGGGTGCAAAAAAGATTTCCACCTCATTTGTGTCTGGAAACATTTGCAGGACACAGCCAAGCCACCAATGTCCATCATACTTTGCAATAATGTAGCCTTTAATAGCTGCAAGTTTAATCATGGTCTTGTTGTATATCTCTAAACACTGCAAGACATGTTCAGTTCTTGGAGAATCTGGACTGCTAGAGAAGTTTTTAACTTTAACTGACTCCCCTGATACTGGACGGATGCAGTGAAGCTTTTGCGTCCCTGCAATTGTTCGTGCAGATTCAGACTCAGCTATATGGCTGTTCTAATGATAAAAGTGTGTAAGTGTATTGAATAGGGTTGCCTCCAGTTCAAAATCCTCAGTAGTTGAATAGTGATTGCTTTGATCTCACTCTGTGCGAAGGTAAACAATTGATGTGGAGTTATGATTTGGTCATTATAATGGCCTCTGTAATAAATCCAACGTTCATTTTCACAACAGGAAACACTGAAATGGGAACTAAAACAAGATCTAATAATAAATAAATAAATAATCATGTAAGTAAGCTTAACATTTATTCAACCTGCTGCTTGAGAATTTAGTTTTCAGATGTACTTTCAAACTTATTTAATTTACAATTTTCTAAAAGGAGGGCCATCATTTTGACATAGTTTCTCACAGCTCTAGTTTTGATCAGATGATTTTGCTCACTGCCATATTGTATTATTTTGTTGGTTCAGGAAATAGATAAACAAAATATAAAAAAAGTTCTATTAAATTGTAATTTATGTCATGGAAGCATGCAGAAAACAGGAAAGACTGAAATTAAAAACCTAAACCAGATTTTATTTATAAACAAGTATAAAGATATACAGGTAAGTAAGTCTAAATTATGTTCAGCATGTCAGAGCATCAATCACACCAAGATTATTGTTGCTCACAGAGCTCTGTGATTTAAGTTACAATATTATTCATGGCATATTCACTGCCGTGAATCACGATCATGACCATTGACCACCTTTAAAAATCACTGTAAAAAAACTATAAGAGTGCCCATGTTGAAATTTTCACCAATTGTTAAGAACAATGATGACTTTGCATGGGAAAAATTTGAGAAAATTCCGAAGTGGCGAACTGACCAAGGTCAGTGTCACTATGTTACAATCGATCATAATTTTGTGTGTGCTGAATATGAACATTTCTGAGTGATTTGCCCAGATAGAGCTATTTAATACCTTCAATTTGGTGTTTTTATTTTAACTCTAGGTGTAGTAGAAGCTGAGATATAGCAGTTTGAACAACGACCGGTCAGCGAAAATCGACCCATTTTGGTCATTTTCGTTGACCCATATCTCGGACATCGGTCAACCCAAAAATCTAAAATTTTGGGTTTGAACGTTTTTCATAGTGATTGATCCCCCTACCAAATTTTAACAAAATCTGAGATGGTGATGCAAATGACTGTGTTGATTTGACGTGGAATGCCCCCTATGTAAATTGCATAGATAGATAGATAGATATATAGATAGATGTGCAGTTGTAGATTCTTGTTATTAATGTGTTTTGCATTGCTGTGCGCCTATCTAACCTTAGTGTAATTCTATTTGCTGTGTGACTACAGTTGTGATCTGATAATAATGATTGTCATGGGTGTAATTTAATTTGTTGTAGGGAAGTTGTACGCCATGGGTGGAAACAACGGATGGGAAAATCTGAAAACGGGAGAAGTGATGAAGCCAAAGACCAACAAATGGCAGCCAATTGCTTCCATGTCTAAGTTAAGGTAACTACATTATAAGTCTTTTTAAAGAATCGAAACTTATTTGATTATGTAAACTTGTTTGGTTTTACTTACTTGCGTTTCCTAGTATATGGTTTATATCTATCTATGGCGTGCATAGGAAGTCGTTGGTTGCAAGACGGTAATTTTATTTTTGTGTTGTGAGACTGAATGCAATGGTGATAGAATTACAATTCTGAATTTATTTTATCTATGTTGTGTAATGGATAAAAAATTGTCATAAAGCGTGCAGTATAAATTACGATCATTTAATTTTAAATCTCTCAAGCAGGAAATTATCAATTTGGCGCCGACATTGGGTTGCAAGTACATACGTTATGGCAGAGGTTCTCAACCGGTGTGTTGCACACTAGTGTGTCGTGAATAGACCGGTGGTGTGTCACGTAAATGTGGTGTGTCGCTGGTGTGTTGCGAAGAATAATTGGTGCGCCGCGAATTTTCACAGCATACACCCGTCGTTCTTGCATTACACTGAGTTGCTTACTTTAGCAGAAATGTGACCTCGGCCTACAATAAAAACACATTAGCGAATGCGCCGAATGAGCTGCTACCCAATGTTATCATATTTTGCCTTGAACTATTAGGGTGGCTTGGACTATGTGGATAACTGTTGATAATTTTTATGCTCTTTTTACCTAAAAATAGTTTTTTATAGTTATCCTGTCATGTTCATTCGTTAGTCTCGTTAATAAATAAGGCCCCAAGCTTATAGTGTCCAGAGACCCTGCTGTATGTATGTACGGTACTAATTTTGCACTCACAAAACCTGTAGATCGTCGGACGTCTTAGCCTACTATCCAAAGAAAATCCAGGATAAAAAAATTCCATGAACTGTTGGACCAAACATTTAACGTAGTGTCATAAAGCGACGCAAAATCATAGATTTAGATCGTTGGAATTTAGAATTTTAGAATCAGTAAGTAAAAAGCATCCAGTGTCAACATTTTCATTCATTGGAAATTTTAACAATTTAAAATAGAGAGGGTCTATGCCATTTTAACTATTACATAGGCCGATTTTAATTTTAATTATGTTGACATCCGCTTAATGATGATTACAAGTATGGTGTGTCACCAAATTTGGTTGCAAGTTTCAGTGAAAAAGGTTGAGAACCTCTGCGTTACGGTATATATATGTAGAGAATCGTGCATTGTTATAGAGTCCAATAGAAACCAGTAACCGGTTTTAAACTGAATTTCTGGAACCGACAGCCAGTTTGACAAAAGGCCGATATTTACAACCCTAATATAAATTATATATGTCTATGTATATCATGCATAATTATATATCATATGCCGGGTCAAAAACAATGGGTGGGCTCACTAAAAGTGATTTAACTTTATTCGGAATTTCTTAGTAAAATTTTGCTATGATACATACCGGTAGATATGAATTACCTTTAAGCCCATAAAACGTGATTCTACAATTCTTATTTTTGGCCAGGATATTGGCAAAAACCGTAGGGGATTACTTTTTTGGCCCACCTTGTATATCTTGTTGTATTGCAGACGAGGCTTTGGGATGGCATATCTGAATGGCCATATCTATGCTGTTGGTGGCTCGAATGATGTGGCTTGCTTCAACACCGTTGAGCGATACGATCCTATTGCAAACACGTGGTCAATAGTGCAACCGCTCAATTTCTCTCGTGGTGGCACGGCTGTTGTGGCCTACAGGGTATGTGACTGTGATTACCTTGACCTACCCACCGCCATAGAATGATTACATTATTTTAGTTAGTCAGAGCAGTTGGCGTGCTCTTCTAGGCATGATTTATTTATTTGGCTGCATGTACTATTTATGATTTATAACTCACATTTTGCTGTCGATGGCGACTTGCTTGTCTCAGTTGCACAAACTTCATGTAATTTTTGGCTTTCTCCGTCATGGGCCCAACTGCTTGAAATGATCTTCCATTGGAGTTATATTTGCTTCTGAGGACAAATTCCACAGTCTCTCGTTTTATCTCTGGTTTCCTGGGAGCTACTCTGAGCAGGTATCCCGAAGGGTGCTCAAGTTTTTCTTGAAAGCGTGATTGACCTGTTATTAATTTTCAATGAAGCAATGCAAATTAGAACTAGTCTTTTCCTAACAATTTGGGTCTTAGCCCTTTATTGACCTATGGTCTATGTTTTCCCATACAGTTTACTTCACTTTGGTTGGTATAGAGTTAATATATATGCTGTTTTTCTTACCTTTGCTAAACTATTCTGGTCTTTTGCGACTTTATTTTATTACAAAACGACCTGAATGGGAAGTGAGCTTCTTAGCCTTTCTTTGCATTTTTTTCCATAGGTATATTTTATATACTAAAAACTATTTGCTCAATGGTGGTTTATATTGCCTGGTTGGTGACTTCTCTGTCTAATTTCTGTTGAAATGACCTTTGCGAATTTTGTGATAGCGTTGCCGTATTTTTGTCTTTTCTTCTTACTCAAAGAAGAGCAGTTTCTTAAAGTAGCCCTGAGAAAGCTATGCATATGAAGTGTAAGGCTGTAAGCGACTTCATTTTCCTAGCCATGGCATATAAGGGTGAGTGGGTGTCAGTCCTCTACCTTGAAGTCTCATCTTCACACTGACAGTGCATAGTCAGTGTGCTGAATTTGCTGAGTTGGCAGGTGGAGCAGAAATTTTTAACGAGATCTCAGCCCTTGGGGATTTGAACTCCTAGCCTCAATTAACAGACCAGCACACTAACCACTGTACCAAAAGAAAATCTGATGGCTGGCTGTTGAATCTCTCTGTGTGATTTTTCATTGATTGACGTTGATTGTTACTTTTAGTCGTTCATGTATGCCATGGGCGGACACGATGGAGCGACGTCAATGTCATCATGCGAACGCTACGACCCCCATCTCAACAGATGGACGCTGATTCAACCGATGAACAAGCGCAGAGCGGGAGTCGGAGTGGCCGAACTCAACGGGCTTCTCTACGTCGTCGGTTCGTTTCTCGTTTAACTGACTCTTGCTGGATCGGATTGGGCTTTGAAGATTAAGTATTGTTGCTTGTTGTCGGCGTGTCATTCTGGATTCTTATTTTATTTCTCGCATTTGCGATAGCGCCCGTTCAGGCTGTCTACTGCATCAGAGTTTCATGCCGAATTGCATGAGCATTTTGCAAGTGAAGGACTTGCTCAAGGTCCCTACACGGCGGCTTGACGTGCAATCGAACCTGGACCCTTCAGCTCCAATATATATATATATATAAATATATATATATATATATTAAATTAAAAGAAACTTTTGGGAGTCATTTTGTTGCCAAAAAGTTTGGGAAAAGATTATCTATAAATTTGAGATAGTCGGATTTAGATATGCCTTAAGTTGTGTTCAGTTTTGTGATGAATTAGCTGA
This sequence comes from Lumbricus terrestris, assembly GCA_949752735.1. Classification (NCBI taxonomy): domain Eukaryota; kingdom Metazoa; phylum Annelida; class Clitellata; order Crassiclitellata; family Lumbricidae; genus Lumbricus; species Lumbricus terrestris. The sequence goes on along the minus strand of OX457045.1, from coordinate 14,318,131 downwards.
TTGTGTATCTTTTTTAGCATCAAATACACTGCTGCATGTTGTAAACCTGTAAACATGTAAACCTCTTGGTTTAACTGAGCGACGTCAGCTTTAGCTACATTAGTTTAAATTGTATGTGCTTTTATTACAGCTGTATGGTTCAAGTAAATGTCTTTTGAAATAGTGCTATATAAATTTGCAATTACTATTGCCATTACGAGTGTTCTGATTAAATGTGGGTTCTAGGAGGAATTCATCACAACTCTCCACTCGACTGTGTTGAGAAGTACGACCCAACCAACAACACGTGGACAACCGCATCGAATACGTTGTCCCCAAGAGGCATCGTTGCAGTTGCTGCTCTTGGGGGCAAACTGTATGCAGTGGGAGGTCATGACGGTGCCAGCTGCCTAAGCTCCGTGGAGGAGTACGATCCAGCATATGACAGGTGGACTTTCAGTTTAAACAGTTGCGATATATTTGTTATTTAAGTTATTGCATGTAAAATTTTTACTATGCTCTTATACGCAATGTATGATTACAAATGACGAATTTGCATGTAGTGCAGCTCGTACTTTTGGCAGTAAGGGACAGACGCACAGACATAGTAACACAATAGCATCAACGGTCATCGAGACAATATCCTTGATGGATTCTTATATATTATATTAGACATTGATATGAATGACAGAAACAGTGGCATAACTCAAGATAATTATTAACATGATGATCATTATTAACATGATGATCATTATTAACATGATGATCGTTGTCATTATGATAACTGTTGATGCTTTGATTCTGCTTTGCAGCTGGACTCAGGTTGCCGACATGGGAACACGTCGTGCTGGAGCGGGAGTGGCCGTTGTCGCCTGTCATCCTGACGACCTCAAAGACACCGCTAAAGGTACAGAACAAGGTACAGCATACACCAGACTCTTAGCTGAATTGCTGTTGGCCTTAGTATAATCCATAAGACAATGAGTTGCATTAGTTTACGAATTGGTTTTAGTACACTCTCGTCATGAAGTGTGAAGTGGGCTTTTAGATATTAAAGCGCTTAAACGCCCTGTATAATATGTTTATATACAACATATATAATATTTGAAAGCAGATGAAATCGTGACCATTGCGTAACCATACTTCGGCTTTCTTTGCCATCTCCACAATAATGCCGTTTAATGTTTCCCATTGCCATGTTCTTACCCATGTCCTTTTTGAAACTCATCCCCATTCCGGTGGTGTTCCCGTGGTTACCATGGATTTACTGCGTTAGCAGTACCGTGTCATTCTTTAAATGGCGGTGTGTTGGTAGTTCTGAGCCTTTTGTTTACCACGTGGCTTAATTGCTGGATATTTCTTACTCTGACAGGGTCTGCCTTATAATATAAGTTAATGGTTTGTTGATTTTGACTTAAATGTTTATAAATGTGGAACGGAAATGAAAAGGTTAATAATTCAGATTGGTTTGAAATAGGGCTGTACTGAATAGGTGATCATCACTATTCAGCCGAATACGAATGGACCAACTATTCGGCCGAATATGAAAATGAATAGCGTACAAAATAGGTCTGCCGATAGCATTCAAAATTTCTAATGTAAGGAAAGTTTCAGTTCAGTAATTTACTACATTAACTAAATGTGAACACTTCACTACATGCAATTTTTACGTCCTTCTGTCTGCTCGCTATAGCAGCCGCATATGGAAAAACAGATGTCATGTGACCACTGTTTGTATTCAGTCCAATCGCTACTATTCGGCCGAATACTGAATAGCCATTTGGACCGCTCTTCAGCACCGAAGCGAATACGAAGCGAATGTTCGGTAAACCCGATTTGAAATATACATTGTGGGTGTAGTGATGGGTTCGGTGCCTTGGAGCTGGAGGACCTGATTAAAATCCACCTCAAGCCGCCGTCGCCGCATAGGGCAATTTCTTCATTTGCAATTGCTCGGGCGCTTTCGCATGAAACTCCGATGCAGTGTCCACGCTGTAGTCAAGAGCGCCTCTGAGTAGTCAAGAGCGCTTCTGAGTAGGAAGCTTGAAGGGGTGCTATAGCAAATGCACGCAAGAAATAAAGAGATCAATGTGTGTGTCCATTTTTTTTCCTACCTATGGATATGTTTTTTTGTTGCACAGCAAGTCTGCTGCATGCGCCTTCTGCACTGCACTCCTCGTCTTCAACGGCTTCTTCAGTCGATTCAACTCAGCTGAGTGTGAATGACGCCGCACGAAACTCTAAGCGTCAGTACTGCGACCCCAAACTTCTTACATCAGAACTAGAACTTGAAGCCCTAAACATTGTAAAGTGTATAGTTCAGTCAGATACAGTCCTCATAAAGGATCTTCGTGATATTTTGAAGCTTAAGGCACCAAGTTTGCCCTTTGACGAACAGAACCTGCTTCCATTTTTACGACAACACCCACTAACGTTTCATATAAGCCATAATGAGTTGAAAGTGTCATGCACCAGTGAAACATCTCGTAATGTGATGCATTTCATCCGTGAGAAATTGTTAGATGGTCCCTTAGATTTGTCGTCATTGTGCTCTTTCATTCGTGACTCACAGAAGTCTGAGATCATACATTTTGGGCAAACTACTGGACGCTTGAAGAGCTTTCTCCAGTTTTACCCCAGCTTATTTGCCCTTAGTCATGAAGCAGGCAAATGCATTGTGTCTGTTTGTTCAACTGGCTGGCAAACTTGATCATGCCAACAGTTCTGTGGTGACATCTCCACAGAGGAGATGATGGAGAAAGTGTCGAGTTCATGTAATTTTTTGGCGGTATGACAGTGGAACAGTTTCTTCATCAAAATAACGACATGTTCACGTTATATGATGGAGAACGTGGTTTGATGACAGGACTGAGACGCTGATGAGTATTTTGTTATATAGCCTTTGACTGACTGACTTAACTTTACCTACATCAACTGCAGCAAATACCACTGAATTCGAACATTTCACAGGGATCATGCTGTTTTTATTTTAGCAATGACATTTGTCATTGTTTTCGTTCGCATGTTGCTATTGTTATAATTTTTTTTATTTCTAAACATGTCTGGATATGTCAACGATTGTGTTCGTGTCCGGATTTCTATTATTATTTGTAAATGTACCTGGATATGTTCACACATCGTGTTCATATCCAGTTTTTTGAAATTATTAACTATTATTAATGTTTAGACTTGATTAAATTTAAGAAAAATTCAAATCAGTCGTTAAAATTATTTAACAATACTTTTATATTAGTTCTAATATTATTTAGCAATAGTTTCTCTTGATGAAGCCTGACATTCATAATTGTTGAAATTACCCAACGTCAAATATTCACCATTAATTGATCACAAACTGCAGCAACCACTGCTCAACAGAATTGTTGGCATGTGATAGTAGGCCAGTTGGATGCACAGACCAGTGGCCTGATTCATGTCTAAGGGAAATAAGCCTGGATTATTTTCGTTGGTTGTATGCCCAAAATGTATGCTCCAGATTATGTGAGTCACATATATGATTACAGCTATAAATTAAAAAGTGCTGTATTGATTCACCCCTTTATTTGCTCTGTGTGATTCGCACCCCTTTGATATGATTCCGTGCCAAGGCTGTAACAGTTGACGTCGACCTTTTAACTATGTCCTATTTCTAGCTCTGTTTTGATTTATTGTGGTTCCATAACCATAACCATAAATTTTTTGAAACCAAGTAGCAGTATTGACATTGAAAAAACACAAGTATAATTTAAAACAGGCCTAGTGGTTTTGTGTGTTATGATCATTGATCTTACTCACTTTGTAATGGAGGCTGTTATTATTTGAAAGTGTAAACATATCTAGTTATGTGCTTAACTTGGTTAATTATATTGGGGCAGAAAGTATTAAGGTTGCAGTTCTAAGTAAATTTATGTTTGCAGTGATTGGTTTTATTTTGTTCTAATTTTTCGTGGCATTTTATATGAAACCTAAACTTTTATAACTATTTCGATCAGCTCTTTTTATTATTGTTTAAAGTGTTGAACTGTTAATATTTGCTTATGTTTATTTTCAATTATGCCAGCATTTCTGCTGGATGTTATTCTGACTTGCAGTTAAAAAAACTGACAGAAAATGATGCCCTGAATGACAAAAAATTGTATATTTTTAATGTTGACGTGATAAGTATTTTCTAACAATGTGTTTGTTTGTGTTGGTCTGCTGTCCAACCTAGTACTTGTTTCTTTGTTGGTCTAACTGTTTGCCTCTCTCTCTGTCACTGTATTTTTAATGTTAACATATGACAGAGTTTCTTGAGATGTAATTCTTTGTATCTGGCTAGCTGTAGGCCTACGTGTTTTTGTGTCTGTATGTCTCTGTGTTAGTCTATGATTGTCTCTGTCATGCTTGATGTTCACCTATCACTCACTGTTTGTACCTGTGTTTGTGTCTTTGCTTAGTCCGAATGAAAATATATGACTGAAATAAATAAATTTCGTGTTTTTGGCTAGCGTTTATGTTTATTTTAAATGTATTTGACTGATGAACATTACAAAGTTCTTTGCTGCAGGTTTTGCTAATTTCTAATGTATTTTCTAATTTGTCTTGTCATTTTAGTTCACATTGTTTGTTGATTTGTTTAATTTATTTTCCAATGTACTGTATTTGACCATTTCCTAAAGTGCTTCTCTCAGCATAGCCCATTCTGAAGAACAGTACTTCGTAATGTAATGACAGACTTTATTTAGATTTTTGGCCTTTGATAATTATTCTGTATTAGTGCAGCTCGCATGGCTTTAGTTGCCAACTTGAAATGTGATGTCCTCTAGTTCTTACAATTTACTGGAATCTGAGGACCAACCCTGCAATTATTTCAATGCTTGAATCTCTAAAAAAATCTGTATTAGCTTGCTCTACTTTTGATTTGCAATTGGTTTTCTTGACTGAGCAGGTTGTTTACCGCATGGATTAGTTGCTTAATATTTACCTATCGCACTGGCAGGATTCTGTCTTGTGAGTTCCATGGTTCAGTGTTTTCAACTGAGATATTTATGAAGCAATGACAGAATTAAATCAGATTGGTTTTAAATGTATACACAAAAGAGTTGTTTTTACTGTTTTCTCTTATCACATTTAAGGATATGTAAACTCCAGTTTTTATTGTTGCACAGGTCTCTTAGCCGCTATTTCAACGACAGAAAGTGTGAAACAGGATGCAACAACATCAAGCACTTGTTCTGCTGATGAAATGCTGACAGTCAATTTGATCAAAAATGTCTTATTAGAAGGTGTATCAGTGCAGATTGATGAGCTGGTTGCCCTTGTACACCACTCATCAGACACCCGAAACATATCTTTTGATGAACAGAGCTTGATTGAGTTAGTGAAGCGGCACCCATCAGTGTTTCATGTTGATAAATCCCATGCAGTGTCTCTAACAATAGAAACGTCACGCACCTGTATTTCTTTCGTTTCCAATAAGTTGTTTGAATACGGCGGTTCACTTGATTTGATTTCGCTGTGTCGCCTCATTCGGGATTCTCGTGACGTAGAATTGACAGAATATGCTGCAAACACGAAGAAACTGAAGGGATTTATGAGGCTATACCCAGACAGATTTGCGTTTAGAACTGTGGATGGCCAATGTGTTGCATCTCTAATTGCTGATCCTGCTGACTGTGCTTGAATGCAATAATTTGTGAAATCTAGAAGTGTTTAATTTGATTTTTAAATTTGATTTTAATTACGGTCATTCTATGTAAAATCAACCAATGGTCCCCACCACACCATCTCAGAATTTGATGGTATTTGATCACTTTGTAAACCAGCATATCTTAGGAATCTATGCAAAATATTAGCTCAAAATGTTGCATGGTCTTCGAGATATGACCATTTTTATAATGGAGGGGGGTATTGACAGCTTGCAAACGACTTGATTCTGAGACTTTTTTGATCACTAATAACTCAGGAAGTAGGCTATGCTAGATACTTCTAACAAAATTCACAACATTACCGGTAGTAGTCTTATGAGTAGACTCTGACCATTGTAAAATTTTACAGTTTGAACTATTCCTCGTGAGCCCAGTTCAGTCTGAAAATGGCATTTTGTTAATTCCGACAGTATGAAAATTGATATTTGAACAACCACTACTTCGTTTGGAATTTTAAAAATATCAAAGTCCCCGAACTTTTTGGGTTTGCAATGGGCCTTGTTATGAATGAATTTGCCAGATCATTCACGACAAGGCCCATTGCAAACCCAAAAGTTCTGGGACTTTGATTTTTTTTAATATCAACGAAGTAGTGGTTTTTCAAATATCAATTTTCATACTGTCGGAATTAACAAAATGTCATTTTCAGGCTGAGCTGAGCAATAGTTCAAACTGTAACATTTTACAACATTGGTCAGAGTCTACTCATAAGACTACTAATGTTGTAAATATTTTAGAAGTATCTAACATACTTCCTGAGTTATTAGCGATCAAAGACGCCTCAGAATTAAGTCGTTTGCGAGCTGTCACTACCCCCCCTCCATTATAAAAATGGTCATATCTCGAAGACCATGAAACATTTTGAGCTAATATTTTGCATAGCTGCCTAAGATATGTTGGCTTACAAACTGACCAGATATAATAAAATTCTGAGATGGTGTGGTGGGGATGTTTCTGAATTTTGGTTGATTTCACGTGGAATGACCCTTTAATGTTATACATTTTTTATCAGAACTGACGATTTGCGGATTTGTACACATTTTGTGTACATGTCTGGTTTTAAATTATTTAAAAATAGTAATTCTATTTCCCGGTGCTTAGGCCTACTTCTTTTTCTGATTTTTATTACATTAAAATTGTAATATGATTATTTTAAAAAGTTTTGTGTTTAAAATTTGAATTTGGTGTTATAAAATTATTTCACAATGGGTTGTATGCAGGTGTCACGAAATAGAGTATCCCCCGTATTAATTGTATCCCCCCAAAATTAAAAAAGTCGAAAAAACCGCTTCCGCGTGTAGTTTTTTGGGCAAATTAATTTTCATCTGCTTTGTTTTGAACAATGACACTAACAGGTATGTTTATTCCGACTAGATAATTTGTTTTGCCCTGTTTTTAGAGCACTTAAAACATTTAAAACACTTAAGAACACTCAGAGTCACTACATAAATTCGAGTTGCCTTTATCTGAGCATTACCTTGGACACTTAAAACAATTAGAGTCACTTTAAATTTTGATTACAGCATAAATATTTTTATTATGCGCATTTTTCAAAAAAGGGGATAGAATGGTTTATCTCCCCGGATAGTATAGACCGGTTAATTCCATCCGGGGGGATAGATTAATTCATCCCCCCGGATAGCTTTCAGGGGGGATACTCCGTTTCGTGACACAGGCATGGTTGGTCAGCCATTAGGTCATTGACTGTTTAATGATTTTTTAGATGTACTGAATATTTGCAGACGTGCTTGTACCATGTACAATTGTACATGTCTGGTTTTTATCATTTTAAATTTTAAATTTTTTCCAGGTGTTTATTTCTTTTTCTGGTTTTATTATTTTCAAATTATAATATGATTATTTTAAAACGTTCTGTGTTTAAATTTTATTTTAATATTATAAATTTATTTTTGTTAGAGGTACAAAAGACTTGCAGCAATGTACGCATTTTGTGTACATGTCTGGTTTTATAATTTAATTTTTACAATTTTGTTTCCAGGTACTGACTTCTTTTTCGATTTTATTATATTAAAATTGCAATATGATTATTTAAAGAGTTCAATTTTTTTCCAGAGATTGTTATATGATTATTTTAAAACGAGATTGTTATATGATTATTTTAAAACGTTCTGTGTTTAAATTTTATTTTAATATTATAAAATTATTTTTGTTAGAGGTACAAAAGACTTGCAGCCATGTACGCATTTTGTGTACATGTCTGATTTTATAATTTAATTTTTTAAATTTTGTTTCCGGGTGCTGACTTCTTTTTCGGTTTTATTATATTAAAATTACAATATGATTATTTAAAGAGTTCAATTTTTTCCAAGTGTTTATTTCTTTTTCTGGTTTATTATTTTCAAATTATAATATGATTATTTTAAAACGTTCTGTGTTTAAATTTTATTTTAATATTATAAATTTATTTTTGTTAGAGGTACAAAAGACTTGCAGCCATGTACGCATTTTGTGTACATGTCTGGTTTTATAATTTAATTTTTTAAATTTTGTTTCCAGGTGCTGACTTCTTTTTCGGTTTTATTATATTAAAATTACAATATGATTATTTAAAGAGTTCAATTTTTTCCAGGTGTTTATTTTTTCTGGTTTATTATTTTCAAATTGTAATGTGATTATTTTAAGACGTTCTGTGTTTAAATTTTATTTTAATATTATAAATTTTTGTTAGAGGTACAAAAGACTTGCAGCCATGTACGCATTTTGTGTACATGTCTGGTTTTATAATTTAATTTTTAAAATTTTGTTTCCAGGTACTGACTTCTTTTTCGATTTTATTATATTAAAATTGCAATATGATTGTTTAAAGAGTTCAATACTAACTCATGCAGCGTCCTCAAGTTCTGTTCCTCAAGAGAAATGTGTCGATTGTCTGAAGAGTGGTGTACCAAAATTAGAATCCTACCCTTGCTGTGATTAGAACCTTGACCTTGCTGAGAGTATACTAAAATAAAATCAGTATTTTTATTTTTGGATATAAAATGATTCCTGCTGTTGAGATACAAATCCATCTGTTAAAACCATCACAAAACTGAGACACAAAGGTGAAGGCTTATATTTTGAAGTTGAGTTTTTCTTTGAGTCTTTCTCTTTACCTCCGTGTTGCTGGTGTACACATCTGAAGTAATGCATTTTCTATATTGGTTTGAGTAGTATTTGTACTCATTTAGTTGTTGCATTAAGGATTTCCACGTCAATTTCTTCAGAAGGTTTAATGCCCATGAAATCTGTAGGCCTATACTTGTTCTTGGCGTCAGGTTTTGATTATTGTTTCGGGTATTTGCTAAATTCAGCCTCAGTTGGTCAAGATTGCTCGTTTTCACAAAGGATCAGGCTTTAAACATGTAGGCATTGTTTTGCTTGATTAGCAGGTCATCCTTTGTGTCCATGTTAGCAAAGGTTAATTGTATTTGTATTGTAGGGTTTGTTTGTTTATTACAATATCCCCTACATTCCCGAGCTGCTTTAGCCATGTTCTTTGGCCGATAGGTTGCTTGGGTTTTTCCAGGTGAACGTCAGATTGTGCTGAAACAAAAGATTTTGAAGGATAGATTCAATCAAAATATTATCAATTTCCTGCATATCATGTAGTGTTTACTGTCAGTTTTAGTGGACTGTTGAAGATTTTTGCTTGTGCTGGATAGGCTTCTCTGTGATACAGAAATGTGACAATGTTGCCTTTAGTCTGTTTTATGTAAGAGATGAACACAGCATTATGTGATAGCTTTGAGTGTTAAGTGGAAATGAGTGTTTTTCATCTGCTGCATTTGTGTTTAATATGATTTGTTTTTTTTATAATTCTGACTGTAAGGGCCGTCCTTTTTGGCTCAAGCGCTTTGAGGTTACTACCTACCGTTTAGTATTATATTGTTTTAGTATTATTGTCTTAGTATTATATTGTTTTAGTATTATATTGTTTTAGTATTATATTGTTTTAGTATTATTTTGTCTTTCAGTTTATGCCGATAGTTATTTGGCCAAGAAAATTTGTCGTTTTTTTAATTTTTGGCATTTTCTATGCTTTGCGAACACCTGTTATCAGTGTCTGTACGTGTATCATATGATCTCAAGATCTCAAGCTGTTGATGTGTTTCAATGTTCAATGTTAGTACTAAGGTGATATGAAAAGTTTTGACTGCATGTGATTCAGTTTAGTTTAATTCCATCTCAGGTCACATTTTGTCTCATTACTCCAGCCACAGATTTTCTTTCAATTGTATCCATAAAAATTACATTGATTTCAGTGATTTCCTCAACACTGCAATAATTTCTCATTTTAATCTCCTGGCAAATAATCTGGATCGTTGGATCAATAAATAATTGATGATTGATTTGGTCTTTCATGACAACCTCGACGATAGCAAGAGCAAGCATTTATTGTTAACAGTAACTTGATACTTTGAATTAACTGCTGAGAGTAATTAACTACTCTCAAACAGCCATATTAGTACGGGCTGTCATTGGACCTATCATCCAAAGGCTCTCAGAACCACCATGCACATAATTATTTATAACATGCGTACTAGTGCGCAGTGTTTAATCTAGTCCCCTGCTTTGTGGAATTCGTTTCTGGGAGCGGAACAAACTGCTATTTCCTCGGTGGACAGCGGTGCGACTAGTAGCAGCCGTTTTTGGCGAACCTCAACTACCGAGGCAGTCACCAACAGCACCCTTTGTCCGGTTGATTTTTGCGGACGACTTTTTTTAGTTTTCTGTTAAAATATCCGAGAAACAGAATAAATTCTAATACTTTTAAATCTGATGCCGCTTTTTAGTCTTCTATCTCCCGAAATTTCCGAGAAACATATAGTTTTGATATATCAACTTGCATGTATTATGCCTCTAAAGAAGACCTGCGAATTTTTCGGGGGGGGGGGGTGGTGGTGTTACATAGATAATTTTTCGGGGGGGGGGGAAATATTACCTGTGTACATGTAAACAACAGCTCTAGATTTATTTTCTGTGGGGAAATGTTATTCCTGGAGGGGGGAAGGGAACCTGACTAGCGAGTATTAACTGCCTAAAGACTTTTGTTTTGATGCATTTGTTTCTAAGATTTCTTAGTCTATACATCATATAGTCCTTATAGTTTTAGGTTCTGAGAATATCCTGATATTTATGTTAATCCTAGGCCTAGTAGTTGGCATTTAACAAGCAATGCGCATCTAGGCATAATGTAAATATAATTATATTGTCAATGCAGGCCTATTAAACCTCCCTGCAAATTTTTTCATGACTGCAGATGCCCAAACGATCATAATTCCTGTATCTGACAGACTGACAGGCCTACTCTGAAAAACCAAATGCCGTGAATAATCATACTATACTAACTATAGGATATGAGCAGATGCACAGACCTACTACTGCGCCGCTTCCTAACTGCATGCAATGATGCAACTCAAAAACAGTTATGAAAATTGTTGCACACAGACAGACCTGCATTTACGTTTCCTGCTTAAATGCTCCGCAGAGAAAACGTAAACTCGTAACTTCGACAGAACCCACAAAAGCCAAGTCGCTGGAACCAGTTCATTCACAGACGCTCAATCAAAATAAAGACGATTAATTGGTCGAGATCCGGAGAGTCAGAATAGGAGTTGGACAGACGGCTATGGTGGATGATGTTTAGAGTTGAAACGGTGTAGGAGGTTGGAGAAAGTGGAAGAATCAGGATAATAATTTAATAATAGCCTAATTTAATAATAATTGTTCCTTTAATTGAGCACCTGCAAACGCAATGCGCTTTACATGTACAAGTTATGCAGTAGTCTTAATTAACATCAAACTTATACTAGGCTTACTAACAGAACAGACAGCCTGCAACAGGCCTACACGGCGCTAATATAAAATTATCAGCCTACAAAGCATATGTGCGCCCAACGGGGCTGAACCCGTTATTATTATATTCGCGTTTAATGGTAGCAAAAACTGACAGACACAATGCTATCAGGTACAAAAGATAGTTGATCAAATAGAAAAAGGCTATAACACCCAAGAATGACCTCAACCCTGTCTGTTGGATTTGTCCAAAAATATAGGCCTTAGCCTACACCTTTCGCTCTCTATGCCAGCGTGTTATTCATTACTCTACCGGCCACCCCCGGATCTGTGAAAAAGTAATGTCTTCAGTTTCGAGTGAAAGACCTTTGTTTGTATGTGCACTTGTTATTAGGGACCTACTTCAGTATTAAAATTTGATGTGAGCCCAATGCTGTAACATGAAATTTTTATACGCAGTAGGGCCTACATGAGTAGGCCTAGGCAGTTTCAGATAATTTCTAAGCAGAACAGCGTCATGGAAGTTGTCGTTGGAAATATTACTACACCCGCTGTGATTGCCATTTTCTGCATAAGTCATCTGCTGATGTCACAAACCCCAAAATATGACGTCATCGCAAATGACGTAATATTCATTTACTCTTATTTCTGTTGAAGACAGCAGAGCAGATGGTGAGGATGATGAAGAATGCGAAAACAATGCAAGTTAAAATCGACGATTTAAAACGACGACAAATTAAGACAAGCTGAAAGACGAAGATAGAAGACGAAGATGGGCCAGATGGCGATCGAAGGAAGCGACGAAGAACAACATTAGTAAACTGGGCAGAGGCAGCCGATCATTGAAGAGAAGAAAAGAAAATATTCGTAATGTATGTCAGAAATTAATTTTGTCTAAAACGCCTGAAGATAAAAATAATTAAGTAGGCCTACATGTATAGGCCTAAGTAAATTTCTTCATGGGCCTACATGAAATTATTAAATGCGAAATTGATTTGATGCAAGTAGGCCTTTGAAGCGAATACGACAGTCAAAGAGTCAATAATTATTATAAAAAGTAGTGTGTGTATATGTATAGGCCTACATAAAAATGATAGAATGTTAGGGTGAGTTGGGGCAAGTTGACGGCCGGGGCAAGATGATTGTTGCGCTATAAAATTATAGAGAGTGGCAGGAAACCAGTCTAACAGGATATGTAGTAAAGAAGAAAACAAGCTCGTCCTTTTGGGGAATTGCGACAACGTGCTAAGATGCTTCGATTGCTGTTTTTTTCTTGAAATTAACGTTTCCTATCTACCTCTTAACACATTTCGTGGTTATAAAATAACGTTTATCTTAATCCCCATGAATGCAAAAAAATTGAGAAATAGGTCGTTTTGTGAAGCATTTATTTTGAGTCGTTACTGATGTATTTTGTGTTTCCAAATCACCACTGTACAAATCGTAGGTCCCGAGTTTTGTTTAGTGCCCCTGAGGGGGCAAGATGGCGGGGTCAAGTTGGCGGAACGCGGCCAATGCCAAACCTGATGACATAAAGCGTGTTTAGCCTAAGCATGACGTGGAAGCTTTGATTGCGACTTTTGTTGAGATTCTAATAACAAAAGACATTGCAATTTTTATATATTGCCATTTTATTCAAGAAATTTATCTATCGTCTTTATTAAGAATGAATTTCTTAACCAATACACATTTATATAGTTTGAGACTTTTATTGATAACCAATGACACTACAGTGTTGTATACCTTGCTAATTTACTGATATAATTTTTTTCTTACATCTTTATTACTGCTGAAAATTTTAAAACTGAAACAACCACAGTCCCAAGCTTGGGACCACCAACTTTCCATCATTGAAAAAAGAAAAATTGTATGTTTAGATTGTCAACCAACTTGCCCCAAGCAGGCAACCAACTTGCCCCAGCACAGGGGCAAGTTGGCTGACATTTATAAAATTTTAAAGTTCATTTTTAGCAAACTTAGAATATTTTGTTATGCCTGATTTTGTGCTATAATGTAGGTGTTGTCAATCAATACGTTGTGGAAAAAAACTAACTTCGTTGGCATCAAAGAAGATGATCAGGGGCCAAAAAACTCTTAACCCTGTCAACTTGCCCCTACTTACCCTATGTCCCCTACCCTTCTTTTAGCCTACTGCATCTGTTGCTCGTGATTTTTGTTTATTGCATATTTGTATAGCGCGTTTAATCAGGACCGTTCTTCATAAAGTTGTCGAATCTGCTGTCTGTCTTTGTCCCTGTACGTCGCCATAGCAACAGTGGCCGATGTAGAGAGACTGTTATAGAGAGATATGAATAAGCGACAGAGAGACACAGACGCAAACATACACTTAGACGGACTCTTTTCCGTTATGATCTGCGTATCTGTCTCTATCTCCTGTTTCCAGTCTAAACAGCGCATTGTGACGTCATATTTTCGAGTAGCCTACTATACTTAAACTTAGGTCGTCGATTCATCTAAAGTAGTTTCACTTGACGTCATAACAGAGCAACATATTTTTTTACCATTGACGTCATATTTATAGAGAGGCAGGAATGAATGATACATTATGACGTCAGGTACATCTGACCAAGACCAAATAATAAATATCCAGATCCGCATATTATAAATGGTCGCGTTAAAACGGCAGAGGTGTTGCACAGGGGCTTCTATCCCTATACATGCCGGGCGCAGCTTGCGCCCAGTGAAAAACAGGGGGGGAAACGGAATTTTTTCCCCAATTGTTAGCAATGTAAACCTACAGCGTTCTGTTTGTTGTATATTGGATTAAACGAATATACAATACAATTACACTTTTTGCGGGTTACAACGAAGGGCTTCTATTCCTATACATGGCGGGCGCAGCTTGCACCCAGTGAAAAATGGGGGGGAATCAGAAGAGCCAAAACTCGTCTGTAGGGGGGGAGAACCGGCCATGGAGGACAGTGTTCAATCTATAGACATCTCTAGGGAAGTTCTCCAGAAATTACTTCCCCACATAAAATGTTGGCAGAATGGTTATAGTTTTTAGCCTAACTATAGCCTACTATCAATGCCTACTTTTTGCATCACATGAACTGCTATAATATTTACGGTTATGTGATTATGATGATATTATTTGCTATTTTAATAAATGACACAATCATAATTAAAATAATGAATATAGGTTAATTTAATATTATATAGGTCTACTTGTACAAATAGGCTACCATTTTTGTACAAATAAATGGCTTCTCTCCAGTGTTATATTTCAAATTTCAGACTCAAATTTCAAAATGTTTTGTTCCTTGAACTCTTAGTAAAACAGCATGATTATTACGAAGGCATATATATTGTATTTTCATTCTATTGCATTGTACTCTATCCATAAATTTATGTAACGCCTCTCGCAGTGCACACTGGTCAGAGTCGCTAAACACAATGCATGGCATTGGCTACCCAATTTTGGCAGTTTGGTAGTTCCTGCCATGGTTTCAGTGGCGGCGCTAGGGGACTGGGGGCTAAGCCCCCCTACAAGAGGCTCAACCCCCTCTAAAAAAGGGACCTCCGGAAATTTTTAACATTGAAATATCCACGAATTTCGGCTGATGACTAAAAAAAAGGTCGTCAGAAATTTTGGCGGCGAAAATGGAAAATTTTCATGAGATTTCGGTCGATGACTAAAAAAAGGTCGTCAAAAATTCTGGCGGCGAAAATGGAAAATTTTCGCCGCGAGGCTTCAGCCCCCCCCAAAACTGAAATCCTGGCGCCGCCACTGCATGGTTGGTTACCATTTGTAACAATTTCTGCTAACTGTATCTTGGTCAGCAATTCACGACCGTCTTGGGCAAAAGAGACAGGCATTAATTAAGCTGATTGAATTGCAACAAAATTAGGCTACAAGCCGCTATAATTTTTTGGGCCTAAGTTTACTCTCGTCAGCAATTATTCATTATCGTATAGTCCATCACTGTGCAGCAGAAACAGCTGAACTGAGTTGCTGAACTTGATAAATAAAGAAATTGTTGTAATTACAAGTATGTTTATCGAAATCTCAAGCCACTCTTTTATCAGCACTGAAGTGTCAGAGCAATTTTGCTAGAATGACATCGTAAACTGCTAGTACTATACAGGTCTAGGCCTACAATGTGGAAACTCCCAAAAATATGATTGTTAAGTATAGGGCCATTTGTCAAGTCATAGACCACTCTTTTCAGCAATCCTCCACTGAAATAATAGGCTAGTATAGTTGTAAAAATGACAGCCTAAAATGCTGAAATTGCAATGCGGAAATTGAAAAAAATTCTTACGGAGAGGAGACCATCCCTCTCCCAAACCGTCCCACATCTCAGAAACCTTCATTCACCAGAGGAATTGACTAGATAACATATTGCCGAGAGGGAAGACCGACCCAGAAATAGGGGGGGAAGAAGATGGATTGCGCCCGGCTGCTTAGGGGGGATAGAAGCCCCTGGTGTTGCATACTGTGTCTTATTTTCATTTAGGACTAAAAACGAGTCTTGAAAAGACGAACAAATGAAGATTCTGCAGATGTTTGAAGCGGAGGAAGGCGACGGGAAAAATGCAAATGTGAGTCAGAATTTGGCGCTTGATTAATGGGTGGGTAAAATGCCTAAAAGTTCAGACTTCAAGTGGCTTATAAATAAGCTACAATATGCAGGAAGCCTATAAGTAGAGTTTGGCAGCAGCATTGAGTACTGTACAGACTGTATAATTATAGAAGATAATTATATCAGAACCTTGGATAGGCAAACAAGGAGAGAGATTTGCAGTAGTTTATAATTGTGCTATGTAAATTGCTGCCATGGTCATGGTTACGAAGATGACGATTATGATAATGAGGGATGACATATAATTATAATTATGGCTTATCTCTCTAACGACGAGAGTGATTAGTTTTTCGTGCATTTTGGTACATGCAGGATTGTTATCCAAACTGTTAATGGATAAAATAAAAATGCTACTATAATATTATTAATAATATATTTACTATTGTTAGTTCATTATTGTTTTTGTTGTTATTATTTTTGCTCCAAAGTTTGAAGGATCCCTCAGGAATTCAACATTATTTGAAGCACAGAACTGATCACTGTGTGAAATGAGCCCAATTAAGTAGGCCTATAATTTTTAATATTGTTGTTATTATCAAAGCCTATTGTTGCACTTTGGTTCTAACTTCTTCATATAATGATACTCTGTCCTAACATGTATTTATAACCTTCATTGGTTTCCTGTGTTGATTTAGGAACCGCTACATTGATGCCTGAGGGGATTGGTTTGAGAGGTTTGTGAGGAGTGATGGTTGTGTGGCTCAGTGTTGTTATTTGTTGTTGTTGCTGTGTGTTTGTGTAGTTTATTTGTATTAGTACCTGCCGGGCCTCTGGCGTGGTGTAAAACCCCGTAAGCTCCTCGCAAAGGCAGGAGGGCCCCTGGCGCGGTTGAACTCCACGGAGAACACCCGAAAGCCCAGTATTATTATATTTTTAATTTACTCTTTTTATTTTTTGTGTGTTTTTCGTTGTCTTGTATTTGTTTGTGTTGTTTGGTGAGCCGGAGCTGAGAATGAGGATGAGAGGGAGTAGAGTGAGAGGAAGAAGATGAGGTGGAGGTGGCATCAAGACAGGACAGCCACATGAAACAAAGAAGGTTAGCTTAATGTATTTAAATATTATACATTGTGTTCATGGGCGTTCGAAGGAATTTTTGTATGGTCAAAATTTAAAATTAACGTTATTGTTAGCACGTGCATGGGGAGGCTAATAAGGGTGCCAATCGCGTCACCCTAGGCATTCGCTCCGCCAGAGCTCTCTCTCTCTCACTTACTCACTTACTCACTCACTCACACTCACTCGCTCACTCACTCGCTCACTCTGACTATTTCTCTACTGTTCGGTAGAGGAGCGAGGAAAAAGTGAGATACAGGAAGGAACAGAAGATTTATTTGCCCAGAAGGCAGATGTTTTGGGCGACTATATAAGAGTTCAGATGGTCTGCGTAGGCCTATAATTATAACAGATTAGTTGTCAACATTGCAAAGTGAAATGTGTCACTCGATTAACTTCTAAACTTTGTTTACAGTTTCTTCAACGAAATGATGATGACTGCAGTCAGACAATCAACCGAGATCCAATATTCATGGATGGTCATTGGTCAAGTCGGCCTCACTTCCTCAGCATCAGAGAAAGTTGCTTCAGCCAAAGAAATGGAAACACTTAATTAATTGATTTGTTTGGTCGAAAGATGCGATTAACTGGACAAATGAAAGCAAATAGCAGTCTGCTATGATTGATAGTCTTGAACTGGATGACTTTTGAGATTGCTTCAGGAGTGGATATTTGAATAAATCTAAACTCGAACTGCTGATGGTATTTAATATATTCCGCAGAGTGCAATATCTATCTGTTTTCGCTTTTTGTCTGTAGTTTTGTGAAGAACTAGGATTTCTTCATTTATAGAGCGCCACTTAAACTCAATTATAATTAACTGCATGTATTGGAGTATGGATGGATGTATGTGCGTGCGAGCTAGGTGGAGGATTGCAGGCCGAAGTTGTGAGACGAATGCTTACACGGCAAGAACTAAGACCTGCTGAATAAGCGTCTTTTCGCCGACTTAGCGTGCAGGACGCACGAGGACTCAGGCACTGTCCAGCAACACAAGCAGACAGACAACGGGAGCGACTAACGCTTCGAGGGGCCTTTCTGCTGAGGTCAGCATCGATTATGTATAAAAAGGACCGGGAGAGAATGAACGACGCTTTTATGTCCTAGACGACGGAACGCTTGATGTCCGAGATGAACGACGCTGATGTCCGAAACGATTGATTATTGTGAAGCGAATGCAGACGACGACGAAGCAAGGACAGCCCGTATCTGTGACTAAAGATCCAGATCCGTGAATCGATTAGTAGCGTTCGAGAGGATTAAGACGGAGGAACCGTAGTGAACGATTACGTTGTTATTGGGATAATACTGGAACTGTGGAAACTTAGACGACACGCGTCTACGATTGAGATACGACGAACGGCCGTAAAAGAAGGAGAAACTGTGAAGGACTGGAATCGAACCGAGAACTGGTAGGCTTGTGTTATTGTTTTGACTGCAGTGCATCGAATGAGATTGAGTCGAGTGAGGGAAAAACCCAGGTCATAAAATTCCGTTATTATATGCTGTGTAGCTCGAACTAAGCACGTGTGATTGAGAGTGAATGTTGAACTGGGTCTATTTTTAGATTAAGAGATTTATGTTGAGCTATTTAGAACTGTGTATTATTGTGTAACTGCATTAAAGAATCATAACTGACGCAATTGGATTAATATGTCTCGTATATCTGAATCTGATGAACGACTGGATGAAGACGATGACGGACAGCGACAGCCAGGGTTAGACTCGACGTTGATGGCCATGTTAACGCAGATGAATCAGACTTTGACTGGCGTAGATGGAAGATTAACGGGCGTAGATGGAAGATGGAAGGAAGTAGATGGAAGATTGAAAGGGATAGACGGATGTCAACGGGAGATACAGGAATGCCAACGGGAGATGGACGAACGACAGAGAGAGCTAGCATCTAAAGTGATGGCCATGGCCGAACAAGTGGAAATAGTATACGCCGAGCAAGACATTATGCAGACTCGATTAGAGAATACGATTCAGGACTGGGAAGAGAGATTCTCTGACTTACGACGATTCCCTAATGCAGCTTCAGGCATAGATAGGCAACGGTTCTTAGAGGAGGAGAGAGAAAGCCGGCAAGAGTTGGGGTGTCCAATGGAGGGAAGGGGGCACCCAACTGCTTTCGAGAGGGCAATACAGACGAACCCAGACCATGAAGGAAATGTGGTTGTAGAGTACTGCTTTACCGCGCCACACTCGGCTGCACCTTGTCAACGGGTAGGGGAAGAAGAGGGAGCCAGTACAGGAGATGTCCAGGGTAACCGACGGAGCGCTAGACTGAAAGAGAAGCCTAGACAGGACTATCTACAAATGGACAGACTAGGACTCCCGTCCCAGGCCGGTTATTCCCAGTCGGACCAACCTAGGTTCTACGAGGGGAGTAGGGATCAGAACGTGGGTGGGGCTCCAGGGGTAGGACTGGGGGTGGTACACCAAACTGCAGGACTTAGCACCCCCGCGGGCCATCCTCAGGACTACATGGCGTTCGAAAGGAGCCAACCCTCTTTATGCTTGGACGAACGGATGGCAGGTAGGGGAACGATGGAGTTCCCTGCTGGTAGTGCCAGGCCAGAGAGGTCCAGCGAAAAAGGGGGGGAACGTCACAATGGCGACGAGGATGGGATCAAGGTGAAAGAAGAAGAACAGAGCGTTGCAATGATGAAGAAGCTGAGAGGAATCAGATAAGAGGGAATGGTGAAGATGAAGATAGAAACGGAAACGAATATATGGGTGAAATGAGAAATTTTGGAAATAGAACAGAAAGACAGATGGAACACGGAAGTACAGGTGGAATATTAGTTAGAAGAGACAGAGAGAGAAATGAGAGAAATGATTTTAACGAAGAGACAGAACGAATGGGAAGAATTTTAGACTATGACAGACATACAGAAAATGCGACGGACGAACGAACAGACAGACGGGAAGACAATAGACGATTAAGATTTGATGAACGTGTGTGTGTTGATGATGATGAAATCGTTTATGATGATGTTGGGCATAGTTCGAGCTATAGGCGGCAGAACAAAAATTTCGAATACAATTCGGGGGGTTCGTTCAATGAAGCTGAGATTGATTCAAATACACTCGCAAGGAGACGCCACGAGTATATGCTACCGCTGCAAACACGAAATAACGCTGACTGTACAACAACAATGTCTGGAGCAAGAACATCAAGACCTTGTGTACCTATCGCGATGATGATGACGAATTCGATGAACACTGTCTATCCTTCGACAATACCACTGAGACTTAACCACGAAGCAGCACAACAATACCAACCTGGAACATATAACCCTACAACCTCAACAGCAACGCAAACAACAGCAAACGAGACGAGCTACATAACTCAACCTGTGTACAAACCTGTCGTGGATAATGCAAACGTCAGCACACCGAATAAAAACAACCAAATAAAATTAGGAAGCTACGACGGAAAAACCGAGTTAACAGCCTTTCTACGCAAATTCAAAATTTGTCGAAATCAAAACGGATGGAACGAGAGAGACAGTTTAAATCATTTGACGTGCGCTCTTACGGACGAAGCAGCAAGAGTAGTCCCAGATGACGAGTTAGAAGAACTTGAGTCAGCAGAAAGACTAGTAGAACGTCTGAAGGCAAGATATGGTACAGAAGAACAGCAAGTTATGTTCCAAGTGCAATTAAACTCAAGAAGGCAGAAACCTAACGAGGATTTAGCTCAGTTAGCAGCGGAGATAAGTCGACTAATGACGATGGCGTATCCAGGGAAAGCGACAGTTCACAGTGAAATGATAGGAATCAAAGCATACTTAGACGCCTTGGGAGATCGAGAATTGAGTTTGAAAGTTTTGGAAAAAGAACCAAAGAAATTGGACGAGGCAGTGAAAATATCGCTCAGACTTCACAGCTATAAACAGGCGGAACGAGGCATAAATTCAGGAAACAGAGGAAACGATCGAGTGCGGACAATTGGAGAAAACGACGATAATTCTGAAGACGAAGTTGAAATGCGCTACAGAAATAATTCAAATGGAAACGGACGAAGGAATCAAGCGAGGAATGACGTCAGAGACCTGCGACCTCCAAATAATAATAATAGATACTACGCGCAACGCTATAATAATAATCAACACAGGAACGCCCAACAACAGAGTTACCATCGCAACAACCAGAGATTTCAACCGGATATGCGCAGATGTTATATCTGTGGAGGGGGGCATTTGCAACGTCACTGCGAATATAACATGCAGAATGGTGGAAATTGGAATAGAAATTGGAATAGAAATTGGAACAGAAATTGGAATGGAAATTGGAGAAATGAACCAGGAAACTACGGACAAGGACCACCCATGCAACACGTGAGACACGTACCGAATGCAAGCAGCGCCTATTTAAAGATGAAACTTCACGGGAAATGGAGAAATTGTTTATTGGACACTGGTTCGACAATTTGTCTAGCGCCAGCCAGATTAGTGAGACAGGCGGATATTAGGCCGTCGCAGCACACGCTTTACGCTGCGAACAACTCTCAGATAATCGTGCTGGGTAGGACAAGGTTAAGATTGGAGATGGATGGAATAACTTTTTACGTAGATGCTGTCGTTACACCCCAGGTAGATGAAATTCTGCTAGGCTACAAGTGGATGGCAGATAATTACGTCAACTGGAACATGCGAGAGAACTGGATAGAGATAA